>JAZHEH010000517.1:5980000-6624363 GCA_036589455.1 Ateles fusciceps | reverse complement strand
ACAGAGTACATGCAGTGGGTGTATACTTTTAATAAAAAAGTAAAAATTGAGGGTATATATTTTTTATAACAGAGTAGAACTAGAGGTAGTATTTATTTTAAAACATAGTACACGTAGAGGGTGTATATTTTTTATAGCAGAGAAAAAATTGAGGGTTTATATTTTTTATAATATGGTAAAAATATATGGTGTATTTATTGTAAAACAGAGTACATGCAGAGGGTGTATATTTTTTATAACACAGTAAAAATTGTTGGTGAATATTTTTTATAACAGAGTAGAAATAGAGGGTGTATTTATTATAAAACAGAGTACAGGTAGAGGGAATATATTTTTTATAACAGAGTAGAAATAGAGGATGTATTTATTATAAAACAGAGTACAGGTAGAGGGAATATATTTTTTATAATAGAGTAGAAATAGATGTAGTATTTATTTTAAAACAGAGTAATTTTAGAGAGTTTATATTTTGTATAACACTGTACAAATTGATGGTGTATATTTTTTATAACGGAGTAGAATTAGAGGGTGTATTTATTTTAAATCAGGGTACATTTAGAGGGTGTATATTTTTTATGACAGAGTAGAAATAGAGGGTGTATTTATTTTAAAACAGAGTACATGTAGAGGGTGTATATTTTTTATAACAGAGTAGAAATATACGGTGTATTCATTTTAAAACAGAGTACATGCAGAGGGTGTATACTTTTTTACAACACAGTAAAAATTGAGGGTGCATATTTTTTATAACAGAGTAGAAATAGAGGGGTGTATTAATTTTAAAACAGAGTACATACAGAGCTTGTATATTTTTTATAGCACAGTAGAAATAGAGGGTGTATTTATTTTAAAACACAGTACATGTAGAGGGTGTATAATTTTTATAACAGAGTAGAAATAGAAGTTGTATTTATTTAAAAACAGAGTACATGTAGTGGTGTATATGTTTTATAAGAGCATAGAAATTGAGCGTGTATATTCTTTTAAACAGGGTACATGTAGAGGGTGTATATGTTTTATAACAGATAAAAATTGAGGGTGTATATATTTTATAACAGTGTAGAAATCGATGGTGTATTTGTTTTGAAACAGAGTACATATAGATGGTGTATATTTTTTATAACTGTACAAATTGAGGGTGTATATTTTTTATAACAGAGTAGAAATGGATGGGCTATTTATTTTAAAACAGAATACATGTAGAAGGTGTATGTTTTTTATAACACTGTGCAAATTGAGGATGTATATTTTTTATAACAGACTAGAAAATAGAGGGTGTATTTATTTTAAACCAGTGTACATGTGGAGGGTGTATGTTTTGTATAAAACTGTAAAAATTGAGGGTGTATATTTTTTAAAACAGAGTACATGTGTAGGGTGTATATTTTTTATAACAGAGTAAAATTTGAGGGTGAATATTTTTTGTAACAGATTAGAAATAGAGGGTGCATTTATTTTAAAACAGAGTTAAAGTAGAGGGAGTATATTTTTTATAACAGAATAAATATTGAGGGTCTATTTATTTTATAAGAGAGTAGAAAAAGATGGTGTATTTATTTTGAACAGAGTACATATAGAGGGTGTATATTTTTTATAACAGACTATTGTGTAAGTGTGTGTTTATTTTGTATAAAAGGGTAAAAATACAGACTGTATATTTTTTATACCAGAGTACATATTGAGGGTGTATATATTTTATAGGGGAGAGAAAAAGATGGTGTATTTATTTTAAACAGAATACATGTAGAGTTTGTATATTTTTTAATAACACTGTGCAAATTGAGGGTGTATATTTTTTTATAACACAGTAGAAATAGTGGGTGCATTTATTTTAAAACAGTGTATATGTGCAGGGTGTATGTTTTGTATAAAACTGTAAAAAGTGAGGGTGTATATTTTTTAAAACAGAGTACATGTGTAGGGTGTATATTTTTTACAACAGAGTAAAATTTGAGGGTGTATATTTTTTACAACAGAGTAGAAATAGAGGTTGTATTTATATTAAAACAGTGTATATTTAGAGGGTGTATATTTTGTATAACACTATACAAATTGAGGGTGTATACTTTTATAACAGAGTAAAAATTGAGGGTGTATGTTTTTTAAAACAGTACAAGTGTAGGGTGTATATCTTTTACAACAGAGTAGAAATAGATGGTGTATTTATTTTAAAACAGAGTACATGCAGTGGGTGTATATTTTTTATAACAGAGTAAAAGTTGAGGGTGTATATTTTTTATAACAGAGTAGAAATAGAGGGTGCATTTGTTTTAAAACAGAGTACAAGTAGAGGGAGTATATTTTTTATAACAGAGTACAAATTGAGGGTGTATATATTCTATAACAGTCTATTGTGTAAATGTGTGTTTATTTTGTATAAAAGAGTAAAAATACAGGCTGTATACTTTTTATAAAAGAGTACAAATTGAGGGTGTATATATTTTATAAAAGAGTAGAAAAAGATGGTGTATTTATTTTAAACAGAATACATGTAGAGGGTGTATATTTTCTGTAACACTGTGGAAATTGAGGGTGTATGTTTTTAATAACAGAGTAGAAATAGAAAGTGAATTTATTTTAAATCAGTGTACATGTAAAGGGTGTATATTTTGTATAACACTATAAAAATTGAGGGTGTATATTTTTTATAACAATAAATATTGAGGGTGTATATTTTTTAAAAAAGAGTACATGCGGAGGGTGTATACATTTTATAACAGACTAGAAATAGATGGTGCATTTATTTTAAAACAGAGTACATGCAGTGGGTGTATATTTTTTATAACACAGTAAAATTGAGGGTGTATATTTTTTATAACAGAGTAGAAATAGAGTCTGCATTTATATTAAAACAGAGTACATGTAGAGGGTGTATATTCTTTATAACAGAGTACAAATCGAGGGTGTATATTTTTTAGAATAGAGTATATGTGGTGGGTGTATATTTTCTAGAACAGAGTAGATACAGATTTTGTATTTATTTAAAAACAGAATACATGCAGAAGGTGTATATATTTTATAACAAAGTAAACCTTGAGCGTGTATATTTTTTATAACATAGTAGAACCAGAGGTAGTATTTATTTTAAAACAGAGTACACGTAGAGGGTGTATATATTTTATAGCAGAGTAAAAATTGAAGGTTTATATTTTTTATAAAAGAGTAGAAATAGAGGGTGTATTTATTTTAAAACAGAGTACATGTAGAGGTGTATATTTTTTATAAGAGAATAGAAATTGACGGTGTATATTTTTTTAAACAGAGTACATGTAGAGGGTGTATATTTTTTTATAACAGAGTACAAATTGAGGGTGTATATTTTTATAACATTGTAGAAATCAATGGTGTAATTATTTAAAACCTAGCACATGTAGAGGGTGTATATTTTTTATAACAGTAAAATTGGGGGTGTATATTTTTTATAACAGTGTAGAATTTCATGGTGTATTTATTTAGAAACAGAGCACATGTAGAGGGTTTATATTTATTATAACAGAGTACAAATTGAGGGTGTATATTTTGTATAACAGAGTAGAAATAGAGGGTGTATTTATTTTAAAACAGAGTACATGTAGAGGTTGTATATTTTTATAACAGAGTACAAATGAGGTTATATATATCTTATAATAGAGTATAAATAGTGTGTGTATTTATTTTAAAACAGAGTACATGCAGAGGGTGTATATCTTTTATAACACAGTAAAAATTGAATGTGTATATTTTTTTATAACAATAGAAATAGAGGGTGTATTTATTTTAAAACAGAGTACATGTAGTGGGTGTATATTTCTTATAACATAGTACAAATTGAAGGTGTATGTTTTTTAGAACGGAGTAACTTTGGAGGGTGTATATTTTTTATAACAGAGTAGATATAGATGGTGTATTTATTTTAAAACAGAGTAAAAGCAGAGGGTGTATATTTTTTATAACACTGTACAAATTGAGGGTATATATTTTTTAGAATGGAGTATATGTGGAGGTTGTATATTTTTTATAACAGTGTAGAAATCGATGATGTATTTATTTTAAAATAGAGTACATGTAGAGGGTGTATATTTTTTATACCACAGTAAAAATTGAGGGTGTATGTTTTATATAACAGAGTAGAAATAGAGGGTGTATTTATTTTAAAACAGAGTACATGTAGAGGGAATATATATTTTATAACACAGTACAAATTGAGGTTGTATATTTTTTAGAATGGAGTACATGTGGAGGTTGTAAATTTTTTATAACAGTGTAGATATAGACGGTGTATTTGTTTTAATACAGAGTACATGAAGAGGGTGTATATTTTTTATAACAGAGTAGAAATTGAGGGTGTAGGTATTTTAAAACAGAATTCATATAGAGGGAGTATATTTTCTATAACAAAGTACAAATGAAGATGTATATAAATTATAACAGAGTATAAATAGATGGTGTATTTATATTAAAACAGAGTATATGTAGAATGTGTATATTTTTTATAACAGAGTTCAAATTGTGTATATTATTTAAAACAGAGTACATGTGGAGGGTGTATATTTTTTATAATAGAGTACAAATGAGGTTGTATATATTTTATAATAGCGTATAAATAGAGGGTGTATTTATTGTAAAACAGAGTACATGCAGAGGCTGTATATCTTTTAGAACACAGTAAAATTTGAATCTGTATTTTTTTTATAACAGAGTAGATATAGATGGTGTATTTATTTTAAAACAGAATACATACAGAGGGTATATATTTTTTATAACACAGTACAAATTGAGTGTGTATATTTATTATAACAATGTAGAAATCGAGGGTGTAGGTATTTGAAAACAGAGTATATTTAGAGGGTGTATATTTTTATAACAGAGTAAAAATTGAGGGTGTATATTTTTTAGAACAGAGTTCATGTGGAGGGTGTATATGTTTTATAACAGAGTAGATATAGATGGTGTATCTATTTTAAAACAGAATACATACAGAGGGTATATATTTTTTATAACAGTGCAAATTAAGCATGTATATTTATTATAACAGAGTAGAAATCGAGGGTGTAGCTATTTGAAAGCAGAGTACATTTAGAGGGTGTATATTTTTTTATAACAGAGTAAAAATTGAGGGTGTATATTTTTTAGAACAGAGTACATGTGGAGGGTGTGTATGTTTTAGAACAGAGTTCATGTGGAGGGTGTATATGTTTTATAACAGTAGATATAGATGGTGTATTTATTTTAAAACAGAGTACATGCAGAGGGTGTATATTTTTTATAACACAGTACAAATTGAGGGTGTATATTTTTTATAACACAGTAAAAATAGGGGTTGTCGCTATTTGAAAACACAGTACATATAGAGGTTGTATATTTTTTATAACGGTACAAATAGATTGTGTATATTTTTTAGAACAGAGTACAAATTGAGGGTGTATATGTTTTATAACAGAGTACAAATTGAGGGTGTATATGTTTTATAACAGAGTAGATACTGATGATGTATTTATTTTAAAACAGAGTACATGCAAAGGGTGTATATTTTTTATAACACAGTACAAATTGAGGGTGTATATTTTTATAACAGTGTAGAAATAGAGGGTGTATTTATTTTAAAACAGAGTACATGTAGAGGGTGTATATTTTTCTAACACTGTACAATTTGAGGGTGTATATTTTGTATAACAGAGTAGAAGTAGAGGGTGTAGTTATTTAAAAACAGAGTACAGGTAGACTGTGTATATTTTTTATAACAGAGTAAATTTAAGGGTGTATATTCTTTAGAATACTGTAGAAATCCAATGTATTTTTATTTTAATACAGAGCATATGTAGAGGCTGTATATTTATTAAAACAGAGTACAAATTGAAGGTGTATATTTTTTATACCAGAGTAGAAATAGAGGGTGTATTTATTTTAAAAGAGAATACATGTAAAGGGAGTATATTTTTTATAACAGAGTACAATTTGAGGGTGTATATTTTTTATAACAGAGTAGAAATAGAGGGTGTATTTATTTTAAAACAGAGTACATGTAAAGGGAGTATATTTTTTATAACAGAATACAAATTGAGGGTGTATATTTTTTATAACACTGTAGAAATAGAGGGTGTATTTATTTTAAAACAGAATACATGTAGAGGGTGTATATTTTTTATAACAGAGTACATATAGGGGTAGTATTTATTTTAAAACAGAGTACACATAGAGTGTATATATATTTTTATAACAGTGTATAAAGTGTGGGTGTATATTTTTTATAACTGAGTATATGTAGAAGTTGTTTTTATTTTAAAACAGAGTACATGTAGAGGGAGTACATTTTTTATAACAGAGTACAATGTGAGGATGTGTATTTTTTATAACAGTGTAGAAATAGAGGGTGTATTTATTTTAAAACAGAGCACATTTAGAGGGTGTATATTTTTTATAACAGGGTACAAATTGGTTGTGTACATTATTTAAAACAGAGTACAATTCTAGGGTGTATATTTTTTATAACATAGTAAATATTGAGGGTGTATGTTTTTTATAACAGTAGAAATAGAGACAGTATTTATTTTAAAACAGATTACACCTAGATAGTATATATATTTTAAAACAGAGTACTAAATGAGGGTGAATATTTTTTATATCAGTGTAGAAATAGAGGGTGTATTTATTTTAAAACAGAGTACATGTAGAGGGTGTATATATATTTTTTAACAGAGTATAAATAGTGGTAGTATTTATTTTAAAACAGAGCACAGGTAGAGTGTATATATTTTTTATAACAGTGTATAAAGTGAGGGTTTATATTTTTACAACCGAGTAGATATAGAGGTTGTTTTTATTTTAAAACAGAGTACATGTAGAGGGAGTACATTTTTTATAACATAGTAAAATTTGAGGATGTATATTTTTTATAACAGTGTGGAAATAGAGGGGTGTATTTATTTTAAAACAGAGTACATTTAGACGGTGTATATTTCTTATAACAGAGTACAAATTGGTTGTGTATATTATTTAAGACAGAGTACATGTCTAGGGTGTATATTTTTTATAACATAGTTAATATTGTTTGTATATGTTTTTTATAACAGAGTACAAATAAAGATAGTATTTATTTTAAAACAGAGTACACTTAGAGGGTATATATATTTTAAAACAGAGTACTAAATGAGGGTGAATATTTTTTATAACAGAGTAGAAATAGAGGTTGTATTTATTTTAAAACAGAGTACATGTAAAGGGAGTATATTTCTTAAAACAGATTACAAATTGAGGGTGTTTATTTTTTATAAAAGAGTAGAAATAGAATGTGTATTTATTTTAAAACAGAGTACATGCAGAGGGTGTATATTTCTTAAAACAGATTACAAATTGAGGGTGTTTATTTTTTATAAAAGAGTAGAAATAGAATGTGTATTTATTTTAAAACAGAGTACATGCAGAGGGTGTATATTTCTTAAAACAGATTACAAATTGAGGGTGTTTATTTTTTATAAAAGAGTAGAAATAGAATGTGTATTTATTTTAAAACAGAGTACATGCAGAGGGTGTATATTTCTTAAAACACAGTAAAAATTGAGGATGTATATTTTTCATAACAGAGTACAAATAGAGGTAGCATTTATTTTAAAAGAGAGTACACCTAGAGGGCATATATTTTTAATAACGGAGTACAAAGTGAGGGTGAATATTTTTTATAACAGGGTAGAAAGAGATTTTGTATTTATTTTAAAACAGAGTACAGGTAGAGGGAGTATATTTTTTATAACAGAGTATAATTTGAGGATGTATATTTTTTATAACAGTGTAAAAACAGAGGGTGTATTTATTTTAAAACAGAGTACATTTAGAGGGTGTGTATTTTTTATAACAGAGTACAAATTGGTTGTGTATATTATATAAAACAGAGTAAAAGTCTAGGGTGTATATTTTTTACAACATAGTAAAAATTGAGTGTGTATGTTTTTTATAACAGAGTACAAATAGATGTAGAATTTATTTTAAAAGAGAGTACACCTAGAGGGTATACATTTTTTAAAACAGAGTACTAAATGAAGGTGAATATTTTTCATAACAGAGTAGAAATAGAGGTTCTATTTATGTTAAAACAGAGTACATGTAAAGTGAGTATTCTTTTCATAACAGAGTAAAAATTGAGGGTGTATGTTTTTTATAGCAGAGTAAAAATATAGTATTTATTTTAAAAGAGAGTACACCTGGAGGGTATATATATTTTAAAACAGAGTACTAAATGAGGGTGAATATTTTTTATAACAGAGTAGAAATAGAGGTTGTATTTATTTTGAAACAGAGTACATGTAAAGGGAGTATATTTTTTATAACTGAGTAGAAATTCTGCTTGTATATTTTTTATAACAGGGAAGAAATAGAGGGTGTATTTATTTGAAAATAGAGTACAAGCAGAGGGTGTATATTTCTTATAACAAAGTAAAAATTGAGGGTGTATATATTTTATAACAGAGTACAAATAGAGGTAGTATTTATTTTAAAACAGAGTACACCTAGAGGGTATATATTTTTTATAACAGAGTACAAATTGAGGGTGTATATTATTTATAACAGTTTAGAAATAAGGGTGTATTTTTTAAAACAGAGTACATGTAGAGGGTGTATATTTTTCATAACAGAGTACAAATAGAGGTAGTATTTATTTTAAAACAGGGTACACGTAGAGTGTATATATTTTTTATAACAGTGTATAAAGTGTGGGGTATATATTTTATAACTGAGTATATATAGAGGTTGTTTTTATTTTAAAACAGAGTACAGATAGAGGGAGTGTATTTTTTATAACAGAGTACAATTGGAGAATGTATATTTTTTATAACAGTGTAGAAATAGAGGGTGTATTTATTTTAAAACAGAGTACATTTAGAGGGTGTATATTCTTTATAACAGAATACAAATTTCTTGTGTATATTATTTAAAACAGAGTAAAAGTCTAGGGTGTATATTTTTTATAGCATAGTAAAAATTGAGGGTGTATGTTTTTTATAACAGAGTACAAATAGAGGTAGTATTTATTTTCAAAGAGGGTACATTTAGAGGGTATATATATATATTTTAAAAAAGAGTACTAAATGAGTGTGAATATTTTTTATAACAGAGTAGAAATGAGGTTGTATTTATTTTAAAACAGAGTACATGTATAGGGAATATATTTCTTATAACAGAGTAAAAATTGAGGGTGTATATTTTTTATAATAGTGTAGAAATAGAGGGTATATTTATTTTAAAACAGAGTACATGTAGAGGATGTATATTTTTTATAACACAGTAGAAATTGAGGGTGTATATTTTTTATAACACAGTACAAATACAGGAAGTATTTATTTTAAAACAGAGTACACCTAGAGGGTATATATTTTTTATAACAGAGTACAAAGTGAGGGTGAATATTTTTTATAACAGAGTAGAAACAGAGGTTGTATTTATTTAAAAACAGAGTACAGGTAGAGGCAGTATATTTTTTATAACAGAGTACAAATTGAGGGTGTATATTTTTTAAAACAGTGTAGAAATAGAGGGTGTATTTATTTTAAAACAGAGTACATTTAGAGGGTGTATATTTTTTATAACAGAGTACAAGTAGAGGTAGTATTTATTTTAAAACAGTACACGTAGAGTGTATATATATTTTTATAACAGTGTATACAGTGTGGGTGTATATTTTTTATAACCAAGTAGTTAAAGAGGTTATTTTTATTTTAAAACAGAGTACACATAGAGGGTGTATATTTTTCATAACAAAGTACAATCTGAGAATGTATATTTTTTATAACAGTGTGGAAATACAGGATGTATTTATTTTAAAACAGAGTACATTTAGAGGGTGTATATATTTTCTAACAGAGTACAAATTTGTTGTGTATATTATTTAAAACAGAGTACATATCTAGGGTGAATATTTTTTATAAACATAGTAAAAATTGAGGGTGTATGTTTTTTGTAACAGAGTACAAATAGAGATAGTATTTATTTTAATATAGAGTACACCTAGAGGATATATATATTTTAATACAGAGTTCTAAATGAGGGTGAATATTTTTTTATAACAGAGTATAAGTAGAGGTTCTATGCATGTTAAAACACAGTACATAAAAAGGGAGCATACTTTTCATAACAGAGTACAAATTGAGGGTGTATATTTTTTATAACAGAGTAGAAATAGAGGGTGTATTTATTTCAAAAAAGAGTACATGCAGAGGGTATGTATTTTTTATAACACAGTAGAAATTGAGGGTGTATATTTTTATAACAGAATAAAAATAGAGGTAGTGTTTATTTTAAAACAGAGTACACTTAGATGGTATATATTTTTATAATAGAGTAAAAAGTGCGGGTGAATATTTTTTATAACACAGTAGAAACAGAGGTTGTATTTAATTTAAAACAGAGTACATTTAGAGGGTGTATATATATTATAACAGAGTAAAAATTGGTTGCATATTATTTAAAACAGAGTACATGTCTGGGGTGTATATTTTTTATAACATAGTAAAAATTGAGTGTGTATGTTTTTTATAACAGAGTACAAATAGAGATAGTATTTATTTTAATACAGAATACACCTAGAGGGTACATATATTTTAAAACAGAGTAGTAAATGAGGATGAATATTTTTTATAGCAGAGTAGAAATAGAGGTAGTATTTGTTTTAAAACAGAGTACACCTAGATGGTATATATTTTTCATAACAGAGTACAAATTGAGGGTGTATATTTTTTATAACAGTGTAGAAATAGAGGGTGTATTTATTTTAAAACAGAGTACATGTAGAGGGTGTATATTTTTTAAAACAGAGTACAAATAGAGGTAGTGTTTATTTCAAAACAGAGTACACGTGGAGTGTATATATTTTTTATAACAGTGTATAAAGTGGCGGTGTGTATTTTTTCTAACCAAGTGGATATAGAGGTTGATTTTATTTTAAAACAGAGTACATGTAGAGGGAGTATATTTTTTATAACATTACACTTTGAGGATGTATATTTTTTATAATAACAGTGTAGAAATAGAGGGTGTATTTATTTTAAAACAGTACATTTAGAGGGTGTATATTTTTCATAACAGAGTACAAATTTTTTGTGTATATTATTTAAAACAAAGTAAAAGTCTAGGGTGTATATTTTTTATAACACAGTAAAATTTGAGGGTGTATGTTTTATATAACAGAGTACAAACAGAGATAGTATTTATTTTAAAAGAGAGTACTCCTAGATGGTATATATTTTTTATAACAGAGTACTAAATGAGGGTGAATATTTTTTATAATGCATTAGAAATAGAGGTTGCATTTATGTTAAAACAGAGAACATGTAAAAGGAGTATATTCTTCATAACAGAGTACAAATTGTGGGTGTATATTTTTTATAACACAGTAGAAATAGAGGGTGTATTTATTTTAAAACAGAGTACATGCAGAGGGTGTATTCTTTTATAACAGAGCAAAAATACAGGGTTTATATTTTTAAGAAAAGACTTTTGTGAGTATGTATATATTTGATAACAGAGTACTAATAGAGTGTTCATGTTTTTTATAACGCAGTAGAAATAGTGTATATTTTTTATAATAGTACAAATAGAGAGTTTATATATTTTATAAAAGACTATTGTGTGACTGTGTATATTTTTATAACAGAGTACAAATGTTGTCCATTTTTTTTCACAGAGTACACTAAAGGGTTTATATTTTCTATAACAGAGAACACATAGAGTGTGTATTATGTATAACCACGTAAAAATAGAGGGTGTATATTTTTTATAAGAGTGTACCTATAGAGCGTGTATATATTTTATAACAGAGTAGAAATAGAGGGTTTATATGTTTTGCAGAAGTCTATTTTTTACTTTGTATATTTTTATAACAGTAATATTTGGGGGTGTATATTTTCTATAAGAGAGTACAAATAGAGAATTCATATATTTATAAAAAATATTTTGCAAGTGTGTATATATTTATAACCGAGTAAAATAGAGGGTTTACATTTTTTACAACAGAGTACAAATAGAGGGTGTGTATTTTTTATAACAGAGTACAAATAGAGGGTATATCATTTTATGACTGAGTACATATAGTGGGAGCCTGTTTTTTAAAACGGAGAATATACAGAGGATGCATATTTTCCATAAAAGATTATTTTTTGTATGTGTATATTTTTTCTAACAGAGAACAAACAGAAGGTGAATATGCTGTATAACAGAGTACAAATAGTGTGTTTATATATAGTTAAAGGACATTGTGAGAGTGTGTATATTTTTTATGCCGGAGTACAAATAGAGGGTGTATATATTTTCTTACACTGTACAAATAGAGGGTGTATATTTTTTATAAGAGAGTACAAATACGGCTGTATGGTTTTCATAACAGTGTTAAAATAGAGGGTGTATATATCTTATAATAGAGTACAAGAGAGTTTGGATATTTTTTATACCAGAGTACAAATAGGGGTTTCTATTTTTTATGAGACTATTTTGTGAGTGTATTTATTTTTTTAATGGCAGAATACAAAGAGAGGGTTGATATTTTTTTTAAAACAGAATACAAATAGAAATGAACACAGAAAATTCACAGTTGATTGACAGGAATGAGGATCAGTTCTAAAGAATTAAAATGTCACCGAATCCTTGATTACTACAAGAATGCTCCAGTGGACACAGATCACTCATTCTAACTTCATCAGCTACAGCACTTCAAGGGAGACAACTTTTTCAAATACAGAGCTAAAACTGTCCCTGCTTTAAGTGCGACTTAAAGCAGGGACAGTTTTAGCTCTGTACTTTGAAAAAGTTGTGTGCTCTACCAATCAAAAGCTACTTTTGTTGTTACTTTTGGTCCCCAGGAGAAATGGGAGTCCTTTTCAGAGAGCATGGGAGAAGACATGAGTCCTTTGCAGTCCTCTTGTCTGCCTCTGAGGGTGAAATGAGAGAGTAGGAAGCATTTTGGGGTGTGGCCAGGCACACAGTTAGGCTCGGTGCAGAGCAGAGCTGCTGTCCTGGTGGTGTGGCCCCAGTCATCATGAGCCATGTCTGAAAGAATTAATCCCATTTCATATGCAAGCATGCTCTCTGTTTGACTGCTGTTGTTTTGAATGAGAGTATCCTTGACAGTGCTTTCACCTGACTAATTGTGTTCTATGTCATAGTGCGTGGGCTTGAGTAGGAGGCAGGCTTAGGGAAGAAGGAGGGAGAATGGATGTGTGAATTAGGGAAAGGTGTCTCTTCCTTTGGAGCATGGATGGGTTCCAACCCCCCACTCACCCTCTCAGCTGGGTATCTTTGTGCGGGCCACAGCCTGTGCCACATGAAGCATCAGCCCTGGTTGGGAATAGGGTCTACGGGGGAGAGGTTAGAGCTTCATCAAAGAAGCAACTCTCTTCAGTGACCTCCATTTAACTTACCTGCTGGTCTCCATTCCTTCTGCAAAACATACCACTGGCAACTACTGCTGCATGTTCTGGTCATTGTTGTCTTACATGCCACTCTAATTTGGTTCCCTCCGTTTGGACTGAAAGCATATCAAGAGCCAGTTGCGTGGATTCCGAAACCTGTTTGGACCAGTTAAACGTGTTGTTGTGATTGAGTAATTTAATTGTTACCTAAATGAAATATGAGTGAGAAAAAATAGAGGACTAACATTCACTGAGTACTTACTGTGCATGAGGTATATTTCAGAGAGTAAAAATACAAGGTTTATATTTGTATGAAAGACTATTTTGTGAGTGTGTATATTCTTTATAACAGTACAAATAGAGGGTGTATATTTTTTATAACAGACTACAAAGAGGGGGTGCATATTCTTTAAACAGAGTAAATAGATAGGTTTTATATTCTTTATAACAGAATACAGGTAGAAGGTGTATATTTTTTACAAATGACAATTTTGTGAATGTGTATATTTTTTACAACCGTGTACAAATAGAGGGTGTATATATTCAATAATAGCACAAAGAGAGGGTTTATATTTTGTATGGAAGAAAATTTTCTGAATAAGTATATAATTAATAAGTGTGAAAATAGAGGGAGTATATATTTTATAAGAGAGTACAGAGAGAGGTTGTATACACTTTATAACAGAGTAGAAATAGAGGGATTCTATTTTTATAAAATCCATTATGTGAGTGTGTATAATTTTTACAAAAGAGTACAAATAGGGGGGTGTACATTTTGTATAACAGAGTGCAATAGAGGGTGTATATATTTTATGACACAGTACAAAAAGAGGATGTATATATTTTATCACAGAGTACAATATAGGGTTTGTATTTTTTATAAATGACAATTTCGTGAGTTTGTTTTTCTAACAGAGTACAAAGAGAAGGTGTTTATAACAGAGTACAAATACAGGGTGTATATTTTCTATAAGAGAGTACAAATAGAGGGTATATCTTTTTATGACAGAGTACATATAGAGGGTGCATATATTTTATAACAGTACATATACAGGGTGCATGTTTTTCATAAAAACTATTTTTCGAGTGCTTATCTCTTTCTTAACAGAGAACAAACAGAAGGTGAATATGTTTTCTCAACAGAGTACAAATAGAGTGTTTATAGATTTTTAAAGGACTATTTTGTGAGTGTGTATTTTTTACGCCAGAGTACAAATAGAGATTGTATATATTTTGCGACACTGTTCATAAGGAGGGTGTATGTTTTTTTATAACAGAGTACAAATAAAGGGTATATATTTTTATAACAGAGTACAAATAGTGGGTGTATATTTTTTATAACAGAATAGAAATAAAGGGTGTATATTTTTTATACCAGAGTAAAAAGGAAGGGTGTATATTATTTATAACAGAGTAAAAATAGAGGATTTATATATTTTTAAAGACTTGGATGTGAGTGTGTATATTTTTTATAACAGATTATAAATACAGGGTGTTTATTTTTTATAACAGAGTACAATAGAGGGTGCATATAATTTCTTACACAGTACAAAGAAAGGGGGTATATACTTTATTACAGAGTACAGTGTAGGGTTTATACTTTTTGTGAAATACTTTATTGTGAGTGTGTATATTTTTTATAACAGAGTATACATTGTGGGTGTATATTTTTTTATACCAGCGTTCAAATAGAGTGTGAATATTTTTTATAACAGTAGAACAGAGTGTGTATTTTTTATAACAGAGTTAAAATTGAGGGTGTATATATTTTATAATAGTGTACATAGGGAATGTGTAGATATTTTTTAACTCAGCACAAATAGAGGGTTAGTTTTTTTTGGGTAAAAGTCAAATTTGTGACTCAGTATATTTTTATAACAGACTAAAAATTGTGGGTGTTTATTTTTTATAATAGAATACAATTAGAGGATTTTTTTTTGTATAACAGAATACAAGCAGGGTGTATAGTTTTTGTTAGAGTATAAATAGAGCGCTTCTATTTCTTATAAAAACTTTTGTGTATATTTTATATAACCGAGTAGAATCAGAGGGTGTATATATTTTATAACAGAGTACAAAGAGGGTTTATATTTTTTATCAAAGACTATATTGTAAGCGTGTATATATGTAACATCAGAGTACAGATAGAGGGTGTATATTTCTATGACAGAGTAGAAATAGAGGGTTTATATTTTTATAACAGAAAAAATAGTGAGTATATATTTTTTATAACAGCAGAAATAGAGGGTGTATATTTTATATAACAGAGTAGAAATAGAGGTTGTATTTATTTTAAAACAGTGTACAAGTAGAGGGTGTATATTTTTTATTACAGAGTAAAAATTGAGAGAGTATATGTTTTATAATAGACTAGAAATTGAGGGTGTATACACTTTATAACAGAGTAGAAATAGAGTATTTATTATAAAACAGAGTACAAGTATACACTGTACATTTTTTATAACTGACTATTTTGTGAGATTGTGTATAGAGTAAAAATTGAGGGTGTATATTTTTTATAACAAATAGAGGGCGTATTCATTTTAAAACAGGGTACAAGTAGAGGGTGTATATTTTTTATT
Source organism: Ateles fusciceps (assembly GCA_036589455.1). Lineage (NCBI taxonomy): Eukaryota > Metazoa > Chordata > Mammalia > Primates > Atelidae > Ateles > Ateles fusciceps. Next base: position 6,608,411 of record JAZHEH010000517.1, on the reverse strand, counting down.
ACAGAGTAAAAATAGTGGGAGTATATGTTTTATAATAGACTATTAAATGAGGGTGCATACACTTTAAAACAGAGTAGAAATAGAGGGTGTATTTATTTTAAAACAGAGTACAAGTAGAGGGTGTATATTTTTTATTACAGAGTAAAAATAGAGGGAATATATGTTTTATAATAGACTAGAAAGTGAGGGTGTATACACTTTATAACAGAGTAGAAATAGAGGGAATATTTATTATAAAACAGAGTACAAGTAGACACTGTATATTTTTTATAACAGACTATTTTGTGAGATTGTGTATATTGTATAACAGAGTAAAAATAGAGGGTGTATATTTTTTATAACAGAGTACAATTAGAGGGTGTATATTTTGTTACGGAGTAGAAATAGAAGGGGTGTACTTTTTATAACAGAGTAAAAAAAGGGTGCATATTTTTTATGAAAGAGTAATAATAGAGGGTGTATATTACGGAGTAAAATAGAAGGTGTACATTTTTCATAACAGAGTAAAAATAGTGGGTACATATTTTGTATAACATAGTAGAAATAGACTGTGTATATTTTTTATTGCAGAGTAGAAATAGAAGTTGTGTATTTTTTAAAACAAAGTACCAAGAGAGGGTGTATATTTTTTATAACAGAGCAAAAATAGAGGGTATATATTTTTTATTACACAGTAGAAATAGAAGGTTTATATTTTTTATAACAGAGTAAAAACTGTGGGTATATATTTTTTATAGCAGAGCAGAAATAGAGGGTGTATAGTTTATGTTACAGAGTAGAAATTGAGGGTGTATTTATTTCAAAACACAGTACAATTAGAGGGTGTATATTTTTTATAACGTACTATTTTGTTAGTGTGTATTTTGTACAACTGACTAAAAATAGGGAGTGTATATTTTTTATAACAGAGTACAAATAGAGGGTGTATATTTTTTATAACAGAGTAAAAATCGAGTTGATATATTTTTATAACAAAGAAGAAATAGAGGGTGTATTTATTTTAAAACAGAGTAAAAGTAAAGGGCGTATATTTTTTATAACAGACTATTTTGTGATAGTGTGTATTTTGTATAACAGAGTGAAAACAGAGGGTATATATTTTTTATAACAGAGTACAAATAGAGTGTGTATATTTTTTACAACAGAGTAGAAGTAGAGGGTGTATATATTTTATATCAGAGTAAAAATAGAGGAAGTATATTTTTTATAACAGAGTAGAAATAGAGGGTGTATATTTTTTATTACAGAGAAGAAATATAGGGTGTATTTATTTCAAAATTAAATACAAGTACATGGTGTATATTTTTGACAACAAATTTTGTGAGTGTTTGTATTTTGCATAGCAGAGTAAATACACTGGGTGTATATATTTTAGAACAGAGAACAAATAGAATGTGCATATTTTTTATTACAGAGTAGAAATAGAAGGGCTTTATTTTTTAAAACAAAGTAGAGAGAGAGGGTGAATAATTTTTATAACAGTACATATTGGAGGTATATATTTTTATAATAGAGTAAAAACAGAGTCTATATATTTCTTATAGTAAAAATAGAGTGTGTACATTTTTTATAACAGAGTACAATTTGAGGGTGTATTTATTTTAAAACAGAGTACAAGTATAGGATGTGCATTTTTTATAAGAGACTATTTTGTGAGTGTGTGTATTTGGTATAACAGCGTAGAAACAGAGTTTGTATATTTTTATAACAGAGTACAAATACAGCGTGTATTTATTTTAAAACAGAGCACAAGTAGAGGTGTATATTTTTTATGACAGAGTAAAAACAGAGGGAGTATATGTTTTATAATAGACTAGAAAGTGAGGGTGTATACACTTTATAACAGAGTAGAAATAGAGGGTGTATTTATTTTAAAACAGAGTACAAGTAGAGAGTGTCTATTTTTTATAACAGACTATTTGGTGAGTTTGTGTATATTGCATAACAGAGTAAAAATAGAAGGTGTATATTTTTTATAACAGAGTAGAAATAGAGGATGTATTTATTTTAAAACAGAGTAAAAGTAGAGGGTGTGTATTTTTTATTACAGAGTAAAAATAGAGGGAGTATATGTTTTATAATAGACTAGAAAGTGAGGGTGTATACACTTTATAATAGAGTAGAAATAGAGGGAGTATTTATTTTAAAACAGAGTACAAGTAGACAGGGTATATTTTTTATAACAGACTATTTTGTCAGATTGTGTATATTGTATAACAGAGTAAAAATAGAGGGTGTATAGTTTTTATAACAGAGTACAATTGGGTGTATATTTTTGTTACAGAGTAGAAATAGAAGGGGTGTATTTTTTATAACAGAGTAAATAGAAAGGGTGTATATTTTTATAAAAGAGTAATAATAGAGGTTGCATATTTTTTATTACAGAGTAAAATAGAAGGTGTACATTTTTCATAACAGAGTAAAACTATTGGGTATATATTTTGTATTACACAGTAGAAATAGGGTGTTTATATTTTTTATTGCAGAGTAGAAATAGAAGTTGTATATTTTTTAAAACAAAGTACAAAGAGAGGGTGTATATTTTCTATAACAGCAAAAATAGAGGGTATATATTTTTTATTACAGCGTAGAAATAGAAGGTTTATATTTTTTATAACAGAATAAAAATACAGGGTATGTATTTTTTATAAAAGAGCAGAAATAGAGCGTGAATATTTTATATAACAGAGTAGAAATAGAGGGTGTATTTATTTCAAAACTCAGTACAATTAGTGGGTGTATATTTTTTATAACGGACTATTTTGTTAGTGTGTGTATTTTGTACAACAGAGTAAAAATAGGGGGTGTATATTTTTTATCACAGAGTACAAATAGAGGGTGTAAATTTTTTATCACAAAAAGAAATAGAGGGTATATATATTTTTAACAGAGTAGAAATAGAGGGTGTATTTATTTTAAAACAGAGTACAAGTAGAGAGTGTATATTTTTTATTACAGAGTAAAATTGGAGTATATGTTTTATAGTAGACTAGAAAGTGAGGGTGTATAAACTTCATAACAGAGTAGAAATAGATTGAGTATTTATTTCAAAACAGAGTACAAGTAGACCGTGTATATTTTTTATAACAGACTATTTTGTGAGATTGTGTATACTGTATGACAGTGTAAGAATAGAGGGTGTATATTTTTTATAACAGAGTAGAAATAGAGGGTGTATTTATTTTAAAACAGAGTACAAGTAGAGGGTGTATATTTTTAATAACAGACTATTTTGTGAGTGTGTGTATTCTGCATAACAGAGTAAAACTTGAGGTTGTATATTTCTTATAACAGAGAACAAATAGAGGTTGCATATTTTTTATGACAGAGTAAAAATAGACGGTATGTATTTTTTATAACAGAGTAGAAATAATGCGTGCATATTTTTTATACCAGAGTGGAAATTGAGATTGTATTTATTTTAAAACAGAGTACATGTAGAGGGGGTATATTTTTTATGACAGACTATTTTTTGAGTGTGTTTATTTTGCATAACAGGGTAAAAATATAGTTTGTATATATTTTATAACAGAGTACAACTAGAAGCTGTATATATTTTATTACAGAGTAGAAATAGAGGGTTTATTTATTTTAAAACAGAGTACAAGTACTCTGTTTTATAACAAACTATTTTGTGAGTTTGCGCATTTTGCATAACAGAGTAAAAATAGAGGGTGTATATTTTTAATAACAGAGTAGAAATAGAGGTTGTATATTCTTTATAGCCAAGTAAAAATAGAGGGAATATATTTTTGATAACAGAATATAAACAGAGGGTGTATGCTTTTTACAATGAGTAGAAATAGAGGGTGCATTTATTTTAAAACAGTACAAGTAGAGGGTGCATATTTTTTAAAACAGACTATTATGTAAGTGTGTGTATTTTGCATAACAGTGTAAAACTAGAGTGTGTATATTTCTTATAACAGAGAACGAATAGAGGGTGTATAATTTTTATACCAGTGTCAAAATAGAGGGTGCATATTTTTTATAACAGAGTAGAAATATAGGGTGTATTTATTTTATAACAGAACACAATTAGAGGGTGTATATTTTTTTATAACAGACTAACTTGTGAGTGTGTGTATTTTGCTTAACAGAGTAAAACTAGATTGTGTACATTTCTTATAACAGAGAACAAATAGAGGGTGTACATTTTTTATGACAGAGTAAATATAGAGGGTGTATATTTTTTGTATCAGAGTAGAAATAATGCATGTATATTTTGTATAACAGAGTAGAAATAGAGGGTGTATGTATTTTAAAACAGAGTACATTTAGAGGGGGTATATTTTCTATAACAGACTATTTTTGGGGTATGTTTATTTTGCATAACAGAGTAAAAATATAGTTTCTATATTTTATATAACAGAGTACAACTGGAAGCAGTATAATTTTTATTACACAGTAGAAATAGAGGGTGTATGTATTTTAAAACAGAGTACATTTAGAGGGTGTATATTTTTTATAACAGACTATTTTTGAGTGTTTTCATTTTGCATAACAGTAAAAATAGTTTGTATATTTTTTATAACAGAGTACAACTAGAAGCTTATATTTTTAATTACAGAGTAGAAATAGACGGTGTATTTATTTTAAAACAGAACGAGTAGAGGGTGTATATTTGTTATAACGGACTATTTTTGTGAGTGTGTGTATATTGCACAATAGAGTAAAAATGGAGGGTGTAAAATTCTAACAGAACAGAGTGTATATTTTTTATGACAGAATAAAAATGCAGTGTGTATATTTTTTTATAACAGAGTAGGAATAGTGGGTGTATTTATAACAGAATAAAAGTAGAGGGTATATATTTTTTATAAAATATTTTGTGAGTGTGTGTATTTTGCATATCAGAGTAAAACTAGAGGGGTATATTTCTTATGACAGAGAACAAATAGAGGGTGTATATTTTTTATTACAGAGTAAAAGTAGAGGGTATATATTTTTAAAACAGAGTAGAAAAAATGCCTGTATATTTTTTATAACAGAGTAGAAATAGAGGGGTGTCTTTATTTTAAAACAGAGTAAAATTAGAGGGTGTATATTTTTTATAACAGACTATTTTCTGAGGGTGTGTATGTTGTACAACAGAGTAAAAATAGAGGGTGTATATTTTTAATAACAGAGTACAAATAAAGCTTGTATGTTTTTTATAACAGAGTACAAATAGAGGGTTTATAATTTTTATACCAGTGTCAAAATAGAGGGTGCATATTTTGTATAATAGAGTAAAATTAGAGGGAATATATTCTTAATAATAAACTAGAAAGAGAGGGTGTATATTATTTATAACAGTGTAGAAATAGAGGGTGTATTTATTTTAAAACATAGTATAAGTAGAGGGTGTATAATTTTTATAACAGAGTATTTGTGAATGTCTGTATTTTGTATAACAGAGTAAAAATAGAGGGTGTATATTTTTTATAACAGAGTAGAAATTGAGGGTGTATATTCTTTATAACAGAGTAGAAATAGAGGAAATATGTATTTTAAGACAGAGTATAAATAGAAGGTGTATACTTCTTATAACAGAGTATATTGTGAAAGTATGTATTTTGCATAACAGTAAATATAGAGGGTGTATATATTTTATAACAGTAAAATTAGTGGGTTATATTTTTTATAACAGAGTATAATTAGAGGGTGTATATTTTATATAAGAGAGTAGAAATAGAGGGTGCATTTATTTTAAAACAGAATAAAATTAGAGGTTTTATTTTTTTATAACAGACTATATTGTGTGGGTGTGTATATTGCATAACAGAGTAAAATAGAGGGTGTATATTTCTTACAACAGAGAACAAAGAGAGGGTGTATATTTTTTGTGACAGAGTAAAAATAGAGGGTATATATTCTTTATAACAGAGTAGAAATAGAGGGTGTATTTATTTTAGAGTACAAGTAGAGGGTGTATATTTTTATAACAGACTATATTGTGAGTGTGTATTCTGCATAACAGAGTAAAACTAGAGGTTGTATATTTCTTATAACAGAGAACAAATAGAGGGTGTACATTTTTTATGACAGAGTAAATCTAGATTGTATATATTTTTTGTAACAGAGTAGAAATAGAGGGTGTATGTATTTTAAAACAGAGTACATTTAGAGGGGGGTATATTTTCTATAACAGACTATTTTTGGGGTATGTTTATTTTGCATAACAGAGTACAAATATAGTTTCTATATTTTATATACCAGAGTACAACTGGAAGCAGTATGATTTTTATTACACAGTAGAAACAGAGGGTGCATGTATTTTAAAACAGAGTACATTTAGAGGGTGTATACTTTTTATAACAGACTATTTTTGAGTGTTTTTATTTTGCATAACAGAGTAAAAATAGAATGTGTATATTTTTTATAACAGAGTACAACTAGAAGCTTATATTTTTAATTACAGAGTAGAAATAGAGGGTGTATTTATTTTAAAACAGAACGAGTAGAGGGTGTATATTTGTTATAATGGACTATTTTGTGAGTGTGTGTATATTGCACAACAGAGTAAAAATGGAGGGTGTAAAATTCTTATAACAGAGAACAAACAGAGAGTGTATATTTTTTATGACAGAGTAAAAATAGAGTGTATATATTTTTTATAACAGAGTAGAAATAGTGGGTGTATTTATTTTATAACAGAATAAAGGTAGAGGGTGTATATTTTTTATAAAATATTATTTTGTGAGTGTGTGTATTTTGCATATCAGAGTAAAACTAGAGGGGGTATATTTCTTATGACAGAGAACAAATAGAGGGTGTATATTTTTTATTACAGAGTAAAAGTAGAGGGTATATATTTTTTAAAACAGAGTAGAAATAATGCCTGTATATTTTTTATAACAGAGTAGAAATAGAGGGTATCTTTATTTTAAAACAGAGTAAAATTAGAGGGTATATATTTTTTATAACAGACTATTTTCTGAGGGTGTTTATTTTGCATAACCGGGTAAAAATAGGGTTTGTATTTTTTGTATAACAGAGTAAAACTTGAAGCTGTATATTTTTTATTACAGAGTAGAAATAAAGGGTTTATTTATTTTAAAACAGAGTACATGTAGAGGGTGTATATTTTTTATAACAGACTATTTTTTGAGTATGTTTATTTTGCATAACAGAGTAAAAATAGTTTGTATATTTTTTATAACAGAAGACAACTAGAAGCAGTATATTTTTTATTACAGAGTAGATATAGAGGGTGTATTTATTTCAAAACAGAGTGCAAGTAGAGGGTGTATATTTTTTATAACAGACTAATTTGTGAGTGTGTGTATTCTGCATAACAGAGTAAAATTACATGTTGTATATTCCTTATAACAGAAAAAAAAGAGGGTGTATATTTTTATGACAGAGTAAAAATAGAGGGTATTTATTTTTTATAACAGAGTAGAAATAGAGGGTGTATTTATTTTAAAACAGAGTACAATTAGACAGTTTATATTTTTTATAACAGAGTATTTTGTGAAAGTATGTATTTTGCATAACAGAGTAAATATAGAGGGTGTATATTTTTTATAACAGAGTAAAATTAGTGGGTGTATATTATTTATAACAGTATAAATAGAGGGTGTATGTTTTATGTAAGAGAGTAGAAATAGAGGGTGTATTTATTTTAAAACAGAGTAAAAGTAGATGGTGTATATTTTTTATAACAGACTATTTTGTGAGTGTGTGTATTCTGCATAACAGAGTAAAACTAGAGGTTGTATATTTCTTATAACAGAGAACAAATAGAGGGTGTATATTTTTTATGACACAGTAAAAATAGAGGGTATATATCTTTTATAACAGAGTAGAAATAAAGCGTGTATATTTTTTGTAACAGTAGAAATAGAGGGTGTATGTGTTTTAAAACAGAGTACATGTAGAGGGTGTATATTTTTTATAACAGACTATTTTTTGCGTGTGTTTATTTTGCATAACAGTGTAAAAATAGAGTTTGTATTTTTTTTTATAACAGAGTAGAAATAGAGGGTGTATTTATTTTAAAACAGAGTACAAGTAGAGGGTGTATATTTTTTATAACAGACTATTATGTGAGGGTGTGTACTTAGTATAACAGAGTGAAAATAGAGGGTGCATATTTTTAATAACAGAGTACAAATAGAGGTGTATGTTTTTTATAACAGAGTAAAAATAGAGGGAATATATATTTTGTAACAGAGTATAAATAGAGGGTGTCAATTTTTTATAACAGACTATTTTGTGAGTGTGTGTATATTGCATAAGACAGTAAAAAGAGAGGGTGTGTATTTCTTAAAACAGAGAAGAAATAGAGGGTGCATATTTTTTATGATAGAGTAAAAATGGAGGGTATTAATTTTTTATAACAGAGTAGAAATAGAGGGTGTATTTATTTTAAAACAGAGTACAAGTAGAGGGTGTATATTTTTATAACAGACTATTTTCTGAGTGTGTGTATTTTGCAAAACAGAGTAAAAATACATGGTATATATTTCTTATAATAGAGAACAACTAGAGGGTGTATATTTTTTATGACAGAGTAAAAATAGAGGGTATATATTTTTTATAACAGAGTAGAAATAGAGGTTGTATTTATTTTAAAACAGTACATGCAGAGGGTGTATATTTTTTAAAACAGACTATTTTTTGAGTGTGTTTATTTTGCATAACAGGGTAAAAATAGTTTGTATATATTTTATAACAGAATACAACTAGAAGCTGTATAGATTTTATTACACAGTAGAAATAGTCTGTATTTATTTTAACACGAAGTGCAAGTAGAGGGTATATATTTTTAATAACAGACTATTTTGCAAGTGTGTGTATTTTGTATAACAGAGTAAAATAGAGGTTTTATATTTTTTATAATGGAGTAAAATTAAAGGGCGTATATTTTTTATAACAGAGTATTAATAGAGGGTTTATCTTTTTTATAACAGAGTAGAAATAGAGGGTGTATAATTTTTATATCAGAGTACAAATAGGGGGTGTATAATTTTTATACCAGTGTCAAAATAGAGGGTGCATATTTTGTAACAGAGTAGAAATAGAGGGAATATATTTTTAATAAAAGACTAGAAAGAGAGGTTGTATATTCTTTAAAACAGAGTAGAAATAGAGAGTGTATTTATTTTAAAACATAGTATGAATTAGAGGGTGTATATTTTTTATAACAGAGTATTTTGTGAATGTGTGTATTTTGTGTAACAGAGTAAAAATAGAGGGTGTATATTTTATATAACAGAGTAGAAATAGAGTGTGTATTTATTTTAAAACTGAGTACATGTAGAGGGTGTATATTTTTTATAAGGGACTATTTTTGAGTGTGTTTTTTTTTTGCATAACTGAGTAAAAATAGAGTGTGTATATTTTTTATAACAGAGTATGTAATTAGGGTGTATATTTTATATAACAGAGTAGAAATGGAGGGTGTATTTATTTTAAAAGCGAGTACATGTAGAGGGTGTATAATTTTTATAACAGACTATTTTTGAGTGTGTTTATTTTGCATAACAGAGTAAAAATAGAGTTTGTATATTTTATATAACACAGTACAACTAGAAGCTGTATATTTTTTATAACAGACTATTTTTTGAGTGTGATTATTTTGCATAACAGAGTAAAAATAGAGTTTGTATATTTTATATAACACAGTACAACTAGAAGCTGTATATTTTTTATTACAGAGTAGAAATATAGGGTGTATTTATTTTAAAGCAGAGTACAAGTAGAGGGTCTATACTTTTTATAACAGAGTAAAAATAGACAGTGTATTTATTTTAATACACAGTACAAGTAGAGGGTGTATATTTTGTATAACAGACTATTTTGTGAGTGTGTATTTTGTATAACAGAGTAAAATAAAGGTTGTATATTTCTTAAAACAGAGTACAAATAGAGGATGTATATGTTTTATAACAGTAAAAAGAGAGGTTATATATTTTTTCTAACAGAGTTGAAATGGGTGGTGTATATTTTTATTTGTAAGAGAGTAGAAATATGGGGTGTATTTATTTCAAAACAGAGTACAAGTAGAGGGTGTATATTTTCTATAACAGTCTATTTTGTGAGTGTGTGTATTTTCTATAACAGTTAACATAGAGGTTGTATATCTTTTATAACAGAGTAAAAATAGAGGGTGTATATTTTTTATTACAAAGTAAAAATAGGTGTACATTTTTTATAACAGAGTAAAAATAGAAGGTATATGTTGTTTATAACAGAGTATAAATTGAGGGTGTATATTTTTTGTAACAGAGTAGAAATAGAGGGTGTATTTACTTTAAAATAGAACAAATGGAGGGTGTATATTTTTTATAACAGACTATTTTGTGCCTGTGTGTATTTTGTATAACAGAGTAAAAGTAGGGGTATATATTTTTTCTAACAGAGTGTAAATAGAGGGTGTATATTACTTTTAAAAGAGTAGAAATAGAGGGTGTATTTATTTTAAAACAGAGCACAATTAGAGGGTGTATGTTTTTTATAACAGACTATTTGGTATGTGTATTTTTTAAAACAGAGTAAAAATAGAGGATGCATATTTTTTATAACAGAGTTCAAATAGAGGCTGTATATTTTTATTACAGGGTAGAAATAGAAGGTGTATTTATTTTAAAACAGAGTACAAGTAGAGCGTGTATGTTTTTTATAACAGACTACTTTTGAGTGTGTGTACATTGTATAACAGAGTAAATAAAGTAGGTGTATATTTTTTTATAACGGAGTACAAACAGTTTGTATATTTTTTATTACACAGTAGAAATGGAGGGGGTATATTTTTCATAACAGAGTACAATGAAAGGGTGTATATTTATTAGAACAGAGTAAAAATAGAGGGTATATATTTTTATTACATTGTACAATTAGGAGGTGTACATTTTTCATAACAGTGAAGTCAGCAGGTGTATATTTTTTGTAACAGAGTGGAAATAGAAGTTGTAACCTTTTTATAACTAAGAAATAGAGGGTGTATTTGTTTTAAAAATTAGTACAAGTAGAGGGGTGTATACTTTTTATAAGAGACAATTTTGTGAGTGTGTGTATTTCGTAAAACAGTAAAAATACAGGGTGTATATTTTTTATAACAGAGTACAAATAAAGGGTATATGTTTCTTATACCAGAGTAAAAATAGGGGGTGTATATTTTTTATAACAGAGTAGAAATAGAGTGTGTATTTATTTTAAAACAGACTACAGGTAGAGGGTGTATATTTTTTAAAACAGACTTTTGTGAGTGTGTGTATGTTTGTTGTATAACAGAGTGAAAATAGAGGGTGTATATTTTTTACAAGAGAGTACAAATAGAGGGTGTATATTTTATATAACAGAGAAAAATTAAAGGGTATATATTTTTTATAACAGAGTAGAAATAGAGGGTGTATATTTTTTATAACAGAATAGAAATAGAGGGTGTTTATTTTTAAAAACAGTACAAGTAGAGGGTGTATATTTTTTATAACAGACTTGTGTGAGAGTGTGTATTTTTAATAATACAGTGAAAATAGAGATTGCATATTTTTTATAACAGAGTACAAATAGAGGTATATATATTTTATAACAAAGTAAAAATAGAAGGCACATATTATATATGACAAAGTAGAAATAGAGGGTGTATATATTTTATAACAGAGTAGAAATAGAGGGTTTATTTATTTTAAAGTAGAGTACAAGTAAAGGGTGTATATTTTTTATAAAAGACTATTTTGTGAGTGTGTGTATTTTTTATAACAGAGTAAAAATACCGGGTGTTTGTTTTTTATAACAGAGTAAATATAGAGGGTATATTTTTTTTATAACAGAGAAGAAATAGAGGGTGTATATTTCTTTTTTTTTTCATTGCATTTTAGATTTGGGGGTACATGTGAAGAACATGGAAGATTGTTGCATAGGTACACACATGGCAGTGTGATTTGCTGCCTTCCTCCCCCATCACCTATATCTGGCATTTCTCCCCATGCTATCCCCTCCCCCAACTCCCCCACCCCCCCACTATCCCTCCCCTTTCTCCCCCGACAGACCCCAGTGTGTGATACTCCCCCTCCCTGTGTCCATGTGTTCGCATTGTTCAACACCCGCCTATGAGTGAGAACATACGGTGTTTGATTTTCTGTTCTTGTGTCAGTTTGCTGAGAATGATGGTTTCCAGGCTCATCCATGTCCCTACAAAGGACACGAACTCATCGTTTTCGATGGCTGCATAATATTCCATGGTGTATATGTGCCACATTTTCCCTGTCCAGTCTATCATCGATGGGCATTTGGGTTGGTTCCAGGTCTTTGCTATTGTAAACTGTGCTGCAATGAACATTCGTGTGCATGTGTCCTTATAGTAGAACGATTTATAGTCTTTTGGATATATACCCAGTAATAGGATTGCTGGATCAAATGGAATTTCTATTTCTAGGTCCTTGAGGAATCGCCACACCGTCTTCCACAATGGTTGAACTAATTTACACTCCCACCAACAGTGTAAAAGCGTTCCTATTTCTCCACATCCTCTCCAGCATCTGTTGTCTCCAGATTTTTTAATGATCGCCATTCTAACTGGCACGAGATGGTATCTCAATGTAGTTTTGATTTGCATTTCTCTAATGACCAGTGATGATGAGCATTTTTTCATATGTTTGTTGGCTTCACGTATGTCTTCTTTTGTAAAGTGTCTGTTCATACCCTTCGCCCACTTTTGAATGGGCTTGTTTGTTTTTTTCTTGTAAAACTGTTTCAGTTCTTTGTAGATTCTGGTTTTCAGCCCTTTGTCAGATGGGTAGACTGCAAAAATTTTTTCCCATTCTGTTGGTTGCCGATTCACTCTAATGACTGTTTCTTTTGCTGCGCAGAAGCTGTGGAGTTTGATTAGGTCCCATTTGTCTATTTCAGCTTTTGTTGCCACTGCTTTTGGTGTTTTGGTCATGAAGTCCTTGCCTACGCCTATGTCCTGAATGGTTTTGCCTAGATTTTCTTCTAGGGTTTTTATGGTGTTAGGTCTTATGTTTAAGTCTTTAATCCATCTGGAGTTAATTTTAGTGTAAGGTGTCAGGAAGGGGTCCAGCTTCTGCTTTCTGCACATGACTAGCCAGTTTTCCCAACACCATTTATTAAACAGGGGACTCGCTTCCACATTGTTTGTTTTTGTCAGGTTTGTCAAAGATCGGGTGGTTGTAGATGTGTTGTGTTGTGTCGGAGACCTCTGTTCTGTTCCATTGGTCTATATCTCTGTTCTGGTACCAGTACCATGCTGTTTTGATTACTGTAGCTTTGTAGTATAGTTTGAAGTCCGGGAGTGTGATGCCTCCATCTTTGTTCTTGTTGCTTAGAATTGACTTGGCTATGCGGGCTCTCTTTGGTTCCATATGAAGTTTAAGGTGGTTTTTTCCAGTTCTGAGAAGAAGGTCATTGGTAGCTTGATAGGAATAGCGTTGAATCTGTAAATTACTTTGGGCAGTATGGCCATTTTGACAATATTGATTCTTCCTAGCCATGAACATGGAATATTTCTCCATCTGTTTGTGTCCTCTCTTATTTCATTGAGCAGTGGTTTGTAGTTCTCCTTGAAGAGGTCCTTTACGTTCCTTGTTAGTTGTATTCCTAGGTATTTTATTCTCTTTGTAGCGATTGTGAATGGCAGTTGGTTCTTGATTTGGCTGTCTTTAAGTCTGTTATTGGTGTATAGGAATGCTTGTGATTTTTGCACATTGATTTTATATCCTGAGACTTTGCTGAAGTTGCTTATCAGTTTCAGGAGATTTTGGGCTGAGACGATGGGGTCTTCTAGATATACAATCATATCATCTGCAAATAGAGACAATTTGACTTCCTCCTTTCCTATTTGAATACCCTTTATTTCTTTTTCTTGCCTGATTGCTCTGGCTAGAACTTCCAGTACTATATTGAATAGGAGTGTTGTGAGAGGACATCCTTGTCTAGCACCAAATTTCAAAGGGAATGCTTCTAGTTTTTGCCCATTCAGTATGATATTGGCTGTTGGTTTGTCGTAAATAGCTTTTATCATTTTGAGATACGTTCCATCAATACCTAGTTTATTGAGAGTTTTTAGCATAAAGGGCTGTTGAATTTTGTCAAAGGCCTTCTCTGCATCAATTGAGATTATCATGTGGTTTTTGTCTTTGGTTCTGTTTATGTGGTGGACTATGTTTATAGATTTGCGTATGTTGAACCAGCCTTGCATCCCCGGGATGAAGCCTACTTGATCATGGTGGATAAGCTTTTTGATGTGCTGTTGCAATCGGTTTGCCAGTATTTTATTGAAGATTTTTGCATCTATGTTCATCATGGATATTGGCCTGAAGTTTTCTTTTCTTGCTGAGTCTCTGCCAGGTTTTGGTATCAGGATGATGTTGGTCTCATAAAATGATTTGGGAAGGATTCCCTCTTTTGGATTGTTTGGAATAGTTTCAGAAGGAATGGTACCAGCTCCTCTTTGTATGTCTGGTAGAATTTGGCTGTGAACCCATCTGGACCTGGGCTTTTTTGGGTGGTAGGCTCTTAATTGCTGCCTCAACTTCAGACCTTGTTATTGGTCTATTCAGGGTTTCGACTTCTTCCTGGTTTAGGCTTGGGAGGATGCATGTGTCCAGGAATTTATCCATTTCTTCCAGGTTTACTAGTTTATGTGCATAGAGTTGTTTGTAATAATCTCTGATGATGGTTTGAATTTCTGTGGAATCTGTGGTGATATCCCCTTTATCGTTTTTTATTGCATTTATTTGATTATTTTCTCTTTTCTTTTTTATTAATCTGGCTAGTGGTCTGTCTATTTTGTTGACCTTTTCAAAAAACCAGCTCCTGGATTTATTGATTTTTTGAAGAGTTTTCGTGTCTCTATCTCCTTCAGTTCTGCTCTGATCTTAGTTATTTCTTGTCTTCTGCTAGGTTTTGAGTTTTTTTGATCTTGCTCCTCTAGCTCTTTCAATTTTGATGATAGGGTGTCAATTTTAGATCTCTCCTTGCTTCTCATGTGGGCATTTATTGCTATATACTTTCCTCTAGAGACTGCTTTAAATGTGTCCCAGAGATTCTGGTATGTTGTGTCTTCGTTCTCATTGGTTTCAAAGAACATCTTTATTTCTGCCTTCATTTCATTGTTTATCCAGTCAACATTCAAGAGCCAGTTGTTCAGTTTCCATGAAGCTGTGCGGTTCTGAGTTAGTTTCTGAATTCTGAGTTCTAACTTGATTGCACTGTGGTCTGAGAGACTGTTTGTTATGATTTCTGTTCTTTTGCATTTGCTGAGGAGTGATTTACTTCCAATTATGTGGTCAATTTTAGAGTAGGTGCGATGTGGTGCTGAGAAGAATGTATATTCTGTGGATTTGGGGTGGAGAGTTCTGTAAATGTCTATTAGGTTTGCTTGATCCAGGTCTGAGTTCAAGTCCTGGATATCCTTGTTAATTTTCTGTCTCGTGGATCTGTCTAACATTGACAACGGGGTGTTCAAGTCTCCCACTATTATTGTGTGGGAGTCTAAGTCTCTTTGTAAGTCATTAAGAACTTGCCTTATGTATCTGGGTGCTCCTGTATTGGGTGTGTATATATTTAGGATTGTTAGCTCTTCTTGTTGCATTGATCCTTTTACCATTATGTAATGTCCTTCTTTGTCTCTTTTGATCTTTGTTGGTTTAAAGTCTATTTTATCAGAGATGAGAATTGCAACTCCTGCTTTTTTTTGCTCTCCATTTGCTTGGTAAATCTTCCTACATCCCTTTATTTTGAGCCTTTGTGTTTCTCTGCATGGGAGATGGGTTTCCTGGATACAGCACACCAACGGGTTTTGGCTTTTTATCCAGTTTGCCAGTCTATGTCTTTTAATTGGGGCATTTAGCCCATTTACATTTAGGGTTAATATTGTTATGTGTGAATTTGATCCTGCCATTTTGATGCTAGGTGGCTGTTTTGCCCGTTAGTTGATGCAGTTTCTTCATTGTGTTGATGGTCTTTACTGTTTGGTATGTTTTTGGAGTGGCTGGTACTGGTTGTTCCTTTCTATGTTTAGTGCCTCTTTCAGGAGCTCTTGTAAAGCAGGCCTGGTGGTGATGAAATCTCTGAGTACTTGCTTGTTCGCAAAGGATTTTATTTTTCCTTCACTTATGAAGCTCAGTTTGGCTGGATATGAAATTCTGGGTTGAAAGTTCTTTTCTTTAAGGATGTTGAATATTGGCCCCCACTCTCTTCTGGCTTGTAGGGTTTCTGCTGAGAGATCTGCTGTGAGTCTGATGGGCTTCCCTTTGTGGGTAACCCGACCTTTCTCTCTGGCTGCCCTTAGCATTTTCTCCTTCATTTCAACCCTGGTGAATCTGACGATTATGTGCCTTGGGGTTGCTCTTCTTGAGGAATATCTTTGTGGTGTTCTCTGTATTTCCTGGACTTGAATATTGGCCTGCCTTCCTATGTTGGGGAAGTTCTCCTGGATAATATCCTGAAGAGTATTTTCCAGCTTGGATTCATTCTCTCCGTCACATTCAGGTACACCTATCAAACGTAGATTAGGTCTTTTCACATAGTCCCATGTTTCTGGGAGACTTTGTTCATTCCTTTTTACCCTTTTTTCTCTACTCTTTCCTTCTCGTTTTATTTCATTGAGTTGATCTTCGACCTCTGATATCCTTTCTTCTGCTTGGTCGATTCGGCTGTTGAAACTTGTGCATGCTTCACAAAGTTCTTGTGTTGTGTTTTTCAGCTCCATCAATTCACTTACATTCCTCTCTAAGTTGGTTATTCTCGTTAGCATTTCGTGAAATCTTTTTTCAAGGTTCTTAGTTTCTTTGCATTGGGTTAGAACATGTTCTTTTAGCTCACAGAAGTTTCTTATTACCCACCTTCTGAAGGCTGATTCAGTCATTTCATCACACTCATTGTCCATCCAGCCTTGTTCCCTTGCTGGTGAGGAGTTGTGATACCTTGTAGGAGGAGAGACATTCTGGTTTCGGGTGTTTTCCTCCTTTTTGCGCTGGTTTCTTCCCATCTTTGTGGATTTATCTATGTGTGGTCTTTGTGGTTGGTGATTTTCAGATGGGGTCTCTCAGTGGACATCCCGTTTGTTGATGATGAAGTTATTTATTTCTGTTTCTTAGTTTTCCTTCTAACAGTCTGGCCCCTCTGCTGTAGGACTGCTGAGGTCCACTCCCAGCCCTGCTTGCCTGGGGGGATCACCTGCAGCAGCTGCAGAACAGTAAGGGTTGCTGCCAGTCTCTTCTTCTGCTATCTTTGTCACAGAAGAATACCTGCCAGATGTCCGTCTGAGCACTCCTTTGTGAGGTGACTCGTTGGATATACGGGGATCAGGGGAGCTGCTTGAGGAGACAGAGTGTCCTTTATAGGAGCTCAAGTGCTGAGCTGTGAGCTCCGTTGTTCATTCAGAGTTGCTGGGCAGGTACGTTTAAGTCTGCTGCAGCAGAACTCATAAACCCCTTTTTTCCCCAGGTGCTCTGTCCCGGGGGAGTTAGGGCTTTATTTATGAGTTTCCCTTGTGCTGCTGCCTTTTTCTCAGGGCTGCCTTGCCCAGCGATGAGGCAGCCTAGTCACTGTTTGCCTACAGAGGCTTTGCTGAGCTGCTGTGGGCTCCACCCAGCTGCCGTATAAACTTCCCTGCAGTCCTGTTTATACCGGTGTAGTGAGAACTGCCTCGGCAATGGCAAACTACCTCTGTAGCGGCAGACTGCCTCAGTAATGGCGGACGCCCCTCCCCCCACAGAGCTGGGCCGTCCCGGGCTCAGCTGTGCTTGCTGTGAAACTCTCGATCCAGAGCGTTTCCGACGGCTGTTTTTTTGTGGGGGGTGGGACCAGCCGAGCCTGATCACCTGGCTCCCTGCCTCAGAGTCTCCCAGGTGTTCCAGCCGCCTGTTGAAAAGGCGCCGGGATCTGTGTGATTTCCCGTGTGGCGACCCACTACGCCGGCTGAAAACGCGGGCGCTGAGATTCATGGCGTTTTTTTGGCTGGGAGATCTCCTGGCCTGGCTGCCTGTTTCAGTCCCCTTTTTTAATCAGATGAATGGGCGGCTCTGCCTTCCCGGAGCTCCAATTGCCAGCTAAAACGGCACCCGGACCCACGTATTTTGTATAGGGGGAACCGCTGCGCCGGGACACTGCCCAAAACAGCAGCGCCGGCGAAAACAGTCGCGCCGGCAAAAACAGCTGCGTCGGCCAAACCAGCCGCTCTGGCGACCCGTGGGGGCTCCTCCCCCTGGGAATCTCCTGGTCTGTGGGCAATAAAAATCCATCTGGCAATGCGGCGTCCACTCACCCTCCCGCGCTTTCACTGGGAGCTGCAATCCTCAGCTGCTCCTAATCGGCCATCTTGGATCCTCCCCGAGGGTGTATATTTCCTAAAACAAAGTACAAATTGAGGATGTATATATTTTCTAACAGAGTAAAAATAGAGGGTATTTATTTTTTTCTAACAGTATAGAAATAGAAGGTGTAAATTTTTTATAGAAGAGTGGAAATAGAGGGTGTATTTATTATAAAAAAAGCGTAGAAGTAGAGGTTGTATGTTTTTTACAACAGACTATGTTGTGTGTGTGCTTATTTTGTATAATACAGTGAAAATAGAGGGTATTTTTTATAACAGAGTACAAATTATATTTATTATACCAGAGTAAAATTAGACGGTGTGTTTTCTTTATAACAAAGTAGAAATAGAGGGTGTTTTTATTTTAAAAGAGTAGAATTAGAGGGTGTATATATTTTATAGCAGACTATTTTCTTAGTGTGTGTATTTTGTATAAGAGAGTAAAAATAGACGGTGTATATTTTTTATTAAGAGTAGAAATAAAAGGGGTATATTATTTATAAAAGAGTAAAAATTGATAGTGTATATTTTTTATTATAGAGTAGAAATAGAGGGTGCATTTATTTTGAAACAGTAGAACTAGAGGGTGTATATTTTTAATAACAGACTTTTGTGAGTATGTGTATTTTGTATAACCTAGTAAAAATAGAGGGTGTATATTTTTTATAAAAGAGTAGAAATAGAGGGTGTATTTATTTTAAAATAGAGTACAAATAGAGTGTGCATATTTTTTAAAACAGACTATTTTATGACTGAATTTTTTTATAACAGAGTAAAATTAGAGGGTGAATATATTCTATAGCAGAGTAAAAATAGAGGGTGTATATTTTTTATAACAGAGTGGAAATAGAGTGTGCATTTAATTCATAACAGAGTAGAATTAGAGGGTATACAACAGACTATATTGTGAGTGTGTGTATATTGTATAACAGAGTAAAAATAGAGGTGTATATTTTTTATAACAGAGTATAAATAGAAGGTGTATATTTTTTATAACAGAGTAAAAATAGAATGTATATATTTTTATAACACAGTAGAAATAGAGGGTGAATATTTTTTATAACAGAGTAGAAATAGGGGGAGTATTTATTTTAAAACAGAGTACAAGTAGAGGGAGTATATTTTTTATAACATAATGTTTTGTGTGTGTATTTTGAATGACAATAAAAATAGAGGGTGTAGATTTTTTATAACAGAGTACAATGAAAGGGTGTACATTTTTTAAAACAGTATAAATAGTCGGTATATATTTTTTATTACAGAGTACAAATAGAAGTTGTATATTTTTTATAACAGAGTAAAACTAGAGGTTGTATACTTTGTATAACAGAGTAAAAATACAGAGTGTATATTTTTTATAGCAGAGTACAAATAGAGGGTGTATATTTTTTATAACAGTAAAAATAGAGAATATATATATTTTTATAACATAGTAGAAATGGAGGGTGTATATTTTTTATAAGACACTAGAAATAGATGGTGTATTTATTTTAAAACAGAGTAAAAGTACAGGATGTATATTCTAAACAACAGACTATTTTGTGAGTGAGTGTATTTTGTATAACAGAGTAAAAATAGAGGTTGTATATTTTCTATTACAGAGTAGAAATAAAAGGGGTATATTTTTTGTAACAGTACAGTGATAGGGTGTATATTAATTATAACAGAGTAAAAATAGTGGGTGTATGTTTTTTATTACAGAGTACAAATATAAGGTGTATATTTTATATAACAGTAGAAATACAGGGTATATATTTTTTATAACAGTAGAAATAGAGGTGTATTTATTTTAAAACAGAGTACAAGTAGAGGGTGTATATTTTTTATTACAGAGTAAAAATAGAAGGAGTATATGTTTTATAATAGACTAGAAAGTGAGGGTGTGTACACTTTATAACAGTAGAAATAGAGGGTGTATATATTTTAAAACAGAGTGCAATACACGGTGTATATTTTTCATAACAGACTATTTTGTGATTGTGTGTATTATGTATAACAGAGTAAAACAGAGGGTGTATATTTTTTACAACACAGTACAAATAGAGGGAATATATCTGTTATTACAGGGTAGAAATAAAAGTTGTATATTTTTTATAACAGAGTACAATGAGAGGGTATATATATTTATACCAAAATAAAAATAGAAGGTGTATATTTTTTATAACACAGTAGAAATACAGGTGTATATTTTTTATAACAGAGTAGAAACAGAGGGTGTATTTATTTTAAAATAGTGCAAGTAGAGGGTGTATAATTTTTATTACAGAGTAGAAAAGAGGTGTATATATTTTTTAACAGGGTAGAAACAGAGGGTCTATATGTTTTATTACAGAGTAGAAATGGAAGTGGTATATTTTTTATAATAATAAAAATAGACGGTGTATTTTTTTTTTTTTTTTTTTTTTGAGACAGAGTCTCACTCAGTCACCAGGCGCCAGGCTGGAGTGCAGTGGCGCGACTTGGCTCACTGCAACCTCCGCTGCCCGGGTTCAAGCATTCTCCTGCCTCAGCCTCCCGAGTAGCTGGGACTACAGGCGCGCGCCACCACGCCCAGCTAATTTTTTTGTATTTTTAGTAGAGACGGGGTTTCACCATGTTGACCAGGACGGTCTCGATCTCTTGACCTCGTGATCCGCCTGCCTCGGCCTCCCAAAGTGCTGGGATTACAGGCGTGAGCCACCGCGCCCAGCAATGGTGTATTTTTTTATAACAGAGTAAAAACAGAGGGTGTATATTTTTTATTACAGAGTAGAAATAAAAGGGGGTGTATTTTTTATAACAGAGTACAATGAGAGAGTGTATATTTATAAGAGAGTAAAAATTGTGTGTGTTTTTACAGAGTACAAACAGAAGGTGTACATTTTTTATAACAGAGTACAAATAGAGGGTGTATATTTTTCATAACAGAGTACAAATAGAGGGTGTATATTTTTCATAACAGAAAAAATGGAGGGCATATATTTTTTATAACATACTATTGTGTGAGTGTGTGTATTTTGCAAGACAGAGTAAAAATAGAGGGTGTAGATTTCGTATAAGATAGTTCAAATAGAGGGTGTATAATTTTTTTATTACATGGTACAAATAGAAGGTATGTATATTTTATAACAGAGTAAATATACAGGGTATATGTTTTTTAAACAGAGTAGAAATGGAGGGTGTATGTTTTTAATAGCAGAGTGGAAATAGAGGGTGTATTTATTTTAAAACAGTGTAAAAGTACAGGGTGTATATTTTTATAACAGACTATTTTGTTAATGTGTGTATTTTCTATGACATAGTAAAACTAGAGAGTGCATATTTCTTATAACAGAGTACACATAGAGGGTGTGTATTTTTAGTGCAGTGTAGAAATAAAAGGGTTTTATTTTTTATATTTTTTATAACAGTAGAAATAGAGAGTGTATATTTTTTGTAACAGAGTAGAAATAGAGGGTGTAAATATTTTAAGACAGAGTACAAGTAGAGAGTGTATATATTTCATAACAGATCATTTTGTAAGTTTGTGTATTTGGTATAACAGAGGAAAAACAGAGGGTGTATACTTTTTATTACAGAGTAGAAATAGATGGTGTATATTTTTTATAACAGAGTATAAATAGAGTGTATATATTTTTTCTAACAGTATAAATACAGGGTGTACATTTTGTATAACAGAGTAGAAATAGATGGTGTATTTACCTTAAAGTACAAGTAGGGGACATATATTTTTCATAACAGACTACAGTGTGAGTGTGTGAATTTTGTATAACAGACTAAAAAGAGGGTGTCTATTTTCAATAGAGTAAAAATTAGAGGGTGTATATTTGTATTACATAGCAAAATTAGAGGGTATATACTTTTTGTAACAGAGCAGAAATAGAGGGTGTATTTATTTTAAAACAGAGTACAAGTAGATGGTGTGTATTTTTTATAACAGACTATTTTGAGAGTGTGTGTATTGTGTATAACAGAGTGAAAATAGAGGTTGTATATTTTTTATATCAGAATAGAAATAGAGGGTGTATTTATTTTAAAACAGAGTACAATAAGAGGTTGTATATTTTTTAAAAGAGACACTTTTGTGAGTGTGTGTATTTTGTATAACAGAGTACAAATAGAAGGTGTATATTTTTTATAACAGACTAATTTGTGAATGTGTGTATTTTCTATAATGGAGTAAAAATAGAGGGTGTATAGTTTTAATAACAGAGTACAAACAGAGCGTGTATATTTTGTATAACAGAGTAGAAATAGAAGGGGTATATTTTTTATAAGAGAGTACATAGAGAGGGTGTATATTTTTTATAACAGAGTAGAAATAGAGGGTGTATGTTTTTATAACCGAGTAGAAACAGGTGTATTAATTATGAAACAGAGTAAAAATCGATGGTGTATATTTTTCATAACAGACTATTTTGTGTGTGTATACTGCATAACAGAGTAAAAATACAGGCTGTATATTTTTTTTAATAACAGAGTACAGAGTGTATAAATTTATTATAACAGAGTATAGAGGGTGTATAAATTTATTATAACAGAGTATAAATAGAGGGTGTATTTATTTTAAACCGTGTAGAAGTAGAGGGTGTACATTTTTTATAACAGTAAAAATGGAGGATGTATATTTTTTATAACAGAGGACAAATAGAGTGAGTATATTTTTCATAACAGTGTAAAAATAGAGGGTATATATATTTTATAACAGAGTAGAAACAGAGGGTGTATTTATTTTAAAACAGTAAAAATACAGGGTGTATGACTTTTATGACAGACTATTTTGTGTGTGTGTGTATTTTGTATAACAGAGTACAAATAGAAGTTGTATATTTTTTATAACAGAGTACAAATAGAGCGTGTATATTTTTTATGACAGTATAAATAGAATGTATGTATTATTTATAACATACAGGATATAGAGTGTGTTTTAAAATAAATACACCCTCTTATTTCTACTCTGTTATAAGAAATATACACCCTCTATTTTTACTGTTATGCAAAATACACATACTCACAAAATAGTTTGTTATAAAAAATACACACTCTCTACTTGTATTCTGTTTTAAAATAAATACACCCTAACTTTCTAGTCTATTATAAAATATATACTCCTTCTGTTTTTATTCTGTCATAAAAATATACACCACTACTTGTGCTCTGTTTTAAAATAAATACACGCTGTATATGTACTCTGTTATAAAAAATATACAAACTCTGTTTGTATGCTGTTATACCAAATGCACACATTCACAAAATAGTCTCTTATAAAAACTGTACACTGTATACTTGTACTCTGTTTTAAAATAAATACAGCCTCAAATTGTACTCTGTTATAAAAAATGTACACACTCTATTTTTACTGTTATAAAAAATATATAGACTCTGATTTTACTCTGTTATTAAAAATATATACCTTCAATATGTACTCTGTTATAAAAATATCACCCTCTCTCTCTACTTTGTTTTAAAAAATAAAGCCCTTCTATTTCTACTCTGTAATAAAATATATACACACTCTATTTGTACTCTGTTTCAAAAAAAATACACCCGCTGTATTTACTCTGTTATGCAAAATACACACACTCACAAAATTGTGTTGTCAAATATATACACCATGTACTTGTATTTAATTTTAAAATAAATACACTCTATATTTCTTCTCTGTAATAAAAAATACACACCCTCTGTTTCTTCTCTGTAATAAAAAATATACTTCCTCTATTTTTACTCCATTATAAAATATATGTACCCTCTATTAAAATATATACACCCTCTATTTTTACTCTGTTATACAAAATACACACATTCACAAAATATTCTGTTATAAAAAATATACAGCATCTACTTATACTGTTTTAAAATAAATACACAGTCTATTTCTACTCTGTTATAAAGAATATACACCCTCTCTTTCTAGTCTATTATTAAAAATATTTTCCCTCTATTTCTACTCTGTTATAAAAAATATGCACCTCTATTTTTACTCTGTCATAAAAAATATACACCCTCTACTTGTATTCTGTTTTAAAATAAATACACCCTCTTTTTCTACTCTGTTATATAAAATATACACCCTCCATTTATACTTTGTTATACAAAATACACACCTTCAAAATACTCTGTTATAAAAGATATACAGCCTCTACTTATACTCTATTTTAAAATACATGCACCCTCTATTTCTACTCTGTCATAAAAAACATACACCCTTTATTTATACTCTGTTATGCAAAATACACACCCACACAAATTAGTCTATTATAAAAAATATACACCCTCTACTTCTACTCTGTTATGCAAAATAAACACACTCAAAATTAGTTTGTAAGAAATATACACCCTCTATGTTTACCCTATTATGCAAAATAAACACTCTCAAAAAATAGTCTGTTATAAAAAATATACACCCTCTACTTGTACTGTTTTCAAATATATACACCCTCTATTTCTACTCTGTAATAAAAAATATAGTTTCTAGTTGCACTCTCTTATAAAAAATATACAAACCCTATTAAAAAATATACAAACCCTATTTTTGCTCTGTTATGCAAAATAAACACACTCAAGAAATAGTCTGTTATAAATAAATATATGTCCTCTACATGTACTCTGTTTTAAAATGAATACATTCTCTATTTCTGCTCTGTTATAAAAAATATGCACGCATTATTTCTACTCTGTCATAAAAAATATACACCTTCTATTTGTTCTCTGTTATAAGAAATATACACCCTCTATTGTTACTCTGTTGTGCAAAATACATACACTCACAAATTAGTCTGTTATAAAAAATATACACCCTCTACTTGTACTCTGTTTTAAAATAAATACACCCTCTATTTTTACTGTTATAAAAAACAACCTCTATTTGTACTCTGTTATTTAAAATATACACCCTCTATTTTTACTCTGTTATACAAAATACACACCCTTACAAAATAGTCTGTGATAAAAAATATACACCGTCTACATGTACTCTCTTTTAAAATAAACACAACCTCTATTTCTACTATGTTATAAAAATATACGTGCATTATTTCCACTCTTTTATTAAGAAATATATACCATCTATTTTCACTCTGTCACAAAAAAATATACGCCCTCTATTTGTTCTCTGTAATAAGAAATATACACCCTCTATTTTTACTCTATTATGCAATATGCACACACTCACAAAATAGTCTGTTATAAAAAATATACACCCTCTACTTCTATTGTTAAAAAATAAATACTCTATTTCTACTGTTACAAAAAATACATACATTCTATTTTTACTCTGTTATTATAAATAAACACCCTCCATTTTTTTCTGTTATACAAAATACACGTCCTCAAAATACTCTGTTATAAAAGATAAACAGCCTCTACTTATACTCTGTTTTAAAATAAATACACCCTCTATTTCAACTCTGTAATAAAAAATATACACCCTCTCTTTCTAGTCTATTATTAAAAATATATTCCCTCTATTTATACTCTTTTATAAAAAATATGCACCCTCTATTTTGACACCGGTATGAATATTATACACCCTCTATATCTACTCTGTTATAAAAAATATACACCCTGTGTTTTTACTCTGTTATGCAAAATACTAAATAGTCTGTTATACAAAATATACACCCTCTACTTGTACTGTGTTTTAAAATAAATGCACCCTCTATTTCTACTCTGTTATAAAAAACATACACCCTCTATTTATACTGTTATTAAAAATCTATTACCTCTGTCTTTACTCTGTTAGGCAAAATAAACAAACTCAAAAATAGTCTGTTATAAAAATATACCCCCTCTACATGTTATTCTGTTTCAAAATAAAGACACCCTCTATTTATATTCTGTTATAAAAAATTTATTCCGTCTATTTTTACTCTGCTATAAAAAATACACATTCACAAAATACTCTGTTATAAAAATTTACACTATCTACATATACTCTGTTTTAAAATAAATACACCCTCTATTTTTACTCTGTTATAAAAAAATATATACCCTCTATTTTTACTCTGTCATAAAAAATATACACCATCTGTTCTCTGATATAAGAAATAGACACCTTCTGTTTTTACTCTGTTATGCAATATACACACACTCACAAAATAGTCTGTTATAAAAATATGCACCCTCTACTTCTCTGTGTTATAATAAATACACCCTCTATTTCTACTCTTTAATAAAAAATATACAGCTTCAAGTTGTACTCTGTTAAAAAATAAACACTCAAAAAATAGTCTGTTATAAAAAATGTAAACCCTCTAATTGTACTCTGTTTTAAAATAATACACCCTCTATTTCTACACTGTTATGAAAAATCTACACACATTATTTCTAGTCTGTTATAAAAAATATATACCCTCTATTTTTACTCTGCCATAGAAAATATACACCCTCTATTTGTTCTCTGTTATAAAAATATACACACTCTATTTTTACTCTGTTTTAAAATAAATACACCCCTCTATTTCTACTCTGTAATAAAAAATATATACCCTCTATTTTTACTCTGTCATAAAAATATACACCTTCTCTTTGTTCTCTAAGAAATATACACCGTCTATTTTTACTCTGTTATGTATTATACAAACATTCACAAAATAATCTGTTATAAAAAATATACACCATCTACCTGTACTCTGTTTTAAAATAAATACACCCTCTATTTCTACTCTGTAATAAAAAATATACAGCTTCTAATTGTACTCTGTTATGCAAAATAAACACACTCAAAATATAGTCTGTTATAAAAAAATATACATCCTCTACATGTACTGTGTTTTAAAATAAATACACCCTCTATGTCTACTCAGTTATAAAAAATATATACCCTCTATTTGTTCTCTGTTATAAGAAATATACACCCTCTAATTTTACTGTGTTATGCAAAATACACACATTCACAAAGCAGTCTGTTATAAAAGATATACACCCTCTACTTGTACTCTGTTTTAAAATAAATACACCCTCTATTTCTACTGTTATAAAAAATATATACCCTCTATATTTACTCTATTATAAAAAATATACACCCACTGTTTGTACTCTGTTATTAAAAATATACACCCTCTATTTTTTCTCTGTTATACAAAATACACACCCTCACAAAATACTCTGTTTTAAAATAAATTCACCCTCTGTTTCAACTCTGTTTTAAAATAAATTCACCCTCTGTTTCAACTCTGTTATAAAGAATATACACCCTCTTTTTCTAGTCTGTTATTAAAAATATATTCCCTCTATTTCTGCTCTGTTATAAAAAATATGCACCCTGTGTTTTAACTCTGTTATATAAAATACACACACTTACTAAATACTCTGTAATGAAAAATATACACCCTCTAATTTTACTCTGTTTTAAAATAAATGTACCCTCTATTTCTACTCTGTTATAAAAAAAAATACATCCTCTATTTCTACTCTGTTATTAAAAATCTATTCCCTCTGTCTTTACTGTTATAAAAAATATACAACCTCTATTTGTACTCTGTTTGTAAAAACATACAACCTCTATTTTTAGTCTGTTATACAGAATACACACCCACACAAAATAGTCTGTTATAAAAGTATACCCATTCTACTTGTACTGTTTTAAAATAAATACACCCTCTATTTCTACTCTGTGATAAAATATGTACATGCATTATTTCTACTCTGTGATAAAAAATATATACCCTCTATTTTTGCTCTGTTATAAGAAATATACACCCTCTATTTTTGCTGTTATGCAATATACACACTCACAAGGTAGTCTTGTATAAAAAATATACACCCTCTACTTGTACTGTTTTATAATATATACACCCTCTATTTCTACTCTGTAATAAAAAATACACAGCTTCAGGTTGTACTCTGTTATAAAAATTATACAAACTCTAATTTTACCCTGTTATGCAAAATAAACACACTCAAGATTAGTCTGTTATAAAAAACATACACCCTCTACATGTTCTCTGTTTTAAAATAAATACACCCTCTATTTCTACTGTTATAAAAAATATACATGCATTATTTCTACTCTGTTATAAAATACATATACCCTCTATTTTTACTCTGTCATAAAAAATATACTGCCTCTATTTGTTCTCCATTATAAGAAATATACACGCTCTAGTTTTACTGTTATGCAAAATACACACACTCACAAAATAGTCTGTTATAAAAAATATACACCCTCTACTTTTACTCTGTTTTAAAATAAATACCCCCTCTATTTCTACTCTGTTATAAATAATATACATGCTTTAATTTTTACTCTGTTATAAAATATATATACCCTGTATTTTTACTCTGTCATAAAAATATTCACCCCTCTCTTTGTTCTCTGTTATAAGAAATATACACCCACTAGTTTTACTCTGTTATGCAAATTAAAAACACTAAAAAAAATAGTCTGTTACATAAAATATACACCCTTTACATGTACTCTATTTTAAAATAAATACATCCTCTATTTCTGCTCTGTTATAAAAAACATACACCCTCTATTTATACTCTGCTATAAGAAATATTTATCCTCTATTTTTACTGTTATAAAAAATATGCAACCTCTATTTGTACTGTTATTAAAAATATACACCCTCTATTTTTAATCTGATATACAAAATACACACCCTCACAAAATTGCCTGCTATGAAAAATATACACCTTCTACATGTACTCAGTTTTAAAATAAATACACCCTCTATTTCTACACTGTTATGAATCATATACATGCTTTATTTCTACTCTGTTATAAAAATATATACCCTCTATTTTTACTCTGTCATAAAAAATATCCACCCTCTCTTTGTTCTCTGTTATAAGAAATATACACCCACTAGTTTTACTCTGTTATGCAAAATACACACATTAACAAAATAGTGTGTCATAGAAAATGTACACCCCCTACTTGTATTCTGTTATAAAATAAATACACCCTCTATTTCTACTCTGTTATAAAAAATATATATACTCCACTTTTACTCTGTAATGAAAAATATACACACTCTATTTGTTCTCTGCTATAATAAATATACACCCTCAAGTTTTATTCTGTCCTGCAAAATACACACACTCACAAATAGTCTGTTATAAAAAATATGCACCCTCTTCTTGTTTTCTGTTTTAAAATAAATACACCCTCTATCTCTAATCCATAATAAAAAATATACGGCTTCTAGTTGTACTCTTATAAAAAATATACAAACTATTTTTACTCTGTTATGCAAAATAAACTCACACAAGAAATAGTCTTTTATAAAAAATATACACCCTCTACATGTACTCTATTTTAAAATAAATACACCCTTTATTTCTACTCGGTTATATAAAATATACAAGCATTATTTCTACTCTGTTATAAAAAATACATACCCCTCTATTTTTACTCTGTCATAAAAATATACACCCTCTACATATACTCTGTTTTAAACTAAATACACCCCCTATTTTTACTCTGTAATTAAAAATATTCAGCTTCTACTTGTAATCTGTTATAAAAAATATACAAACTAAAATTTTACTCTGTTATGCAAAATAAACATTCTCAAAAAAAAGTCTGTTATAAAAAATATACACACACTACATGTACCCTGTTTTAAAATAAATTCACCCTCTATTTCTACTCTGTTATAAAAAGCATAAACCCTCTATTTATACTCTGTTACAAAAAATATACACCCAGTATTTCTACTCAGTTATAGAAAATATATACCCTCTATTTTTACTCTGACATAAAAAATATACACCCTCTATTTGTTCTCTGTTATAAGAAATATACACTCTCTAGTTTTACTCCATTATGCAAAATATACACACTCACAAAATAGTCTGCTATAAAAATATACACCCTCTACTTGTACTCTGTTTTAAAATAAATATACCCTCTATTTCTACTCTGTTATAAAAAATATATACCCTTTATTTCTATTCTGTCATAAAAAATATACACCCTCTATTTCTACTCTGTCATAAAAAATATACACCCTCTATTTGTTCTCTAAGAAATACACACTGTCTATTTTTACTGTTACGCAGTATACACACTCACAAAATAGTCTGTTATAAAATATATACACCCTCTACTTGTATTCTGTTTTAAAATGAATATAACCTCTATTTCTACTCTGTTATATAAAATATACACCCTCTATTAATACTCTGTTATAAAAAAAATACACCCTTTATTTTTACTCTGCTATAAAAAATATACAAATTCTATTTTTACTGTGTTATGCAAAATAAACTCAAAAAATAGTCTGTTATAAAAAATATACACCCTCCACATGTACTCTATTTTAAATTAAATACACCATCTATTTCTAATCTGTTATAAAAATATACATGCATTATTTCTACTCTGTTATAAAAATTTACCCACTATTTTTACTCTGTCATAAAAAATATACACCCTCTATTTGTTCTCTAAGAAATATACACCCTCTAGTTTTACTCCATTATGCAAAATACACACACTCACAAAATAGTCTGCTATAAAAAATATACACCCTCTACTTGTACTCTGTTTTAAAATAAATATACCCTCTATTTCTACTCTGTTATAAAAAATATATACCCTCTATTTCTACTCTGTCATAAAAATATGCACCCTCTATTTCTACTCTGTCATAAAAAATATGCACCCTCTATTTGTTCTCTAAGAAATACACACCGTCTATTTTTACTGTTACGCAGTATACACACACTCACAAAATAGTCTGCTATAAAAAATACACACCCTCTACTTGTACTCTGTTTTAAAATAAATATACCCTCTATTTCTACTCTGTTATAAAAATATATACCCTCTATTTCTACTCTGTCATAAAAAATATACACCCTCTATTTCTACTCTGTCATAAAAAATATACACCCTCTATTTTTTCTCTAGAAATACACACCGTCTATTTTTACTGTTATGCAGTATACACACTCACAAAATAGTCTGTTATAAAATATATACACCCTCTACTTGTATTCTGTTTTAAAATGAATATAACCTCTATTTCTACTCTGTTATATAAAATATACACCCTCTATTAATACTCTGTTATAAAAAAATACACCCTTTATTTTTACTCTGCTATAAAAAATATACAAATTCTATTTTTACTGTGTTATGCAAAATAAACTCAAAAAATAGTCTGTTATAAAAAATATACACCCTCCACATGTACTCTATTTTAAATTAAATACACCATCTATTTCTAATCTGTTATAAAAATATACATGCATTATTTCTACTCTGTTATAAAAATTTACCCACTATTTTTACTCTGTCATAAAAAATATACACCCTCTATTTGTTCTCTGTTATAAGAAATATACACCCTCTAGTTTTACTCAGTTATGCAAAATACACACACTCACAAAATAGTCTGTTATAAAAAATATACACCCTCAACTGTTACTCTGTTTTAAAATAAATACACCCTTTATTTCTACACTGTTATGAAAAATATATACCCTCTATTTTTACTCTGTCATAAATACCCCCTCTATTTGTTCTCTATTATAAGAAATATACACCCTCTAGTTTTACTCTGTTATGAAATACACTCACAGATAGTCTGTTATAAAAAATATACAACCTCTACTTCTATTCTGTTTTAAAATAAATACACCCTCTATTTTTACTCTGTTACAAAAAATATACACCCTCTATTTTTACTCTGTTATACAAAATACACACATTCACAATATACTCTGTTATAAAAAGTACACCTTCTAATTATACTATGTTTTAAAATAAATACACCCTGTGTTTCTACTGTGTTATAAAGAATATACACCCTGTCTATCTAATCTATTATTAAAAATATATTCCCTCTATTTCTATTCTGTTATAATAAATATGCACCCTCTATTTTGACACTGCTACAAAAATTATACACCCTCTATTTGTACTCTGTTAATAAAAAATATCCACCCTGTATTTTTACTCTGCTATGCAAAATACACACCCTCACAAAATACTCTGTTATAAAAATATACACCCTCTACATGTACTCTGTTTTAAAATAAATACACCCTCTATTTCTACACTGTAATAAAAATTATACAGCTTCTAGTTGTACTCTGTTATAAAAAATATAGAAACTCTGTTTTTACACTGTTATTCAAAATGAACACACTCAAAAAATAGTCCATTATAAAAAGTATACACCCTCTACATATACTCTGTTTTAAAATACACCCTCTATTTTTACTGTTACACAAAATATACACCCTCACAAAATAGTCCATTACAAAAAAATACACCCTCTAATTTTACTGTTTTAAATTAAATAAACCCTCTATTTCTACTCTGTTATATAAAATATACACACATTATTTCTACTCTGTTACAAAAATATATACCCTCTATTTTTACTCTGTCATAAACAATATACAACCTCTATTTGTTCTCTGTTATAAGAAATATACACCCTCTATTTTTACTCTGTTATGCAATATACACACACTCACAAAATAGTCTGTTATAAAAAATATACACCCTCTAGTTTTACTCTGTTTTAAAATAAATACACCCTATATTTCTACTCTGTAATAAAAAATATACACCCTCTACATGTACTCTGTTTTAAAATAAATACACCTTCTATTTCTACTCTGTTATTAAAATATATATACCTTCAGTTTTTACTCTGTCATAAAAAATATACACCCTCTTTTTGTTCTCTGTAATAAGAAATATACACTATTTTTACTCTGTTATACAATATACACACCCTCACAAAATAGACTCTTATATAAAATATACACCCTCTACTTGTACACTGTTTTAAAATAAATGCACCCTCTATTTCTACTCTGTTATAAAAAAACATACATCCTCTATTTATACTCTGTTATAAAAAGTATATTTCCTCTATATATACTGTTATAAAAAATATACCACCTCTATTTGTACTCTGATATTAAAAATATACACCCTCTATTTTTACTCTGTCATACAAAATACACACCCTCACAAATTAGTCTGTTATAAAAAATATACACCCTCTACTTGTACTCTCTTTTAAAATAAATACACCCTCTATTTCTACTCTGTTATAAAATATATATATGCTCTAATTTTACCCTGTCACAAAAAATATAGACTCTCTATTTGTTCTCTCTTATAGGAAATATACACCCTCTATTTTTACTCTGTTATGCAAAATAAACACACTCCAAAATTAGTCTGTTATAAAAAAAATATACACCCTCTACATGTACTGTTTTAAAATAAATACAACCTCTATTTCTACTGTGTTATTTAAAATATGCATGCATTATTTCTACTCTGTTATAAAAAATATATACCCTCTATTTTTACTCTGTAATAAAAAATATACACCCTCTACTTGTACTCTGTTTTAAAATAAATACACCCTCTATTTATACTCGGTCATAAAAAATATACATCCTCTATTTGTTCTCTGTTGTAAGAAATACACACCGTCTATTTTTACTCTGTTATGCAATATACACACACTCACAATATAGTCTGTTATAAAATATATACACCCTCTACTTGTATTGTTTTAAAATGAATACAACCTCTATTTGTACTCTGTCATAAAAAATATACACCCTTTATTTTTACTCTGCTATAAAAAGTATACAAACTCTATTTTTACTGTTATGCAAAATAAACACACTCAAAAAATAGTCTGTTATAAAAAATATACACCCTCAACTGTTACTCTGTTTTAAAATAAATACACCCTTTATTTCTACTCTGTTTTGAAAAATATATACCCTCTATTTTCACTCTGTCATAAAAAATATACCCCCTCTATTTGTTCTCTGTTATAAGAAATATACACCCCCTAGTTTTACCGTTATGAAAAATACACACACTCTCAAGTAGTGTGTTATAAAAATATACACCGTTTACTTGTAGTCTGTTTTAAAATAAATGCACCCTCTATTTATACTGTTATGTCAAATATACACCCTCTATTTATACCCTTTATAAAAAATATACACCATCTATTTTTACTGTTATACAAAATACACACATTCACAAAATACTCTGTTATAAAAAAATACACCCTCTAATTATACTATGTTTTAAAATAAATACACTCTCCATTTCTACTGTGTTATAAAGAATATACACCCTGTCTATCTAGTCTATTATTAAAAATATATCCTCTCTATTTCTACTCTGTTATAATAAATATGCACCCTCTATTTTGACACTGCTATAAAAATTATACACCCCCTATTTGTACTCTGTTATAAAAAATATACACCCTGTATTTTTACTCTGCTATGCAAAATACACACCCTCTACATGTACTCTGTTTAAAAATAAATGCACCCTCTGTTTCTACTCTGTTATAAAACATATACACCCTCAATTTCTACTGTGTTATAAAATATATACACCCTCTATTTGTTCTCTGTTATAAGAAATATACACCCTCTTGTTTTACTCTGTTATGCAAAATACACACACTCACAAAATAGTCTGTTATAAAAAATATACACCATCTACATGTACTCTGTTTAAAAATAAATACGCCCTCTATTTCTACTCTGTAATAAGTTATACAGCTTCTAGTTTTACTCTGTTATAAAAAATATAGAAACTCTGTTTTTACTCTGTTATTCAAAATGAACACACTCAAAAACTAGTCTGTTATAAAAAATATACACCCTCTACATATACTTTTTTAAAATAAATACACCTCAATTTTTACTGTTACACAAAATATACACCCTCACAAAATACTCCATTATAAAAAATATACACCCTCTAATTTTACTCTGTTTTAAATTAAATACACCCTCTATTTCTACTCTGTTATAAAAAATATACACACATTATTTCTACTCTGTTACAAAAATATATACCCTCTAATTTTACTGTGTCATAAAAATATACAACCTCTATTTGTTCTGTTATTAGAAATATGCACCCTCTATTTTTACTCTGATATGCAATATACACACACTCACAAAATAGTCTGTTATAAAAATATACACCCTCTACTTCTACTCTGTTTTAAAATAAATACACCTTCTATCTCTACTCTGTTGTAAAAAATATATACCCTCTACTTTTACTCTGTCATAAAAAATATACACCCACTCTTTTTTCTCTGTTATAAGAAATATACACCCTCTCTTTTACTGTGTTGTGCAATACACACAAACTCACAAAATAATCTGTTATAAAAAATATACACCCTCTACTTGTATTCTGTTTCAAAATAAATACACCCTCTATTTCTACTCTGTCTTATAAAATATACACCCTCTATCTGTACTCTGTTATAGAAATATACACCCTCTATTTTTAAAATATATACCATCTATTTTTACTCTGTTATAAAAAATATACACCCTCTATTTTTACTGTTATACAAAGTACACACATTCAGTAAATACTGTTGTAACAATTATACACCCTCTACTTATACTCTGCTTTAAAATAAATTCACCCACTATTTCTACCGTTATAAAGAATATACCACCTCTATTTATACTCTGTTATAAAAAATACACACCTTTTATTTTTGCTCTGTTTTAAAAAATATACACCCTCTATTTTTACTCTGTTATACAAAATACACACATTCACAAAATTCTGTTATAAAAAGTATACACCCTCAACTTACACTCTGTTTTAAAATAAATACACCCTCTATTTCTACTCTGTTATAAAAAATATACACACTCCCTTTCTAGTCAATTATTACAAATATATTCCCTCTATTTCTACTCTGTAATAAAAAATATGCACCCTCTATTTTGACACTGATATAAATATTGTACACCCTCTATTTGTACTCTGTTATAAAAATATACAATCTCTATTTGTACTTTTATTAAATATATATGCCCTCTATTTTTACTCTCATAAGAAATATACATCCTCTAGTTTTACTCTGTTATGCAAAATACACACTCACAAAATAGTCTGTTATAAAAAATATACACCCTCTATTTGTACTCTGTTTTAAAGTAAATACACCCTCTATTTCTACTCTGTTATAAAAAATATATACCCTCTATTTTTACTCTCTCTTGAAAAATATACACCCTCTGTTTGTTCTTTGTTATAAGAAATATACACCCTTTATTTTTATTCTGTTATGCAATATACACACACTCACAAAATAGTCTGTTATAAAAAATATACACCCTCTACTTGTACTGTTTTAAAATAAATACACCCTCTATTTCTACTGTGTAATAAAAAATATACAGCTTCTAGTTGTACTCTGTAATAAAAAATATACAAACTGTATTTTTACCCTGTTATGTAAAATAAACACACTCAAAAATTAGTTATAAAAAATATACACCCTCTACATGTACTCTGTTTCAAAATAAATACACCATTTTTACTCTATTTTAAAAAATATACACGCATTATTTCTATTCTGTTATAAAAAATATATACCCTCTATTTTTACTCTGTCATAAAATATATACACCCTTTATTTCTACTTTTATAAGAAATATACAACCTCTATTTTTACTGTCATAAAATACTTACACCCTCTATTTGTTGTTATAAAAAATATGCACCCTCTATTTTCACTGTGTTATACAAAATACACATATTCACAAAATACTCTGTTATAAAAAATATACAGCCTCTACTTTTACTCTGTTTTAAAATAAACACATGGTCTATTTGTACTCTGCTATAAAAATATACAGCCTCTATTTTTACTGTGTTATACAAAACACTCACTGTCACAATATTGACTGTTATAAAAATATACACCCTCCACTTGTACTGTTTTAAAATAAATACACCCTCTATTTCTACCCTCTTATAATAATATACACCCTCTATTTATACTCTGTTATGAAAAAAATGTCCCCTCTATTTTAACTCTGTCATAAAAAATATACAGTCTCTATTTGTACTGTGTTATAAAAAATATATGCCCTCTGTTTTTACTGTTTTACAAAATACACACACTCTGAAAATAGTATGTTATAAAAAATATACACCCTCTATTTGTACTTAGTTTTAAAATAAATACAACCTCTATTTCTACTCTGTTATAAAAATATACAACCTGTATATTTACTCTGCTATATAAAATGTACACCCTCTATTTGTGCTCTGTTATAAAAAATATAGACCTTCTATTTCTACTCTGTTGTAAAAAATATACACCGAGTATTTGTACTCTGTTATAAAAAATAAACACCCTCTATTTTTACTCTTTCATGCAAAATACACACATTCACAAAATAGTCTGTTATAGAAAACATACATCCTGTATTTGTACTCCGTTTTAAAATAAATTAACCCTCTAATTTTACTATGTTATAAAAAATATACAACCTCTATTTCTACCCTGTTATAAAACATATACACCCTCTGTTTGTACACTGGTATAAAATATATACGCCCTCTGTTTGTACACTGGTATAAAAATATACACCCTCTATTTTTACTCTGTTATACAAAATACACACTCTCAAATAATAGTCTGTTATAACAAATATACACAATCTACTTATACTGTTTCAAAATAAGTATACCCTCTATTTCTACTGTTTTAAAAGAAATATACACCCTCTATTTATACTCTGTTAGAAAAAATATATACCCTCTAATTTTACTCTGTTATAAAAATACGCACCCTCTATTTTTACTCTAAGAAATATACACACTCTATTTTCACTTAGTTATACAAAATATACAAGCTCACACAATAGTCTGTTATAAAAAATATACAAACTTTATTATACTCTTTTTAAAGTAAATACACCCTGTATTTCTACTCTGTTATAAAAAATATACACCCTCTCTTTCTGCTATGTTATAAAAATATATAACCCCTACATATACTCTGTTATTTAAAATACACCCACGCACAAAATGGTTATTAAAAATATACACCCTGCATTTGTTATGTTTTAAAATATATACACCCTCTATTTCTACTCTGTTATAAAAATATACACCCTCTATTTATACTTTGTTAGAAAAAATATATCAACTCTATATTTGCTCTGTTATAAAGTATATACAACTTCTATTTTTACTCTGTAATAAAAAATATACACCTATTTTTACTCTGTTATGAAAAATATACACCCTCTCATTTTACTCTGTTATAAAAAATATACCCCTTCTATTTCTAGTCTATTATTAAAAATATATTCCCTCTATTTCTACTCTGTTATAAAAAATACTCACTGTCTATTTTTACACTGGTATAAAAATTTTACACCCTCTGTTTGTACTGTGTTATAAAAAATATACACCCTGTATTTTTGCTCTGTTATGCAAAATACACAGATTTATAAAATAGTCTGTTATAAAAAAATATACACGGTCTACATGTACTCTGTTTTAAAATAAATACACCCTCCATTTCTACTCTGTTATATAAAATATATACCCTCTATTTTTACTCTGTCATAAAACATATACACCCTCTATTTTTACTCTGTTTTACAAAATAAACACACTCACTAAATAGTGTTTTATAAAAAATATACACAATCTATTTGTACTCTGTTTTAAAAGTAACCCTCTATTTCTACTCTTTTATAAAAAAATATACACCCTATATTTATAGTCTGTTAGAAAAAATATATAGCCTCTATTTTTTCTCTGTTATAAAAAATATACACCCTCTATTTGTACTCTATTAGAAATATACACCCTCTATTTTTAGTCTGTTATAAAAAATACAGACTCACGAAATAGTCTGTTATAAAAAATATACACCCTCTACTTTTATTCTGTTTTAAAATAAATGCACCCTCTATTTCAACTGTGTTATATAAAATATACACCCTCTATTTATACTCTGTTAGAAAAAATATACACCCTCTAATTTTACTGTTATAAAAAATATACACAATCTATTTTTACTCTGTTATGCAAAATACACACACTCACAAAATAGTCTGTTATAAAAAATATACACCCTCTGATTTTATTCTGTTATACAGAATACACGCACTCATAATCTGTTATAAAAAATATACAAGCTCTACTTGTACTCTGTTTTAAAATAAATGCACCCTCTAATTCTACTCTGTAATTAAAAACATACAGCCTCTTTTTGTACTCTGTTAAAGAAAATATGCACCTTCTATTTTTACTGTTTTACAAAATACACACACTCACAAAATTGTCTGTTATAAAAAATATACACCCTCTAATTGTACTCTGTTTTAAGGTAAATACACCCTCTATTTCTACTCGGTTATAAAAAATACACAATCTCTATTTTTATTCTGTTATAAAAAATATACATCCTCTATTTGTACCATGTTATAAAAAATATACCCCTTCTATATGTATTCTGTAATAAAAATATACATCCTCTATTTTCACTCTGTTATACAAATTACACACACTCACAAAATAGTCTGTTATAAAAAATATACATTCTCTGTTTTTATTCTATTATGCAAAATACACGCACTCACAAAGTAGTCTGTTATAAAAAATATACAACATCTGCTTGTACTCTGTTTTAAAAAATATACACAATCTGTACTTATTCTGTTATAAAAATTATATACACTCACTTAATAGATTTTATAAAAACTATAAACCCTCTATTGTATTCTCTTATAAAAAATAAACACCCTGTATTTATATTCTGTTATAAAAAATATACACACTCACAACGTAGTCCTTTATAAAAAATATAAATCCTGTTTTTACTCTGTTATATATTATATCCACCCTCCCATTTTACTCTGCTATAGAAAATATACACAATTAATTTTTATTCTGTTATAAAAAGTATACACCCACTATTTGTTCTCTGTTAAAAAAATATACACCCTTTATTTGTACTCTGTAATAAAAAACATACACCCTCTATTTGTACAGTGTAATAAAATATATACACACTCTATTTGTACTCTGGCATAAAAAATATACACACTCAAAAAATATTCTTTTATGAAAAATATACACCCTCTATATGCACTGTTATAAAAAATATGCACCCTGTATATGTACTCTGTCATAAAAAGATATACGCTTTATTTGTTCTCTGTTATAAAATAATACACCCTGTATTTGTACTCTGTTATAAATATATACACTATCTATTTGTACTCTGTTATTCAAAATATACAAATTCCCGAAATTGTCTTTTATAAAAATACAAACCCTATATTGTACTCTGTGATAAAATATATTTACAACCTCAATTTGTGCTGTGTTATAAGAAATATACACCCTCTGTTTGTACTCTGATGTAAAAACTATACAAATTATATTTGTACTCTGTCATAAAAATATACACCCTCTATTTGTACTCTGTTATAAAGAATATACACCCTCACTATGTACTCTGTTACAAAAAAATATACTCCCTCAATTTTTACTCCAGTATAAAAATTATACACCCTCACAAAATAGCCTTTTATAAAAAATAAAAACGCTCTATTTGTACTGTTATAAAAAATATACACCCTCTATTTGTACTCTGTTATAACAAATATACATATTCACAAAATTGTCCCTTACAATAAATATAAACCCCCTACCTGTACTCTGCTATAAAGGTTATAAAACCTGTATTTGTACTCTGTTTTAAATAGTATGCTCCATCTCTTTGTACCCTGTTATAAAAAATATACACACTTAAAAAATAGCCTTTTATAAAAAATGTAATCCCACTCTTTGTACTCTGTTAGAGAAAACATACTCCCTCTCTTTGTACTCTGTTATAAATATATATACTCTTTATTTGTACTCTGTTATAACATATATACACCCTCTATTTGTACTCCATTATAAAAAGATACACCCTGTATTTGTACTCTGTTATGAAAAATGTAAACTCTCTAGTTGTACTATGTTATTAAAATATACACACTCTATTTGTACTCTGTTATAAAAAAATATACACCCTCTATTTGTAATCTGTTATAAAAATATACACCCTCAGCAAATAGTCTTTTACAAAAAATATAAACCCTATATTGTACTCTGTTATAAATTTTATACACCCTTTATCTGCAATGTGTTATAAAATGTATACACCTTCTATTGTACTCTGTTATAAAAATTATACACACTCACAAAATATCTTTTATAAAAAACATAAACCCTCTACCTGTACTCTGTTATAAATTATATACACCCAGTATATGTACTCTGTTATAAAAAGTATACTCCATTTTTATTGTGGTATAAAATATATACACCCTCACAAAATAGTCTTTTATAAAAAATATAAGCCCTCTATTTATACTCTGTTTTGAAAAATATACACCCTCTCATTTTACTCTGTTATAAAAAATATATGCACTCAAAATATAATCTTTTATAAAAAATATGGACCCTCTATTTGTACTGTTATAAAAATATTCATCCTCTGTTTGCACTCTTTATAAAAAATATACAACCTCTATTTGTACTCTGTTATGAAAAGTATACACACTCACAAAAGTGTTTTATAAAAATATAAACCCTCTACTCTGTTATAGAAAATATTCAGCCTCTGTTTTTACTGTTATAAAATTATACACACACTATTTATACTCTGTTATAAAAAATATACACCCCCTATTTGTACTCTGTTATGAAAAATAAAAATTCTCACCAAATAGTCTTTTACAAAAATATAAACCCAATATTGTACTCTGTTATAAAATATATGCACATTCTATTTTTACTGTGTTATAAAATATATACACCGTCAATTATACTCTGTTATAAAATAAATACAACCTCTATTTGTACTCTGTTATAAAAAGATACTCCCTCAATTTGTACTCTGTTATAAAATGTATACACGCTCTATTTGTACTCTGTCATAAAAATATACAGATTCACAAAATTGTCTTTTATTAAAAATATAACCCTCTACCTCTACTCTGTTATAAAGAATATAAACCCTCTATTTGGACTCTGTTTAAAAATATGCACCCTATATTTGTACTCTGTTATAAAAAATATACACACTCAAAAAATAGTCTTTTATAAAAAATATAATCCCATTTTTACTCCATTATAAAAAATATACTCCCTCACTTTGTATTCTGTTTTATATATATATAAACTCTTTATTTGTACTCTGTTGTAAAAAATATACACAATCTGTATGTACTCTGTTATAAAAACATACACCCTCTGTTTGTTCTCTGTTATAAAAAGATACACACACTATTTATGCTCTGTTATAAAAAATTTACACACTCAAAAAATAGTCTTTTATAAAAGCCATAAACCCTATATTGCACTCTGTTATAAAATGTATACACCCTCCATTTGTACTGTGTTATAAAAAATATACACCCTATACTTTCACTCTGTTAAAATAAATTTACAGATTCAAAATATTGTCTTTTATTAAAAATATAAACCTTCTACCTCTACTCTGTTATAAAGAATATAAACCCTCTATTTGGACTCCATTATAAAAAATATACACACTCAGAAAATAGTCTTTTATAAAATATATAATCCCCCGATTTGTACACTGTTATAGAAAATATACACCCTCTATTTCAACTCTTTTATACAAAATATACACCCTCTATTTGTACTGTGTTATAAAAAATATACACCCTCTATATGTACTCTGTTATAAAAATATACTCCCTCACTTTGTACTCTGTTATATAAATACACACTCTTTATTTTTACTCTGTTATAAAAAATATACACACTCACAGAAATCTTTTA
Organism: Ateles fusciceps; assembly: GCA_036589455.1. NCBI lineage: Eukaryota > Metazoa > Chordata > Mammalia > Primates > Atelidae > Ateles > Ateles fusciceps. Next base: position 6,565,551 of record JAZHEH010000517.1, on the reverse strand, counting down.
TAAATAATATAAATGCTCTATTTGTACTGTTATAAAAAATATACACCCTCTGTTTGTACTCTGTTACATAAAATATACACACTAGTCATTTATTAAAAATATAAGCACTCTATTTATACTCCGTTATAAAAATATACACCCTCAATTTGTACTCTGTTATAGAATATATACACCCTCTAATTGTACTCTTAATAAAAAATATGCAACCTCTATTTGTACTCTGTTACAAAAACATACACTTTCTATTCGTACTCTGTTATAAGAAATATACACACTCACAATGTAGTCTTTTATAAAATACATAAACCCTCCTTTTGTACTCTGGTTTCAAAGATATATACCCTCTATTTGTATTCTGTTATAAAAATTATACACACTCACAAAATTAGATTTTATAAAAATATACACCCTCTATTTGTACTGTTACAAAAATTATACACCATCTATTTGTACTCTGTTATAAAAAATGTTCACCCTCTTATTGTAGTATGTTATAAAAGTATACACCCTCTATTGTACTCAGTTGTAAAGAAGATACAAACTCACAGAATAGGCTTTTATAAACACTATGCAACCTCAATTTTTATTCTGCTATAAATTGTATACACCCTGTATTTGTACTCTGTTTTAAAAAATATACATGCTCTATTTGTATTCAGTTCCAAAAATTATACACGTTCACTAAAGAAATTTTATGAAAAATATAAACCCTGTATTTGTACTCTGTTATAAAGAATATGCACACTCTATTTGTACTCTGTTACAATATACATATTCCCTCTATTTTTACTCTGGAATAAATATACACTCTCACAAAATAGTCTTTTATAAAAAAATATGTACCCTCACTTTGTACTGTTACAAAACATATACACCCCTATTTGTACTCTGTTATAAAAAATAGAGACACACAAAAATTTGTCTTTTATAAAAAATATAATTCTGCTATTTGTACTCTGTTATAAAAAATAGACACCCTCCCTTTGTACTCTGTTATAAATATATACACTCTTTACGTGTACTCTCTTATAAAAAAATACAGCCTCTATATGAACTCTGTTATAAAAAATATACACCCCCTATTTGTACTCTGTTATAAAATACACACCCTCTAGTTGTACTCTGTTATAAAAAATATACACCATCTATTTTTACTGTTATGAAAATATAAACTCTCTACTTGTACTCTATTATAAAAATATACACATTCTATTTGTACTCTGTTACAAAAAATAAACACCCTCTATTTTTAATCTGTTTTATAAATATACACACTCACCAAATAGTCTTTTACAAAATATATAAACCCTATATTGTACTCTGTTATAAAATATATACCCCCCTATATGTACTCTGTTATAAAAAATATGCACCCTCTATTTATTATCTGTTATTAAAAATATAAACTATTTGTACAGTTATAAAAATATACACCCATTAATTGTACTCTGTTATAAAATATATACACCCTCTATCTGTAATCTGTTATAAAAATATACACACTCACCAAAGAGTCTTTTACCAAAAATATAAACCCTATATTGTACTCTGTTATAAAAAATATACACCCTCACTTTGTACTCTGTAATAAATATATACACTGTTTATTTGTACTCTGTTAAAAAATATACACCCTCTATATGAACTCTGTTATAAAAAATATACACCCTCTATTTGCACACTGTTATAAAATATATACAGCCACAATTTATATTCTGTTAAAAAATATACACACTCACAATAAAGTATTTTACAAAAAGTATAAACCCTATATTGTACACTGTTATAAAGTATATACACTCGTTATTTGTACTGTGTAATAAATTATATAAATCCTCTATTGTACTCTGTTATAAAAAATATACAACCTGTATTTATATTGTTATAAAAAATATACACAATCACAACGTAGTCCTTTATAAAGAATATAAATCCTCTATTTGTACTCTGCTATAAATAATATACACCCTCTTTTTGTACTGTTTTAACAAATATACAACTTCTAATATTAATGTGTTATAAGTATACGCAGTCTATTTTTACTTTGTTATGAAAAAATATGCACCCATTTTTACTGTTATAAAAAATGTGCACACTCACAAAGTAGACATTTTTAAAAATATATAAACCCTCTACTTGTACTGTTATAAAAAATATGCACCCTGTATTTGTACTTTCTTATAAAAATACACAACCTCATAAAATAGTCTTTTATAAAAAACATAAAACATTTATCTGTATGTTGTTATAAAGTATATACACAATCAATTTATACTCTGTTATAAATCATATAACCTCTGTATTTGTACTTGGTTATAAAAATATACACAGTCACAAAATAGTCTTTTATAAAAAATATAAACCCTCTATTTGTATTCTGTTATGAAACATATACACTCTATTTGTAATCTGTTATAAAAAAATATACAAACTCATAAAATGTTTTATAAATACATAAACTCTCTGTTTGTACTGTTATAAATAACATACACCCACAATTTGAACTGTTATAATATATATACACCCTCTGTTTGTACAATGTTATAAAAAATATATACACTCAGAAAATAATTTTTATAATAAACATAAACCCTCAATTCGTACTCTGTTATAAAAATGTACAACCTCTGTTTGTACTCTGTTATAAAACATATACACACTCTATTTGTACAATGTTGTAAAAAATATACACTCTCTAATTATACTCTGGTAAACAAATATACACACTCAAAAAGTGGTTTTTATAAAAAATATAAACCATCTATTTGTACTCTTTTATAAAATATATACACCATCTATTTGTACTCTGTTATAAAAAATATACAAATTCACAAATTAATGTTTTATAAAAAATATAAACCCTCTGTAATCTGTTATTAAAAATATACACCTCCTATTTTTACTATGGTATGAAAATTATACACACTCACCAAATAGTCTTTTATAAAAAATATAAACCCTCTATTTGTAGTGTGTTTTATAATATACACACCCTCTATTTGTATTCTCTTATAAAATATAAACACCCTATATTTGCACTGTTATAAAAAATATACACCCTCTATTTCTAATCTGTAATAAAAAATATACTCACTCAGAAAATAGACTTTTACAAAAAATACAAGCCCTGTATTTTTACTCTGTTATAAAAAATATACACCCTCTATTTTTTTGCTCTGTGATAAAAAATAAACACCCTCTATTTGTACTCTGTTATAGAAAATTTACACATTCAGAAATCAGTATTTTATTATAAATATAAACCCTCTATTTGTACTTTGTTATAAAAAATATACACCCTCTTTATGTACTGTTACAAAAATATAAACACTCAGAAATTAGTCTTTTACAAAAAATATAAACCCACTATTTGTACTCTGTTATTAAAAAAAAAACACCCTCACTTTGCACTCTGTTATAAAAAATATACACCCTCAAATTTTACTCTCATAATAAATATACACAGTTACAAATTAGTCTTTTATACAAAATATAAACCCTCTATTTTTTCTGTTATAAAATATATACACCCTCTATTTGTATTCTTTTATAAATAATATACACCCTCTATTTTTACTGAGTGATAAAAAATATACACACTAACACAATAGTCTTTTATATAAAATATAATCCCTCTATTTGTACTCTGTTATATACAGTATACACCCTCTATTTGTTCTCTGTTATAAAAAGCAAACACCCACTATTTTTACTCTGTTTAAAAAAATGTACATACTCTATTTGTACACTATTATAAAAAACAAACAGACTCACCAAATACTCTTTCATAAAAATTATAAACCCTCTATATGTACTAGGTTATAAAAAATACACACACTCACAATCATTTAAAATAAATATAAACCCTCTATTTGTACCGTTTCAAAAAATAAAGACCCTCTATTGTACTCTGTTATAAAAAATATACACACTCATCAAATAGTGTTTTATAAATAATATAAACCCTCTATTTCTACTCTGTTATAAAAAATATACAAACTATTTGTACTCGGAGTTAAATAATATACCCACTCACAAAATAGTCGTTTATAAAAAAATATACACCCTCTATTTGTACTGTTATATAAAATATACACCCTCTATTTGCACTCTGTATTAAAAATGCACACACTCACAAATTAGTCTTTCATAAAAAATATATACCCTCTATTTGTACTCTGTTTTAAAAATACACACACACACATTATAGTGGATTATTTTAAATAAAAACCCTCTAAATGTACTGTTATAAAAAATATACACCCTCTATTTTTACTCTGCTATCAAAAAAATACACACACACAAATTATTCTTTTATAAAATATAGAAAGCATCTATTTGTACCCTGTATTAAAAAATATACACCATCTATTTATAGTCTGTTATAAAAGATATACATCCTCTAATTTTATACTGTTACAAAAAAGAATATACACACTCACAGAATAGTCTTTTACAAAAAATATTAACCATCTATTTGTACTCTGTTATAAAAAAATATGTAACCTCTATTTGTACTGTTATAAAAAATATACACACTCAAAGAATAATCTTTCATAAAAATATAAACCCTGTATTCTTACACTGCTGTAAAGAATATACACACTCTATATGTACTCTGTTATCAAAAAAATACACTCTCTACTTATACTGTTATAAAAAATATACACACTCACAAAATAGTATTTTATATAAAATATAAAACATCTGTTGGTACTCTGTTATAAAAAATATACATCCTCTGTTGTTCTCGGTAGTAAAAAATGTAAACAGTCAAAAAACAGACTTTTTAAAAAAATATAAACCCTCTATTTTTAATCTGTTATTAAAAAATACACTTTCTATTTGTACTCTGTTATAAAATATATACACCTCTATTTTTACTCTGTTATAAAAAATACACACACTCAGAAAGTAGTCTTTTACCAAATATATAAACCCTCTATTTGTACTCTGTTATAAAAAATATATGCCCTGTATTTGTACTCTGTAGGAAAGATATACACCCTCTATATTTATTCTATTATAAAAAATACACACACTCACAAAATAGTATTTTATAAAAAATATTATCCCTCTATTTGTACTCTGTTATAAAATATGTACACCCTCTATTTGTACTCAGTGATAAGAAATATACACTAAAAAATTAGCCTTTTATAAGAAATATAAACCCTGTATTTGTACTCTATTACAAAAAATATACACCCTATATTTATACTCTGTTATAAAAAACATACACCCACTATTTGTATTCTGATATAAAAAATATGCACCCTCTATTTGTACTGTTATAAAATATAAACACACTCACACAGTTGTTTTTATAAAAAATATAAACCCACTATTTGTACTCTGTTATAAATAATATACACCCTCTAATTTTACTCTGGTAAAAAAAATATGCACACTCAAATAATTGCCTTTATAAATAATATAAACCCTCTATTTGTACTCTGATATAAAAAATATACACCCTCTATATGTACTCTGTTATAAAGAAAAAAACATTAACAATATAGTCTTTTATAAAAAATATACACCCTGTATCTGTACGCTGTTATAAAACATATACACTCTCTATTTGTACTCTGTTATAAAATATATACACCCTCTATTTGTACTCTCTTATATATAATATACACACTTGATTTGTACTCTGTTATAAAAAATATAACCCCTCTACTTGTACTCTTTTATAAAATTAATACACCCCCTATTTGTACCGTGTTATACACAGTATACCCCCCACTATTTATACTCTGTTATAAAAAATATACACTCTCACAAAATACTCTTTTATGAAAAATATACCCCCTCTATTTTTACTGTTATAAATAATATACACACTCAGAAAATAATCTGTTATAAAAATATACAGCCTCTATTTGTACTCTGTTATAAATAATATACAGCCTCTATTTGTACTGTTATAAAAAATATACGCCCCTCTATTTTTACTCTTATATATAATATACACACTCGATTCGTACTCTGTTATAAAAAATATAACCCCTCTATTTTTACTCTTTTATAAAATTTATAGACCCCCTATTTGTACTGTGTTATACACAGTATACCCCCGTTTGTACTCTTTTATAAAAAATATGCACTCACAATATTCTCTTTTATGAAAAATATACCCCCTCTATTTTTACTCTGTTATACTGTATGCACTCACAAAATAGTCTGTTATGAAAATATACACCCTCTATTTGTACTCTAATATAAAAAAATTCATCCTCTTTTTGTACTCTGTTATAAAATATATACACCCTCTCTTTTACTGTTATAAAAAATGTACATCCTTTATTTGTATTCTGTTAGAAAAAACTTATGCCCTCTATTTTTACTGCATTATAAAAATTATACACACTCATAAAATACTGTTAGAAAAAATACAAACCCTGTATTTGTACTCTGTTATAAAATATATACATCCTTTATGTATTCTCTGTTATAAAAAACATGCACCCACTCTTTTTACTGTGTTATAAAAAATATATGCCCTCTGTTTTTTCTGTTATAAACAATATGCACCCTCTATTTTTACTCTCTTATGAAAAATATACCCACTCACAAAATACTCTGTTAACAAAAATTTACATCCTCTATTTTTACTAAGTTATAAAAAATATACATACTCTGTTTTTACTCTGCAATAACAAATATATCCCCTCTATTTTTACTCTGTTATAAATATTCCCAGTCACAAAATAGTCTGTTTCAAAAAATATACACCCCCTAATTGTTCTTTGTCATAAATAATTTACACCATCTATTTGTACTTTTATAAACTATATATACCCTCTCTTTGTACTCTGTTATAAAGAATATGCACACTCTCAAAATACTGTTATAAAAATATACACAGACTATTTGTCCTCTTTATAGAATATATACATATGCTCACAATACTCTGTTATAAAAATATACACTCTCTAAATACTCTTATAAAAATATACTCACTATAATTATACTCTTACAATAAATACACACAGTCTCAAAATACTCTGTTATAGAATATATACACACTCTCAAAATACTGTTATAAAAACTATATAAACTCTGAAATTACTCTTATAAATATATAAACAACCTCAAAATACTGTTATGAGAACCATACACACTCTCAAAATTCTGATATAAAAAATATACCCACTCTATTTTTACTCTGGTATAAATAATATACACAATCTAGAAATACTGTTATGAAACATATACACACTCTCAAAATACTCTATTATAAGATATATACACACTCTCCATATACTTCTATATTCCTTATTTCAAACTCTTTTACAAGGCTGTAGTAATCATAACAGCATAGTATTGGTACCAAAACAGGAATGTAGCTCAGTGGAAGAGAACGGAGGCCTCAGAAGTAATGCCACACATCTATAACCCTCTCACCTTTGACAAACCTCAGAAAAACAAGCTATGGGGAAAGGAGTCCCTAGTTAATAGATGGTGTTCCGAACACTTGCTTGCCGTATGCATAAAGCTTAAACTGGATCCTTCCCTTCACCTTTTATAAAAATTAACTCCAGATGGATTAAAGGTTTAAACCTAAGACCTAACACTGTAAATACCCTGGAAGAAAACCTAGGCAAAACCATTCAGGACATAGGCATATGCAAGGACTTCACGACTAAAACACCAAAAGCAATGGCAACAAAAGCCAAAATAGACAAATGAGATCTAATCAAACTAAAGAGTTTCTGCACAGCAAAAGAAACAATCATTAGAGTGAACCAGCAACCAACAGAATGGAAAAAAAAAATTTTTGCAATCTACTCATCTGACAAAGGGCTAATATCCAGAATCTACAAGGAAAAGATGTACAAGAGAAAAAACAAGCCCATGAAAAAGTGGGCGAAGGATATTAACAGACACTTCTCTAAAGGGTACATTTATGCAGCCAACAAGCATTTGAAGAAAAGCTCATCATCACTCGTCATTAGAGAAATGCGAATCAAAACCACACTGAGATACCATCTCACACCAGTTAGAACAGTGATCATCAAAAAATGAGGAGACAACAGATGCTGAAGAGGATGTGGAGAAATAGGAATGCTTTTACACTGTTGGTGGGAGCGTAAATTAGTTCAACCATTGTGGAATACAGTGTGGCTATTCCTCAAGGATCTAGAACTGGAAGTACCATTTGGCCCAGCAATCCCATTACTGGGTATATACCCAAAAGATTATAAATTATTCTGTTATAATGGCACATGCACACGTATGTTTATTGTGGCACTGTTCACAGTAGTAAAGACTTGGAACCAACCCAAATGCCCATCAATGATACACTGGATAAAGAAAACCTGGATAAGAAGATGCACATATACACCTTGGAATACTATGCAGCCATAAAAAACAATGAGTTCTTGTCATTTGCAGGGATATGCATGAAGCTGAAAACCATCATTCTCAGCAAACTGACACAAGAACAGAAAATCAGACACCAAATGTTCTCACTCATAAGTGGGTGTTGAACAATGAGAATGTATGGACACAGGGAGGGGAACATCACACACCAGGGCCTGTGGGGAGCAGGGGAGAGCTATGGGAGGAATAGCAGGGGGTGGGAGGTTAGGGGAGGGATAGCATTAGGAGAAATACCTAATGTAGATGATGGGGTGATGGATGCAGCCAATCACCATCACGTGTATACCTATGTAACAAACCTGCACGTTCTGCACATGTACCCCAGAACTTCAAGTATAATAATAATAATAATAATAGAAAAGAAAAAAACAATCCCATCAGGTCCGTTTAGCCAGAATCCCCCCCCAGATGTTTCCTCTGAAGAGATTTCCCATTCACTGAGCCCACCCTGCTCTCTGGCCATTAATTCCCACTTGCCATTGCTGAATTCAGAGTCAGCCCAATCTCTCTCCCCCAGCTGCTGTGGCTCTGGTCAGACGCTTCCCCCCACCTTAAAGTCTTACCGTCTTTCACAAGCTGTCGATACAGTTTTAGCAGATCCACCGCCTCCTAGCTGTGTGACCTTAGGCAAGTTATCTGACATGTCTGGGCCTCAGGATCCTCATCTGAAAAAAGATGAATTCCACTCCATTGGATTACCGGGAGACTCAATGAAAGAACTTCAACAAAGCATCAGGCCCAGAGCCTGGCGCCCACACAGCCTCCATAGATGGCGGCTCCTTCTCAGGCCATCTCATAGGCTGCCTCCTGGCCTCACAGGTTTCGGTCATCAACAGCTGGATTCCCAAACATCTAGAATGTACAGACCGCCCACGGGCCTATATTCCTCCAGACCTTACAGGGCTGATTCGAGTTCATTTTATTAATCATCAGGCTACGTATAAACTCTTTGTAATTATTGCTCCTTTCAGTTATAAAATCAAGACACGTTTACTAATTAAGGCTAAACAAAACTATAAAACCAATAAAACTCCAACGAATAGCATTAATTTAAAGCAGTGGATGATGTTTTGCAGACACCAAATGGGTGTCTAAGGTGAGGAAGGAGCAGCCACCAGGACCCAGGTCCTCTGGAGCTCAGCACCTGTCCCTGGTGTCAAGCAGTGACTCGGCTCCCCCTCTGCTTACCACTCAGGCCCTGTGACACCTGTCAGCACATTTCCCCATCCGTCTGAGGCAAAGCAGCACTGACCCCTGGGCACTGATACAATCTGCAGTCCTCAGGCCCTTTTCCCTCCCTTTCTTCCAAATGCTCCAGGATTTGCTTACCTTGATTTTAAACTATGTTCATAAAAATGAAAACAGGCCGGGCACAGTGGCTCATGCTTTTAATCTCAGCACTTTTGGAGGCCGAGGTGGGCAGATCATCACTTGAGGTCAGGAGTTGGAGATCAGCCTGGCCAACATGGTGAAAACTCATCTCTACTAAGAGTACAAAAATTCGGCCGGTTGCAGTGGCCCATGACTGTAATCCCAGCACTTTGGGAGGCCGAGGTGGGCGGATCACCAGGTCAGGAGTTCGAGACCAGTCTGGCCAACATAGTGAAACCCCATCTCTACTAAAAATACAAAAACTTGGCCGGGCACGATGGCTCACACCTGTAATTCCAGCACTTAGGGAGGCCGAGGTGGGTGGATCACAGGGTCAGGAATTCAAGACCAGCCTGGCCAAGATAGTGAAACCCTGTCTCTACTAAAAATACAAAAATTGTCTCGACATGGTGGCAAGCCTCTGTAATCCCAGCTACTCAGGAGGATGAGAGAGGAGAATCACTTCAACCCCGGCAGATGGAAGTTGCAGTGAGCCAGGATTGTGTGCCACTGCACTCCCCACTGGATTACAGAGTGAGCCTCTGTCTCAAACAACAACAACAACAAAAATATGTATATATATATATATATATACAAAATTAGCCAGGCATGGTGGTGAGCACCTATAATACCAGCCACTCAGCAGCCTGAGGCAGGAGAATCACTTGAACCTGCGAGGCAGAGGTTGTAATGAGGCAAGATCATGCCACTACACTCCAGCCTGGGAGACAGGAGTAAAACATGTCTCAAAAAATAATACATAAATAAAATGAAAACATAAAATTTTTTAAATTCTTCCAGAGACAGCTAAGAACTCTCCTCCCCACCATGTATCTGTGGTTCCACATTTGAGAAGCACTAAACCAGTTCAGTTGGGTGCGGATTCTTTTTTTTTTTATTGCATTTTAGGTTTGGGGGTACATGTGAAGAACATGGAAGATTGTTGCATAGGTACACACATGGCAGTGTGATTTGCTGCCTTCCTCCCCCATCACCTATATCTGGCATTTCTCCCCCATGCTATCCCCTCCCCCAACTCCCCCAACCCCCCACTATCCCTCCCCTTTTTCCCCCCCGACAACCCCAGTGTGTATACTCCCCCTCCCTGTGTCCATGTGTTCGCATTGTTCAACACCCCTGATTAGTATTTGCATCCACCGTCAGAGCAGGGCTCAGAGAGAAGGCGAAGGAGGTGACAGGCACTCCAGGACTGGGGGCACAGCGACGCGGGATGGGTTCCAGAGGAGGAGGTGAGGAGGCCCTGTGGTGCGGGGCAGCAGGAGCCTAGCACACTGTGGAAAGAGGTGGCCTCAGATGAAGCCAGGGGACCACAGAGGCGTCACTGCCAGCCTGTCCTGGTCCGGGGAAGGCCAGAGCACCAGGCATTAGTGGGCCCTCGCTGAGGATGCAGATAGCCTTGAGGGCCACAGGAATGAGGGTTCACCCTACTTTGGTACTAGCCTGCGCCACGCTCTGTTCTCTCATAAGGAAATTGATGCTGTTCCCTGGGGTTTCAAGTGCAGACGCTGAGGCCCTGTAAGGTTAACCACCTGAGCCGGGTCACAGCAGCCAGGGGACGCTACCTGATTTGAAGGTGAGCTACCTCTAGAGCCCATGCTCAGCCTGTCTGCAGAGAGGGTCATGGGTCTTCACGCTGGGCCTCGAGTCCCTCCTGCGTGAGCTGCTCGGCCCCCAACCCTGCTGCTGCCGCCCAGACCTTCCCAGCTCCTTCCCCTCTCCCCCAGTACAGAGAGCCTGGGCCTGATCTGAGGCAGCTGGGGCCATGACCCCTGAGTCATCTAGATGCTCCAATACTGAAATAACCCCAGGATGGTAACAAATGCCCCTGAAGTACTGCTTGCCCCAGTGCCCTGAAGCCCCATCACCGCTCCAGCTCAGCTCCCTGAAGGTCCTCTGGCTCTTCCCACAGTCCAGCGGATAAAGGGTTTACGTCAGGCCCAGCAGGGAGTCTTAGGAAGCCGCTCTAAGCTGGGGCCTGGCTCCTGTCTGCTTTCAATATCCCCCCCTGGCCTAGGAGGCCTGGGGAGCAGGGACCTGAAGTTTGGCTGAACTCCCAGCCTGCTCAGCCCCCAGGGAAGGTAGCACCCCCCTTTGGCCCCCCCCCAAGAGAGGGCACCAAGCACAGCAGCTGCCTCCAGGCCACTGTTCAGCCAGGGACCAGGGCACCCAGGGACAACGAGAGATGAGCCTAGATGACCCAGTACTGTCTTCACCCTCAAACACATTCCCAGGCCCTGTACCTGTGGAGGCAGGAGATCGAGCTAGAGAAGAGCAGGATCCGGTCCTCCCGAGGGAGTCTCAGTCAGGTGGGGCCCCCAGAATGTGCCAGGAGCTCTGACGGTGTCTGTGGGCACAGGGAAGACTCCAGCAGGAATGGAGGCAGCACAGCAGAGCCAGAGATGGCCGGAATGGATTTTGAAGACGAACAGGTGTTCTGCATGAAGGTAGAGGTGATGGAGGAGGGAGAAAGGGGCCGCAGCTGGGAGGCAGAGCTGACCTCCTCCACCTGAGGCCGAGAGAGCAGCTGGGGCTGGCTGCAGTCAGGGGAATGAAGAAGGTTGGAGTGGCCTGCAGGGGGGGCAGGACACGGAGGGCCCAGACCCAAACCGGGGCGCTGGGATATGAAGGTGAAGGTCACCGAGAGCAGCCAGGTGATGACAGGGGTCTTGTGGTTCAGAACGGTCCCTACACAAGTCCCCTCGCAGGTGGGAGGGAATACAGGCTGCACTGAGGAGCAGAACCCTGTGCGTCCCTGCACAAAAGCTGGAGGCAGGGATGAAGGAGGTTGGGCCAGAGCCAGCAGCACCATCCCCTCCTGTCCCCTGCTCAGGGAGGGTTGTGGGGCTGCCTCTCCCTGCAGCCTCTGCCTCTCTCCTCCCCGCCCCACTTCCTGCAGAGATCACGTGTGACTTCACATCTCTTGAGGTGTGAAGGGCTCTGTCGTGGACTCCAAGGGGAGGGGCCCACTGGGGCCAGGGAGTGGCCCTGAACCATCCCTCGGTTGAGTTTAGGTGTTGGGTGCCAGGCAGGCTGATTTTTATGGAAACCTGCTGCCCTCTGCAGGACGGTTCTAGAACCACATCTGCTCAGGGGCCCTCGGTCTCAGAGAGCGGGAGCTGATCCCAAAACACAGTGTGTGCCCCAGTGCCACCCTCACATCATGACCGCTGCCCAGCCCACCCAGTGTGCATCGTGGGGACCTCACTTGTCCCCGCCCAGCCTGGCAAGGAGCTGTTAGTATCTGTTTGTAGTTGAGGCTTGGCGAGAGGGAGAGAAGGCGCCCGAGAACACCAGCTGGGAAGGGACAGAGCCAAGGTTCAAATCCAAGTTTGTGCAGCCATGGCTGGCACCCTCTTACTGGCCCACGTGCCTTCCTGACCACCCCTCCTCATCGCCAGGGCTCGGCAATCTGAATAGGGGTTGCAGTTTGCCCAGATCCAGGATTTTCACTACCCCAACCCTCTCTGTCTCACTGTTTTTTCCCTGGCACTCATGTGACGTTTGTCCTCTGTTTCCTTCTCTAGGGCCTGTCCCCTTCACTCCAGCTAGAGTAGCAACTCCAAGGGCACAGGGGTCTTATCCTCCTGGTTCACTGTGCGGTTCCAGTTCCTGGAGCAGAGCTAGCCCAAAGGAGGGTCGTGAGACCTGGGTCAAGGACAGCGTCTTCTCCCAAAACTGCCTGCTTCCAGCAATGTCTCCCCCATGAGACTGTGAGCTCCTCCAGACGGTTCTGGTGCCTCCTGGGCCTTCCTGCTGGGGCTTAGTCTCGCCACAGAGCAAGCAGCGGCTTTCCACAAGGTAGCTCTCTTGTCGCACAGGCTCTGGAGTATTGAGCCCAATGCTGCGGTACTGAGTACTGGAGGTACTGGGCCCAATGCTGAGCCGGGCCTGCCCTCCAGGCCGGGCAATTCTGTCCTTGGCCTCCGTCAGCCCGTCCAGCTGCCCTCTGACTCAGCCTTCTCCACCCACTCCCCAGCCAAGGACTGAGTGCTGTGTCTTCCGGCTAGCCCTTACAGTTACACACCTTCTCCTTTTCCACTGTGCACACTCTTACTTAAAAACCACATGAACCCAAGAAGCTGCCTCCTTCATTTGCAAGTGAAGATGCAAGGTGATCACCCAACTGAACACTGGGTGGGACCACGTGGGGGCAGTGCACCTGACTCCAGAGGCCCCTTTACAGCCCCCCAGGCCCTGAGGCCACCACGGTACCTGTGGTTAACAGGCATTGGGTTTTAGCACCAATTCCTTTTTAGGTCACTAAGGAAATTAAGAGGTCATGTGTGATATTCTGTAAGTGGATATTGTTCTGCCCATCTTCAAGGTAAGAAGACTTTAGGTCACAGAATTGCCCATGTTCCCACACAAAGCCAGAGAGCAGGAGGCTCAGGGCAAAACCCGGGGGCCTGACCACATTGTCATCCACCACATGATAGGGCCGCAGAACTCACCAGGACATCCCCCAAGATGGCGAGCCTGGGGGGAGGCTCCTACCAGCAGCAGCTGGGAAGCTCCTCAATTAGTGCCCAGGTTTCTGCAGGATGGAACTTTCATTCAGTCTGGCTGTGCCTCCTTCTCCTCATCACTCCCTCACTGATCAGAACAAAGTCGAGGTAGTCTGGGAGACCAAATGGGTCCCATAAGAGATGATGGAAAGGACCAGTGCAGGGGCTTGAATTAAGGCAAAGCCTTACGTCAGAGCGTGTCCTGCTCCTTGAAAAGCCACAGGTTGGAATATGGAGTTGACTCTGGTCTGGCAAACTGCAGGGACTTGGGTTTCAGTAAGTGGCCTTTCTGTTGGCACTAGTTGAGGAGGGCTTGCCGTGATGTCACGCCTTCGAGGCCCCACCAGGGAGGAGGGAGGAGGGAGGATCTGGGCGGCCGCTTCCAGTAAAAGGCAGGCATTTTGGCAGCTGGCAGTTTCGAAGGCTTGTTGCTATTGTAAATCATAATAAGCTGATTACTGCAGTACTTGTTCTTAAAATTTCCCCCAAGTGTTCCAGCTGAGTCATCAGTTACAATATGATTGTGAGTTGTTTCTTTATGGGCACGAAAGAGCCCTCAGCTTTTCTTCATCTTTCTCAATAACTACGTGAACTAGAAACCCCAGCCTCCCCGCTCCAGCGCAGGCCGGGACTGGCAAGGACTGCCGCGGTCTGCTTCGGACTGCCACATCCAAGTCCCCTGGTCTGACAGCAGAGTCACAGGAGTTGACCCTTAGCTCTGAGTAGACACATGGGCTTCTTTGGTATCAAGACTTAAGAGCTTCACAGGGATTTCGTTTGGTCTCAGAGTCACCAAAACATGAGTGAAAACTGTGGATCTGGGAAACTTCAAGCCCTATTCAGACAGAGCTCTCCACCCGCAGGCTGTGCCACCCTTCCTCTGTCTGGGTGGCGCCAGAGCTGGGCCTGCCAGGTGCCAGAATGCTAGAGCTAACATTTGTGTCAGTTTTTCCATTATAAAAGGCCATCCCCCCCCAAAACCCATCTGTTAAATTACCCTCAAAGCTACAGGCTGGCAGACACGGTGTTTTTATTTCCTTCAGGACAGAGGGGGTGACCCCCTCACCCCAGGTCTCCCAGGATCTTCCCAGGCAGCACTAACCCAGGGGAATTAACTACGGCTTTCAGCAATTCCAGTCCTCCCTCGAGTGCGGAACTGTGGGCCACGGCCTGGAGTTGCTCAGCCAGGGAACTGTTCACCTCAGCGGCGGCGTGCTCAGGACTAGCTTTGGAAACCTGTGGTGTTGAGGCTTGAATGCAACAATGCCACTCTACTGGGTAGAGGGAAATGCAGCTTTCTTCACAAGCTGTCAGGAAATCGAGATGTGATCCAGCAACTGGGGAAGGGAGACGAGGCGGTATCTCGAGGCACACAGCTCACACCACAATGCACTTCAACGGAACGTTTTAGTCCAATTCTAAAAATCCTCAGTAACACTTTTTTAATATGCAAGAATCAAAAGTAGAGCAGTTTTACAGTGCAGGAAAATTTATAACATACTATATAAACAACATTATTTACATCAGAAATCACTAGGACAGTGACATTTTTCACAAATATAAATTATTCTGTTTAGTCAACAGGTTTTAAAAGTCCACAATTTTACAATAAAGAAAAACCATCTGTCCCCTAACGAGTGGGGCCCATCTGGCCTAAAGCAGCCTGGACCCTTGGCCTGACTTCCCTCGCCCAACGCGGGCAGCCCTCAGAGGAGCCAGAAGACGCTGATGCTGGGCTGCTGCTCCTGCTGACAAGTGGATTTTGGTTTGTAGGATTTCAGTGTCATTATATGACTTCCTAGATAAACTGTGATTGCACCAGGAGGACTGAGGCAACCTTCAGACACACCAGGCCAGAATGTCTGCAGCACAGTGTGCAGAGTGTCTGGGTCTCCCTTCAAAGGGCTAAGGAATGACTGAAAGGGGAGCGAGCCCCAGGCTCTGCTGGGCACCTGTCTGCCTGGCTCTGAAAAACCACAGTAATTTTCACCTGGGCCTTCTCTAGGCCATAGTGTATCATGTGAACCCTCGTTCCTGTGCAGGTTTTAGGGGATGCTAGCTCCCTTCTTCCTCAACCCCTGGTATTTCTACCAACAACGAAATCTTTCAGAGCCAGGTTCCAGGGAACACCACCCTCACTCACAGACTCCTGGGGCAGCTTCTCCCAGTCACAAGTGAGAGAATTTACCTGTGCAAATTTTTTTTTTTTCTTTAAGTGTACACTATTCATACTGATTAAATCAATGAAGAAATGCTTCCTTTTTCCCCAATGCACTCTTCAAACACACTTCAGCACCTACAATTGATGTCTAATGGGGACACTGTAATTTTAGAATTAATGTACCACTGATCTGGCCAAGACTGCCTTTTGCTACTTCATATGGCACTAACAGTCCTGAAAGTGAACGAAAGGAAGGTCTTCCTTCCTCAGGATGAGACATCTCTGGGCATAACTCACATCTCCTATCAGTGACTCAAGAGAGAAGCCCTGACAAGCATGGAAACCTGATGGAAACACAGGGCCTCTGGTGATGCCTTCATCTCTCCTTTCATCCCCCGGAGGACACGACCCAACTCTGCACGGGCTCATCTCTTTCCCACCCCCGCTCCCATTGCTCAAGGGCTTGGTAAGCCAACCTCACCTTCCTCTTTGGCTTAGGCAAGGCAAACACGGGCCAGGGTCGGTATTATCAGCAAGTGGCTCCATCTGTGGTTTCTTTTCTCACTGTGTGACCTGAGTGGGGACACATACCCTGCCCTCTCCACTGAGCAGTCACAGAGGCCTCCATAGGAGGACTGTGGCCAGGTGGCTCATGCAGTCGCCAGGGCTTTGCTTCAGGGCATGTGTGGTACAAGTCTAGCCTGAGCAACCCCAAGAACTGTGAGGATTTCAATAAGGGGGTGGGTCCACTGAGCTCTCAACACAAGCGTCCAAGACCTAGACCCTCCTCTGGAAACAGCACGGGCCAGCCCTGTGTTGCTCTGTGTGGTAGGGAGCAAGGGTCACATCACAGCCACATCTGCTTCATTCGGGGATACAAGTCGGCATGTCTTGGTAAAGGCATTCATGGTGCTGCCCAGGAGCCCAGCATGCACTGAAGTCCTCACAAGAGACTTCGGGGGTTTAACCCTGCACATGCCCAGCAGAAGGGTTTTCACAGCTCTGAGCCTGGACATTTACAGGCACACTGGATGTTCAAGTCAGTTATTCTGTCTCCATCTAGAAAGGTCTTTGGATACTCCAATACTGGCAAGCTATACTGAGAATCAAACTGAAGGCCCCAGTGTCAGTAAATTGAAAAGAGCCCGCTTAATTGATGCAATCAACTTGCTTCCTAAACCTGACTCAATTCAACTCTAGTAGGATTCTTACTATCTATAGCTCAGTCACTGTCTTTGGATGCTCCCTGTTTCAGAGAAAGTTTAACTGAGGTTTATAACTTATCATATTCTAAGAGAAACTGAATTCAATTTTAATAATCTCCAACTAGCAGGAGAAACTTGTTCACCATGGGTACTTATTTCCATCTGCCTACTACATGATGTGTGCTTCTGTCCAATCGATTTCCTCAAGCTGTGAAAAGGGAGAGGAAATGCAGCCAAAGTATTGAGCTAGCCCAATACTGAAAGTGTCCCCCACTACGCTGGCACTACTGAACCTCACATTAGAAGCCTGTTTGCTGCCTGCACCAGGACCCCCAGGTTTGTGATTGCCAGCAACAAGTGGTCAGTAGGGCTGCCTCTGTGTCCTCCTCTCCAGGTCCTGTAGTTTTCCTTCTCTCCACAGGAATCAGAAATCCACCAGAGATTCCAGTTCCCTGGCCACACTACTCCCCACCCTAGCCCACCCTAGTCCTCACCCAGCCTACTCCCCCAGTCAAGTCATACCCACGCTGGCGTCAACACTGTTGAACTCACAGTACTCAAAAGTCAGCCAGAGCAACCTACTTTCCCCAGCATGGTGGGGAAAGGAGGCCCACTCAGGAGACCAAACCTCTGAAATGTACAAAGAGTGTGGGAAAATTAGCGTTGGCAGAGATGAAGCCGCTGTGGAAGCCACTGCCCTCTCACTACCTCCCCCACCCCAACCCCACCCACGGGTTTCACATAATGAGGCTGAGTGTCTCATTTCTCCCAAAAATGCATTTGAGGGGTATAGCTGCTCCCCTTCAAGTCCTATGCTTGTCCCCCACCCACCTGCCCGCACTCCCCACTCCCTGTCAGCAGCATCCATCATGTCAGGGTGAACCAAATCAGGCAAATCACGCACTGTCCCATCAGGCCCCAGCTGCCTACCTGCACTAGCTCCTGCCCACCCACGCACTAAGGTCGTGGGAACACTGACCCTGGCAAGAAAACATTCAAGACTCTGAAGATCCCCTATTCCTTGACTGGGGAAACACATCCCAGTGAAGCTGGTATACACAGTCAGCTCTTCCTCTAAGTGCCCATCAAAGTGGGAGGCCAGAACTAGGCTGGCATGGGACGGGCTGCCAAAGTGCAGGAGTGGTGACCTGAATCAGAGCTGGACCCAGTAAAAGGCCTCCCATTCCTTGAAGTGCTCCTTCAGCCAGTGAGTTGACAGCAGCAGCGTGTCCGAAACTCCACTTACTGGTCTAGATAACTGGCTACTGTTGGATCAGACCAAAAATATCCATGTGTTTGATGACTCTTGCTCTCTCCTTTCTGAGCTGTCCTTTATGTTTTCCGAACATTCCAATTATAATCTGGGTTGTTTTTCTGCTCTAGTGATCTCTCCAAAGGACACCTATGATCCAGGGGGTGACTTGGAGTCATGAGGAGATTTCTGAGAAGGGGGCGATCGAGGATCTGAGACTGTGGGGTGCAATGGGGGTAGTGGCTGTTTATACACCCCCAGTTTGTCTGTGTGGAAAGAGCGGTAATGGTTTTAGGGTCCCTGGCCATGGTAGCCCATAGAGGGGCGGTGATCAGACATTCAGCAGAAATCCTGCTGGTGGTCATTTTGAGGCCTAAATTCATCGGATCTCCTCCGCTTGGAGTCATGATGGTGCCTAAAATAGAGATGCAAGGATCGGCTGAAAGGCTGAAGTCAGATTCCCATCCACTTCTCTTCACCACCCACTTGGCTCTTCCTCACACACTCATATTCAAGGACACTTACAAACAGACTCAAAGACAGATGCTCACATTATTAGGAATCAAAAAAACTAAAGTAATAACAAAGAGTCATTTTACACTTATTAGCAAATCACATCCTATGAAATGACATAAGCCTCATCAAGTGTGCAGTGACACAAGTATACACTTGAAACAACCACTGATGGCTTTGCAAGCTCACTCCCTTTAGGAAAAATCTGATTAAGACCCATAAACATTTTCATAATTCTGGACCCAGCCCATGAGAAAAGAGACACAGAAATTATTTTGTAAGTTATTAGTAACAGCAAAAGCCACCATCAACATAAATATGCAATGAGTAAGTGAATAGTTAGTAAAATTCCCTTAAAAATTAACTCAATTTGAAGAGTACTAAAATTTTTGGCTTGTACCATGGTAAACTGCTCATGATACCATAAAAAAAGAATTAGTAAAACTCCACAACAAAGACAAGCCAACTCAAAAACAGGCAAAGAATTGGAACAGACATTTCTCCAAAGAAGATACACAAATGGCCAAAAAAACATGAAAAGATATTCAATATCATTAATCATCAGGGTAATGCAAATCAAGCCCACAATGAGACTACTTCACACCCACCAAAATGGGTGAAATGACATTCATTTAAAACAAAAACAAAAACAAAAATAAAAGCAGGAAATAAGTGTTGCCAAGATAAGGAAAACCTGCAACACTCATACATTGCTGGTAGGAATGTAAAATGGTTCAGCCGTAAAGAATATGAGTAACAATTCCACTCGTGGGTACATATCCAAAACTGAAAACAGGTGGTCAAGGACTTACACACCAGGCTTCCCTGTAGCATTGCTCACAATGGCCCAACGATGGAAACAACTCAAATGGCTGTCAACAGATGAATGGATAAACAAAATGTGGCATAATAAAATATTCTTCAGCCATAAAATGGAATGAGTACTGATGAATGAATGAACTTTAAAAACATTATGCTAAGTGAAAGACACCAGACACAAAAGGTCACATATTATATGACTCTTTCTATATGAAATGTCCAGAATATGCAAATCCAGAGAGACTGAATGCAGACTCAGAGTTGACAGAGGCCAGGGAGAGGGGATCATGGGGAAGGCTTATTTGTTAGAGGGTTTTCATTGAGTGATGAAGTGTTTCAGAACCAGACAGAAGTGGTGGCTGCCCAACACTATAAGTGCACGCAGGTCATTCAGTTGTTCAGTTTAAACAGTTCCTTTATGTGATCTGAATTTCACCTCAATCAAAGAGAGGGAGGAAGAACTGGGCAACTTCAAGTTTCAGTCAAAATGGAATAACAGGGACGAGACTGACCCTCCCACCCAAAATAGCCAAAAGGGACAAAATGTATAGAAAAGTGGTTTTCAAGACACCAGACGTAAGGCAATGAAGAACAGTAGTCCCTGAGGAATGGACGCTAATGAGACTTTTAACTGCCCCTGCTCACCCTCATGAGATAGTCCTCAGGCTGTGACACAGGAAGAAAGAAACCCAAAAAGAGACCAGGTGGCCTCCCAAGGTGAGGGAATGGGGAACCAACGTGGCTAGAGTTCATAGGACATGGTTTGAGAATCTGCAGAGAAAGAAGTTTGAAGATCTACAGAGGGTTCCCAGGTATACAGCTGAATACTGCTTAGGGTGTGCATGTGGGGGAGACGACCCAAGGCCAGGGAAAGAACCACCAAAAAGACTGAAGGTAATAGCTCACGAAGAACTGGCATAGTGCCTGTTCTCAGCAGCCACACCAAAGGCCTCCAGGTTAAAAAGGCCCCGGTGGTATGGTTTGGTGTGTCCCTCCAAATCTCACGTGGAAATGTGACCTCCAATGTTGTAGTGGGGGGGTGTTTGGGCAGATCCCTCATAAATGGCTTGGTGCTGTCCTTGTGAGGATGATGAGTGAGTTCTCTGAGTTCATGTGGGAGCTGGTGGTTTAAAAGAGCCTGGCACCTCCTCCTCTCTCTCTTGCTCCCTTTCATGCCATGAGACACCTTGCCTTCACCTACCACCATGAATAAAAGCTCCCTGAGGCCTCCCAGGAGCCAGCAGATGCTGGTGCCGTGATTGCACAGCCTGCAGAACTTTGAGCCAAATAAAACTCTTTCTTTATAAATTACCCAGCCTCAGGTATTCCTTTACAGCAATGCAAAACAGACTAAGGCAGTTGGGTAGAGTGTAATGAGGCTCCTTACCTTGGAGGTGGGCAATCATTAGCCCTTGATTGAGCACTGCTGTGCTTCTGCCGAGCGGATGTTAACAGCAAGATCTGAAAGAGCGCACTGCTTCCAAAAAGTCTGTAACTCATAAAAAAGCTCCAGAATACATAAAGGAATACAAAAATATACAGAACCCAACAAGGTAAATGTTGCCTCTGGCATCTGATAAAAAATTACTGGGCACAGAAAGAACAAGGAAGGCAGGACCAACAGTGAGGAAGTAATCCACTGAAACTGACCCAAGTGATAGGATCCGCAGACAAGGACATCAAAACCGTTTTTATAACTGGCTTCCAGGTTTTAAAGATTAAAGACAGAATATTAAAAATATATATATAATATTTCTACAATGTTATAAAAAATGTACACCCTCTATATGTACTCTGTTTTAAAAAATATGCACACCCACAAAATAGTCTGTTATAAAAAATATACACCCTGTATTTGTACTCTGTTATAAATATACACCCTCTATTAGAACACTGTTAGAAAAAATATACACCCTCTACTTGTACTCTGTTATACAAAATATGCACCCTCAATTTGTACTGTTATAAAAAACATAAACACTCTATTTGTAACCTGTTACAAAAAACATACACCCTCTATATGTTCTCTGTTATAAAAAGTATAAACCATCAATTAGTACTCTGTTATACAAAATATACACCCCCTATTTGTACTCTGTTATACAAAATATACACCATCTATTTGTACTCTTTTATAAAGAATATACATCCTCTATTTGTACTCTGTTGTAATAAATACACACCCTCTATTTGTCCTGCATTAGAGAAAATATACAGCCTCCATTTGTACTGTTTTAAAAAATATGAACCCTCTATTTGTACTCTGTAATATAAAATATACACCACCTATTTGTACTCTGTTATAAAAAATATATACACTCATAAAATAGTCTGTTAAAATAATATAAACCCTCTATTTGTACTCTGTTAAAAAAATATACACCCTCTATATGTACTCTGCTATAAAAAATATACACAATCTATTTGTACTGTTATAAAAAAATACACCCTCTATTTTTACTCTGTTGTATAAAATATACACACTCACAAAATAGTCTGCTTTAAAAAATATAAACCCTCCATTTGTACTCTGTTATAAAAAATATACCGCCTCTATTTGTACTGTTAATAAATATATACACCCTCTATTTGTATTCTGTCACAAAAATTATACAGTCTCTGTCTACTCTGTTATAAAAAATATACACCCTCTATTTTTACTCTGTTAGTGAAAACATACACACCCAAAGAATAGTCTGTTACAGAAAATATACACCTTCTATTTGTACTCTGTTGAAAAAAATATACACCTTATAATTGTACTCTGTTAAAAAATATACACCCTCTATGTGTACTTTGTTATAACTAATATAAACTCTCTATACTGATATAAAAAATATACACACCCACAAAAGTCTGTAATAAAAAATAGATGCCCTCTATTTTACTCTGTTATAAAAAATATGCACCGCCTATATGTACCATGTTATGAATAATATGCAACCTCCTTTTGTACTCTGTTATAAAAATATACACCCTCTATTTGTAGTCTGTTATAAAAAATATGCACCCTCTATTTGTACTCTGCTATAAAAAATACGCATTCTCATAATACAGTCTTTATAAAAAACATAAACCCACTATTTGTATACTGTTATAAAAAAATATACACCCTGTATTTCTACTGTGTTAGAAAAAAATACGCACCAGCAAAACAGACTTTTATAGAAAATATACTCCCACAATTTGTAGTTATAAAAACTATATACCCTCTATTTGTACTCGCTTAAAAAAATATAAACACTCATAAAATAGTCCTTTATAAAAAAATATAAACCCTCTATTTGTACTCTATTATAAAAAATATACACCCTCTATTTGTAGTGTGTTAAAAAAATATAAACAATGTTTTTTAAATCTGTTATAAAAAATATACAGACTCACAAAACAGCATTTTATAGAAAATATAACCCCTCTATTTGTACTCTGTTATAAAATGTATACACCCTCTATTTGTGCCCTTTTGTAAAAAATATATACCCTGTTTTGTACTCTGTTATAAAGAGAAAAAACAAACTCAAATAATATTCTTTTATAAAAAGTATAAACCTTCTATTTGTACTCTGTTTGAAAAAACATACACCCTATATTTGTACTTTGTTATAAAATATATACACCCTCTATTTGGACTCTGTTTATATTTTATGTCTTTTACATAAAATATAAACACTCTATTTGTACTCTGTTACAAAATATATACACCCTCTATTTGTACTCTTATAAAAAATATACACCCTCTATATGTACTGTTATAAAAAATATGCACACACACAAAATTGTCTTTTATAAAAAATATAAACCCTCTATTTGTACTCTTATAAAAAATATATACCCTCACAAAATAGTCCTTTATAAAAAATATAAACCCATTATTTGCACTCTGTTATAAAAAAAATACATCCTGTGTTTCTACTCTGTTAGAAAATAAAATACTCACTCATAAAATAGTCTTTTATAAAAAATAAACACCCACAATTTGTACTCTGTTATAAAAAATATAAACCCTCCATTTTTTACTGTTATAAAAATATAGACCCTTTATTTGTACTCTGTTAAAAAAATATAAGCACTCTTTCTCAGACTGTAATAAAAATATACACACAAAATAGTGTTTTATAAAAAATATAAAACTTCTATTTGTGCTCTGTTATAAAAAAAAACACCCTCTATTTTTACTCTATTATAAAAAATATACACACTCTAATTTTGCTCTGTTATAAAAAATATATACCCACTTTTGTACGCTGTTGTAAAGAAAAAACACTCTCACAAAATTGTCTCTTATAAAAAATATAAACCCTCTATTTCTACTCTGTTATAAAAAGCATACACCCTCTATTCATACTGTTATAAAATATATACACCCTCTATTTGTACCCTGTTATAAAAAATATACACACTCACAAAATAGATTTTTACATAAAATATAATCCCTCTATTTGTACTATGTTATATACACCCTCTATTTGTACTCTGTTAGAAAAAATATGAACGGTCTATATATACTCTGTTATAAAAAAATATACACATGCAAAAATAGACTTTTACGAAAAATATAAACCCTCTATTTCTACTCTGTTATAAAAAATACACTCCTTCTATTGAAACTCTGTTATAAAAAATATACTCAGTCTATTTTTACTGTGTTATAGAAAATATACACACTCACAAAATAGTCTTTAATTAAAAATATAAACCGTCTATTTGTACTCTGTTATAAAAAATATACACCCTCCAATGTAACTGTTATAAAAAATATACGGACCCAAAATATAATCTTTCATAATAAATAAAAACCCTCTAATTGTACTGTTACAAAATAAATACACCCCGTATTTGTAATCTGCCAGAAAAAAATATACACACTCAACAAATTGTCTTGTATAAAAAACATACACCAACAATTTGTACTGTTATAAAAAATATACACCCTCTATTTTTACTCGGCTAAAAAAATATGCACACTCACAAAATAGTCCTTTATAAAAAATACAAACCCTCTATTTATAGTCTCTTATAAAATGTATACACCCTATATTTGTACTCTGTTATAAAAAATATACACACTCACAAATTAGTCTTTTATAAAAAATATAAACCCTCTATTTTTACCCCATTATAAAAAATATACACCTTCTATTTCTACTATGTTATAGAATATATGAACCCTCTATTTTTACTCTGTCATAAAAATACAGAACCTCACAAAATAGGAATTTACAAAAAAATATAAATCCTGTATTTGTACTCGGTTTTTAAAAATATACACCCTCTATTTGTACTGTTATAAAAAATACATGTAGTCACAAAAGTTTTTATAAAAGATATTATTCCTTTATTTGTAATCTGTTTTAAAAAATATACACCATATATATGTACTGTTATAAAAAATATATAAACTCAAAAAGTATTCTTTTATAAAAAATAAAATCCTTCAATTTGTACTGTGTTATATAATATATACACCCCCATTCTTACTCTGTTGTTGAAAACATACACACTCACAAAATACTCTTTTAGAAAAAATATAAACCCTCTATTTGTACTTTTTATAAAAATATACACCCTCTATTTGTACTCGGTTTTAAAAAAATATACACATTCACAAATTAGTCTTGCATAAAAATATATACCCTCTATTTTTACTGTTATAAAAATATACACCCTCTCTTTCTTCTGTGTTATAAAAATATACACCCTCTGTTTATACTATGTTTTTAAAAATAAACACCATCTTTTTACTCTGTTTTTAAAAATATACACCCTCTCTTTGTACTCTGTTAAAACACATACACACTCGCAAATAGTCTTTTATAAAAAATATAAACTGTCAATTGGTACTCTGTTATAAAAAATATACACACTCAAAAAATAGAGTTTTATAAAAAATATACACCCTGTATTTGTACTCTGTTACAGGAAATATAGACACTCTCAAAATAGTTTCACAGAAAATATGAACCCTATATTTGTGCTCTGTTATAAAA
Organism: Ateles fusciceps; assembly: GCA_036589455.1. Taxonomy (NCBI): domain Eukaryota; kingdom Metazoa; phylum Chordata; class Mammalia; order Primates; family Atelidae; genus Ateles; species Ateles fusciceps. Next base: position 6,539,326 of record JAZHEH010000517.1, on the reverse strand, counting down.
TATGTACACCCTCTATTTGTACCCTGTTATAAAAATATACACCTTCTATCTGTACTCTGTTATAAAAAATATACACCCACTATTTTTACTCTGTTATAAAAAATATACACGCTCTATTTGGACTCTCTTATAAAAACTATACACCCTCACAAATCAGTTTTTATAAATAATAAAAACCCTCTATTTGTACTCTGTTACAAAAAATATATACCCTCTATTTGTACTGTTATAAAATTTATACACCCTCCATTTGTACTGTTATAGAAAATATACACACTCTATTTTTACTCTGTTATAAAAAACATACACACTTACAAAATAGTCTTTTATAAAAAATATAAACCGTCTATTTCTACTCTGATAGAGAAAATATACACCCTGTATTTGTACTCTAAGGAAAAAGACACACTCACAAAATAATCTTTTATAAAAAATATATACCGACTATTTGTACTGTTATAAAAATATACACCTGCCATTTGTACTGTTATCGAAAATATACACCCTCTACTTGTACTCTGTTATAAAAAATATAAAATCTCTATTTTTACTGTTATAAAAAATATACACCCTCACAAATTAGCGTTTTATAAAAATGTAATACCTCTATTTTTACTCTTTTAAAAAATATATACACAATTTGTACTCTGTAATAAACTATATACACACTCTGTTTTTACTGTTATAAAAAATATACACCCTCTATTTGTACTGTTTTAAAAAATATACACCATATATTTGTACTCAGTTACAAAAAATAAACACATTCAGAAAATAGCTTTTTATAGAAAATATATACCCTCTATTTGTAATCTGTTATAAAAATACACACCTTATATTTCTACTGTTATAAAATATATATACCCTCTAATTTTACTCTTATAAAACTATACACCCTAACAAAGTAGTCCTTTATAAATAATATAAATGCTTTATTTGTACTCTGTTAAAAAATTATACACCCTCTATTTGTACTCTGATATAAAATATATACATCCTCTATTTTTACTGTGTTATAGAATATATGCACACTCACAATATAATGTTTTATTGAAAACATAAACCCTCTATTTCTACTCTGATATAGAAAATACACACCCTCTAATTGTACTCTGTCATAAAGGAAAAATCACACTCTAAAAATCGTCTTTTACAATAAATTTACACCCTCTCTTTGTACCGTAGTATAAAAAAATACACAAAGTATCAAATTACTATTACATAAAATATATAATCCTTTTATTTTTCATATGTTTTAAAAAAATATTCACCCTCTATTTCTACTCTGTTATAAAAAAATGTACACCCTCTATTTTTACTGTTATAAAACATATACACCCTTTATTTGTACTCTGTTATAAAAAATATACACCCAATATTTGTACTCTGTTATAAAAAAATATACATCCCCTATTTGTACCATGTTATAAAATATATACACACTCATAGAATAGTCTTTTATAAAGAATACAAACCTTGTATTTTTACTGTTATAAAAATATACACCATCTATTTTACTCTGTTATAAAAAATATACACCCTCTATTTGTACTGTGCTATAAAAAAATATAAACCCTCTATTTGTACTCTGTTATGAAAAATATACACCCTCTATTTGTACTCTTTTATAAAAAATACACACCCTCTATTTGTACTCTGTTATAAAAAATGTACACCCTCTATTTCTACTGTTATAATAATATACACACTCACAGAATAGACTTTTATAAAAATAGAAACCCTCAATTTTTACTGTTATAAAAAATATACACCTTTTTTTTACTCTGTTGTAAAAAAATACACCCTCTATTTGTACACTGTTATAAAAATATACACCCTCTATTTTTACTGTTATAAAAAATATACACCCTCTATTTGTACACTGTTATAAAAAGTACACCCTCTCTTAGCACTCCATTATAAAAAGTATACACCCTCTTAGATCTCTGTTATAAAAAATATACACCATCTTTATGTACTCTGTTATAAAAATATGCACCCTCTATTTTTACTCTGTTATAAAACAGATACACAAATACAAAATATTCTTTTAAAAAAATATGAACTCTATTTGTACTCTTCTATAAAACATATACACCCTATATTTATACCCTGGTATAAAATTCATACACCCTCAATTTGTACTCTGCTTTAAAAAATAAAAACGCTCTACTTGTACTCTGTTGTATAAAATATACACCCTCTATATATACTGTATTGTAAAAAATGTACCCACTCACAATATAGTCTTTTATAAAAAATATAAACCCTCTATTTTTACTGTTATAAATCTATCCTCTATTTGTCCTCTACCATAAAAAATATACACACTCATAAAATTGTCTTTTATTAATGTATTATCCCTCTATTTGTACTGTTATAAAAAAATATACACCCTCTAATTTTACTGTGTTATAAAAAACATACACACTCACAACGTACTCTTTTTAAAAAATATAAACCCTCTAATTGTACTGTCTTTTAAAAAATACATACCATAAAATTTTACTGTTATAAAAAGTATAAACACAAAATAGTCTTTTATAAAAAATATAAACCCACTTTATACACTCTTTTATAAAAATATACATCCCATATTTGTCCTTTGTTATAAAATATACACACTCACAAAATAGCCTTTTAAAACATTATAAAACCTCTATTTGTATTGTTTTTAAAAATATACACACTCTATTTGTACTCTTTTATAAAAAATATACACACTCTCAAAATAGACTTTTATAAAAACTATCCCTCTATTTGTACTCTGTTATAAAAAATATACACCGTCTATTTGTACTAGGTCATAAAAAATAGACACACTCACGAAATAGCATTTTATAAATAATATAAACCCTGTAATTTCTCTCATTAAAAAATACAGCCTCTATTTGTACACTGTTATAAAAAACATACACTATTACTATGTTATAAAATATGCACACTCACAAAATAGTCTTTTATAAAAAAATTAAAAACACTCTATTTGTACTCTGTTATATAAAATATACACCCTCTATTTGTATTGTTATAAAAAACATACACCCACTATTTGCACTGTTATAAAAAATATACACCCTCAATTTTTAACCTGTTATAAAAAATATTCACACTCACAAAATAGTCTTTTACAAAAAATATCAACCCTCTGTGTACTCTTTTATAAAATTAAACACACTCAAAAATATTCTTTTATTAAAAATGTACACCTTCTATTTTTTCTGTTATAATAAACACTCTACTTGTTCTCTGTTATAAATAACATACAAGTTCTAATTTTACTTTCATAAAAAATATACACTCTCACAAAAGTCTTTTACAAAAAATATAGACCCTCTGTTTTTACTCTATTTGAAAAATATACACCACCCTCTATTTCTCCTGTTATAAAAAATATACACAGTCACAAAATAGTGTTTTGTAAAAAATATAAACCCTCTATTTGTACTCTCTTATAAAATATACACATCTATTGTAGTCTGTTATAAAAATTATACAAATTCACAAATTATTGTTTTATAAAAATAAACACTCTCAATTTGTACTCTGTTATATAAAATATACACCCTCAATTTTTACTCAGTTATGTAAATATACACACTCACAAAATAGGCTTTTTAAAAATATAAAACATCTATTTGTACTCTTTTATAAAAATATACACCCCCATTTGTCCTTTGTTACAAAAAAAATACATCCTCTATTTGTATTGTTATAAAAAATACACACACTCACAAAATAGTCTTTTGAAAAAATGTAAACATTCAATTTGTACTTTTTAAAAATATATACCCTTTTTATACTATGTTATAAAAAATATACACACTCAGAATTCTTGTTTTATAAATAATATAAACCCTCTATTTGTACTGTTTTAAAATGTATATACACTCTATTTGTACTCCATTATAAATCATATACACTCTCACAAAAGTCTTTTATAAAAAATATAAATCTTCTATTTGTACTGTTATACAAAAACACACCCTATATTTGTACACTGTTATAAAAAATATACACTCTCACAATATAGTCCTTTATAAAAAATACAAACCCACTATTTGTACTCTTTTAAAAAATATACATACTGTATTTCTACTCTGTTAGAAAAAAAATACGCACTCACAAAATAGTCTTTTATAAAAAATATACACCCACAATTTTTACTCTGTTATAAAAAATATACACCCTGTATTTTTACTCTGTTATAAAAATACAGGCACTTAAAAAGATAGTCTTTCATAAAATATAAAAACCCTCTATTTGTACTCTGTTATAAAATATATACACCCTGTATTTGTAATCTGCCAGAAAAAAAATACACACTCATGAAATAGTCTTTTATAAAAATATACACCAACAATTTGTACTGTTATAAAAAATATAAACCCTCTATTTGTACTCACTTAAATAAAATATATACACTCACAAAATAGTCCCTTATAAAAAGTATAAACCCTCTATTTGTACTGTTATAAAATCATACACCCTCTATTTGCACTCATAAAAAATTATAAACCCTCTTTTTTAATCTGCTAAAAAATATATATACACTCACAAAACAACATTTCATAGAAAATATAAACCCTCTATTTTTATTGTTATAAAAAAAAACTACACCAGCTATTTGTACTGTTATAAAATATATACACCCTCTATTTGTACTGTGCTGTAAAACATATACACTCTTTAATTTTACTCTGTTATAAAAAATATACTCTAAAAAATTAGTCTTTATAAAAAATATTAACCCTCTATTTTTATTGTTTAAAGAATATACACCCTCTATTTGTACTGTTTTATAAAATATATAAGAACACACAAAATAGTCTTTAATAAAATATATAAATCCTATATTTGTAATCTGTTATAAAAATATACACCCTCTAATTGTACTTTCATAAAAAATATACACCCTCACAAAATATGCTTTTATAAATAATATAAACAATTTATTTGTACTCTGTATTAAAAAATATACACCCACTATTTTTACTCTGTTATAGGAAATATACAACATGTAATTTTACTGTAGTATAAAACATATACACCCTCAATTTTTAGTGTTATAAGAAATATATGCAGTCATAAAATAGAATTTTACAAAATATATAAACCCTCTATTTGTACTCTGTTATCAAATATATACACCCTCAATTTGTACACTGTTATAAAAATATGCACCCTCTATTTTTACTCTGTTATAAAAAACACACAATCTATTTGTACTCTGTTATAAAGGATATACACCCTCTATTTGTACTGTGTTATGAAAAATATAAAGACTCACAAAAGTCTTTAATAAAAAATGTGAACCCTATATTTTTACCCTGTTATAAAGAATATAAACCCTCCATTTGTACTGTGTTATAAAAAATATGGACACTCAAAAAATAGTCTTTTCTAAAAAATACAAACCCTCTATTTTTACTCTATTATAAAAAATACACACCCTCTATTTGTACTGTTATAAAAAATATACACTCTTTATTTTTACTTGGTTATAAAAAATATACACACTGACAATATAGTCTTTTATAAAAAATATAAACACACTATTTGTAATCTGTTATTTAAAATATACACCCTGTTTGTACTCTTTTATAAAAATATACACCCCCTAATTTTACTCTGTTATAAAAATTACACACTCTCACAAAATAGTCTTACACAAAATTTAAACCACATATTTCTACTCTGTTATAAAAATATGCACCCTCTAAATGTACTGTTAAAAAAAAATACACACTCACAAAATAGTTTTTTATAAAAAATAAAAACACTCTATTATTTCTCTGTTATAAAAAATACACTCCCTCTATTGGTACTAGGTTAATAAAAATACACACTAACAAAGTAGTCTTTCATAAAAAATATATACATACTATTTGTACTCTGTTATAAAAAATATACACACAAAAATTTTTATAATATAAAACCTAAATTTCTACTTTGTTATAAAAAATATACACCCTCTATTTTTACTGTTATAAAAAATATTCACCTCTATTTTTACTGTTAAAAAAATATACACACTCAAAAATAGTCTTTTATAAAAAAATAAACCCTCTATTTATACTCTGTTATAAAGAACATACGCCCTCTTATTGTACTCGATAATAAAAAATACACACACTCAAAAAATAGCCTTTTATAAAAATATAAACTATTTGTACACTGTTATAAAAATATGCACCCTCTATTTTTCCTGTTATAAAAAATATACACACTCAAAAAATAGCCTTTTATAAAAAATATAAACCCTCTATTTGTACTCTGTCATAAAAAATACATACCCTCTATATATTCTCTGTTATAAAATATATAAACCCTCTATTTGTCCTTGGTTATAAATAATATAAACATAAAATAGTTTTTTACAAAAAATAAAACTCTATTTGCACTGTTATAAAAAACATACACCATCAATTGTACTGTTATAAAAATATACACACTCACAAAATATTTATAAAAAATAAAAACCCTCTATTTTTATTCTGTTATAAAATATATAATCCCTCTATTTGTACTTGGTTAAAAATATATACACACTCACAAAATAGTCTTTTATAAAAAATAAAAACACCCCTAATTTTACTATGTTATAAAAAAAAAAATACACCCTCTGTACTGTTATATGTAATATACATAGTCTCAAAATAGTCTTTTATACGAAATATAAGCCCCCTATTTCCACTCTATTATAAAAAATATGCACCTTCTATTTTTACTCTGTTGTAAAACAGATACACATTCAAAAAATAGCCTTTTATAAAAAATATAAACCCTCTATTTGTACACTGTTATAAAATATACACAGTCAATTTGTACTCTGTTATAAAAAATATACACCGGTTATTTTTCTTTTTATAAAAAATACACACCCTTGCAAAATAGTCTTTCATAAAAAATATAAACCCTCTATTTGCACTTTTATAAAATACATACACCCATTTATACTTTGTCATAAAAAATATACACCCTCTATTTCTACTGTTAAAAAAAATATTCACAATCACAAATTAGACTTTTATAAAAAATATAAACCCTCTATTTGCAATCTATTTTAAGAAATATACACCATTTGTACTCTTATAAAAAATATACAAACTCACAAAACAGTGTTTTATAAAAAATATAAACTCTCAATTTGTACTATGTTATAAAAAAATATACAGTCTCTATTTGTACTCTGGTATAAAATATATACACACTCACAATATACTTTTTATTAAAAATATAATCCCTCTATTTCTACTCTGTTATAAAAAATATGCACCTCCTATTTTTACTGTTATAAAATACATATATTGTCCATATTTACTGTTACATAAAATATACACACTCAAATAGTCTTTTATAAAAAACATGAACCCATTTGTACCGTTATAAAAAATATACACACTCAGAAATTACTCTACTATAAAAATATAAACCCTCTATTTCTGCTGTTATAAAAATACATACCCTGTGTTTGTACTCTGTTATTAAAAAAACACACACTCACAAAATAGTCCTTTACACAAAATATATACCCTCTATTTACTCTGTTACAAAAAAAATATACACCCTCTATTTGTACAATGTTTTAAAATATATACACCTTCTATTTTTACTCTGTTATAAAACATATAAACCCTCACAAAGTAGTCTTTTATAAAAAATATAAACCGTGAATTATTTTGGTATAAAAATTATACACCCTCTACTTGTACTCTGCTATAAAAAATATTCACACTCCAAAATTCGTCTTATAGAAAAATATAAACCCTCTATATGTGCACTGTTGAAAAAAATATACACACACTAATTGTACACTGTTATAAAATATGTACACCCTCAATTTTTACTCCTTTATAAAATATATACACACTCACAAAGTAGTCTTTTATAGAAAATATAATCCCTCTGTTTTTACTGTTATAAAAAGCATACACCCACTGTATTCTAGTATAAAAAATATAAACCCTCTATTTCTACTATGTTATAAAAATTACACCCACTCACAAAATAGTTGTTATAAAAATATAAACCCTCTATGTGTACTCTGATATAAAAAACATACACCATCTATATGTACCCTATTATTTTTTTTTTTTCCACCTGGGTACAGGTGGGCTAAGGCCGAAGGGCGTTAGCCATATGTACCCTATTATAAAGAAAAAAACACACTAACAATATAGTCTTTTATAGAAAATATATACCAACTATTTGTACTCTGTTAAATAAATATACTCACTCAAAGAATAGACTTTATAAAAAATAGAAACTATCTGTACTCTGATATAAAAAATATACACCCTCTATATGTACCCTATTTTAAGAGAAAAACACACTATCAAAATGGTGTTTTATAAAAATATACACCTATATTTGTACTCTGTTAAATAAACTTAAATAATAGAATTTATAAAAAATATAAACCCTGTTTGTACTCTGATATTAAAAATATACACCATCTATATATACCCTATTATAAAGAAAAAAACACATTAACAATATAGTCTATTATAAAAAATATACACTCTATATTTGTACTCTGTTAAATAAATATACACACTCAAAAAATAGACTTTATAAAAATTTAAACCCTCTATTTGTACTCTGTTATAAAATATATACACCATCTCTTTGTACTCTGTTATTGAAAATATACACACAAAATAGTCTTTAACAAAAATTATAGACCCTCTATTTCTACTCTGTTATGTAAAATATACACCCTGTATTTGGACTCTGATATAAAAAATATACAACCTCTAATTGTACTCTGTTATATAAAATATATAATCTCAAAAATAGTCTTTTATAAAAAATATAAACCCTCTATTTGTACTCTGTTTTAAAAAATATACAGCCTGTATTTTTACTGTTATAAAAATACACACCGTCTTATTTTTACTCTGTTATGAACAATATACACACTCACAAAATAGTCTTTGTAAAAAATATAAACCCTCTATTTTTACTCTCATAAAATATATACACCCTCTATTTTTCTCTGTTATAAAAAATATAAACCCTCACAAGTTAGTCTTTTATAAAAAATATAAACCGTCTATTGTTACTCTGTTATAAAATATATACACCCTCTAATTTTTCACTGTTTTAAAAACATACTCCCTCTATTTGTACCCAGTTATAATATATATACAAACACAAAATACTGTTTTATAAAGAATATAAACTCTATTTGTACTCAGTTTATATAAAATATACACCCTCTACTTGAACTCTGCTATGTAAAATATACACGCCCAAAATATATTCTTTTATAAAAATATACACCCTCTAATTGTAATCTGTTATAAAAAATATACATACAAAATAGTCTTTTATAAAAAATATATACAGCCTATTTGTACTCTGTTATAATAAATATACTCCTTCTATTTGTACTCTGGTATAAAAAATATACACACTCACAATATAGTATTTTATAAAAAATAAAACCCTCTATATGTACTCTGTTACAAAAAATATACACACTCTATTTTTACTCTGTTGTAAAATATATACAAAGTCTATTTTTACTGTTATAAAAAATATACAAACTCAAAAAATAGTATTTTATAAAAAATATAAACCCTGTATTTGTACTCTGTTACAATATATATATATGCACACTCCCAAATTGGTCTACTATAAAAAAAAAACCCGCTATTTGTACTCTGTTATAAAATATATACAGCCTGTATTTGTTCTCTGTCATAAAAAAAAACACATTCACAAAATTGTCTTTTATAGAAAAGGTACACATCCAATTTGTAATCTATTATGGAAAATACACTCCGTCTATTTGAACTGTGTTAATAAAAATATACACCCTCTAATTTATTCTATTATAAAAAATATACACCCTCTATTTCTATTCTGTTATAAAAAAATACTCAAACAAAAATGAGACTTTTACGAAAATGTAAACCATCTATTTGTACTCTGTTATAAAAAATAAACACATTCACAAAACAGTCTTTCATAAAAATATAAGCCCTCTATTTCGACCATGTAGTAGAAAATATACACCCTCTATTTGTACTCTGGTATAAAAAATACACACATTCATAAAATAGTCCTTTATACAAAATATACACCCTCTATTTTTACTTTTAAAAAATATACAGGCTCAATTTCTTCTCTGTTATAAAAAACATGCACATTCACAAAATCGATTTTATAAAAAATATGCACATTCACAAAATCGACTTTTATAAAAATATAAACTTTCTATTTGTACTGTTTTAAAAAATAGACACCCTCTATTTGTCTTCTGTGACAAAAAATACACACACTCACAAAAGACTTTTATAAAAAATATACAACCTGTATTTTTACTGTTTTGTAAAATATGCACCCACTATTTATACTGTTATAAAAAAATATACACCCTCTATTTTTACTCTCTTACAAAAATATACATCCTCTATTTTCACTTGATTAAACAAAATATACACACTCCCAAAATAGTGTTTTATAAACAATACATACATTCTGTTTGTACTCTGTTATAAATATATACACCCTCTATGTTAACTTGGTTAAAAAAAATATACACACTTACAAAGCAGTCTTTTATAAAAAATATAAACCCTGTATTTGTACTGTTTTAAAAAATATACACCCTCTATTTGTACACTGTGTGAAATATATACACCCTCTAGTTGTACTCTGTTTTAAAAAATATGCACCCTCTATTTCCACTCGGTTATAAAAAATATACACACTCACAAAATAGTCTTTTATAAAAAATACTTTCTATCTGTAATCTGTCATAAAAAATATACACACTCACAAAATATTCTTTTATAAAAAATATACACCCTCTATTCCTACTCTTCTATAAAAAATATACACCCTCTATTTGTACTCTGATATAAAAAATATACAACCTCTAATTGTACTCTGTTATATAAAATATAAACCCTCACAAATTAGTTTATTATAAAAAATATAAACCCTCTGTGTACTGTTATAAAAAATATTCAGCCTCTAATTATACTCTGTTATAAGAAATATACTCCCTCTACTTTTACCCTGTTATAAAAAATGCACTCACAAAAGAGAATTTATAAAAAATATAAACCCACTATTTGTACTCTGTTAGAAAAATATACACCCTCTCTTTGGACTAGGTTAAAGAAAATACACACACACCCACACAAAATAGTCTTTTACAAAAATATAAACCCTCTATTTGTACTCTGTTTTAAATAATATACACCCTCTATTTCTACTCTGTTATAAAAGCTGTACACTCTCACGAAGAGGGTTTTATAAAAAATATAAATGCTCAATTTGTACTCTTATAAAAAATATACACCACCTGATTGAACTCTGTCATAAAAAATATACACTATTTTTACTGTTATAAAAAATATACACTCTCTTTTACTATTATAAAAAACATATACACTTAAAAACTAGTCTTCTATAAAAAATATACACCCTCTATTTGTACTGTGTTATACAATTTATACACCTTCTTTTTGTACTCTGTCATAAAAATTATACACGCTCTATTTGTACTCTGTTATGAAAAATATACACCCACTATTTTTACTCTGTTATAAAAAATATACACACTCAGAAACAGTCTTTTACAAAAAACATAAACCCTCTATTTGTTCTCTGTTATACAAATATACACCCTTTATTTGTACTCTGTAAAAAAAAAAAACACACCCTCTACATTTACTCAGTTATAAAAAATATACACACTCACATAATAGTCCTTTATAAAAAATATAAACCCTCTATTTCTACTCTGTTATATAAAATACACACCCTCAAAATATATTCTTTTATAAAAAATATAAACCCACTATTTGTACTCTGTTATAAAAAATATACATCCTGTATTTCTACTCTGTTAGAAAAAAAATACACACTCACAAAATAGTCTTTATAACAAATATACACTCACTGTTTGTAGTCTGTTAAAAAATATAAACCCTCTTTTTTAATCTGTTATAAAAAATATACACACTCAACAAATAGAATTTTATAAAAAGATAAACCCTCTCTTTCTACTCTGTTTTAAAATATATACACCCTCTATTTTTGCTGTTATAAAAAATATACACACTCGCCATATACTCTTTTATTAAAACTATACACTCTATATTTGTACTCTGTGATAAAAAATACAATCACAAAATAGTCATTTATAAAAAATATAAACCCTCTATTTTTAGTCTGTTTGAAAAATATACACCTTCTATTGATACTCTGCTATAAAAAATATACACACTCAGAAAATAGTGTTTTATAAATAATACAAACTCTCTATTTGTACTCTGTTTTAAAAAATATACACCCTCTATTTTTACTCGGTTATAAAAAATATGGACTTTCACACAGTAGTCTTTTACAAAAAGTGTAAACCCACTATTTGTCCTCTGTTATACAAAATATGCACCCTCTAATTTTACTCTGTTATAAAATATATACACCCTCTACTTTTACTCTGTTATACAAAATATACACCCTCTATTTTTACTCTCTTATAAAAAAATACACATTCAGAAAACACTGCTTTACAAAAAATACAAGAACTCTATTTGTACTCTGTTATAAAATTTATACACCTGCTATTTGTACTCTCTTTTAAGAAATATGCACACTCACAAATCAGTCTTTTATAAAAAAAAATATAAGCCCCTCTGTGTACTCTGTTAAAAAAACATACACCCTATTTGTTCTGATTAAAAATATACACAATAAAAATATAGTGTTTTATGAAAAAAGAAACCCTCTATTTGTATTCAGTTATAAAAAATATACACACTCTATTTGTTCTCTGTGATAAAAAGTATACACCCTCACAAAATAGACTTAAAAAAAACCATAAACCCTCTAATTTGACCCTGGTATAAAGATATACACCCTCTAATTGTACTGTTTTTAAAAATATACACCCTCTATTTGTACTTTTTTTTTAAAAAAAATAGACACCCTCAATTTGTACAGTTATAAAAATATGCATCCTTTAATTGTACTCTATTATAAATAATATTCACCCTCTATTTGTACACTGTTATAAAAAATATACACACCAACCAAATAGATTATATAAAAAATATAAAAACTCAATTTGTACTCTGTTTTAAAAAATATACACCATGTATATGTAATCTGTTACAAAAAATATACTCCCTCAATTTTTACTCCGGTATAAAAATTATATACACTCACAAAATAGTGTTTTATAAAAAATAAAACCCTCTATTTGTACTGTTATAAAAGATATACACCCCCTATTTGTACTCTGTTAAAAAAAATAGACACAATCAAAAATTGTCTTTTATAAAAATATAACTCTGCTATTAGTACTCTGTTATAAAAAATATACACCCTACCTTTGTACTCTGCAATAAATATATACGCACTTTATTTGTACTCTCTTGTAAAAATATACACCCTCTATATGAACTCTGTTATAAAAAATATACACCCTCTATTTTTACTCTGTTATAAAACGATACACCCTCTATTTGTACTCTGTTATAAAAAATTTACACCGTCTATTTTTACTGTTATGAAAAATATAAACTCTCTATTTGTACTCTGTTATAAAAATATACAACCTCCATATGTACTCTGTTATGAAAAATATACACCCTCTATTTGTACTCTGTTATAAGAAATAAATACACTCACAAATTGGTCTAATATAAAAAATATAAACACCCTATTTGTACTCTGGTATAAAAAATATCCACCCTCTCTTGTACTCTGTTATAAGAAATATACATCCTCTATTTTAACACGGTTATAAAAAAACATACAGCCGTATTTGTCCTCTGTTATAAAAAATATACACCCTCTATTTGTACTCTGTTACAAGAAATATACAGACTCACAAAATAGTTTTACAAGTATGAAAACTATATTTCTATTCTGTTATAAAATATACACCCTGTATGTGTACTCTGTTACAAGAAATATACACACTCACTAAATAGTTTTACAAAAAGTATGAACCCTCTATTTGTACTCTGTTATAAAAAATATACACCCTCAATTTGGACTTTGTTATAAATATATACACCCTCAATTTTTACTGTGCTATAAAAAATATACAACCTCTATTTGTACTCTGTTATAAAAATATACGCCCTCTATTTGTACTCTGTTATAAGAAATATACAAACTCACAAAATTGTATTTTATAAAATACATAAACCCTCCATTTATACTGTTTTAAAAAATATATACCCTCTATTTCTACCGTTATAAAAATTATACACCCTCTATTTGTACTCTGTTATAAAAAATGTACCACCTCAATTTGTAGTCTGTTTAAAAATATATACCCTCTATTGTATTCAGTTGTAAAAAATATACAAACTCACAGAATAGTCTTTTATAAAAAATATACAGCCTCAACTTTTATTCTGCTGTAAATAAAAAAATTTATTCCCTGTATTTGTACTCTGTTTTTAAAAATATACACCCTCTATTTGCACGCAGTTATGAAAATTATACACACTAACTAAAGAGATTTTATAAAAATATAAACCCTCTATTTGTACTCTGTTATGAAGAATATACACCCTCTAATTGTACTCTGTTATAATATATATATTCTCCCTCTATTTTTACTCTGGTATAAAAAATATACACCCTCATGAAATAGTCTTTTATAAAAAATATGTACCCTCTATTTGTACTGTTACAAAAGATATACACCCCCTATTTGTACTCGGTTATAAAACAGAGACACACTCAAAAAGCTCTCTTTTATAAAAAACATACTTCTGCTATTTGTACTCTGTTATAAAACATATACACCCTCCATTTGTACTCTGTTATAAAACATATACACCCTCCATTTGTACTCTGTAATAAATATATACACCCTTTATTGTACTCTCTTATTTAAAAAATACACCCTCTTCATGAACTCTGTTATTAAAAATATACACCCTCTATTTGTACTGTTATAAAAAATATACACTGTCTATTTTTACTGTTATGTAAAATATACACTCTCTATTTGTACTGTTATAAAAGTATACACCCTCTACATGAACTCTGTTATAAGAAATATACACCCTCTATTTTTAATCTGTTTTAAAAAATATACACACTCACCAAATAGCCTTTCATAAAAAATATAAACCCTATATTGTACTCTGTTATAAAATATATACCCCCTCTGTATGTACTCTGATATAAAAATTATACACCCTCTATTTATACTCTGTTATGAAAAATGTAAACTCTCTATTCGTACACTTTTATAAAAATATATGCCCACTATTTTTACTCTGTTATAAAAAATATACACCCTCTATTTGTACTCTGTTATAAAAAATATACACCCTCTATTTGGGCTCTGTTATAAGTATATACACCCTCTATTTTTATGGTGTTATAAAATATATACACCCTCTGTACATTGCTATAACAAATATACACCGTCTATTTTTACTCTGTTTTGAAAAATGTAAACTCTTTCTTTGTACACTGTTATAAAAATATAAACCCACTATTTGTACTCTGTTATAGAAAATATACACCCCCTATTTGTCATTGGTTACAAAAAATATACACACTCACCAAATAGTCTTTTACCAAAAACATATTGTACTGTGTGATAAAATATATACACCCTCTGTTTGTACTGTTATAAAATATAAACACCCTGTATTTCACTCTGTTATTAAAAATATAAACTATTTGTACTCTGTTATAAAAATTATACACACTCACATAATAGATTTTATAAAAAATATGAACCCCCTATTTGTACTGTGCTATACAGTGTATGCATCCTCTCTAAATCCTGTTATAAAATATATACTAACTCTATTTTCACACTTATTAAATATATAGTCATTCAGAAAATTTTCTTCTATAAAATATATAAACCCTCTATTTTTACTGTTATTAAATATATACACCCTCTATTTGTACTCTGTTATAAAAAATACACACACTCAAAAATTAGTCTTTTATAAAATACATAAACCCTCCATTTATACTCTGTTTTAAAACATATACACCCTCTATTTGTATTCTGCTATAAAAATTGTACACACTCACAAAATAGATTTTATAAAAATATACACGCTCTATTTGTACCCCGTTATAAAAATTATACACCCTCTATTTGTACTCTGTTATAAAAAATGTACAACCTCTATTTGTAGTCTGTTTTAAAAATATACACCCTCTATTGTACTCAGTTATAAAAAATATGCGAACTCACAGAATATTCTTTTATAAAAAATATACACCCTCAATTTTTATTCTGCTGTAAATTGTATACACTCTGTATTTGTACTGTTTTAAAAAATATACACGCTCTATTTGTATGCAGTTATGAAAATTATACACACTACCTAGAGAGATTCTATAAAAATATAAACCCTCTATTCATACTCTGTTACAAAGTGATACACCCTCTAAATGTACTCTGGTATAAAATATGTATTCTCCCTCTATTTTTACTCTGGTATAAATAATATACACCCTCACGAAATAGTCTTTTATAAATAGTATGTACCCTCTCTTTGTACTGTTATAAAAGATATACACCCCCTATTTGTACTCGGTTATAAAACAGAGACACACTCAAAAAATTGTCTTTTATAAAAAATATAATTCCACTATTTGTACTGTTATAAAATATATACACCCTCACTTTGTACTCTGTTATAAAATATATACACCCTCCATTTGTACTCTGTAATAAATATATACACTATTTGTACCCTCTTATAAAAAAATATACAACCACTTCATGAACTGTTATAAAAAATATACACCCTCTATTTTTACTCTGTTATAAAAAATATACATAGTCTATTTTTACTGTTATGAAAAATATTAACTCTCTATTCGTACACTTTTATAAAAATATACACCCACTATTTTTACTCTGTTATAAAAAAAAAAATACACACTCACAAAATAGTCTTTTACCAAAAATGTAAACCCTACATTGTACACTATGATAAAGTATATACACCCTCTAATTGTACTGTGTTATAAAATATATACACCCTCTATTGCACTGTTATAAAAAATATACACCCTCTATTTGTACACTGCTATAACAAATAAACACCGTCTATTTTTACTGTTTTGAAAAACGTAAACTCTCTATTTGTACACTGTTATAAAAATATAAACCCACTATTTGTACTCTGTTATAGAAAATATACACCCCCTATTTGTCATTGGTTACAAAAAATATACACACTCACCAAATAGTCTTTTACCAAAAACATAAACCCTATATTGTACTGTGTGATAAAATATATACACCCTCTGTTTGTACTGTGTTATAAAATATAAACACCCTGTATTTCACTCTGTTATAAAAAATATAAACTATTTGTACTCTGTTATAAAAATTATACACACTCACATAATAGATTTTATAAAAATATAAACCCCCTATTTGTACTCTGTTATACATCGCATACATGCTCTCTAAATACTGTTAGAAAATATATACTAACTCTATTTTCACACTTATTAAATATATACTCATTCTGAAAATTTTCTTCTATAAAATATATAAACCTTCTATTTTTACTCATTAAATATATACACCCTTTATTTGTACTCGGTTATAACAAATATATGCATTCACAAAATTGTCATTTATAAAAAATATAAACCTTGTACCTGTACTCTATTATAAAGAATACAAACCCTGTTTACTCTGTTTAAAAAAATGTGCACCCTCTCTTTTGTACTGTTATAAAAAATATACACCCTCTATTTGTACTCTGTTATAAACAATATACACACTCACAAAATAGTCTTTTATAACAAATATAAACCTTGTATTTTTACTCTCTTAAATATACCTAATACACGGTAAGTACTCAGTGAATGTTACTCATCTACTTTTTCTCACTCATGTTTCATTTATGTAACAGTTAAATTACTCAATTACAATAACAAATGCAACTGGTCCAAGCAAGTTTAGGAGTTCACGCAATTGGCTCTTGATATGCTTTCAGTCCAAACAGAGGGAACCAAATTAGAGTGGCATGTAAGACAACAATAACAAAACAACATGCAGCAGTAGTTGCCAGCAGTATGTTTTGCAGAAGGAATGGAGACCAGCAGGTAAGTTAAACGGAGGTCCCCTAAGAGAGTTGTTTCTATGATGAAGCTCTAACCTCTAACTTGTAGACTCTATTCCCAACCAGGGCTGATGCTTCATGTGGCACAGGCTGTGGCCGGCACAAAGATACCCAGCTGAGAGGGTGAGTGGGGGGGTTGGAACCCATCCATGCTCCAAAGGAAGAGACACCTTTCCCTAATTCACACATCCATTCTCCCTCTTTCTTCCCTATCCCTGCCTCCTACTCAAGCCCACGCATTATGACAGAGAACGCAATGAGTCAGGTGAAAGCACTGTCAAGGATACTCTCATTCAAAACAACAGCACAGTCAAACACAGAGCATGCTTGCATATGAAATGGGATTCTTTCAGACATGGCTCATGATGACTGGGGCCACACCACCAGGACAGCAGCTCTGCTCTGCACCGAGCCTAACTGTGTGCCTGGCCACACCCCAAAATGCTTCCTACTCTCTCATTTCACGCTCAGAGGCAGACAAGAGGACTGCAAAGGACTCATGTGTCTCCCATGCTCTCTGAAAAGGACTCCCATTTCTCCTGGGGACCAAAAGTAACAACAAAAGTAGCTTTTCATTTGTAGAGCACACAACTTTTTCAAAGTACAGAGCCAAAACTGTCCCTGCTTTAAGTGCTTTAGTATGTGTGGGCAGCCCCTTTAGGCAGACAGAGCCCTTGGGCCCAGGGGGGAATGAATTCCTAACCTGAGGCTTGGTCCTGGGGGTCTTAGGTGGATGGACAGCTATATAACGGGAGGGGGACCTTACTACAGATTGTCCCTGCCCCACCGTCCAGTCCAGCCTGTAGGGCTAAGTCTGGGTCCTCTTTCCCTGTGTCCATTCCTTGGCTCCATCCCATCCAGCCTCTGCCTCCTTGTGGGATGTGGCATCGGTCTCCTCAATAGCCTCCTGTGTCCTCTGTGATGCTTTCAGTCCTTCAGGATCTTCCCAAAGGTACAAAGAGCCAAGCAACCCTGGGAGGAAATCCTTCCAGTCTTCCTGCTCCCCCTCAGGCTGAGAACTGAGGGGTGGCTCAGCTTCTTGTCCTCCCACTGTCCCCAGACCCTGGGATGCCACACATCTCAGTTCCCTAGCCCACCCTGTGCTCTCCATCTGTCTGCAGGGCTTTCCCGCCCTGTTCCCCTCTGCCTGCTAGTGCCTGCCTGCTCACCGTGCCTGAGCTCACCCTTCAGTCTCAGCTCAGACATCATCCCCACTCCACCTCCAGAAGGATGTCTCCACATGCCCAGCACTGGGTCACGTGTCCACTGGGTTTCACCACTCACAGCATTCTGGGCTGGGGACATCTGTTGATTTGTCTGGTTCCCCTAATGGATCATAAATAGGCATAGATGCTGAGCCCTTTTTATAACCTTTCTAAGAGTCCTAGGGCACATACAACTCCAGAAGGCGTACAAGATACATCTTGTATCTTGTGCATAACAATGTCTTTTTTCTTTTCTTTTTTCAAGACAAAGTCTTGCTTTTTCATCCAGACTGGAGTGTGGTGGCACAATCTTGGCTCACTGCAGCCTCCGCCTCCCAGGTTCAAGCGATTCTCCTGCCTAAGCCTCCTGAGTAGCTGGGATTACAGACATGCACCACCATGCCTGGCTAATTTTTTTGTTTTTAGTAGAGACAGGGTTTCACCATGTTGGCCAAGCTGGTCTCGAACGCCTGACCTCAGATGATCCTCCCGCCTTGGCCACCCAAAATGCTGGGATTACATCATGAGCCACTGCACCAGGCCACAATTTCTGCATAGAACAAAAGCACAGCTGACTCTTGAACAACATGGGTTTAAGCTGCTGGGTCCATTTATATGCGGATTTTCTTCCACCTCTGTCACCCCTGAGACAGCAAGACCAGCTACTCTTTCTCCTCCTCCTCCTCAGCCTGCTCAACATGAAGATAAGGATGAAGACCTTTATGATGATCCACTTCCACTTAATAAATAGCAAGTATATTTTGTCTTCTTTATGATTTTCTTAATAACATTTTTGTTAAAAAAATTTTTTCATATTTTTAACAGATGGGGTCTTGCTATGTTGCCCAGGCTTGTCTTGAATTCCTGGACTCAAATGATCCTCCCACCTCAGCCCCCCAAAGTGCTAGGATTACAGGCAGGAGCCACCACACCTAGCCACATTTTCTGTTCTCTAGCCTACTTTATTGTGAGAAGACAGTATATAATATATATAACATGCAAAATACGTGTTACTTGACTGTTTTTGTGATCAATAAGCCCCTGGTCAGCAGTAGACTATTAGTGGCAAGGTTTTTGGGGGAATCAAAAGTTATGTGCACATTTTTGACTGTTTGAGAGGGGGATCATGCCTTAATCCCCCATTTTGTTGAAATGTCAGCTGTAATATGATTAATTGTGGAAATTTTTGCAACATCTAAATCAGATAAAAAGGCTAATTTTCTCCACATATAAACAGCTCTTACAAATCAATAACATTTTATCAATGACTCAATAGATAAATGAAAAAAAGTTGTGAACAGACTAACTCAGAATGAAAAGGCTTCACTCAAAATAAAAGCAATGTGCTTTTGTGTGGTGGCTCACACCTATGATCCTAGCAGTTTGTCAGGCCGTGGCAGAATGATTACTCAAGATCAGGAGTTCAAGATCAGCCTGGGCAACATAGCAAGACCCCAGCTCTACAAAAAAAAAAATTAAAAATTAGCTGGGCATGGTGCACACCTGAGCAAGATCATGTCTTAAAAAAAAAAAAAGGAGAGAAAGAGAAAAAAAAGGATTCAAATGAACATCACAATGCAAAGCTGATGGTAAGGATTTAACAACTTTGATAATATGGGTTGGCAAGGGCATGGGGCAAGTGTCACCTTCTTGTGTGCCCTCTTTGGAACACAGTTGGTAAATACATAAAACCAAAAAGTATATACCCTTTTTGACCCAGCAATTCCACATCAAGGAAGTTTCTTACAGGTATATTTGCAAAGAAAACAAGGAAATCAATGGTAACACTATCTGTAGTAGCAAAAGACTGGGAGCAACCTAAATGCCCATTGCAGGAGACTGGTGAATTAAGGTACATCAGCCCAGGCAACATAGCAATACCTCATCTCTACAAAAAGTACAAAAATTAGCTGGGCGTGGTGGCACGTGTCTATAGTCCTAGCTACTTGGGAGGCTGAGGCTGGAGGATTGCTTGAGTCCAGATGGATCATGAGGTCAGGATTTTGAGACCAGCCTGGCCAGCGTGGTGAAACCCCATCTCTACTAGAGATACAAAAAATTAGCCAGGCGTGGTGGCATGTGCCTGTAATCCCAGCTACTTGGGAGGCTGAAGCAGGAGAACTACTTGAACCCTGGAGGCGGAGGTTGCAGTGAGCTGAGATTGCGCCACTGCACTCCAGCCTGGGTGATGGGGTGAGACTCCGTCTCAGAAAAAAAAAAAAAAATTTAAATACACCCATCATTGGAATACTACATTGCTGTTAAAAAGAAAGAGTGATTAAACCAAATGTGGTATATGTATACAATAGATATTAGCCATAAATAATGGAACAAAGCACTGATACAAACCTGCAACATGGAGGAAGCTTGCAAACCTTATGTTAAGAGAAAGAAGCCAGACACAAAAGGCCATATATTGTATTCATAAGAGACACCCACACTGCCCAAATCCATAGACACAGAAGACAGATTAGCGGTTGCCAGGGGCTGGGGCAAGGGATGCGGGGGTGCCTGCTCATGGGTGTGGGATTTCTTTTTAGGATGATGAAAGTGTTCTGCAATCAGGCAGTGGTGATGGTTGCACAGCTCTGAATATACTAAAAACCACTGAATTGTACACATTAAAGGGTCAATTTTATGATGTGTGAATCATATGTACATAAAGATGAGGGAGATCTAAGTGTTTTGATATGGAACTAGTTTCCAAGATCACCTATTAAGTGAAGGATGTTAGTACAGCTGTAAGTAAAGGATGCTGCCATTTAGGGGGAAATTGCAGGAATATATACCCATAAATATTAATATCTGAATTATGCATTCATTTTCTCTAGAAGGATTCACAAGAAACTGACCACCTTCAGGAAGGTGAACTGAGGGACTGAGGGTGTTAGGGTTTTTTTTGTTGTTCTTCTTCTTGAGATGAAGTCTTGCCCTGTTGCCCAGGCTGGAATACAGTGGTGCAGTCTTGGCTCACTGCAACCTCTGCCTCCAGGGTCCTGCTTCAAACAATTCTCCTACCTCAGCCTCCCAAGTCGCTGGGATTACAGGCACGAGCCACCATGCCCAGCTAATTTTTGTATTTTTTAGTAGAGACGGGGTTTCACCATGTTGGTCAGTCTGGTCTTGAACTCCTGACCTCTTGATCCACCTGCCTCGGCCTCCCAAAGTACTGGGATTACAGGCGTGAGCCACCAAAGTACTGGGATTACAGGCGTGAGCCACCATGCCCAGCTGGGTATAGGGTTTTGTTTTTTTTTTGAGATGGCGTGTCACTCTTGTTGTCCAGACTGGAGTGCAATGGCATGATCTTGGCTCACTGTAACCTCCACCTTCTGGGTTCTAGCAATTCTCCTGCCTTAGCCTCCCAAGTAGCTGGGATTACAGGAGCCCACCGCCATGCCCGGCTGATTTTTTTTTTTTTTTTTGAAATGGAGTCTTGCTCTGTTGCCCAGGCTGCAGTGCAGTAGTGCAATCTCAGCTCACTACAACCTCTGCCTCCCAGGTTCAAGCGCTTCTCCTGCCTCAGCCTCCCAAGTAGCTGGGATTACAGGCACCCACCATCATGCCTGGCTACTTTTTGTATTTTTGTAGAGTTGGGGTTTCACCAGGTTGGCCAGGCTGGTCTTGAATCCCCGACCTCAGGTGATCTGCCCACCTCAGCCTCCCAAAGTGCTGGGATTACAGGAATGAGCCACCGTGCCTGGCCGAATTTTGTGTGTGTGTTTTAGTAAAGACAGGGTTTCACCATGTTGGCCAGGCTGGTCTCGAACTTCTAACCTCAGGTAATCACCTGTCTTGGCTTCCCAAAGTGCTGGGATTACAGGCATGAGCCACCATGTCCAGCTGGGTATAGAGTTTCTTTTTGGAGTGATGAAAAATGTTCTAAGGTTGGTTGTGGTAATGATTGTATAATTCGGTGATATACTAAACACCATTGGATTGTACGCTTTAAAGGAGTGAGTTGTATGGTTTGTTTGTTGTTTTTTGGGACAGGGTCTTGCTCTGTTACCCAGGCTGGAGTGCAGTGGCACAATCATAGCTCACTGCAGCCTCAACCTCCTGGGATCAAGCTGACCTCTCATGCCAGCCCCCCAAATAGCTGGGACTACAGGCACTCACCATCATGCCTGGCTAATTTTTAATTTTTAAAATTTTTGTGGAGATGAGGTCTTCTTATGTTGCTCAGGCTGGTCTTGAACTCCTGGTCTCAAGCAATCCTCCCACCTTGGCTGCCCAAAGTGCTGGGATTACAGGTGTGAACCTCTGTGCCTGGCCTTGTATGTATTTGAATAATGTCTCAATAAAGCTGTCTCATACACACATTCCCAACACCCCCATAGCCCACATGCACACATTCAAACAGAACTTCAGATCTTAGAGGTGAAAAGGACCGGGCGAGGTGGTTTACACCTGTAATCCCAGCACTTTGAGAGGCTAAGGCGGAAGGATTGCTTGAGGCCAAGAGTTTGAGACCAGCCTGGGCAACACAGCAAGACTTCATCTCTACAAAAGGAAAATTTTTTTAAATTAGGCATGGTGGCACATGCCTATGGTCCTAGCTAGCCAGGAGGCTGAGGCAGGAGGATTGCTTGAGCCCAGGATACAGGACTGTAGTGAGCTATGATCATGAGGCTGCACTCCAGCCTGGGTGACAGAGCAAGACTTTGTCTCTCTAAAAAAATTTTTAAAGGTGAGAGAAAGGTGTTCCTCAAGACTCTGAGGAAGGAAGATGGGAAGAAGTGGAAAGTGAAGAGTAAGGTTCAGCCTCGTCTGACCTTTACGCCCTCCTCCCACTCTCAGAAACGCTGCCATTCTAGTCAGGCATGTTCGCATGTGCCTGTAGTCCCAGTTACTTAGGAGGCTGAGGTAGGAGGATCGCTTGAACCCAGGAGTTCCAGGGTGCAGTGAGCCACGATTGCACCACTGTACTCCATCCTGGACAACAGAGCGAGACTTCATCTCAAAAAAGAAAGGAAAGAGAAAGGAAGGAAGGAAGGAAAGAAGGGAGGGAGGAAGGGTGGGTGGACGGACAGACAGACGGACGGACCTCCCTCTCACCCCCCACACACCTATTCTGCCTGAATTCCCAGGCAGTGTCTTTTACTCCAACTGCAAGTATTTGCATTTAATTCCTCCAACTTCGAGTTGTTTGAGGTCGAAGGAAGGAACACAGGATGGGAATGTGTTCAGGAATGGGAGGAGTTACAGAAATCTCAGGGCCTCTGCTCAGACAGGCAGTGGGATGAATCCCACAGATGGGAGTAATCAGCCATGAGACTCTGAGTGAGTGACTCCTCCCACCGAGGCTCACCTGCACAATGGGATGATAGCCACCCTGCCACTGAGGACTGGGCAGCATATGTCAAGCGCCCGGCACACAGCAAGCAAGCACTCAGCACGTGGTGGCAATAGTTATGAATTCATAAAACCATAGAGAATATGTGAAATGCCATTTCGTTTGCAAACATTGCCAACCCTCAGACCGTTCCCCGCTGCCTCCTGGGCAGCAGAGAGGAGTCACAGCATTGTGGGATGGTGTTATGGTTGGAATTATGTCCCCCCCCAAAAGATCCTGAAGTGCTAAACCCTAGGATCCGTGAATGGGATCTTATTTGGAAATGCGATCTTTGCAGATGATGTTGAGATGAGGTCACGAGGGTGGGCCCTAATCCAATGTGGCTGTGTCTTTATATAAAGGGGAGATGGGACCTGGAGAGAGACGCGTACAGAGGGCACAGAGAGAAGATGGCCCCCAACACGCCAAAGAGCACGGGAGGCCACCTGAAGCCAGGAGAGGGGCCTGGAACAGACCCTCCCTCTCAGCCTCAGAAGGAACCAGGTCTGCCCACACCTGATTTCAGACTTCCAGCACCAAAATAGTGAGATGATAAGTGTCTGTTGTTTAAGCCAGCCAGGTGGTGGGGCTTTGCTACAGAGGTAGGAGTAAGACAAATCCACTGTCAGAGCTAACTGGGCCTCCCAGGGCCAGTAGGATCCCCCGGCGCCTCCAAGGGGATGGACCAGAGGCCAGTGCCACCCCCTGACAGTCCCCAGTCACTGCCCAGGCCCACGGCCAGGCCTGGCTGCTCCTCGGCCCCCCACTGCCCCAGCAGGAGGGTACCAGACGCTTCTGGGACAGAAATCTGGGATGCATTTGGAAATCCTGGCAGAAGGGTTTCAAGTTAGGCCCTGTCCTGGTGACTGGGGGAACTGCCATCTGGATCCTGTTTGCTGGCCCCTGGCAGGAGAAGCTGAGTGGGATCTGCGGGGGAGCCATAAGCAAAGGGGGCCACTCCCTCTGTGGCCGGGCGCAGTCAGCAGTCCTGGGTGGAATCCTGGCCCTGCTACTTGCTGGGTGACCTCAGGCTGCTCACATCATCTCCCTCTCTTGGCTTTCTTACCTGAAGACTGAGGATAATCGCAGAATGTACCTCAAAATGTTGCTGCCAGGATTTACTGGGATCATGAGAACAGCAGGCTGCTTAATGAACAGGA
Organism: Ateles fusciceps; assembly: GCA_036589455.1. Lineage (NCBI taxonomy): Eukaryota > Metazoa > Chordata > Mammalia > Primates > Atelidae > Ateles > Ateles fusciceps. The sequence goes on along the minus strand of JAZHEH010000517.1, from coordinate 6,513,516 downwards.
ACTTCAGATTTTTAATTTTTTTTGAGACAGAATCTTGCTCTGTCGCCCAGGCTGGAGTGCCTGATCTTGGTTCACTGCAACCTCTGCCTCCCTGGTTCAAGTGATTCTTCTACCTCAGCCTCCCAAGAAGCTAGGACTACAGGCGCCAACTACCACTCCCAGCTAATTTTTATATTTTTTGTAGAGATGGGGTTTCACCGTATTGGCCAGGCTGGTCTCGAACTGCTGACCTTGTGATCCACCCGCCTTGGCCTTCCAGATTGCTGGGATTACAGGTGTTGTTTTTTACAAGTTCTGGTAACATATAGATAATGTAAAATTGACTTTTGTTTTTCTGAGGCAGGGTCTCACTGTGTCACCCAGGGTGGAGTGCAGTGGGGTGATCATAGCTCACTGCAGCCTCGACCTCCCCTGGCTCAGGTGATTCTCCTACCTCAGGCTCCAGGTTAGCTGGGACTACAGACATGTGCCACCATGCCTGGCTCATTTTTCGATTTTTTTTGTTGAGGTAGGGTTTCACCATGTTGTCCAGGCTGGAAAATTGACCATTTTACTTATTTTAACCATTTTAAAGCACACAACTCAGTACATTCGCATTGTGGTGCAACTATCACCACTGTCCAGAACTTTTTCATTTTCCCCAAGTGAAACTGTACTGGTCCAACGCTGACTCCTCACTCCCCCATCCCTCAGCCCCTGGCAACCGTCATTCTACTTGTCTCTACAATTCCGACGACTCTAAGTATCTCGTTTAAGTGGAATTTTACGATTTCACTCATTACAAAATATAACAAAATTTCCCTTTTTTTGGAGATGAGGGTCTCACTCTGTCATGCATGCTGGAGTGCAGTGGTGAGATCATGGCTCACTGCCGCCCCGACTTCCTAGGTTCAAGTGATCCTCCCACCTCAGCCTCCCAAGTAGCTGGGACTATGGGTGTGTACTACCATAACAATCCAATCTTTGTATTTTTGCTTTGTCAGCCAGCATGGTCTTGAACTTCTGGGCTCAAGCGATTCCCCAGCCCCCCACCTTGGCCTCCTAAAGTGCTGGGATCACAGGCTTGTAATTGCACCACCGAACCCGGCAAAATCGACCATTATTAAGGGTACGATTCAGTGGAATTAAATGCCTTCACAGTGTTGTGTAACCATCACCATCATCCAACTCCTGAACCCTTTTCATCTTGTAAAACTGAAGCCCTGTATCCATTAAACAATAACTCCCATTACCCCTTTTCCCTAGGCCTTGGCCATTGCCATTGTACTTTCTGTCTCTATGATTTTGACTATTCTAGATATGTCACATAAGTGAAATCATACAGTATTTATTGTTTTGTGACTGGCTTAGTTTACTCAGCATAATATTCTCAAGCTTCATTCTCATTGTGGCTTGCATCAGAATTGCCTTCCTCTTCAGGGCTGAATAATATTCCATTGAATGGATAGACCTCATTTTGCTTATCCATTCTTCCCTGATGGATACCTGAGTTTCTCCACATTTTAGCAATTACGAATAATACTGCTATGAACACGGATGTACAGGGATCTCTTTGAGACCCTCCTTTTAATTCTTTTGGATATATATCTAGAAGTGGAATTGCTGGGTCACATGGGTAATTCTGTATTTTTTTGAGGAACTGCCATCTGTTTTTCTGCAGCAGCTGCACCACTTTGCATTCCCACCAGCAGCATGTAAGTGTTCTGATTTCTCCATATGCTTGCTAGCAATGAGTAGTGGACTGTTCCCTGGGGCCGCCTGGCTCCCCCAGTCTTTCTCTGGGGAGCTTGAAAGGGGCAGTTTACTTAGGGATGCCAGAACCCCTGGAATCCTGACCCCTTTTGAGTTTCTAAGGTTTCTAGAAGATCCCAGGGCCCTAGGGGAAACCCACTGTGGCAGTGATGGCCTGGCTCTGGGCCTGGGGTGCACACTGGGCTGGGGAGCGCTGGTTCTAGGCATGCAGGGGTGAGGAAGTAGCTGTGTGCATGAACGCTGTGTGTATATAAACCCGTGTGAACCAAAGTGGGAAGTGCTGCAATGCCGGGAGAGCCAGGCTCATTTGGAGATGGTTTAGCAAGCATCCGACATAGGGCCTGGAAGCCTCTCCCTCAAAGGGATACATCTGGGCTCAGGCTCTGCCATTAAGACAGCCAGACTGGCTGGGCACAGTAGCTCACACCTGTAATCCCAGCACTTTGGGAGGCCGAGGCGGTGGATCATGAGGTCAGGAGTTCGAGAACAGCCCGGCCAACATGGCAAAACCCCATCTCTACTAAAAATACAAAAATTAGCTGGGTGTGGTGGCACATACCTATAATCCCAGCTACTTAGGAGGCTGAGGCAGGAGAATTGCTTGAACCTGGGAGGAAAAGCTTGCAGTGAACTGAGATGGTGCCACTGCACACCAGCCTGGACAACCAACAGAGTGAGACTCTGTCTCCAAAAAAAAAAAATAGCCAGGCTGAACTCTGCCTGAGAGAAGCTGAGATTCCCAGACGTATGGCAGGAAGAGGACTGATGCTAAGGAGGGGACAGAGCCTGCTCACGATAGACAGCAGGGGCTGACCTCCCTGGCCCTGAACCTAGTGAGTGCTCCCAGAGGATGGAGCTCTTGGCCCCCTGGGTCAGCCTCACACACGACTGGGCCTGCGCCCCTCGGGCTCAGCGGAGCCTCATGCCCAGCACAGATGAAATAGCTCTTGGCTGGATGGTGGCCCAAAGGGCCATGTGGTCATCCTTCGGCACAGTGGTCTTCACCATCCAGGGAGAAGGGAAAGCAACGGAATCTGGGAGCCAAGCATGGGGCCTCGAGGTCAGAAAGACTTGGGCCACCCAGTGGCTTGAGAAGGGACCCCACCTCTCAACTCCAGTCTCCTCACCGGTACGCTGGAGATAATAATGATGGCGGCCGCCTGATGGAACAGGTGATGATTCAGTGGCCCAATGTACAACGTCCAACCGGCACCGAGTACAGTGTGAGTAAATGGCCCTGTTCCCATTAGAAAGGAGAACAGCTGCCTGGACTGAATGTGCAACAGGACACCCCCTGAAATCTGTTTTTTTTTTGGATGCATCAGCTCACTTTCTAGCCACTGGCCTCTTCTAGAAGTTGCACACAGATAAAAGGTCCCAGTTAATGAGGATTCTGGTTAAAGTTTAAAAATTCACAGCAAGCCCACTCCGCATAATAATGTATCAGAAACACAACAATCCTTTAATCTAGAAGGAATTAATTGCTGGGCCCAGAAATTCAGGGCACGCTGACAGAATCCTTAATTTCTCGAGCTGATGATTTCAAAAAGTGACTGATTTTAGACTGGCTTGTCTCTAGGCGTATATAAGACTCCCACAGTCCCAACAAAGGGCGAGATTGTCTTGGTGTCTAACTCAGTAAGAATCATGTATGTGGGGTCTGAATTAATGTCAGCTCTTAATTTTTCCTGCTGAGTGGAACATGGAGGACTTTAACCCCCAGGAGATTCAATGGCAGCTCTGTGGCCTGGGCATCCCAGGCATCATCCAGGGAATGTCCTCACTCGTCCCACATACGTTTACAGAGCACCTACTCCGAGCCCAAGCTCTGCCTCTGTGTTGGAAATGCAGAAGCCAGCACGACCAGCCTCAAAGACAGACATACACAAACCCACGGTCAGATAACCGCGTGACTGCACATCATGAAAAGGAATGAGGCAGGGTGTCTGAAAGGACATAACAGGCTGGGCGCAGTGGCCCACACTGTAATCCCAGCACTTTGGGAGGCTAAGGTGGGAGGATCAGTTAAGGCCAAAAGTTCAAGTCCAGCCTGGGCAACATAGTGAGATTCTGTCTCTGCAAAAAATAAAATATTAGCTGGGTATGGTGGTGCATGCCTGTGGTCCCAGCTACTCAGAAGGCTGAGGCAGGAGGTTGCTTGAGTCAGGGAGGTTGAGGCTGTAGTGAGCCATGATCGCACCCTTGCACTCCAGCCTCAGTGACAGAACAAGACCCTGTCTTAAAAAAAAAAAAAAAAAGAGAGAGATCAATTTAGATGGGAGGGTTTGGCAGATAGGGTCACAGATCTAATAAAATGTTTTTTTTGAGACACGTTCTCACTCTGTCACTATAGATTATTTTGCATTTTCTAGCCTTTTTCTTCTTTTTTCTTAAAAGAGAGGTTCTCACTCTGTTACCCAGGCTGGAGTGTAGTGGCATGATCATAGTTCACTGCAGCCTCCAACTCTCAGGCTCAAGCAATCCTCCCATCTCAACCTCCCAAAGTAGCTGCGATTACAGATGCACACTGCCATACTTGGCTAATGTTTTTTTTTTTTTTTTTTTTAGAGATGGGGTCTCTCTATGCTTCCCAGGCTGGTCTTGAACTCCTGGACTCAAGCAATCTTCCTGTCTCAACCTCCCAAAGTGCCAGGATTACAGGCGTGAGTCATCTCACCTGGCCTATAGAATTTTATATAAATCACATCATACTGTATGTACTCTTTTCTGGTCTGGCTTTTACGCAACATAATAATTTAAGCCTCATCCTTGTCGTTGTGCATATTGCTAGCTCATTTCTTTTTCCCGCTAGGAATATTTCACAACTTGCTTGTCCACTCACCTGTTGATGGACATTTGGTTGGTTTCCAGTTTGGGGCTATGATGAATAATGCTGCTATGAACATTTGCATACATATGTTTTCATATCTCTTGGTTAGAGACCTAGGAGTAGAACTGCTGGGTCTCAAGGTAAGTGTATGTGATGTATGAGAGAACTGCAAACTGCTTTTCTTTTTTCTTTTTTTTTTTTTTTTTGAGACACAGTCTCGCTGTCACCAATGGCATGATCTCGGCTCACTGCAGCCTCCTCCTCCCAGGTTCAAGCAATTCTCCTGCCTCAGCCTCCTGAGTAGCTGAAATTATAGGCATGCGACACCACGCCTGGCTAATTTTTGTTTTTGTTCTGTTTTGAGATGGAGTCTTGCTCTGTTGCCCAGGCTGCAGTGCAGTGGCACGATCCCACTACAACCTCCGCCTCCTGGGTTCAAGCAATTCTCCTGCCTCAGCCTCCCAAGTAGCTGGGATTACAGGCACATGCTGCCAAACCCAGCTAATTTTTTTTTGCATTTTAGTAGAGACAGGGTTTCACCACATTGCCCAGGCTGGGCGTGAACTCCTGACCTCAGGTAATCTACCCGCCTCAGCCTCCCAAAGTGGTGGGATTACAAGGATGAGCCACCACACCCAGGCCAAGCTGTTTTTCAAAGTGATTGTAAAACGGTACCTAAAAGCTCCAGTTGCTCCACATGCCCGCCAACCCTTGGTATTGCCAGTTATCGAAACAAGCCATTCTAGTAGGTGTGCAGTAGTCTCACTGTGATTTTGATTGGCATCTCCCTAATGACTGATGCTATGGAGCATCTTTTCATGTACTTATTTACCATCCATATGTGTTTTTTTGTAGTGTCTGTTTCAATTGTTACCCATGCCACTCTTTTAAAAATTCTTGGTTTTCGTATTATACGAAAAAACACCCATTTGAAGTCTCTGGAAATTGTCCTGCAGTCACACAGCAAGTGAAGAAACATTTATTCAAGAAAACTATTGGCTGGGCGTGGTGGCTCACGCCTGTAATCCCAGCACTTTGGGAGGCTGAGGAGGGTGGATCAACTGAGGTCAGGAGTTCAAGACCAGTCTGGCCAACATGGCAAAATCCCATCTCTACAAAAAATACAAAAATTAGCTGGGTATGGTGGTGTGCGTCTATAGTCCCAGCTACCCAGGAGGCTGAGGCAGGAGAATCGCTGGAACCTGGGGGGGCAGAGGCTGCAGTGAGCCAAGATTGCATCACTGCCCTCCAGCCTGGGCAGCAGAGCAAGATTCCGTCTCAAAAGAAGAAGAAAATCAATTAAATCTCACAACAGTGAAGAGCCTGTGACATTTGAGCCATAGCTCATTGTCTCCCTTCCCCATCCCCCGCAGCTCAGCAAGATGGAAGTTCTACTCCAGGTGACGCAGCCAAGAACACAGGTCTCTCTCCTCAGTCTCGGAAGGCTACAGTATCTTCCCAGGAAGGGCAGGACATCAGCATTTCTCATCCACCAAGTCCTGTGTTATACATGCTCTTCTATAGCCGTGTGCGCGGCAGCCCAAAGAGCTGGGTCTGCAGCAGGGCTGAGTGCGAATCCTGCTTGGGTTCCTCTGTGTTGCAGGCCCATGGACTCAATATGCTCATGACCAAACCTGTGACCTTCCACCTACACCTGCACCACTAGCCACATCTGCACCCCCCTTCCTGGTGCCCAAGTCTTGCCCTCCTTCACAGACCACCCACCTCCCCCACTCAAACCATGGGAAACTCCATCAGCATTCCTTCTAAAACACCTCTTGAACTTACCCTTTCTCCACCCAACTCCACTCCTGGTCCAAGCCAGCAACACCTCCCATCTCCATGACTGCAAAGTTCCCTTGCTGGTCTTTAGCCTTCAGCCCTGTGCCTCCCAATCTACTTCCCGACCACAGCCTCCGGGAATAAATGCAACGGCCATCTGGCAGGGCTGCTGCCTGCCTCACCTCCTTGTGGCTCCGCACTGCCCTCGGGGCAAACATACAGTGTGCCTGCAGCTACTGAGCCCTCCAGCCCCATCTCTTGCCACATTCCCACTTGCACCCCAGGCTCCAGGCAGACAAACAGTCTCCTCAAACCAGCCAGCGAACCTAAGCATATTCTGTGCCTCGGCTCCCTCTCCCTGTCCCCTGCCCAGGGGTCATTCCTTGGCATCCCCCTGAATTTCTGGGCTGGATTGGGAGTTTCTATATCCACTCAGGTCTTCTGAGCTTGTCCCTAGTGGGCCCCCAACTTCCCTCCAGGCTTGGCCCAGGTTGTGCTTGGGGAGGCATGTGGAACAGTTGTGAATGAGTAGATAAGCAATCCAGGTACGTGGGAAGGAAGGTCATCCATGGAGAGGCACCCCAAAACCCTCAAGTAAGGACATCAACTGGAAGGTGAACCCCAAAGGGGAAAGGAACCCCATCTACCCCTGCTCCAGACGCACAGGGGTAACGCTGTGGAGAGGTCACAATCAGCATCTCTGCCAGATGAGAAAACATGGCACCGGGGCTGGATGCTAGTGGGAAGTCTCTCCTTCTGCTCTGGTTTTGTGGTTGCTTGCTATGTGCTGTTTCCACGAGAGGACAAAGGGGAACTCACCCCCAAGGGTCCCAACAGAGGCAAGAAAGGTACAACTGGATGTCACTCTTGTCCTGCCTCAAGTGAGTCACACAGTTCTGACCGGCTGTGCAGAGGTCACCGTTTCTTTCTTTCTTTTCTTAGAGACGAGGTCTCGCTCTGCTGCCCAGGCTGGAGTACAGTGGTGTGATCAGAGCTCATGGCAGCCTCGAGCTCCTGGGCTCAAACAATCCTCCTGCCTCAGCCTCTCAAAGTGCTGGGATTATAGGCATGAACCACCACTCTGGGCCAGAGAGAGCCTACCGTTTCTGCCCTCTGAAGTTGCCACCCACTTGTGCCCGAGAAGCCTGGCTGTGTCTGCAGTCAGATGCCTCTGGGCTGCCCCTGAGACCAGGTGAGTGATATCATTACAGAGTCCTAAATTGCCTGGGAAGCCAGGAAGCACAATGGGGGGTGTTTGAAAGTACAGCCCTAGGCAGGGAAGGAGAGAACACTAAGAAGCATTTGACTGATTTTGGTCTCTTTTGATTTGTTTTGAGGACAGGGCCTGTCACCCACACTGGAGTGTGGTGGTGTGATCATGGCTCACTGGAGCCTCGAACTCTTGGACTCCAGTGATCTTTTTGCCTCAGCTTCCTGAGTAGTGGGGACTACATGCGCATGCCACCACATTCAGCTAATTTTTTTTGTTTTTGAAAGATGGGTTCTCACTATGTTGCCTAGGCTGGTCTCAAACTCATGGGCTCCAGTGATCCTTCCATCTCAGCTTTCCAAATTGCTGGGACTATAGGTGTGAGCCACTGCGCCTGGCCTGATCTTGGTCTCCTGATTTTCTGAAAGTTCCATCTCATTGTGACTAAGAGAGTCGAGAGCAAATGGGTGTCTATAACTTCCGCAGGTTGTAACATGCTCTCAAGGTTCTAAAACATGACTAACCAAGCAGATAATCAGTTCCTGAATTTGGGCTTCTGGTAAAGTGGGCCAGAGTTCGAGGCTCAGGCTCGAGGTCTAGGGGGACCTCCCCATGCCTGTGCCCAAACACCACATGGAAGAAGTGAATGAGCCCCAGCAGATGTGAGGAGCAGTGACCCCCCAGAAAGGCAGCTGTCTAGCAGAGCACGTGACCTCAGGCTCCACACGAGCAGACACCACGTCTCTGTTCCATGCCGTGTCTCCTGCACCCAGCACCATGCCAGGCATCTAGCAGGTGCTCAATAAGTATTTGTAAAAAAAAAAAAAAAAAAAAAAAATGAGCCATCTGGTCACTCAGAAGCAAACTAGGAGGAGAGTGTGCATGTATGTGGATGTGTGTGCATGTGTGTGCATGTATGGTGGGTGTGCCTGTTTGGTGTGTGTGCAGGTGGGTGATGTGCATGGGTACTTGTGTGCTTGCACGGGTGTACGTGGATGTGTGCACACACATGGTGTGTGTGTGGTGAGGGGACAGATCTGGTCGTAACCCTGCCTTCCAGAAAATATGACCCAGTTACTGTCCTGAATTGGACCCATTCTGAATGGCAGCCCCTCATCTTGGGGGCAAAATGGGGAGCGACAGGAGGGAGGCAGCTCTTTCCTCTCCCCATTGCTAACTGGTACCCTCCCAAGACCAAAGATCCCCATGGCCTGTGCGAGAGTCTGAGAAACGTGTATCCCTCTGGGGACCCACCTGGAGGAGAGAAACACAATGTCTTGCTGTCTGGAGCCCAGTGTCTAATGGGGTTTGGGGGACAGTCTTTGCTCCGGTCACCCCTGCCTGCCATAGAGCTCTGACATAGTCAAAGACAGTGGGGTTCAAATCCAACAGCTGCTACTTCATAGTTGTTTGGTCTTGAGCAAAATTCCGGCTTTTGAGTAGGGGAAAAATGACTAGCCTGTTGTGATTATTGAATGGGACCATGAAGTGCCACGCGGTGGATGGCAACCTCCAAGATGAGAGAGTGGCCAGTGAGCTCCACCTCCCGGATTCATGCCCTGGTAACAGTCACCTCCCATACTGAATAGGGCTGACCTCTGTACCAATTGGATGCTGTGAAAATGACAGAGGATGATTTCTGAGGCTGCTAAAGTACTTTTTTTTTTTTTTGAGACAGGGTCTTGCTCTGTCACTCAGGCTGGAGTGCAGCGGCACAATCACAGCTCACTGTGCCCTTGAACTCTTGGGTTCAAGGAATCTCCCGTCTCAGCCTCCTGAGGACTACAAGCACACACCACCACACCTGGCTATTGTTTGAATTTTTTTTGTAGAGACAGGGTCTTGCTACATTGCCCAGGCCAGTGTTGAACTCCTGGGCTCTTGAGCCCAAAGTGCTGGGATAACAGGTGTGAGCCACCACGCCTCCTAAACTGCTCTTGAATCCCTGACGCACAAAACCTGAGGATAACCATAGTTGCTTGTTTTAAGGTACTACATTTTTGGATAGTTTGTCATATGGCAAAGAATAACAAATGCATACATGTAGTCCAGTGCCTGGAATACAGCAAGTGCTCAATAAATGATAGCACGTCCCTGTTACTCATCAACCTTCTTCTCTGGAATCATGCTTTGTAACCAGATCGAGACCACCGTGCCAGATCCCTTCCCTCCTTCGACCGTTCCAGCCAATGCAACAAACGAGTGGTCCCATCAGTTTTCCAGGTGTGTCCGGATTCCTCTTTGACTTCAAAAAGGCCCCTACACCACAGTCAACAGCCATTGCCACTTTGGACTAGTTAATCTACCTCCTGCTTTTGTAAATCTCGTACATCTGGACTGTTCTTTTTATAGTGTAAGGTCCTCAGCTGGGCGCAGTGATACATGCCTGCAATCGCAGCTACTCCGGAGGCTGAGGTGGGACTGGTTTGAGGCTGCAGTGCGCTATGCTTCAGCCTTTAAGCTCTGCGCTCCCACCTGGGCAACATAGCGAGACCTTGTCTTTTTTTTCCAACTTTTATTTTGGATGTAGGGGATACATATGCAGGTTTGTTACATGGGTATATTGCCTGATGCTGAGATTTGGGATATGAATGATCCCATCAGCCAGGTGGTGAGCATAGTTCCCAAGAGTTCGTTTTTCAACCCTTGCCCCCTTCTCTCCCCTTCCCCTTAGTGGCCCCCAGTGTTTACTGTTGCCATCTTTATATCCCTGAGTATCCGTATTTAGTTTGTTCTCACACTGCTATAAAGAAATACCTGAGGCCGGGAGTGGCGGCTCATGCTTGTAATCCCAGCACTTTGGGAGGCCGAGGCAGGTGGATCACTTGAGGTCAGGAGTTTGAGACCAGCCCGGCCAACATGGCGAAACCCTGTCTCTACTAAAAATACAAAAATTAGCTGGGCGTGGTGGTGGGCGTGGTGGTGGGTATGGTGGGTGGTGGGTGTTTATGGTTTTACGCACTTGTGTAATCCCAGCTACTTGGGAGACTGAGGCAGGAGAATCGCTTGAACCCGGGAGGAGGAGGTTGCAGTGAGCCGAGATTGCGCCACTGCACTCCAGCCTGGTTGACAAGAGCAAGACTCAGTCTCAAACAAAAAAAGAAAGAAAGAAATACCTGGGACTGACTAATTTATAAAGGAAAGAGGTTTAATTGACTCACAGTTCCGCATTGTTTGCTGGGGGAGGCCTCAGGACACGTAGTCACCGCGGAAGGCAAAAAGAGAAGCACACACCTTCTTCACAAGATGGCAGAGAGCTCGCGAGACAGCGCAAGAAACAATTTCGCTTTTAAAACCATCAGATCTCGTGAGACTCACTCACTATTACGAGAAAGGCATGGGGGAAAGTGCCCCCGTAATCCAATCACTTCTCTTCCTGGACAAGCAGGGATTACAATTCGAGATAAGATTTACGTGGGGGACACAGCGCCAAACCTTATCAGTTCCCAATGTTTATGGTTTTATGCACTTGTGTTAATTTGCTTAGGATAATGGCCTCCAGCTGCATCTATGCTGCTGCAAAGGACATGATTTCATTCTTTTTTATGATTACGTAGTATTCCACAGTGTATATGTACCACAATTTCTTTAATTCATCATTGATGGGCACCTAGGTTGAGTACATGTCTTTGCTATTGTGAATAGTGCTGTGATGAACATACAAGTGCCCATGTCATTTTGGTAGAACGATTTGTTTTCTTTTGGATATATAACCAGTAATGAGATTGCTTTTCTTTCTTTCTTTGTCTTTTTTTGAAACAGAGTTTTGCTCTTGTTGCCCAGGCTGGAATGCAGTGGCACAATCTCAGTTTACTGCAACCTCTGCCTCCCAGGTCCAAGTGATTCTCCTGCCTCCTGGGTAGATGGAATTACAGGTATCTGGCACCACGCCCAACCAATTTTTTGTGTTTTTAGTAGAGACGGGGTTTCACCATGTTGGCCAGGCTAGTCTTGAACTCTTGATCTCAGGTGATCCACCCGCCTCAGCCTCCCAGAGTGCTGGGATTACAGGTGTGAGCCATTGTGCCCAGCTGGGATTGCTTTTCTTGTTCCAAGGGGAATGCTCTAGTGTTTGCCTGTTCAGTATGATGTTGGCTGTGGGTTTATCCTAGATGGCTCTTATTATTTTGACATATGTTCCTTCAATGCCTAGTTTCTTGAGGGTTTTTATCATGAAAGGATGTTGGATTTTCAAGAAAGCATTTTCTGCATCTATTGGGATGAGGATTTTTGCTTGTAATTCTGTTTATGTGCTGAATCATATTTACTGATTCATGCTTTTTTTTTTTTTTTTTTTTTTGAAACAGTCTTGCTCTGTCGCCCAGGCTGGAGTGCAGTGGCACGATCTCAGCTCACTGCAACCTCCACCTCCCAGGTTCAAGCAATTCTCTTGCCTCAACCTCCTGAGTAGCTGGGACACAGATGCACACCCAGCTAATTTTTGTATTACTGGTAGAGATGGGGTTTCACCATATTGGCAGGCTGGTGTTGAACTCTTGACCTCCACCCGCCTCGGCCTCCCAAAATGCTGGGATCACAGGTGTGAGCCACCACACCTTGCCAACTTTTTGATGTGCTGTTGAATTCAGTTTGCTAATATTTTGTTGAGGATTTTTGTGTGTATGTTCATCAGGGATATTGGCCTGAAGTTTTCTTTTTTTCACTGTTTCTTTGCCAGGTTTTGAGGTCAGGGTGAAGCTGCCTTCATAGAATGAAGGAACATACGTCAAAATAATAAGAGCCATCTAGGACAAACCCACAGCCAACATCATACTGAATGGGCAAACACTAGAGCATTCCACTTGGAAGAAGAAAAGCAATCCCAGCTGGGCACAATGGCTCACACCTGTAATCCCAGCACTCTGGGAGAGGAGTTAGAGAAGAGTTCCTCCCACATGATTTTTTGCAGTAGTTTCAGTAGAATTGGTACCAGCTCTTCTTTGTACATCTGGTGGAACGTGACTGTGAATCTAACTGGTCCAGAGCTTTTTTTGGCTGGTATTTTAGTACTGAATTTCTGAATGTGATATTGGTTTGTTCAGTCCTTCCATTTCTTCCTCATTCAATCTTGGGAGACAACGTGTTTCCAGGAGTTTCTCTATTGCCTCTAGATTTTCTCATTTGTGGGCGTAGAGTTGTCCATAATAGTCTCTGAGGATCTTTTGTATTATGGGGTCACTTGTAATGTCACCTTTGTTATTTCTGATTTTGCTTATTTAGATCTCTCTTTTTTCTTTGTTAATCTAGCTAGCGGTGTATTGATCCTGTTTATCCTTTCAAATAATCAACTTTCGGTTTTGCTGATTCTTTGCATGAATTTTTGTGTCTCAATTTCATTCAGTTCCACTCTGATTTTAGTGATTTCTTTTCTTCTGGGTTAGTTTGTTCTGGTTTATCCAGTTCCTCTGTGTATGATATTAGGCTCATTGAGGGGGGCATTAGCACTATCGACTCTCCTCTGAACACTGCATTTGCTGCATCCCAGAGATTTTGGCATGTTGTATCTCTGTTTTCTTTCAAAGAATTTTTTGATTTCTGCTTTCATTTTGTTGTTTACCCCAAAAATCATTCAGGAGGAAGTTATTTAATTTTCACATAATTGTATGGTTTTGAGAGATCTTCTTTTTTTATTTTTTGAGACAGACTCTTGCTCTGTTGCCCAGGCTGGAGTGCAGTGGCATGAACTCGGCTCACTGCAACCTCCACCTCCCAGGTTCAAGTGACTCTCCTGCCTCAGCCTACCGAGTAGCTGGGATTACAGGTGCCCGCCACCACACTTAGCTAATTTTTTTTTGTTTTTTTTTTTTTTGTTTTTTGGTATTCTTTGTTGAGACAGGGTTTCACCATGTTGGTCAGGCTAGTCTCGAACTCCAGACCTTAAGTGATCTGTCCACCATGGCCTCTCAAAATGCTAGGATTATACTTTGTGAGCCACCACACCTGGTCGAAATCTTTTTAGTATTTTCTGTCTTTATTCTACTGTGGTCCAAGACTTTGGCTGGTATGATTTTGATTTTTTTGAATGTATTGAGACTTGCTCTTTGGCCAAGCATGTGGTTGATCTTGGAGTATGTTCCATGTGCGAATGAGAAGAATGTATATTCTGTGGCTGATGGGTGGAGTTTCTCTGCAGATGTCTAATAGGTCCAATTGGTCGAGTGCTGAGTTTAAGTCCAGAATTTCTTTGTTAATTTTCTGCCTTGATGATCTGTCTAATGCTGTCAGTGGGGGGGGGAGGGTTGAAGTCTCCCACTATTGTGGGGCTAAAAGACCTTGTCTTTAAAAAAAAATGTCCAGGTCTCCTAAGTGTTTCTTCACATATACAAGTAGAGTCCGCTGAGGTTAGCCTCCCTCTTGCTTTAATCTGATGCCCCCATTTTCCTATATGGGCATCTGAACTTCATCACCCATCTGCCATCCTCATCATCACATCACTTGCAGAGCTCATCATTCTGTGAAAAATCTCTCACCTGTAAGCACCTGTTTTTGATCAGTCTTGCTCCCTAGCAAGTAGACTCTAAACCTGTGCTTCCTAAATGTCTATTTGTTTTGTTTTGTTTTGGTTTGGTTTTCCTTCCTGAATGTTTACACCTGAGAACATTAAGGAGCCAAACACTCCTGGACTGGCCGGGCGCAGTGGCTCCTGCCTGAAATCCCAGCACTTTGGGAGGCCGAGGAGGAAGGATCACTTGAGTGCAGGCTTTGGCGACCAGGCTGGGCAATAAAGTGAGATCCTGTCTCTAAAAGAAAACAAAACACTTGGCTGGGCGGCATGGCTTATATCTGTAATCCCAGCACTTTGGGAGGCCAAGGCGGGCAGATCACCTGTGGTTGGAAGTTTGAGACCAGCCTGACCAACATGGAGAAACCCTGTCTCTACTAAAAAAGAAAAAAAAAAAAAAGATATATATATATATATATATATATATATATATATATATATATGTATATATAAACTAGCCAGGCATGGTGGCAATGCCTATAATCCCAGCTGCTAGGAAGACTGAGGCAGGAGAATCACTCACTATAACCTAGGAGGTGGAAGTTGCAGTGAGCCAAGATTGTGCCGTTGCACTCCAACCTGGGCAACAAGAGTAAAACTCCATATCAAAAAAACAAAAACAAACAAAAAAACAAAACCCTTGGCTGGGTGCCGTGGCTCATGTCTGTAATCCCAGCACTTTGGGAGGCCGAGGCAGGTGGATCACTTGAGGTCAGGAGTTTGAGACCAGCCTGGCCAACATGGTAAAACCCCATCTCTACTAAAAATACAAAAATTAGCTGGGTGTGGTGGTGGGTGCCTGTAATCCCAGCTACTCGGGAGGTAGAGGCAGGAGAATTGCTTGAACCCGGAAGGTGGAGGTTGCAGTGAGCACAGATTGTGCCACTGCACTCCAGCCTGGGTGACAAAGCGAGACTCCATCAAACAACATCAACAACAATAAAAAAACAAAGTCATGGTGGGGCCTTGGACATGAGTTCTGCTCTCTGGGCCTCAGCTCCCCCACTGGAAAGAAGGCAATCTCCCATCCTCTCATGATGGAAGGCTGTCCCCTCACTCTCTCTGGCTACACCCAAGGAAAGACCTGACTGTGATCTTCGCATGGAGCCCCCACAGGTCACCTCCTCTGAGCTTGGCATAGTTTGCAGAAGCCCGAAGATGATAACCCTCTGGAAGTAGTTTTCCAATATGAATAGATGGGGATGGGCAAGCATGGCTTCAAAGTTGTAAAAAGGGTTCAGTCCAGCTTTTCCTCCACTTACCATCAGGATGACCTTGGGCAAGGAACACCTTTTGTCTGCAGAAGAGACTTTATCCACCCAGGATTAAGTGATGGCAGCACAGACTTTATTTCTCCAAGACTCAATTTCCTCATCTATAAAAAGGGAATAGAACTATACCTACCTCATGGGGTTGCTGGGAGACTCAAAGGAAATAAGGCACCATGTGTACAGTTGAGCAAGGAGCCTGGTCCTAGGGTGTTTAGTGAATGTCAATGTCAAGATGAGCGATGCCTGCCACTCAGCAGCCTTGCTCCTCCCAGCTCTGCATGCATGCCCTGGAGGTTCCCTCAAGTGGTTTGATGAATGCTAGGGCTTCTCACAGCCCTTCATCTGGAATGGCGTGCAGCAGTGTGGGGGCCTTCTTGGGGGTGGGTCCCTAGTACCTCATTTAGAGTTATTATTTTTTGAGACGGAGTTTTACTCTAGTTGCCCAGACTGGAGTGCAATGGCGTGATCTCAGCACACCAAAACCCCTGCCTCCCTGGTTCAAGTGATTCTCCTGCTTCAGCCTCCCTCCCAAGTAGCTGGGATTACAGGCATGCACCACCATGCCTGGCTAATTTTTTTTTTTTTTTTTTTTTTAAACAGTGATGGGGTTTCTTCATGTTGATCAGCCTGGTCTCAAACTCCTGACCTCAGGTGTAACGCCTGCCTCAGCCTCCCAAACTGCTGGGATTACAGGTGTGAGCCACCGCCCCTGGCCTCATTTAGAGTTTTAAAGAGGCAGCCAGTGTCCTTCGCAGAGAGCATTCCAAGGCCTGGAAGCTCCACCAATCACCAAGTTACTGCCCAGGCCCAATCAATCACTCCCACAACTTGCTGCAGACCAGCTGGCAGAAGATCAGACGCCTCAGTTGCTGAGGGTTAATTACTAACTTGGCATCCATGGCTCAGGGAGAACTTGCAAGAGTCTTTCTTCCTCTTTCCAAAGGCATAAACATTTGTATTGCAAGTGGCCCAGGGGGTCTGGAGATGTTTATTTTGTAGTTAACAAAGAGAAGGACATTTTGGCTTGGGAGCTGAGTGTTCTGCTGGCCCGCAGAAGCTTTTGGGAGACTCCCTGCACCCGGAGGTGTCTCCAGGAGTGACTCAGGGTGGGGCAGGGCAGTGTCGTGGGTGATGCTGGGCAGCAGGATAGAAGTCCAGTCCAGTGGCATTGGCTAGGCCCCCTCCCCGGGGCAAGCAGGAGAAGCAGTGTTCCTCAGTCGTCCTAGCGTATGCTGGAAACACACACACCGGCATTTTGACAGTGCCTCTGCTGAGCAGTATGATAGTGAGAGACTTATGTTGTTCTTTTTGTTTTGTGTGCTTTCCAATTTTTTTTTTTTTTTTTTTTTTTTTTTTTTTTGAGACAGAGTTTTGCTCTTTTTGCCCAGGCTGGAGTGCAGTGGCGCCATCTTAGCTCAGTGAAACTTCCGCCTCCCAGATTCAAATGATTCTCCTGCCTCAGCTTCCTGAGTAGCTGAGATTACAGGTGCATGCCACCACGCCCACTAATTTTTGTATTTTTGGTAGAGATGGAGTTTTGTCATGTTGGCCAGGCTGGTCTTGAACTCCTGACCTCAGTGATTCACCCACCTCGGCCTCCCAAAGTGCTGGGATTACAGGCATGAGTCACCCGTGCCCAGCCTCCAAATTTTTAAATAATCATCGTGCATTTTATTTTAAACTTGCACATGTAATGCATGAATGTAAAAGATTCAAGCCACATATAAATACATCAAATAAAATGTGAAAATGTAAGTGTCCTCACCTCTTCCTTTTCTTGGGGGGACAGGGTTTCACTCTGTTGCCCAGACTGGAGTGCGGTGACACGATCATGGCTCACTACAGCCTAAACCTCCCAGGCTCAAGTGATCCTCCCACCTCAGCCTCCTCAGTAGCTAGGACTACAGGCACACACCACCATGCTTGGCTAATTTTTATATTTTTTGCAGACACGGGGTTTTGCTATGTTGCCCAGGCTGGTCTCAAACTCCTGGGCTCAAGAGATCCACTTACCTTGGCCTCCCAAAGTGCTGGGATTACAAGTGTGAGCCACTGCACCTGGCCTCCTCCTCTCTTCCTCCCTTCCTTTTCCAAAGGCGACCCTGATAAGTTTGGCACAGACCTCGAAGGACTTTGCTGGTGCCTTTGTATACACATACATACATGTGACAAAAAAAAAAAATTACACTTATGCTTTATTCTGTGACTTGATGTTTTTTCACTGAAGATATTCTGATACAGAATCTGGAAAGGCACTACATTAATTTTTTTTCTTTTTTTTTTTAGTGCTTTTGGAGATTATACACCACATTAATTTCCATGGTGATGTAGGATTTCATAGTATGGAGGTAGAATAATTCATCTGATCACTTCTCTGATGAAATGAGTTCTTTAGAGGGCTTGGTGAGAGTGAGACCTGGGTTAATGTCCAGGTATAGGGTCAGGAAACCTGTGACATTTGTTTTTTCTTTTTGAGATAGGGGTCTCACTATTTTGCCCAGGCTAATTCTGAACTCCTGGGCTCGAGGGATCCTTCCCCTCTGTTTCTGGAGTAGCTGGGATTATAAGCACGCATCACCGCGCCCAGCAAAATACCCGGGTAACTGTAGTGGAAGGGCTTGCTTGCAGTCGGCGGTTCAGGGCTGGCCTTCTTCCGCAGATCTCCGGTCTTACCACGGGGCGGCGCTGGTGAGCAAGCCTGCGCCGGGACAGCTGCCGCAGCGCGAGCTGGGCTGGGAGGTGGCGGGGACAGCTCCTTACCGCTGGCAGCTGGCCCAGGGGCCTTAGCCTGTTTGCCCACCTGCAGCATTGGGGGATCTTATGAGGACATTAAAATTTTACATCTGTTCCCTTACCTGAAGCAACATGAAGAAATCCACTGCAGGCAGGGAGTCGGCAGAAAAGGGTATTTTCACCCAACAATTAGGTCCCTAAGAAAGTGAAGGTCAGTAGATACTTTTATTAAATGGGGTCACATATTGAAGGTCTTGGGGAAAACCAGCTGCTTGAAGGAACGAAGTCAGGAATGATTTTCTAAGGAGGGAACTGCCCCTACTTCGTGCGTTTTAAACTTGGAGTTTCATAAATGGGGTTCTCAATCTGAAAGGCAGGGCTCTTCTGGGGTCCCCCCTGCTCCTGGTGGTCCCCTTAGTTTACTGATAAAAATCATTAAAATTTATTGAGGACTCACAGGCCAGTCACTGAGCTAAATATTGTACCTTTATTATTTCATTTAATCTTCACAATAACCCTATGAGAAACTACTGCTGTATCTCTTTTTTTTTTGAGACCGAGTCTCACTCTGTCACCCAGGCTGAAGTGCAGTGGCATGATCTCAGCTCACTGCAACCTCTGCCTCCTGGGTTCAAGCGATTCTCCTGCCTCAGCCTCCCGAGTAGCTGAGACTATAGGCGTGAGCCACCATGCCCGGCTAATTTTTGTATTTTTAGTAGAGATGGGGTTTCACCATGTTGGCCAGGCTGGTCTTGAACTCCTGACCTCAGGTGATCCGCCCGCCTCAGCCTCCCAAAGTGTTGGGATAATAGGCATGAGCCACCACACCCAGCCTGTATCTATTTTCTAGATGAATAACTGGAGGTTATAAAGGAGCCAGGCATGGTGGCTTAGGCCTGTAATCTCAGCACTTTGGGAAGCCAAGATGAGAGAAAGCATCACTCGAGCCCAAGAGTTCAAGAGCAGCCTGGGCGACATAATGAGACCCTGTTTCTCCAATAATTTAAAAAAAAAATCACCTGGACATGGCAGCTCATGCCTGTGGTCCCAGCTACTCAGGAAGCTGAGATGGGAGGATTGTTCAAACCCAGGAGATTGAGGCTGCAGTGAGCTATGGTCGTGCTGTTAGAGGCATCGGAACCAGAGTGACTCCATCTTGAATAGGGGCTGAGTAAAATAATACGGAAACCAGCTGGGCTGCATTCTCAGGAGGTCAGGCATTCTTAGTCATAGGATGAGATAGGAGGTCAGTGGGACTGGTTTCACAAGATACAGATCACAAAGACCCTGTGGATAAAATGAGATGCAGTAAAGAAGCCAGACAAAACCTACCACAACCAAGATGGCAATGAAAGTGACCTCTGGTTGTCCCTACTGGTCATTAGATGCTAATTATGATGTATTAGCATGCTAAAAGACACTCCCACGGGGCCATGATAGTTTATGAATGCCATGGCAATGTCTAGAAGAAGTTACCATATATGGTCTAAAACAGGAAGGAACCCTCAGTTCCAGGAACTCCACATCCCTTTCCCGGAAATCTCATGAATACTCCATTCCTTGTTTAGTATATAATCAAGAAATAACCGTAAGTATACTCGGTCAAGCAGCTCATGCCGCTGCTCTGCCTATGAAGTAGCCATCCTTTACTCTTACTTTGTAAGAAATAGACCTGCTTTGTAAGAAATAGTCTTGCTTTCATTTTACTCTGTCAGCTCGCTCTTGAATTCCTTCATGCTCAAAGCCAGGGCCTCATGTAGCCTCCCAGGCTGGATCCCAGTTTTGGAGTTTACCCTGTGATGGTGCCACTGCTCTCCAGCCTGGGCGACAGAGTGAGACCCTGTTTTTAGGGGGAAAAAAAAAGAAAAAAAGGAAAGGTTGTCCTTGGCAGGCAGTGCGCCAAAGCCCCAGAGTCAGCCGGGGGGAGTGGGCAAGGAGCTGAAGAAAGTTGAGCAGATTCTGTCTCCTGCTTTCCTAAGCGATTTGGGGGTCAGATGCCAGCCAAGTAAGACAGCTCACAGAAGGGCAGGCCTCGACCGCTGGTCTCACAAGACTGAGAAGAAAGATGAGTTTCTAAGAGACAGGAGGACTCCCTACATGGGAAAGGGAAGTGATTTTAGCCGCGTTTGGCTGGGAGTGTGGCTGATGGTTCCAACTTGCGCGTATTAGCAAAGGGGAACAAGGAATTGCTGAGGGTGGCAAATTGGTTATAATTAAGAGAACCTGGGAGACGCAAAACAATGTGAAGGCCACCAGCTGCCCTGGATCTGTCCTGGATCTGGAGCCAGGGGTTTGGAGGGATGGCTCAGGAAACCAGCCGCCCTCCCCTGCAGTGTAGACCATTCAGCAAGGACTGCGGGAGGACGGAGCCTCTCTGCCTTATATTCCCAGGGCCCACGGGACTGCCCTTGCTCTGGGTCTTCCTTCCTGCTTCACTGTCACCTTCTCTTCCTCCACAATTTAAATGCACCCATCTTGTCACTTAGGAAAGCAAACAGGCTTTGGAGTGGACTCAAGTTCTGACTCCTATGCTTTTTTTTTTTTTCAGACAGAGTCTTGCTCTGTGGCCCAGGCTGGAGTGCAATGGCACAATCTTGGCTTATTGCAACCTCTGCCTCCCAGGTTCAAGCCATTCCCCTGCCTCAGACTCCCAAGTAGCTGGGATTACAAGAATCTACCACCACGCCCAGGTAATTTTTGTATTTTTAGTAGAGATGGGGTTTCACCATATTGGCCAGGCTAGTCTCAAACTCCTGACCTCAAGTGATCCACCCACCTAGGCCTTCCAAAGTGCTGGGATTACAGGCATGAGACATCACGCCTGGCTGGTTTTTACATTTTTTAATTTTGGGGGGGAAAAAAATCAAAAGAATAGCATTTTGTAGCATTTCGTGACATGTGAACATTACATAAACTTCAGGTTACCGTGAAGTTTTATGGGAACACAACCACGCCCATTTGTTTATATATTGTCTGTGGTTAATAACAAAGGGAGCTTCGTGGCCCCTTATCCCCCACTCCTCAGGGAGTTGCCCTGATGGCTCTAGGGCTTGTTGGAGTCATTGAGGGTCAAAGTGGGGCCTGTGGTTCTGGTCAATGGATCTGAGACTATAGGGTGTTCAAAGTCTAAAATATTTAGTATTTAGCCTTTTACAGAATATGTTTGCCGACTCCTGACATAAGTGGTCAGTAAAATGTATCCTGTTATTAGTAGTATTATTACTGCTACTGTTATCCCTTTTGGCCTCATTTTAAGTTTCAAATAATCATGCTCATGCCTTAACAGAGAGATTCTAAACCTGAGATCCATGAAAGGGTTTCAGGGGGCAGAAGGGGAGTGGTCTCTGTACCTCTGCAGTTTGGCAGATGGAGTCTTTCTTCAGGGGGAGAGGCTCCATTCCAACCCCTAGTCCTCAAAGGGAATTGTGTCATCAAATAGGTAAAGAAGTGTAGGTTTGATTCCTTCCTTGACCTAGGCAAATGGATCTCCACTCTTCGTGGGCTGTCTGGAGGCCACATCCTTAAAGATGAGCTATTTGGGGGCCCACCCACTGCCTGTGTTGAGGGGCCTACAGTTCAACAGGAGTGAGGACCCCCAGCTTTGGAGCCAGTGGTGCCAGGCTGAGTCTGAACCTTGGCAGCCCCTGGCTGGACCCCTTCTCTGACCCTTCGGTTTCCTTGTTGGGTTGCTGCAAAGATGAATTCGGTAATGTCTGTTGGTCACTTGGCACAGCGTCTGGTACACAGTAGGTACTACAGAGATGGTAGTGATTATTAATATTATTGTCCTTGCACATTCAAAAGTCCTTTCCTCAGCTCACTCAGACTCAGAAAAAGCTGCCTCTGTATTTGGCTGAATTTGAGGTCTGAATACCCCTTGAGGGCTCTTAATCTGTATCTTTGGTACTAGCAACTAAGGCAAGTCCACTAAGCATTCACATAATCAATATGCAAAGAAGCAGGTCTCTCAGTGACGTTTTTAAAAGTTCAGTGACCTCATTTGAACAGAGACAATGGTATTAAGAGTGAAATAAATAGGATCTGCAGCTTCACTATTGCAAGAGCCTTGGCTGTTTCAGAGCATCTGGTGTTTCCCCTGGAGGGGTTACTTTGGAGCTCAAGCTTGGGTCTACTTTCCCCTAAAACGCTTCTTGCGGAGCCCCTTTTCCCAGCCCAGTCACCCACATCTAACAGGTTTATTCCAAAGCCCAGCAACCACCATCGGGAGGGTACAGGGTGTCCTTGCAGCCAGACTGTCCTGGAGATGGGCGTCCTGCACACAGACTGGTTCCTGTCCCAGCCCGGCAGGCACTGCCGGCCCCCAGCTGCTGGGCATTGGCCCATTCAGCCGAGGCCTGGTGGCTCCAGACAACAGCTGGAGACCAGAAATGAAGACTTCCAGCTACAAGCAAATGTTGCTGCTTCTTGAGGTTGAAATATTCTATCCCTAAAAGTGTCCTTTTCAGCTGAGCAAAAACAATCCCCATCGGAACCCCACCTCGCCACAGAGGAACAAAGCTTCCCAGTTCTCTGAGCCCCAGAGACTGTCTGCAGTTTCAGACACGCACGGCCCAGAGGGGAGAGAAGATGGTCATGTGACTTCCAAGCTTGGAGACAAGGTCACCCTTGTCCAGTGCTTTTCCCCTTCACAGGAAGAAAAGCTTTTGAGTGCCTGACAAAGGATGGGGCTGGTGCTGCCCTGGTGCCGGCTCCCGGAGTGGTGGGCTCTCCAGTATCTGCGTCTCTCAGGTTCAGAACACAGGTCAAGGTCAGTGGTCCCCAGAGTCCACTCAAATGTATTTGGGGGCCTCATCCTGTCCTCACTGGCCCATCACCCTAAAGGCGTTCTTTAGGTAGGACAGTTGCACGTTCTGGCTGCATTTATTTATTTTTCTGTGGCAGCCTAAAGCCTAATTTGTCTCTAGGAAATTCACCAGCAAGGCCACCCCGTTTGTTTTCCACCAGCCATTTCCTGCCATTACAAATATTTTCCTTCATGGAAGGAAAGAGCTTCTGGGAGACAGAAGGAAAGCCCCGTGAAGATAAACACTCAAGTGAGGCTGACCTTTAAAGGTGCCATCACATTGCAACAGCTGCGGCTGTGTTCGGGGTGGAGGCAGAAGTTAGCCAGGGTGGGGGACAGTGGTAAAATGAAGGGTGCAGACTCCATGTCGAGGCCATGCTTCCAGGGATTCTGATGTGGTAGGTCTGGGGTGGGGCCCAGGGACCTGCAGTTTAACAGATCACGTAGGGATCCCCAGGCAAGGGGTCAAATGCGTCACACTGAGAGCCACGTCTGCATCTATGGCAGTCGTAATATTCTTTAGTGGGACTGGCCCGTGCTTTCTTTTCTCCGAGAACCCTATCCTAGCAAAAACTGACTAGATGAGGGAGACCACCTGGCTGAACTGTCTCCTAAGAACCTGGAACTGGGACTCAAAGCACCAGCAGTTTGTGTGTGCTGGTCAGGTTAGAAGCTTTGCCAGGCGAGGTGGCTCACATCTGTAATCCCAGCACTTCGGGAGGCCGAGGAGCAGGAGATCATCTGAGGTCAGGAGTTGGAGACCAGCCTGGCCAACATGGTGAAACCCCGTCTCTACTAAAAATACAAAATTTAGCCGGGTGTGGTAGCAGGCACCTATAATCCCAGCTACTCAGGAGGCTGAGGCAGGAGAATTGCTTGAACCCAGGAGGCGGAGGTTGCAGTGACCCAAGATCGTGCCACTGCACTCCAGCTTGGGTGACAAGAGCGAAACTCTGTCTCAAAAAAAAAAAAAAGCAGCTTTGTTCGTGGGTTCTTTGGCTTGCAGGGGAGTCCCCCATCTCCTGTCCTACCCTGCCCACCCTGGTCCTACCAGGCGCTCCCCTCACTGCCTCAGTGCATCCCAGGACAATGTCCCCCACAGCCTCTGAGGGGTGGCCCTGACACTTACCCTGAGGATGCTGCCTGTGCTCATGTTTCCATGGGTTGGGATTCAGGCTGTCTGTCCAACACCTGCCGAACAGCTCTGCCTCAGTGTCCCACAGGGACCACAGTGGACTTAGCCCCCAGAAGGAGCTCATCAGGTTTCTTCTCACACTTGGTGCCATTTCCGTTCCTTATGTCAAAAATGGCCCTCTCTCCACTCAGGCACCCATGTTAGGATACCCAAGCACCATCCCAGACACCTCCTTGTTCTTACCCCCCACCTCTATTCTAGAATGAAAGGACCATCTACCTTTGATGGAAAACATACTGCAGGTAATAATAATTCATACAGCCCAATGCCACATAAAGGCAGGTACTGTAACTGCCCCCATTTGACAGGTGAGAAAACAGGTCACATGGTGAATGATGGAGTTGGGATGTAAGCCTGAGCTACCCAGCCCCACAAACGTGCCCCTGCCCTGGGGGTGCGGTCAGCTTCTCTCTCTCCACAGCACTGGCGTGGGGGCCCAGGCATGCTCTCAGCATCTCCTGGCTGAGCCTGTAGAGTCTCCTGGCTGGGCCTGTAGAGTCTCCTGACTGGTTTCCTTGCCCTCGGTCTTACCCCACTCTGATCTGTTTCCCCAGATGCAAGGAGGAAAGCTTTCTAAACTGGGAATCTGATGTCACTCCTCCACTGAAACCCTTCAAAGGCTCCCTGTTTTACCCTCACTGGCCTCACAGAGAATGAATGGAGGAAGCTGAATCCTGGAGGGCTGACTCCAGGGCTGTGCTCCCAGCTACTGTCCCCCATGGCTTCTCCAAACCTCACCTGTCTCATCTGCAAAGAGGGAAAGTGATACCCATGGCGAAGAACTGGAGGATGTGCACAGTGCCTGAAGCGGAGTGCCTGGTGCATGGTGGGTGGCTCATACGTGGAGCTTCTATTAGTCTTACTAAAAAGGAAACGGTGTGGCAAGAAGGGGTGGAGAGGAGGAACTGGATGCTCTAAGAGGCAAGGTAAATTCCACCTGGGATAAAAACTACATAAGCATGTCCATAGCCTCCTGAAGAACAGATTCCATTTCTCTTTCCAGATGGGGAGGCTGAGGCTGAGGAGAGTGACCAGTTCCATGCCTGCGCGAGCCCAGACCTTTTGGGGGCAGAGCCCTCTCCTGCCCTGGCCCTCCCTGGCTCTGCGCTGCAGTGCACTGGTTTGGAATTCCTAATCTTTCAGGAATTACCAGCTGAAGGTCAGTTCTGGATCAAAGCCGTGACAAGACTGGAAGAAGTTTGGAGGCACTTAGGAAAAAGTGAGCAAAAGGGAGCCTGGCACTCGAGGAAAGGTAAGAATCCCACCACAGACACCCTCCTCTCGTCCCACAGTCTCTTGGGAACTCCCATGGAAATGGCAACGTAGGGCCCATCACTGTTTCTACAACAATGAGAATATTTATTTTTTTCCAGACAGTAAAAATAACATTTTTTCTCTTTTGTAAAAGTACCATTACATTCCACTTTCTTAAATAACAAAATCCTAAAAATATATATTAAATTGTATACAGTGCGTCACGCTTCATCTTATATTTTAAAATACATGATGTTTCTATTTTATTCTCAAAGTTGCATATTAAGAGCATATTTACAAATAAAGCCTTGTCATCCAAAGTCAAAATCCCTGCTGGAAGGTGAGTTTGGATGTGGGAAGGTCTTGACGTGCATGAGCCCCACTGATGGCAGCTCCTCACAGGTGGGGAAGGGCCCCCCCAGTCTGTGTGTCTAAAGACCCTTCCTTTCTGAAGCAGATTTCCCTCTGACTGTCCTCCACGCCCCACTTCTGCCTCCATATCCAGCTCAGCAAGACAAAAGTCTGTGAGATGTGCCTACCAGGGGTCTGCAGGCAGAGGGTGAAGCCCTGTCACCCCTGAGCCATCCAGCCTGAGGGAGACAGCTGTGGCTGGAAGTCTTGAAAAACACCCCATACCAGGGAAGCTAAGCTGAGACCTGGCCAGGAGGTAGAACAGTGAGGAAGGTAAACAAAGACACCAGAGGAAACAATCCACACTCCCAAGGTAGGAACAAAAGCTGACATCAAACACCACACAGGAGATCTGAAACCTAATGGTGCCAGGTGACTGAGTGGTAGGGTGGAGAGCTGCCTGGCTCCGTTGGAGACCTGGCCTGGTCTCAGCAGACCCGGGAGGCAGGGTCTCGGAGGCCATCGGCCTATAAGTGCTTGTGAAGAGTAAGTGTGCAGTGCTGGGATGCATCGGGGCTGGGTGATGGCCTGGAGGAGTGCTCCTGCCTGGGCTGACAGTGAGGCATGTGGGTGGAGCCACACCCAGGCACACCCATGGGTTCTGCCCGAGGGCCAGGACAGCTGAACTTGCTAGTGCTTTGATCTCTGGACTTCTGGCCGATTGGAGTCTTGAGCCAGAGCCCACTCTTCTGAAGTTAGAGCAGCCTGATTTCCTTGCTCACACCCAGAGAGGCCTCAAGCCTGTCCTGATGTGGGGGACAGGGTGGGTGAAGGCACTCGGGTTCATTCCTACTCATTCTCTGCTTTGCAAGCAACTGCACAAACAGGGAGGAACAGGGCACTGCGTGCCTCCTGCCTGCCTTCTCAGAAGGGCCAAGAACACTGAGAAATGCTGCTAGAAACTAGGGGCCACAGCCGGCTGAGACACAGTAACCACAGGGAGTGACAAGATTGGCGGGTGAGGGTACACGTGCCAAGAAGGCAGGGCCTGGCGCCAGTGGGGAACAGGGGTGAGGATGGCATGCAGGCCCAGTGCCCCTGCAGCCTCCTCCCATGCTCTGTCACCTCTGGAGAGGCTTTGGGCAGGGTGCTTTCAGAGCTCTGTCCACAATGGTACCCAAAGCCCTTCCCCTGCCTCTCCCACAGGCTTCTTCCATGTGTTCTGACATTTACTTTCCCAGGGTTACCCTCTTCCCAACACCTCCAACCCCTACTTTATCTCGTCTAGGGAGTTTCCTAAAAGTTCAAGTGCTACCTCCTCCGTGCTCCTGGAAGCACACATCATCTCTTCTGGGACAGTTTCTTTCTCAGGTGCTTACTTAGCCGCAGTGGCCTTCTGTGGGGTGTTACTGACTTTCTAACTGGTTCTAACTGAGGCCATGGCCAGACTGCGGCAGGACCCAGTGCCCATGGAGATTTAGGCTGGGATGATTTGCAGCCCCCTTGCCCCCGCTGTCTTGAGGCAGGTTTAGGTTTCCTGGGGCTGCTTCACGGATAGTAAGTTGATCCTAGAGGCACTGGGCCATGGCAGGGACAGGCAGGAAGAGAAGCGCTGGGACATCCCCAGCTCCTCCCAGCCCCTCCGAGGAAGTGCCACCCCCGCTGCAGGCTCTGACAGCACAATGGCTTGGGCAGGGCTCCCCTGACTGAGATGTGAGGAGGACAAGGTGGGCTGCAGGACACCCCAAAGGCCAGTGGTGTCAGCCCTAGGCAACTGAACAACTGCCCCCTGGCCAGGTGACCTCTTCCTGGGGCCATATGCCACATTCCCTTTGTGCTGCACATGTATCTATTCACAGCACAGGACCTGCTGAGATGACACACACCTGACACTTGTGTTTGAGAGGAGATTCCACAAACAGCACGAATAGCTTGGCGGGGAGACTGCACATGTGGGTATGTTTCCAGAGGTCCTCCTGTGTGACAGGCCTCTTAGAGACAGCTGCTCTTTCCAGATCAAAGCATGAAGGCTGCACTGAGCAGCTCTGTGCCCTCAGCGAGACTCCCATGGGGCCTGGGGTGGCAGTCCTGCCCCTGCCTGCCTGTGACACACTGCCCGGTTTCCTTCCTCTGAAGGCCTCTCCACCTGAAGCTCCTAGCATCTCTCCTGAACTCAGGCTGGCGAGCGTCACCTCTCCCTGTGGACACTTCCCGTGTGGCCCTCTGTCCTCCCAGGAGTGGTAGGTGCAGATGTGTTGCCAGACCCTCAGTAGGAGCCCAGCAGGCAGTGGCTCAGGGCTTGGGGGAGGCAGGTAAAGTGCTGCAAAGAGGAAACGCCAAGGCCAGAGGCGCAGCAAGCACCGAGGCCTGAGTGCACTGGGGAGAGGCACGTTCTGATGAGGGCCTGGGCCTGGCCAGCAGAGGCACCGGCTGCTTTTCTCAGCTGCTGTTGACAAAGCCTGCTTCCGGATGGCGAGGACTTTTAAATTAGCGATGGCACTTACTCTCCCAACTGGCAGTCACTACAGCTGTAGCTCTCAATCTCAGGGCTGATCCTTGGAGGATCTCCAATTCCCAAACCCACACTTTCCTAGCACCAATCTCTGCAGTTTACCTCCCTATCTAAGGGACAGGGTAGCATGGGACTGGGGGACAAGAGCACTCTCCTTCCTGAGCCATTCCAAACCCCACTC
The DNA here is from genome assembly GCA_036589455.1 of Ateles fusciceps. Taxonomy (NCBI): domain Eukaryota; kingdom Metazoa; phylum Chordata; class Mammalia; order Primates; family Atelidae; genus Ateles; species Ateles fusciceps. Next base: position 6,485,139 of record JAZHEH010000517.1, on the reverse strand, counting down.
AGTCCCCATAGAAGGGGCAGAGAGCACAGATGGCTCTTGGGGTGTTTTTCATCTTTTAACATGGGGGACACCAGAAGGAAGGACTGCAGGTCCCATGTCTCATATTGTACTGCCTAAAGGCAAAACCACAAGACTGGTACTCTCTGAACTGAGAGTTAGCCGAGCCAATCATGGAGAGCCCAAGGCCTGGCTCAGGTTCCATAGGACTATGAGCTGCTCAGGGGCAAGCCCGATCAACCCAATCCTGAGAACTTACTGAGCGCCCATAAAAGCCTGCAGGAGAATTGGTTGCATGAGTAAATGAGTGGATGTTTTATACGACCAAAGCTCTTCAAGCTTTCTCTGCAGCTCCATGAGCTATGGAAAGAAGAATCTAGAAAGAAGCCCATGTGTGAAAGGTATCAGGTTTGATATAAACGGGGGTCACTAGATCTTATTTTCAGTTCCTCCCAGGCTGGAGGAGGCCCATCCTAGTCCAGCATCTGGAGAGCAAAGCTGCCGGGGCAGCACAGACACCACCCTCTTTACACTTTGCTAATGTCCAGGAGTCCACACGTGTATGGGACCAGACCAACTCCCAAGAGTACCTGAGAGTTCTCCCTGTCTGGCCCTGTTCCAAACCACAAAGACCAGAAGAAACTGATTTGTATGTGGACAAAATAGAGAAGCAAGAAAAATTCAATGTAACTAAACCTATCCACCACCTGACAGCCATCTAGAATGTACCTGAGCCCAGTGCAGCCATGACCACCTCTGTCACCTCAGCCTCACTGTCCTGACACCCCCATTGCTAGCTAGATCAGAGAGAGAGATGCAGAGAGGGCCGGGCCCCAGGGCCTTGAGTCTCTCTCCTAAGTGCAACCGATGAAGCAGGAGGAATCCAGGCTCTGCCTTGCCTGGCAGCAGGACGCCTCTTCCGGGTCTGTAGGAGGGCGCCCTCCGAAGAGGCCAAGGCAGAGGGAGAGGCGGGGAACAGTCTGTCAGAGAAGAACCACAGGAGAGGTTGACCCCAGCAGCCTTGAGCTCAAGGAGGGACCTTGAGTCCTAGGCACAGTGGGGTTTTTAGTCACTCACAAGGGGATTGCGGTCATCTTGTTGACTCTGACCCTTGAGTTTCTTCTTAAAGATGGAAATTGAAGTGGAAGGCTTGTAAAAAATGCTCCAGATTTCCCCCGAAGTCCCTGGTTGATGACAATCCCTAAGGTCCCCTGAAGCAGGAACACGATGGGATCTGTCAAGTAGAAATAATTTTTCCAACAGATCAGAACAAAGGACTCCAAACAACCTATCATCTCATGAGATGCTGTACCTATGAAAGAGGGTGGGGAAGGGTCTTGGGAAGGACCTCACAGCTACCTCTAAAGATCTGAAGGACTAGCGTGCAGCTGAAACGTAGCCTGTGGCCATGAGGGGCTGAGGCCAAGTACAGCAGAGCAGAGAGCACATCAGAATAACAAAGACCTTTCTACCTGGCAGAATTCTTCAAATCTGGAAAAGTACATCCTGAGAGATTATGAATTTTCAAATTCTTTTATTTTAAATAAAAGAACTATCTTCAAATGCCATGTACCTGGAAGCCCACCTAGCTGAAACAAGAGAAAGGCAAAACTTCTCTGCTTCAAGCAGAGACCCACCTAACCTCTGGCACTGGCCTGGACTCTGTTCAGCCCCCATGGCTGCCTGGCAGGGAAGCTGCAGCTGATGTCAGAGGAGAGTCAGGCATGCACTTTAGGGCCTCAGCCATGCTGCCAGATGCTGGATGCTGTAGGAAGCATTGGGCTCTCTTGCTGCCACAGAGGATGTGGTCAGGACTGAGCCTCAGAGGCTTCCCCAGAACATGTGAATTGTGACTTTAAAACACACACACACATACAGACACACAGACACACACATAGACACACACACACACAGACACATAGACACAGACACAGACTATGTCTGTGTGGGATTTTTGCAAGATATGAAATAGAGGGAGTGGGGAGTATTCAGAATTAGGGGAGGAAATGCAAGGTAGGGTAATAGGAAGATATTTATGGCATATTAAAAACAGGAAAAAAAACACAGACACACGCACACAGACACATACACACACACACACACAGACACATAGACACAGACATAGACACACACCCACAGACACACACACACACACATACGGACACACAAAAGACACACATGCAGACACAGACACAGACACAGGCACACACACACTTATTAGGACATTATTTCTACTGAAACATTTCAAGTCTAGGGTGGAGGTATCTATGTAAAGTGGTTCCAATGTGGCCAAAGGCAGCCTTCATGAGGCAATGGAAGAGCTCACATTTAATGTATAAGAAGTCTGCAGCAGAGGGCAAGTGAGACGGTCAGGAAAAAGACATCTTTTAGTGGACATAAATTTTCAGGGATGCTGTGAAATGAGAAGAGCCTGGACTAGAAACCACAGGAAGACAGAGTAGGGGTCTAGGAAAAATTAGAACAAACTCCCTTCTAAATACACACGCTTCAGTAGCATGAACAATTACCCCTTTCCTGGAAGCTGGAACTGTTAGACTTGAGTAGCAAAATCAGGGAAGGAAATATATTTTCCCCCAAATTGGTCAGAATTGAATGATAAAGCTTCCATAAGTTTCTTCAGTAACCGTTTTAAAATAACTGCCAAGTGATAGTTAATAAAATGTGAGAATTCTCTTCCTAAGGATGTCTCTCAATTTCTAGAAGGCATCAGGGAGTACGAATGGTCCTAGATATCTTCACTCTTGCATAAAGATCTCTGTAAGACACTGCACAAGCCAAAAAATGAAAATTGTTGCTTTTGAAGCTAGGAATGTTGCAATCTTCCTTAAAATTGCATGCTTTGGACATACAGCAAACAAAATGCCTCAAACCTTAATGAGATTTGTCCAGTTGTACATTTCACTCTACAGAGGAGGAGGAATGTCTGCTGCCTTCCGTTCCCTAGGACTGAGGCTTTGGAATCATGTGCTGATTGTACAGTTGTACCCAGACAAATGAAGCATCATAGAAAATGAACTCTGAGCCTTCCCCTTCCTGGAATCAGGGAGCTCCCTCTTGTACTCACTTGAATGTGACATGCAGAAGTATCTTTGCTACAATGGCTGTGACTGTGAGGATGAGGAGAGTTGCCAGGCCATATACTGTCCATCCTGCAAGTGCAAAAGACAGAGCTTACCAGACCTAGTTGTGGTTGGTTTTCGAAAGGAGGTCTGCTGGAATACCCAAGTGAGTAAGTCTGGTTGAGGGGCTTCCTGCAGGCCAGTGTGGGAGGGCAGCCAGCAAACCCAGCCTCAGGAGCAGCTGAGAGCCAGGCTAAGCATGGGGCCCCAGGTGTTCTGAATACTTCCCTTTGTTCTACAGTCACTCTCAGAGAGGGGGCAGGCAGAATAATACAAAGTCTACTGGACTCAGACTCTAAAGGGGTGACATGCATTTTGTCTCTGCCACTGGACCCCTGTGCAACCACAGATGAGTTATGTAAACTCTTTGGGCCTCAGTTTCCTCCTCCGAGGAATAAGATGTGTGACCCATGAGATACTACCGAGATCCACAGCCAAATGAAGCACAGGAAGCGCTGGACAGGCCCTTCTCCCTGACCTTCTATGGTGGGTCCTGCAGGGACCTGGGGGCAGTTTGAAAGCCTCCAGGCTAGGTCACCACTGAGGGTACTTTCCAGTTCTACCAGCTCATAAAGGCATCACTTCCTTGACTCACTGCATCCTCAAACTCCTGGGCTCAAGCAAACCTCCTGAGTAGCCGAGACTATAGGCATGTGCCACTATGCCCAGCTAATTTTTCTTTTCTCTTTTTTTTGAGACAGGGTCTCATTCTGTCACCCAGGTCTGAGTGTAATATAATGGTGCAATCATAGCTCACTGCATTCTTGGTCTCCTGGGCTCCTCCTATCTCAGCCTCCTAAGTAGCTGGGAACACAAGTGCACACCACCACACCCAGCTAATTTTTTAATTTTTTGTAGGGATAGGGTCTCCCTATGTTGCTCAGGCAGGTCTCGAACTCCTGACCTCAAGCAATCCTCCTGCCTTGGCCTCCCAAAGTGCTGGGATTACAGGCATGAGCCAATGCATCTGGTCTGCATGGCTTTTCTTCATAGCTGTTATCATTATCTGATTTTTATTTTGCTTTCCATCTTTCTCCTCTCATTTATATGCCACAGAGGGGCATGGATTGTGTTTGGTTCACTATATAATCCAGTGCCCAGAACAGTGCCTGGCACCACTGAAGCACTTATATACCTTTTGAATGAATGAGTGAGTGAGTGAATGAATGGAGTTCTTGTAAATGCCAATGGATGTAGGTAGTTTCAATGTGGGGCTCTAGAAAGATAATCTCAATGTGAGAAAATATGGGATTAGCTGATTAGTCACAATGTTCAGAAGGCACACTTGCCTAATCTTTGGAGGTTAGCACTTTTTCCTTGGGATTAAGGAACCAAGTTAATAAGAAAAGTCCCCTCAAAAGCCAGGACAGACTATGGGTCACAGAGTCAATATCCCAACCTGCCTTTCAATGAGAAACACCCAAGTACTTTTGTCTTTATAACTGTCAAGAGCGCTACCTTCAACTCTGTGGCTTCCAGCCCCTATGGGTGGCACCCAGGAATTGCTACCTGGGACAGTCTGAGGTGGGTGGCTGGGGCTGGTGGTGATGACATAGAGGACTTTGGAGGACCGGGCAGCGCTGACGCTGAGGTTGGCCTGCTCTGTGATCACCTCGGCCACCGTCTCATTGACAGCGGGCCTCTCCTGTGGCAGTTCTTCCTTGACAGCTGGAAGAAAAAACAAATTAACTGGGGGAGAGGGCTATGGAGACAACAAAGAGCTGTGCAGGAGGAGAGCATAAGTGACGACGAAAGACCTCCTTCTCTGACTCCATTCTGTGTGCAATTCCTTCCATGGGTGGGTCCTACCAGCGCCAAAACAGAACCTGTCAGGCTCTCGCCCTTTAGGAGGCAGAAGGATGAAGCTGTCAACTTCACAGTTCGTGGCTAGTCTCATCTCAGACACCTGGGTGTGCTTTACAGGTTCTCTGCCCCTGCACTTAGCAGCTATGGCTCCCTATGCCTGGAAGGTGCTCTTCTTTCCTATTGATCCAAATCCTGCCTGTTCCTCAAGACTGTCCCACCTGCAGAGGAGGCCTCTTCCCATGGTTCTCCTGGAGCACACACTACCTGAACTTTTCTTGAGGTTTGTTATCCAGGACAAAGACAAGGTCTCACACACCTTCTGTGTTTCTTGTGTCCTGGCAAAGAGGTGTGCCCATCACATGTGTGTTCACACTACAGAGGCAGAGAGCGTGGCTCCACCTTGGCAGGGTTTGAAGAAAGATGGCAAGCCAGTCTTTTGGAATTAGCTAAGATGTTTAGAGGCAGGAAGATGGACCAGATGACCTTTTGAGAACCTTGCAATTGTCCCAATCTTAGTTGTTCTTTTAGTTATTCTGTTTCTTTATTCTTTTAACCCTCCCATGAAAACTGTCATTAGATTTACTAAAATAGCCAAATTGACAGGTTTTCGCCTCTTTCTGTCCCGTGAAACATAAACGAGTTATGAAATGGGGGTGATCTGCAAGTTGAGTCAGTAGTTCCTGAGGCCCAATCAGGAACTGCCCACGTCTCAAGGGTGAGGAACAGAAGCCCAAGGCACATGGGCCCTGAATAGCCCCCAAGGAGGCGAGGATATCTTACCTTGGTATAAAACAGCAAATCCCTGGGCCTGATTGATGTGATCAGAGAAGAAATACAAGATGACGAAGTCCAGAGAGACATTGAAGGACAGAGGTGGGCGACTCCTCCCGTGGAAACGGGCTAGGACACGGTGAGTGTAGCCGTCCAGAAGCTCCACCATGTCTGCCGAGTCCCTGATGTCAAATAGGGGGAAGCTGAAGTGGATGCGGGAGGCCCCTGGAACCCGGATGGTCCAGTAGCAGACCCTCCCTGTAGCGTAGGTATCGGGGAAGTCAGGGGAATAGACCACAGAAGACATGGCTGAGTAGTTCCCACCGCAGGCACCGACAAGAGCTGTAGGAGAGAAAAAGACACCACGCCCTCAGTCTGGGCCTCTGCCACAGGCGTGCTTCCAACACCAAGGCACTAAGCTTCCTAATGAGCAGGATCCCATTTAGGACACTGTTTCTATCTATAAAACCAGACAGTCTTATGTTTCAGGATCCAGTCACAAAATGAATCGCTGAGACTGGACAAATGACTGTGGAGATGTTTTCCACCCCCCAGAGACCTTAGAATTAGCACACAGCACAGTGGTGAGGCCTAGGTTGGGGCTGGGCTGGAGTCAGAGAGTCTGGATTTGGGACTGGCAGGACCAAGTGATGGCAGGAGCGGCACTTCACTTGCGGGCCTCTTGTTTCTCTCAGTTTCAAGGCTGGAAAGACCACCACCTGCTCCTGTATGATGGGAATGTGCGACGGCACATGAGACAAAGCACACGAACCACTCAGGCTCCTCTGCAGGAGAGCCACCCAATGAGGTAAAGTCGTCAAAAGAGAAGGGCATGACAGCTGCTCGTGTATCCCCGATCCACTTGCAATGCTCCCTGAGGGGCTGCACTTTCAAGCAGGGGAAACTGCGGCACAGTAAATGACTTTGTGCAGTGAGGAAACATGCTAGATTCTGACCACTCTGTACTGAGCACATTTGATTTCTCTGGACTTCTGTTTCTGATAGGTTCTAGAAAGGGGATGCAAGGATTTCCTGTCTTACACTGTGAAATCTAAACAATCTCTTAGAACTGAAACTCCTTGGGAGGGAGTACAGGGCTAGGATTTAAAAAGCAGGCTTTGTGGGAGTTCTTCTTCCCTTTAGGAAGAAAAAAACAACAAGCAGGCCAGGTGCAGGAGCTCACGCCTGTAATCCTAGCACTTTGGGAGGCCAAGGTGGGTGGATCACCTGAGGTCAGGAGTTCGAGACCAGCCTGACCAATATCGTGAAACCCCATCTCTACTAAAAATACAAAAATAAGCCGGACATGGTGGCGTGCGACTGTAGTCCCAGCTACTAGGGAGGCTGAGACAGGAGAATTGCTTGAACCCGGAAAGCGAAGGCTGCAGTGAGCCAAGATCACGCCATTGCACTCCAGCCTGGGCAACAGAGCAAGATTCCATCTCAAAACAATATCAACAAGCGAATGCTGCTTCCAGCTTAACAATGAGAAAAAGTTTAAAACTCAGAAAGCTGAGGTCTCATGACAACCAGGGGAACTTAATTCTACAAATCAAAGGCCCACCAAGGAGAGTCACACAAATAGTTTCGTCTTTGAGAGAAGACAGAGGAAGAGGTGACTGCCAGAGAAGTAACAAGAAAGCACTAGAATTTTAACAAACTCTTAAAGGCTGAGAGTGGGTGAGTGTCTCAGCTTTAAGGCAACTGGGAGTCCGAGACACAATGGGCATTTTGCACTCACTTGCGAGCTTTTCTGCACAGACCTGCACTCAATGCTCTCACAAGTGACTTGGGTTGGGCAGCAAACCACAGTCCCCTGGGTGACATGAGTGTGCAGGAGGTGACAGGCTGCCACTAGGGGACAGGCTTGAAATACTGCCCACTTCCTCCTCTTTGCACCTGCAGGAGGGGACTCTCCTCTCAAAGAAAGTAAAAGCCTTCAGCTGCTGGGAGAGGGGGAAGCAAATCCTCTTACTCCCAGGGCCACTGAAAACGGGCAGAAGCAAAATCTGTTTGCCTATGGGGGAGGGAGGGAGAAATTCTCCTTCCTGTCAAAGTAACCAGGTGAAGATCCACTGCTTCTGGAGGAAGAGCAGAAGCAAAAGCCATTGGTCCCTGGTTGCCTTAGCCACCCTCCCCCCCCTTTTTTTTTTTTTTGAGACGGAGTCTTGCTCTGTCGCCAGGCTGGAGTGCAGTGGCGTGATCTTGGCTCACTGCAATCTCTGCCTCCTGGGTTCACACGATTCCCCTGCCTCAGCCTCCCGAGTACTCAGGACCACAGATGCACATCACAACTCCCAGCTAGTTTTTTGTATTTTTAGTAGAGACAGGGTTTCACCATGTTGGGCAGGATTGTCTTGATCTCCTGACCTCATGATCCGCCCACCTCAGCCCCCCAAAGTGCTGGGATTACAGGTGTGAGCCACCACACCTGGCCCATCTTGAGCCCAAGATCCTGCAGACAATGCAAAGTAGAGCTTTACTACTCCCAGAGAGAGGGCAGGAAATTCTCTTTTCCAAGATCCACCACAGACACAAGGCAGTGTTTGGCTGCCAGGGAGAGAAGGGTGTGGGAATGCTAACAAGACCTCAGGCTGGTGGCCTTTTCACATCCTGTCTAAGACTGAGGACAGGGCAGGAGAAACAAGAACCAGCCCCATGACCTTACCATGAGTATAGCCAGGTAACAAGCAGCAATAGCCTACCACTGAGGGAGTGAAAGAGGGTGGAGAAAAGAGCTCCTCTTTGGCACAGGCATGTAAGAACATCTCAAAGCTGAGGATGGAACAGGACTACTGAGGAAAACACATGGGTACCCTAGGCTTCACACTAAGCACAAGCTGATAGCAGCCCATTACTGGAGGAATTTAAAGCCTGATGTGCATTGAGAGCAGTGATAGAAACAACCCAGCTCAACCTCTGACAGTCTGGCTCAGTCCCTACACTATGCAGATCTGCCCAAGTGTAAACACTATCTCAGCCCCTAGTGTTCTTCTATACAGAGTATATGACATTCAATAAAAAAATTACAACACACATATAAAATCAAGGGTGGGAGGGGGGGGAAAAGACTTATTGTTAAGAGATAAAACAATATATAGAACTAGACTCAATAATGCCCCAGATGCTAGAATTATCAGACAGAGACTACATGGTGAATAAAGAATCTACTGGAGGCGAGGCATGGTGGCTAATGCCTGTAATCCCAACACTTTGACAGGCCAAGGCAGGAGGATCTCTTGAGGCTAGGAGTTCAAAACCAGCCTGAGTAACACAGTGAGACCCCATCTCTACAAAAATTTTAAAATTAGCCAGGCATGGTGGTGTGTGCCTGTAGTCCCAGCTACGCAGGATGCTGAAGGAGGAAGATCACTTGAGCCCAGGAGGTCAAGGCTGCAGAAAGCTTTGATTGCACCATTGCACTCCAGCCTAGGCGACAGAGTGAGACCTTGTCTCTTTCAAAAAAAAAAAAAAAAGAATCTACTGGAAATCAGTAATACTGGAGATGAATTCTTTTTTTTTAATTATAGAATGCTTCATGAATTTGCATGTCATCCTTGCACAGAGGCCATGCTAATCTACTCTATTTTGTTCCAATTTTAGTATATGTGCTGCTGAAGCAACCACTGAGGAATTCCTTTGATGGGCTTATCAGCAGACTAGACACAGCTGAGGAAAGAATCAATTAACCTGACAGGTCAATAGAAATTATCCCCAAATGAAACAAAGGAGAAAACAAAATGAAACAAAGAGAACAGAGCACCCAACAGCTATAGGACAATATCAAATGGTCTAACATATGTGTAACTGGAGTGCCAAAAGAAAAAAATAAGAATGGAGCAGAAGAAATATTTGAAGAAATATGGTGAAAAATGTTCCAAAATCAATACAAGGTGAAAAACTACAGACCCAAGAATCTCAGCAAACCCAAGCAAACCAACAAAGTTAAAAATTAAAAGCAAAAAAAAAAAAAAAAAGAAGAAGAAAAAAAGAAACCAAGTAACAAACAAAGAAGACACACCTGGACACATCATAGCTAAATGTTGAAAACCAGTCTGGGCATGGTGGCTCATGCCTGTAATCCGAGCACTTTGGGAGGCCAAGGCAAGAGGATTGCTTGAGCCCAGGAGTTCAAGACCAGTTTCGGTAACACAGAGAGACCTTGTCTCTACACAAAATTAAAAACGTAGCTGGGTATGGTCGCACATGCCTGTAGTCCCAACTACTCAGGAGGCTAAGGCAGGAGGATTGCTTGAGCCCAGGATGTCAAGGCTGCAGTGGGCCATGATTGCACTACCGCACTCTAGCCTGGAACAAGACCCTGTCTCAAAAAAAAAAAAAAAAAAAGTTGAAAACCAAAAACAAAGATAAAATCTTGAAGGCAGGCAGGGAAGGGAAAAAGATCACATACAGGGGAATAAACATAGAGCAGACATCTCTAGAAACTATACAAGTCACAAGAATATGGAGCAACATCTTTGAAGTACTAAAAGAAAAAAGCTGTCAGCACAGAAATCAATATCCAGCAAAAATTACTATCAAAAATGAAGGTGAAATAAAGCTTTTAAAAACAAAAACTGAAAGAAGCCACTGACAGTCAACCCATAGTAGAGAAACTGCTAAAGGAATTTCTTTAGGGCAAAGGAATATACCAGATGGCAAATACAAATACGAAAAGATGTTCAATGTCATTGGTAATTAGAGAAATGCAAATTAAAACCACAATGAGATACCACTACATACCTACTAGAATGGATCACATTTAAAAACAGATCACACAAAAGTATCTGTAGCTGGAGAGAATGTGGAGCAAATGAAAATCTTACTATTGTTGGTGAGAATGCAAAATGGCACATCCACTTTGGAAAATAGTTGGCATTGACTTAAATGCTAAATATGCACTTAGCACATGACCCAGCAATCCCACTCCTAGGTATATACCCAAGAGAAATGACAACATATGTCCACATAAGCACCTGTACTTGGATGTTTATAGCAGCTTTATCATAGACAGACTAACGTTAATCAATTGGTGAATGGATGAACAAATTTCGATACATCTGTACAAAGAAATGTTTCTTAGCAATAGAAAGGAGAAAACTACTGATACAGGCAACAACGTAGGTGAATCATAAAGCATTATTCTAAGTGACAGAAGCCAGAAGCCAGATACAAATGATTAAATGCTATGATTCCATTTATATGATATTCTGCAAAACACAAAACTATATGAACAGAATACAGATCAGTTGTTGCTGAGGAGTTGGGTTGGGGGAAGGGAACTGAACACAAAGGAGCAGAGGGAACTTCTGAGGTGATAAAAATGATCTAATCTCTGATTGCTTAGATATTTGTAAAATCCCACTGAACTATACAACTGAAGGTGATTTTTACTGCATGTAAATTATACCTAAAATTAAAACCTAATTTAAGAAAAAATCAGGCTGGGTGCAGTGGTTCATGCCTGTAATCCCAACACTTTGGGAGGCCGAGGCAGGCTTATCACCTGAGGTCGGGAGTTTGAGATCTTTCTGACCAACATGGAGAGACCCCATCTCTAGTAAAAATATGAAATTAGTCGGGCATGGTGGTGCGTGCCTATAATCCCAGCTACTTGAGAGACTGAGGGAGAAGAATCACTTGAATCTGGGAGGTGGAGGTTGTGGTGAGCTGAGATCACACCATTGCACTCCAGCCTGGACAAGAGCGAAACTCAAAAAAATAAATAAATAAATAAGCTTTGGAGAAAGACTTCCTGAGTTCTAATCCTGACTTTACCATGTACTAACTATGAATTTCAGCAGATTCTTAACCTCTGTATATAAAATGAAAATGATAATAGTTTCTCTCTCATGGGGTCATGAGAATTAGCATGAGTAATGCTTATAAAGGGTTTAGTATAAGATGTGGCACACAGTATAAGCTCGGTAAGTGTTGGCTATTCCATTTTTACCATTATTTGAAAGAATAAAGTATCCAGCTTAAACTGGTAGTTTCCAATAGCAAGGGCAGACCTTAAACCTAAAACTTTGGATTCCATGCTGACAGCACATCTAATTCAGCAATTTTGAGAATAAACAGATATTTATGATAGATTATTAAAAATCAGTGATAATCCAACAGGAAACTTGAAATACAGTAGTCAAGACCTTCTTTTTTGAAGGAGAGATTAGCCCGACATATACAATCTGGATGAGTGGAGGGCCCAGGATAGACTTGGGCAAGCCCTCCGTGGCAGGGAGCTGGTGTTCTCCTGCCTTCTGTGATTTCTATTCAATCTTCCTGCTCCTCCTCAATACTAGCTGAGTCCACTTCTTTGGGAAAAAGCCTCAGGCACCAGCCAGGACAGGCAGCTTCCCTGAGCCCCAGCTGAGTGCTCGGCTTCTAGACAGAAATGATAATGGGCATGTCTCAGGATACAAACCTCAACCAAATGGGTCCCAGCCACGAATCAGATTCCACTCAGGTTGGAAAGATTCCACTCTTTCTTGGCACCCAAGAAAGATGGCTGGTACCATACTTCATCAATTCTAACAGATACGTTTTAATCTTTAAAACTGGGATGTATCTTTTACTCAATGCATGTCATTGTTAAATTAAAATTTTTTTCCCTTAATGATGTATAAAATAATGTTGCACCTCAGAATTGAGGCATCTTAGAGTCTATGAAATACAGCTGCTAACAGTCCCAGGAGCCAGACCCTACCCATTCTTAGACCCTCAATCATTTTCACAATTAATCTCTTCCCTTCCCACTAAAATATAAGTTGCATGAAGACAGAATCTTTATCTGTGGGACTTTGGACAAATTACTGAACTTTTATGAGCCTCAGTTTTCTCATCTGTAAAATAAGCATAACAGTACCTGCTTCACAGTACTGTGAGAATAAGGAAGACAATGGATGTAAAGTGAATAGCACAAGGCCCTGTCAATGATAAATGTTCAACTAATGCTATAAAATGAGGCCCAATCCAGATGACTCACCCCTCCCTTCGGGGCCTACAAGCCGAGGGATCTCCCAAGAGGCCAGCCTGGGCAGTCCCTGTGACCCACTGTTGACTCTGACCTACATGTTCTTCTATCTGGTTCTGTTAATTCAACAAATTATAATCCCAGGGGTAACAGAGGCTTTGAAGCCCCCGTCAGTGTTGTGTTTACACACAACACACAGCTCACCTCAGTGACCTCTCCAAGTCCATGAGAGCTTGCTGAAAAATCAGCCAGAGAATCTGTGACAAATTACTTCATGTGGCAATGATGACCAAGCAGACAGCTTCTGCCAGCTGCCCCTCACCCCCCACCCTCGCTAGCCCCGTCTTCTCTCTCCCGAAGAGTAAACAGAGCCTGAGTGCTTCTAGTGCAGAGGAGCCTGCGAGTTCCTCTAATCAGCAGAGGACAGGAAGACCTCGCTGACACTCTGACTGAGACCCAGATGCGAGCCACACTGGTAGCGGGGCCTCATATCTGGGAAATAGACTGTAACCTGGTCATTTCTCACTATCTAACTTCGCCAATATCTTTAGGGAGACATCTTCACCCTCCCAAATCACGGAACAGTCTGTGGTCACCATCCAAAGTGCTCAGCCTTGTTCAGTGAGTCATGAGGGGCGGTACTTAAGCTATTCAAACTATTTTACTCTCTACCAGATGAACCTTTTTTTTTTAGATGAAGTCTCACTCCGTCGCCTAGGCTGGAGTGCAATGCGTGATTTCAGCTCACTGCAACCTCTGCCTCTCAGGTTGAAGTGATTCTCCTGCCTTAGCCTCCCACATAGCTGAAATTTATGCATACCCATGCCCAGCCTCTAGATACACCTTTAGAGAATGTTTCTACAGCGCTGCATTTTGTACCTTTCTCAGCAGAGCAATGGCGTGTGTGTTGCAGAGCAATGGCGTGTGAGTTACAAAACTGGCTACTGTCAGGACTCCTTAGTCCACACACATCCGGGCCTCTGGAGGATGGCATGAGCAGCCTCTCGGAATGCCAGCCTCCATAGTCCTTGAGCAAGGGCAGTTTCTGGAGAGCTGCGCAAGGGGCCAATGTGGTAATAATCAGAACTGGGAATATTTTATTCATATACCTTTAAAGCATAAAACTGGATCTGTTATTATAATCTATTTTGCTATTGTTAATAAAAGGGATTTTAGCTGCTGAAAATAGAAAAATTTCAAATGTGGCAAACCAGGGTTTGAATCTTGGCTGTGGCACTTACTAGCACAGACAAATCACTTCATCTTTTGATCTATAGTTTTCTTATCAACAGAGCTGCTACAAGGATTAAATAACATAAAATATACAAAAGCACTTGGCATCAAGTCTAGCACACAACAAGTGCTGGATAAATAGCAATAATTTTTGTTGTAATTAATTCATTTTAGTGCATTTTTATGGGAGGACCAGTACTACTTCCTAGTAGTACCAAAGATGCTACTTCATACGTACTTTAGGGATTATTTCTACAGTGCTGCATTTAAAATTTAATCCAAATTATTTCTACTTGACACCCCAGTAAAGGCATTATACTAAAGAAAACATAATTTTATCTGCCACACAGCACAATGAAAATGTGCTAAATGAAAGACTGTCATATAAAACCTATATTCTATTTTTTCTTGATCTAAAATCTAACATTTTAACCATTTTAAAGTACAGATGACTTACAATGGGGCTATGTCCCGATAAATCCATTGTAAATTGAAAATATCTTAAGTCAAAAATGCATTTAATTCTCTGATAAACCTACCATAAAGTTGAAAAATCCTAAGTTGACTGTCTTAATTCAGGGACTATCTGTATATGAATCAGTGGTATTTAGTATATTCACAATGGTGTACAACCATCATCCCTATCTAATTCCTATACATTTCATCACCCTAAAAAGAAAATCTGTACTTATTAAAAAGTCACTCCATATTCTTCTCCTTCCCCCAGCCCTTGGTAACCAGGAATCTGGCTTCTGTTTGTGTAGATTTGCCTATTCTGGACATTTCATATAAATGGGATCATAAAATATGTAGCCCTTTGCATCTGGTTCTTTCATTTAGGATAATGGTTTCAAGGTTCATCCATTTTGTAGCATGCGTCAGTACTTTATTTATTTTCGTGGTTTAATAATATTCCATCAAATGGATATCCACTTTGTTTATCCATTCATCAGCTGATGGACATTTGGGTACTGCTGCTTTTTGGCTATTATGAATAATGTTGCTAGGAGCATCGGTATGTATGTTTTTTGTGGAAACATGTTTTCAGTTCTCTCAGGTATATACCTAAGAGTAGAATTGCTGGATCATACAGTTATTCTGTTTCACATTTTGAGGAAATGCTAGACTGTTTTCTTTTTTTTAATATAATAAAAAAAGTCAGAACTCTTGGGTCAGCTAGACTGTTTTCTAAAGCAGCTGCACCATTTTACATTCCCACTAGCAATGTATGAGGGTTCCAATTTATCCATATATCTGTGAACACTCATTTCCATTTTTTAATTGACATTGCATTCTATTTAAAGTAGAAAAACAGGTAGTAAACCCTCACACCCTACTCCTGTTTCCTCTCTAACACCTCTCTAGCGGCTTCTTGGCAATGTGAATCCCAGCAAGTTATTTATCCTGTCCATGTCATAAGGCTCTCTTCTGTGAAATGAGAGTAATCACAATAACCCCTACTTCAGAAGGGTGCCAAGAGGACCTAATGTGATAATTTAGAGAAAGCCTTCACACATACTAGGTATTCAAGAAATGTTTATTTCCTGTATTTTTTCACTTAAGAATATACCACGCATTTTGCAAGCTCAGGAAACTTACTTTCCTGAGTTAGAGTGTTGAGGCAGAGAATCTTATAATAATGAACTCTAGAATAAAAGGTTAAATAAATGTGCAGTGCATAATTACTTGCCAACTAAGCATTCGCAAGATTCCTTAATCATTAGCCAAAGTTCAGTCTTTAGCCAAAACAAAGGTATCAAACTAAGCATTGGTCTGGACATAACAGGATTTATAGGAAGCAACTGGCGATCTCCAATGGGAACACTTAACTAAAAAAAACCAAATGACTGTGAGTTCTGTTCATTAATCCTTCCCCATCTTCCCATCCCAAATACAAACACACTTTAGACAATGTCTAAGCTATAACATGCAAAAGGCTCAGTTATAAACCTGGGCTGGGTTTTACAGTCACCATATATAGTGAATGAATTGTGTCTCCCAGAAAGATATGTTCAAGTCCTAACACTTGGTCCCTGTGAATGTTATGTAACTGAGTTAGGATGAGGCTATACTAAATCCAATGATTGGCTCCTTTTAAGGAGACACACAGAGACGTACACACACAGACACACACAGAGGGAAGATGGCCATGCAAAGGAGAAGGCACAGATTGGAGTGGTGCAGCCAGAAAATGCCAAGGATCTCCCACAACCACCAGAAGTGAGGAAGGCTTCCTTGGAGACTTTGGAGAGAGCACAGCCCTGCTGACCCTCGATTTTGGACTTCTAGCCTCCAGAACTGTCAGAGAATGAATTTTCATTGTTTTAAGCCATCCAGTTTGTGATAATTTGTTATGGCAGCCCTAGGAAACTAATAGACCGTATGACATTTTTGCTCAAAACTAGCCACACTACCTTGTTGAGCTTTCAGGAGTGTGCCTCCTCTAGCCTAAAGGCTAAAGACACCACAGACACTAGAGTATTTCTTGGTAATCTCAAGCCTTTTATTTTGTCTGCCTCCACTATCTTGAAATCTGGTGCTGCACTGGTGCTGTAACTCTCATAAAGTCTCACTGCCACTGAGTGGATGCTGGTGGATTACGATGAGGAATCAGTTGACTCAGTGGTTAGAACACAATGTTGGCGAGGTCAAGACCCTGGGTCCACTCCCATTCTGAACACACTCGGCCACTGGCCAGCATCTCACAAATTCGGCAGTTTAGAGAGAAGGTGGGTCAGGGCAAACCCAGTGCCAGGCCTGGAAAAACAACTTAGGGCTACGTTCTCTTCTCAGGTGTATCACAATAAGATGTAAATCTCAAATGCCAATAAAAAAGAAGTAAAAACGGCTTGGAAATTATATTAAAGCAAGAGGATAATAAAGCTGATATTGAATTGTTATATTAGTGTCTATGGAAAGGTTATATTTTCTAGGTTGTCTAAGCATTACATGATAGGCCATGTTGCTTCAAACCATTTGACATGACTGTAGCTAATCACTTGTTAAGTGTCTGTTTTCCCTTCTACAAGGCTGGGGCTGAGTCTTCATGCATTGTGCTATATTCCCAGGATCTAGTCACAAGTATTGCCCATTGCCAAGTGAATGAATGAACGCATGAAAGGGAGGGAGGGCGGGCAGGCTCGTTGCTCTGGTCCAAGGGTTCCTGTGCCTTGGGCAGTGATGAGCACAGGGCATACTCACTATCAAAGAGGATGATCCTGCCGTCGCCACCACAGGGTTGGGTGTGATCCCCGAAGCAGACGCTGTTGCATTCGGTACTGGCTGCCTCCCCGTACTTCCAGTAATCAGGATTGTTTCCACAGAAGCAAGCATAGCCTGACTCCATCCCAGCAAACTGCCACAACAGAGGAGCAGCACACAGTAAGCATTATTAGGGATGTCAGATGGTGTGAAGAAGCCTGGCAGGGTGAGCAGTCAGCTTCATCTTCTCAGGGACCCTTCCCCTGGGGCCTCCCACTTCTTCCACTCTTGTAACACTTAATTCCAAGCTGACCAATAAGTACGTAACCACCAATGTATTTCCCTGTCAGCAAGCATCCCTTTTTATGTTTGTGTTTCTACTGCACTTAAGTAAGTTTTAAGCGGGAGAAAATCTTATAAACTTCAAACATGAGTTAACAGCTAAACATTTTATTGACTGTTTACTATGTGCCAGGTAGTGAGTGCTTTATGGCTAACCCTCGAGGCCCCATTTTACATTTGGTTTTTATATTACTACATAGTATTTTGGTATATAATTCTGTACATTTTAACACTTGTATAGATTTGTGCAACCACAGCCAGGCATGGTGGCTTACACCCATAATCCCAGCACTTTGGGAGTGCGAAGCAGACAGATCACTTGAGGTCAGGAGTTAGAGACCAGTCTGGTCAACAAGGTGAAATCCCGTCTCTACTAAAAATATAAAATATAAAAATTAGCTGGGCATGGTGTCGGGTACTTGTAATCCCAGCTACTCGGGAGGCTAAGGCAGAATTGCTTGAACCCAGGAGGTGGATGTTGCAGTGAGCCAAGATTGCACCATTGCATGCAACCTGGGCAACAGAGTGAGACCCTGTCTCAAAGAAAAAAAAAAGATTTGTGCAACCACCAGTACAATCAGGGATTCAGAACAGCTGCATTACCTCGATAATTTTCTTTGCACTATTGCTTTACAGGCCCCCTCCCCCAGAACCCCTGGCAACCACTGAACCATCTTCCATTATCATAGTTTTATCTTTTTGAGAATTTCATATATATGGAATCATACAGTATGTAATCTTTCTGAGACTGGCTTCTTTAGTCAGCATAATGTCTTTGAGGTTCATCCAAACTAGTGTTTGTATCAATAGTTTACTCCTTCTTATTGCTGAGCAGAGTTCATTGTATGGATGTATCCCAGCTTGTTTATCTGTTGGGCTGTTTCTAGTTATTCATGATTATGAACAGAACTGCTATAAGCATTTGTATAGAGATTTTTATGTGAATATAAGTTTTCATTTCTCTAGGGTAATAACTAGGAATGGAATTGCTAGGTCATATGGTGGATGTATATTTAACTTTATAAAAAAGTGCCAGACTTTTCCAGAATGACTATAGACAGAATGATTTTAGATCCGCACCAACAATATATGAAAGTCCCACTTGCTCTGTATCCTTGTCAGCACTTGTTATTTTCAGTATACTTTATTTTAGCCATTCTAATAGGCATGTAGTAGTACCTCATTGCAGTTTTAATTAGAATTACCTTAATGGCTAATGATGTTGACTATCTTTTCTTTTTCTTTTTTTTTTTTTTTTTTTGAGACGGAGTCTCACTGTGTCACCCAGGCTGGAGTGCAGTGGTATGATGTTGGCTCACTGCAACCTCCGCCTCCCAAGTTCACAAGATTGTCCCGCCTCAGCCTCCCGAACAAGTGAGACTACAGGTGCACTACCACGCCCAGCTAATTTTTGTATTTTTAGTAGAGACAAGGTTTTGCCATGTTGGCCAGGTTGGTCTTGAACTCTTGACCTCAAGTGACCCTCCTGCCTTGGCCTCCCAAAGTGCTGGGATTACAGGCGTGAGCCACCACGCCCAGACAACTATCTTTTCATGTGCTCATTTGCCATCTGTATATCCTCTCTGGCAAAGTATCTGTTCAGGTCTTTTGCCCATTTTTAAATTGCTTTGTTTTTTTGTTTTTTTACTGTTGTTTGGCTTTTTTTTTTTTTTTTAATTTTACACATTATGGATACAAGTCCTTTGTCACATATGTGATTTGCAAATATTTTCTCCCAGGCTACAGCTTGTCTTTTCATTCTATTAAAAATATCTTTCACAGAGCAAGATCTTTAAATTTCAGTGAAGTCTAAATTAAAATGTAACAATTTTTTCTCATCATGGGTCATGCTTTTGGTGTCTCATGTAAGAACTTTTTGCCTAAACTCAGGTCATGAAGATTATCCCTTATATTTTCTTCTAGAAGTTTTATAGTTCTACATTTTAGAGTTAGATCTAGGATCCATTTTAAGTTCAGTATGTAGTCTTGTGTTTAAATTCTTTCAATTAGCATACTGTTTTAAAGATTCATCCATGTTGTATGTATCAGCATGTCTTAATATGTCTCTTCTTTTTATTGCTGAGTGGTATTCCACAGTAAGGATATATTATACTTTGTTTCTCCATTCATCAGTTAATGGATGTTTAGATTATTTACAGTTTGGAGCTATTATGAATAATGCTGCTATGAACATTCATAGCAGTCTTATAAGTCTTCGTGTGAACACAGGTTTTAATTTATCTTGGGTAACTATCCAGGTGTGATATCGCTGAGTTTTAAGGTATATGCATATTTAACTTTAAAAGAAACTAAGATCTTCTTCAGAGAGGCTGTAGCATTTTACATTCTTACTAGCAGTCTATGAGAGTTTCAGTTGCTCCACATCCTTATCAATTCTTAGTATTTTCAGTATTAACTTGAAACATTCTGAAGTAGTGTGCAGTGGTATCTCATTGTGGTTTTAATTTGTATTTCCCTGACAACTACTGGTGATGCTGAGCATCTTTTTGTGTGGTTAATGGCCATCTACATATTTTTAGAGGATAAAATTGTCTCTTCAAATTTTTTGCTCACTTTAAAAATCAAGTTATCTTATTGTTGAGCTGTAAGTGTTCTTTATATATTCTGCATAAAAGTCCTTTATCAGATATATATTTAACAACTACTTTCTCCTGGTCTGTGGCCTGCCTTTCATATTCTTAACTCTATTTTTTGAAGATAATATTTTCACCAACTTTTAAAAATGATTTGTGTCCAATTTAAGAAATCTTTGTCTAACCCAATATTTTAGGATTTTCTGTTTATTTTTCTAGAAGTTTAGTTGTTTTAGCTTTTTTAAAAATTGAAATGTAAGTCACATAACATTCACTATTTCAGGGTATATTTCAGTGGTTGTTGGTATAGTCACTGTGTTGTGCAATCACCACCACCTAATTCCAGAACATTCATAACCCCGAAAAGAAACTCTGTACTGATTAGCAGTTAGTACCAATTCCTCCCACCTCCCACCATCTGGCAACCACTAATCTACTTTCTATCTCTAAGGATTTGCCTATTCTAGACACTTCATTTAAGTGGAATCATACAATATGTTACAACATGTGGCCTTTTGTGTCTGGCTTATTTTACTTAGCAATTATTTTTAAGTTATCTCAGCAAAATGCATGTACATCTTTGTATTTTTCTATAGTTACATAGTCACAGAGTCATCACCTTGAACCTCTGACTCCGACAAAAACTGATGCAAGTTTGTATGGTGAGTTTGTTGGACGTTTTACTGATGCCAGTTAGAGGAGGTGGGTTTCCATGATCCTTGTAGCAGCCAAGGTTTCCGGGCACTAGAGAAAAAAGAAAAACAAAAGAATGTCACAACATCTGGCTGTGAAACACCAAGAAGGAAAAGCGATTTGTGGTGAGTACTTTCATCTCAGCCAGTATTTCCACTCCTGAGGTACAAATAAACAATAAGCAACCAGCTTTAAAAATGGAAGCCTTAGTGTCCTCTAAAAAAATACCATGTTTTTGTTTTATTTCGAAGAGGAGGTGAAACCTAGGTCTATCTTTACCTAACCAAATATTAAAAAAAAAAAAATGTTAAATATTGATAGGATTTAGTACTGAAGAGAACTAGGAACAGTTTTCTAAAAACAGAAAGACTCCAATAATATAAATTTTGTTTCAGAGTTACCAGAGGGTAGGAAAAGCCCTCAGAAGCCCATTATCCTATACCTTCTATGTAAGCCCCCATTCCTTAAAAAATTCCACAAGTGGGTTTCCTTGAGGACTTTTGGTGAGTATATTAGTTTCCTATTGCTGCTGAGACAAATTACCACAAACCTAGTGACTTAAAATAACATAAATTTATTATTTTTCACCCTTTCTGGAGGTCAGGAGTATTAAGTGGGGTTTATGGAGCTAAACTCAAGGTGTGAGATAGGAAAGCCAAGTTTCTCCTGGAGGCTTAAGGGGATAATCTTTGGAGGCTCAAGGGAACATCTTAGGAGGGCCATTCTTCAGCCCACCACACCAAGCATATTAATGTTTCACAGCCACACATCAGATGGTTTGGTCTAGTAGAAAAAGCTGTAGCTGAGAACAAAGAAAGCTAAATTATATGTACCAACTCTGGTAGACACCTTTCAAAAATGGACTTCAATGACTCTGCTATGCACTAGATGTTCGCATACCCCTGTGACACCTGGTCTCTGCCCTGGCACAGAGCAACTCTCTGGGAATTTTCTGGGTGACCAGAGCATCTCTTGTTCTAATGAGGCAACTTTTGGTAGGCTCCTCGATAGCTTCAGGATGGGGGTTGGTCACAAGAAAGACCAAGCCATGATTAAAAGCTTGGAACTTTCAGTCCCATACCCCCACATCCTCTAGGGAGGGGGAGAGAGTCTAGAAATTCAATTAAAAATCAATCATGCCTATGTAATGAAGCCATCATTAAAATTCCTAAAAGATACAGTTTGGAGAGTTTCTGGGTTGGTGAACACACATCTGTGCCAGGTATGGTGAACTCCACAAGAAGAGAAGCGCCTGTGTACAGGATCCTTCCTGACCTCACCCTATATATCTCTTCATCTGCAGTTCACCTATAGCCTTTTAATTTAATTTTTTTATTATTGAATTGAGTTGGGGGTCTCACTATGTTGCTCAGGCTGGTCTCAAATTCCTATGCTCAAGAGATCCTCCTGCCTCAGCCTCCCAAAGTGCTGGGATTACAGGTGTGAGCCACTATGCCCAGCCAAACCTATATTCTTTATAATAAACTGGTAAGTATAAGTGTTTCCTTATGTTTTGTGAGCTATTATAGCAAATTATCAGAGGATGAGGCTGTGGGAACTCCCACTTTGTAGCTAAGTTGGGGCCCACTCTTTGTAATTGGCATTTGAAGTGGGGGGGCAGTCTTGTGGGACTGAGTTAGGTAATGCCATAGCTTAATTGTAGGGCCCTCAGGTGGTGTCTGGAGACTTGGAGAATTGGCTGGTTTGAGATAAATCCATACATTTGGTGTCAGAAGAGAAGTGTATGAATGTATGGGAAAAGATTTTTTCCCCCCTATTGTTTCCTAAAATTAATATACTGAAGCCTGAATTCCCAATATGAAGGTATTTGGAGGTGAGGCCTTTGGGAGGTCATTAGGTCTAGACGAGGTTATGAGGGTTGAACACCCATGATAGGATCACTGCCCTTATATGAGGAAGAGACCAGAGCCCCCTCTCTCTCCGCAGCAAGAAGGTAATCCTCAGCAAACCAAAAAGAAAGGCCTCACCAGGCACTGAGTCGCCAGCACCTTGACCTTGGACTTCCCAGCCCCCAGAACTGTGAGAAATAAATGTCTGTTGTTTAAGCCACCTACTCTATGGTATTTTGTTACAGCAGCCCAAACTGCCTAAGAAAGATTCCCCCTTCCTGGTATTCATGCCCTTTATAATCTCCTCCCCCTGAGTGTGGGCTGGACTGCTGATGTGCTTCTGACCTGTAGAATGTGGCAAAGTTGATGGGATGTCACTTCTGGGATTAGGTTACAAAAGATTATGACTTCATCTTGCTTGCAGACTTCTATTGTTTTCTCGCTTTATATATTTCTATGAAGGAATATGCCACGCCAGAGGCTGTGTGGTAAGGAACTGAGGGTGGCCTTCAGCCAACATCCAGCAAGAACAGAATTTCACCCAATGGTCCACAAATAACTAAATCCTACCAATAACTATGTGAGGTTGCAAGTGGATCTTTCCTCAGTTGAGCCTTCAGATGAGACTCCAGCCCTGGCAGACACCTGGATTGCAGTTTTGTGAGAGACCCTGAAGCAGGATCTTGCTAAGTCATACCCCAGATTTCCTGACTCATGGAATGTATGAGATAATAAACGTGTGTTGTTTTAAGCCACTAAGTTTTGAGGTAATTGTTATGCAGTAATAGATCATTAATATGCCTTATAATACTAAATATAGCTTATAGCTTTATTGAGTAAAGAAATCAATTCATCATAGGTCATGGACAGTGAATCTCTGTGGACCTTAGTTTTCCATCTATCAGCTGAAGTCTTTCCCTTTCTCCATTTGTTCCTCATGGTTTATATAACTGAAGATATAACAAAAAACACATGAGGCCTGGTCTCAGAAGCACTTCTAGGTCAGCTGAGAGTTATATATCATACAGTTCCAAAGTGACAGCCATATAGACTCTTAGATAGCATTTTTTTCCTTTATGTTTCAGACTGGAAAACAGCATGGTACAGTTTAATAAGCTTTATATCCACATTAGTTTTTTGGGCATATAAAAATATATTCATGTGTATGTGTACATGTACACATGTACACACACACACACACACACACAATTTTAACCAGCTCATTTTAAATTGGCAGGAAGTACCTCTGTTAACCTAAAGATTCACCCTTTCCCCTCTAAGCCAAATGCTTACCTTTCTCCTTTGCGTCACACATGGTTCAAATATAACAAATGTGGCTCACCACACAAAATTTAAAATGCATCCTTCGGAAACAAACTAAATCTCTATAGTAGCAAATGTAAACAGAAAAGCTCTATGCAGTAGGAGTCCAGTGTTCGGGTGGCGGGGGGTTGGCTTGGGAATGTCTGGGTTTTAGGGTTTAAACAACTGCAATGAGTCAAGCTTCTCTAGTCAAGAGCATATGATATAAACTGAGTTTGTTAAAGGGATCTTGTGCATGGAAACCTGAGCCAGGCATTTAATGGTTCTTAATAAGAGCTACTTGATGATGATCATCTTGGCCATTTACTCTGATTTTTGTCTCATTTATTCCATTATGCTTATAAGTAAGCATGTTATTACATATTAGTTTACAGAGAGCCTAAGGCATATAATCATATGTTAAGGTTAGACATAAACAAGGCCATGGCTTGCATTAACGCAGCTGGAACCTCTAAGCTTTATTAATTTGTTGAGCAAATCCAGGTGGTTTGTGTTCCAATGGGACAGTGAGGTCTTGAAACACATCATGAAGTAAATCACTGGGAATCAGACCACAGCCTACTGCCCTTCTATCCCATTTGAATTTCAGCGGCCTAAGGTATCAAACTTGCCCCCCCAAGGCAATGACTTGCCAATTGTGACACTGTCAATTCTACCTCCTACAATATCACATGCATCTGCCCTTGCCTCTCTGTTCACACTGCCACTTCCCCAGTTTGGGTCACCGTCTCCTTTCACTTAGACCACTGCATCAAACTCCTATTCTGTCTCCATTTCTAGGCTTACCCTACTCTAATCTAGTTAACACACTGCAACCAGAATAATCTTTATGGTACATTCCAGACAGAAGTGCAAAGGCCTGAGGCAAGAAAGATTGTGGCCTTGGCAGGAACTACAAGAAGTGAGCGTGACTGGTGGCAAAGGGAAAAGCAGCAGTAGCTGGAGAGGTAAGTGGAGCCCTTCCCCAAACCCTCAAAGCTCTCTGGTTACCCCCCTAGGATAAAGTCCAAACTTTCTCACGTGGTATACAAAGGCCCTGCCCCATCTGTGCTGCTCCTCCTTCCCCCTCTCCCTCCACCATGACCTCTCTACCCTTCAGTTCACATTCTATACAGAGGCCAAACTGTAGTGTATTTGCAAGTTTCCCAACTGCACTTTGCTCTCCGGCCTCCGGATTTTTGCACATGCTATTCCCTGTGCTTAGAATATTCTTCCTTTCTTAAGATTTCAGCCTGACATCATTTCCCCTGGGAAGCCCCATGGCTCTCCCATCCTCCCCACCCTGTCCCCCCACAAGAAAGAGGGTTACATGTCCTGCTGTGTAGTCCTACCAGTGGTCTATGCTGAGTTTGATTCTGAACACCTGTTTACGTGTCTCTCTACCTGAATAACTATGAACAACTTAAGGGCAGGACTGTATCTTCCACACACCCCTGTATTCCCAGGTTACAAAGTAGGTGCTCAGGAACTATATGCTGAATGAACAAGCACTTCCTGTGTCACCCACTGAAATCACGGAACGAGTAGATAAAGGTACTTCTTTTTTTTTTTTTTTTTTTAATTTCCATAGGTTATTGGGGAACAGGTGGTGTTAGGTTACATGAATAAGTTCTTTAGTGGTGATTTGTGAGATTTTGGTGCACCCATCACCTGAGCAGTATACATTGCATCCAATTTGTAATTTTTTGTTTTTGAGACGGAGTCTCGCTCTGTTGCCAGAACTGGAGTGCAGTAGCATGACCTCAGCTCACTGCAACCTCCACCTCCTGGGTTCAAGCGATTCTCCTGCCTCAGCCTCCTGAGTAGCTGGGACTATAGGCATGTGCCACCATGCCCAGCTAATTTTTGTGTTTTTAGTAGAGACAGGGTTTCACCATGTTGGCTAAGATGGTCTCAATCTCTTGACCACCCGCGTCAGTCTCCCAAAGTGCTGAGATTACAGGCGTGTGCCACTGCGCCCGGCCTAGTCATTCATTCATTCATTTATTTATTTATTGAGATGGAGTCTCACTCTGTTGCCCAGGCTGGAATGCAGTGGTGCGACCTCGGCTCACTGCAACCTCTGCCTCCTGGTTTCAAGCGATTCTCCTGCCTCAGCCTCCCGAGTATCTGGGATTACAGGTACATGCCACCATGCCTGGCTAATTTGTATTTTTAGTAGAGATGGGATTTCACCATGTTAGCCAGGATGGTCTTGATCTCCTGACCTTGTGATCCGCCTGACTTAGCCTCCCAAAGTGCTGAAATTACAAGCGTGATCTACCGCACCCGTCCCAATTTGTAGTCTTTTATCCCTCACCCCCTTCCCACCTTTTCCCCCTGAGTCCTCAAAGTCCACTGTGTCATTCTTATGCCTTTGCATTCTCATAGCTTAGCTCCCACTTATAAGTGAGAGCATACGATGTTTGGTTTTCCATTCCTGAGTTCCTTCACTTGTAATAATAGTCTCCAATCCCATCCAGGTTTCTGCGAATGCCGTTAGAGTGGATAAAGGTACTTCTTTGGCAGAGTGAATGAACAGGGTAGAGCGAAAAGTGGAAAGCACTACAATGACATCCACTTATAGCCAGGAACAGTTGGTTTTGACTCCTTTCTTCTCACTATCTTCTTTGGCTATGTAGAAACATCATTCTGGATAACCGAGTTTTCCATAAAGCTTAACTTTAAAACTTAACATTTTATCTTACTCATTTTGGATGAAACCTTTGCATTAGATCTTTCTAAAACAAATTTAACACAGTTTAGCCTACTTTAAATTTTTCTTGGTAACTTAAGGTCATCAAATATACTTTAACATGTCCCCAGACTGGTGTGCTTTTTTATGTTCCAGTGTCTGACTTTAGTTGTTTCTCCTTGGTTGCTGTCTCAGTCAACTCAGGCTGCTATAACAAAATACCATAGGGTGATGGCTTAAACAATGGACATGGCTCTGGAGGCTGAGATGTCTAAGGTCCAGATACTGGCAGTTTCAGTTCCTGATGAGGGCTCTCTTCCTGGTTTGTAGACCAAAACTTTGCTGTGTCCTCACACGGCAGAGGGAGAGGGGAGCTCTGGTTTCTCTTCCTCTTCTTATGAGGACACTAATCCCATCATGGGAGTCCCACTCTCATGACCTCATCTAAACTGATTACCTCCCCAAGGGCCCCATCTCCAAATATCATCACACTGCAGGATTAGGGCTTCAACGTAAGAATGGTGGGGGCTGGGAGGGGGTGGGGGAGACAAACATTTAGTCTAAAACAGTTGTTTGCTGTCAAGGCTGCTGTGACCTCAGAACATTAGAACTGAAAGGGGTCTCTGAAAGCATCTACTTCTTATTACTGTCAGTGCCTGCAGTCCTTGCTTATCCTCTTCTTAATTTGCTGCTTCTTAGGCTTAGAACAAAACTGTGGAGCTTATAAAAACTGTGTGAAAAATAGAACATGCAGCTTCTAAAGAGGGAGGGGCTGGGCGCGGTGGCTCACGTCTGTAATCCCAGCACTTTGGGAGGCCAAGACAGGTAGATCATCTGAGGTCGGGAATTTGAGACCAGCCTGACCAACATAGAGAAACCCCACCTCTACTAAAAATACAAAATTAGCTGGGCGTGGTGGTACATGCCTATAATCCCAGCTACTCAGGAGGCTAAGGCAGGAGAATCACTTGAACCTGAGAGGCTGAGGTTGCAATGAGCCAAGATCACACCATTGCACTCCAGCCTGGGCAACAAGAGTGAAACCCCATTTCTAAATAAATAAATAAAATAAAAATAAAAGAGGGAGGGCCTTTATGCTCCTCACTTTCTGTCATCCACACTGTGGCTCAGGAGTGGGTTTTGCTTGCTCCCTTCCTAGGACTTGGCAATGTTCTGAAGGGCACTGGTGTCCAGGAGCAGCTGGCCTTTTACAGTGAGACAAACCCTAGGGTAAATTTTGGCCTCTCCATCACAGCCTTTCTCAGCTCAGTTTCATCAACAGGGAAATGAGAATCAATACAGACCTCAAAGGGTTCTTCTGAGAAATAAAATGAGATAATGTAAATAAAGTAAATACCACAAGGCCTGGCAGAAAAGAATGTGCTGAATAAATAGTGTTTATTATCATTATATACAATAATCCTTTCATCATTCACCACACAAACAAGAACAACTTGCTGAGTAATAGAAAAATAAAATAGACTGATTTAAAAGACAAAAATCAAAGGCAGCCACCTCAGAAAATGGTTTGATTCCGGATATTAAAATATTAATCTCTTACATCTGTATAGCATAAAGTGCATTTTCACATAAGTCAGCTCATAGGAAGCTCTAGCCCTTTCAGGAAGGCCAGGACAGATGATATTGCTCCTATTGGACAAAGAAGAAACCAGTCTAACAAGGTTAAGGGCCTTGTATGGGGACACACAAGACAGAACTAGAGAGTCAGGGTAAGCTCCAGGGTTGCAGACTCCCATTCCATGGGTTTTTTGTTTTTTTTTTTCCATGTCTCTGTCTTCTTTCTTATAGGACCAGTCTGGGCAACTAAATGAAAGTGACTCCCTGAGATTCAAGACTGAATTCTCAAACACATTAGTCCTTCAACACTCTGTGTATCATGAGGGAAGCCTCTGAGGTCACAGTCAGCCTCTGAGGGCAGCCACTGCCCTCTGACTTGTCCTGGAAAGTGTGGCTCGAAGTCTAGCCAGAGAAGACACGTCATGTTGTCTTCAAAAGCATGACTACTCAACTGAGTGGATTTCTAGATCATGTCCCACCCTTAGCTCTTCCCAGAAGCAGGGAGGAAAAGTCAGATTTGAAAAAGGATATTTGTCCTCAGATTCCTTTTTCATTTCAAGCCTACTCTGAAGTCCTTATGGCTTGCTCATGCATTTTTCCTCTTAACAAAGAGGCTTCATCACTTTCAATTTTTGAAAAATTATCTTAACATACAAATAGACCCCTTGTTTATCATAGCTGAGGCTTCAAACTCATGAAAATTAATTACAAACATTCAGATGTTCAAGATAAAAATTTTAGAGGAGTTAAAGAGAGATGGTCCTCCATTCACATTAACCCAGGAACTGTTGTTCTTTTCCTATCATAAGAAACAACTGGGAAGCAATCAGGCAGGCTCACTAAACATTGCTACATTTGCATACAACTGTGGCTTCATTGTGAAGGTGCTACTGACACCTCCATGGGGGCCTCCATGGCTGACAGCCCTTCTCTGAGAACCACCTATTATTACCCACAGCTTCTTCTCAGAGAATCTGCTCCCAAAACTGCTGCTGGTCGGAGACCAAGACAAAGGGCTCCATCCTCTGGCCACAGCTGCCTGGCACTGGAGCCACCACATTCTCTTTCTTAGGAAGCTGGAATTGGGATCCACTCAGTGAATGCAGGCACTGTAATTGTAGAAATCTGTCAAGTAGGAGTTGAGGCAACCAAACTCAAGTTTGGGCCATGTGAGTAGGTGAGTGAGCCAGCAGGGTCCACAAAGAGGAAGAAGGATGGATAACAAGCTCAGAGAGAGGCAGAGATGTGAGACGAAGTGGCCACAGAGAGAGATGGTGAGAGTGCCTGCTTTCTTTCTAGTTTCTTGGGACACCGGGGTTGGGTTCTGTGATATATCCCAATGGTTTTCAAACAGATTTCTTTTGCTCAAGTTAGCTTGAGCGAGTTCTAGTCCTGGTAACCAAATCATTCCTATCGAAGACAGAAGGCATGCCCATCATAGCAAAAGCTCAGTTTGAATTCAAATCTTCAGATGGTAATTTACTAAGAAACAGCCCTGACTATTATGTTTTCTATTCTACTGCTCTGACCAGATCTGGGATATTTGCTTTAAGAAGCCAGAAGCTAAGTTCTTGTCCTCTGTCTTAGAAAACTCTTCCCAAGGCTCTGCAGAGCTCCTTTTTTTTTCTTATAAGTACAATCTACTTCTTCAGAAATGATAAAATTCCTCTGTTGATTTTTCGTTTGTTTTAAATAGGGACAGGCTCTCACTCTGTTGCCCAGGCTGGAGTACAGTGATGCAATCATACTCACTGAAGCCTTGAACTCCTGAGATCAAGTGATCTTCCCATCTCAGTCTCCTGAGTAGCTGGGACTACAGGTGTGTACTATCATGGCTGACTAATTGCCTCTTTATCTTGTAGAAATGGGGCTCGCTATGTTGTCCAGGCTGGTCTCAAACTTGTGGCCTCAAGTGATCCTCCCACCAAAGTGCTTCTCTGCTGATTTTAAATGTCATTTAACCCTGTGTCAATACTATCTTCTGCCTCAAGGACCCCACACTGGTGCTTCAGTAGCTGATTTCTCCCCCTCCATGGAAACAAAAACTATGTACACCTGAGGCACGGCAGCTAGTATCCTATTCAATGACCAATCTATTTGAATACTTCTTTCAGAGCATCAACAGGTTAATTGTGGATTCATCCACACCCTCAGACCCATGGTCATAAGCTCACTGCACTTCATCTGCAACTTCCATTCCAAATCTGACAGCTGCCATCTTGGTCCAACTCCTTCTCACAATATGGCCCCACCCTACCTCTATAACTTTATTTCTAAACATAAACTTCCTTTTCAGTCACTCTGATTCTTCAAAGTCTTACTTGCGCCCCTGAGTCTTAGAGCAACACACTCAAATAAATAAATAAGCATAGCCTTTTCCTCCCCCTGTGAAATTCTGCCCTTAAGGGGAGGTAGTAAGAGCTCCTAAAGATCCTGATCCCGTAAGGCCAGGATGTATTACAGCAATAGTTCCCTCCTGGGTGAGTTCCTTCTCTGAAACTTAGTTTCTGGTGAGTTAATGTGGTAGAAGTCAAAAAAGGCTCTAGTAATTTCTCCCCTCCCTGTATATGTGTGTTGCTCCCAGTTTATTAGATGTCCCCACTTCTTAGATCGGGTCTTGCAACTTGCTTTGATTCACAGAATGTGGTGGACTTCTGAGTTCACGCCTTAAGAGGAATGGCAGCTTCTGCTTCTTCTCTCTTGGAAGCCAGCCACCATATAAGAAGTCTCAATACCCTGCTGTGGAGAGAAGTCACTGGATAGAGGTCTGAAGCCCTGTTGAATGCCAGCAGAAGTCCCAGTTGAATGCAGGCACCTCACTGAGCCCAGGTGACAGCAGCAGAAGAACCACTCAGCTGAAACTCAGTCGACCCACAGAACTGGGAGAAATGATAAACTGTTGGTGCTTAAGTCACTAGGACTGGGGGATGGCTCATTACACAGCAATAAACAACTAGTACAACTTACTTGGTAAAAGGTCAGTCCCAGTTCAAGAGGAAAGATAACCGCTGTGTCCCTGGGAAAAAAAGCTCATTTGTTGACTTGGACTTTTTTTTTCAGGGACACCACAAATATCCCAGGCAAGGAACCTCTTCCTGCTGTTTCATCCCTTATACATTCCATTTGTCATCAAACTCTGTCTTCTTCCTAAACACATTTTGGACTTAATCCTTCCTGTCTGGTCTCACTGCTGCCATCACAACTCAGGCTCTTATCTCCTTAGTTTAGAAATCTACACCCATCCTCTCTTTCCCAAACTTTCTTCCTTTGATCTGTCCTGTAAATGACACTGGGCTTGCTTTTCTTCCTAAACTAGGGCTTTCAGCATATTAGTCCCATCTAATCAACTCTTGCTTTCTAGGTCTGACCTGGTTCCTTTCCATCCACTCCTCTGCTCAGGAAGCCTGGATCCCAACCCACACACACATCAAGTCTGTGCTTCCTACAAGCCTCTGTCCTGATATTCCCTGACCCATCTAGCCACCAGCCACCTTTTTCCCAGTTTCCACAATACTGAGTCTTCCTCTCTTCAAAACTCACAACACTCTACCTCATAATTCAACACTTATTTATATAATTGATGAGCTCACCTGCAATTTTCTCTTAGGTTTATAACTCAGATTCCCAATTACATCAC
The DNA here is from genome assembly GCA_036589455.1 of Ateles fusciceps. Classification (NCBI taxonomy): domain Eukaryota; kingdom Metazoa; phylum Chordata; class Mammalia; order Primates; family Atelidae; genus Ateles; species Ateles fusciceps. Next base: position 6,453,327 of record JAZHEH010000517.1, on the reverse strand, counting down.
AAGATGAGGGGCTATTTCTTACATTTATGTATGTTCCTTATAGGCAAGTGCTGGTATAAAGATTTTCAGTGAAGTCATCCCTATCAATTTGAATGAGTTTTCCTTTTTAAGTCACTAGTGTGCTTTACACAACTGTGCTTTAGAACATTTGCCTCTGTCACTGAACCAATATCCATTTGGTTCAGAAAATCTATATTTTTTAAATGGAAAATTAGATAATACCCATTGGCAAAACCAAAAGATAACTGAGTACCTGCCAGATCTGAAACCATAAAACTGCATGGTAGGAACAAACGTGGGGAGCCAGGCACAGTGGCTCACACCTATAAACCTAGTAGTTTGGGAGGCGGAGGTGGGAGGATTGTTGAGCCCAGTAGTTTGAGACTAGCCTGGGCAATATAGCAAGACCCCATCTCTACAAAAAGTAAAAATATTTGCTGGGCATGGTAGTGTGCACCTGTAGTCCCGGCTACTTGGGACACTGAGGTGGGAAGATCACTTGGGTCTGAGAGGTCAAGGCTGCAGTGATCCACGAGCATGCCACTGCACTCCAGCCTAGGCAACAGAGCAAGACCCTGTCACAAAAACAAACAAACCAAGAAACGTGGCTCCTCTTGTGTTCCCTGAGTTCAGTACTGCAGCAGGCCATAGGGAACAGCCACTGCAGCAGCTGACACCTGGTATTAAGACCCATGGTCAGCCAGATAAAAAAGGGATGGGCAGAAATAAAATGCAGGTTAAGAATAATATATTCTAGGAATTAAATAACAGGGATATACTAACGATAGTCCATTCCCTGAGAAAAGCATACCATCACAATACCTGCTGGTACATTCATGTCTACCTGATATGTGCTAGGACTTGGGGTAGTGTGTGCATTTTATTCATTTAATCTTCAATATAACCCTGGAAGGCACAGATGAGGAAACCCAGGCACAACTGAGAGTCATTGTTCTAAAGCTATTAAGTGGATAATGATTCAAACCTAACTGGGTGTGACGCAGATGTCCACATTCTTTTCATCTTTCCACCAGCTTGTGTTGTCTCTTATGGGAAGAGAGGAAGAGATAAGACTTCATGGCATCAAGAAAGAATTTTTTTTTTTGAGACAGGGTTTCACTCCCATCATCCAGACTAAAGTGCCATGATACAATCTAGGCTTACCGCAACCTCTGTCTCCTAGGCTCAAGTGATTGTCCTGCCTTAGCCTCCCAAGTAGCTGGACTACAGGCATATGCCCACCACACCTGGCTAATTTTTGTATTTTTCGTAGAGATGGGGTTTCACCACATTGCCCAGGCTGGTCTCGATCTCGTGGGCTCAAGTGATCTGCCCATCTTGGCCTCCCAAAGTGTTGGGATTATAGGAGTGAGCCACCACGCCCAACCAAGAAAGAATATTTAGCAAGCACTTATACAATTCCCACTGTGCTAGGTGTGGGAAAGATTGTTGAAATATATGGCTCTTTTTAGTGGCTACCAAGGAGTGGCTTGACGTGGTAAAGCCCCCATAAATTCCATCAGCACTCCTCCACAAATAAAAGTACAATCAAGCAAAACAAGGGTGTCTGTGATGCGAGCTCAGTCTCAACCTCCTGAGCTCAAGCGATCCTCCTGAGTAGCTGGGTCCATAAGCGTATGCTACCACATCTGGTGAATTTTTGAATTTTCTATAAAGACAGGGTCCCCCTATGTTGCCCTGACTAGTCTTGAACTCCTGGGCTCAAGGTATTGTCCCACCTCCGTCTCCAAAGTGCTGGAATTATAAGTGTGAGCCACCTTGCCCAGACTATTAATGTTCATTTCAATATTGCTTTGGCTATCAAAAAGTTGGGAGCTTTAGCTATAAGGTATAAATGGTACACGGCCGGGCGCAGTGGCTCACGCCTATAATCCCAGCACTTTGGGAGGCCGAGGTGGGTGGATCACAAGGTCAGGAGTTCGAGACCAGGGCCAACATGGTGAAACCCCATCTCTACTAAATATACAAAAATTAGCCGGGTGTGGTGGCAGGTGCCTATAATCTCAACTACTTGGAAGGCTGAGGCAGGAGAATTGCTTGAAACTGGAAGGTGGAGGTTGCAGTGAGCCGAGATCGTGCCACTGCACTCCAGCCTGGACAACAAGAGCAAAACTGTGTCTCAAAAAAAAAAAGTATAAATGGTACATAGGGATGTGTCACTTTAGAGAAGGTGAACTTCTGCCCACAGCAGTGACAACATGGTATTGGGAGAGAACCTAGGGTCCGGACAAAGCTGCTGATGAACTGTTTTGTGCAGTGGGTCCAACCCCAGGGGGAGCCCTTTCCTAGCTGAGAACAGCTGATCTGGGAACACCCACAGAGATAGCCCAGCATACTGCAGAGCGGCTCTGCTGGGCAGCAAATGCTTCCCAGATCCTGTCTCAGCCTGCTTTACTCCTGGGGCTTGGGATTTCCCAAACCCAAAGAAGAAAAGAAAATGACTTAGAGCTAACAGCATGAACTGCAGACCCTCTGTCGCCACTGAGTTAATCCTTTGGTTTCCACAATGTCGCAAAAGCAATCTTAATAATTCACCATACTATCAGAATTTCAAACTTTAATTCCCAAACAATTGACAAAGAAAATTCTGAAGAATGACCTCAACAGTAGCCCAAATCCATCCCAGAGCCCCTGTTTTCAAGGAAATAAAGGAAATGGGACTGTTCTCAAGTACTAGAAGGAAAAAGCCCTGGTCTTGCTCTCAGGAGTCCTAGTCAAAAATCCTGTTTGACTCAGAGTATAATCCTCACCAAATCACTTAACCATGTAGGCTCAATTTTCTTATCTGAGAAATGGAGGCGGGAGAGTAGGCATGCCGCCTGCTTCATAGGATTGTTGAAAAGGTTAAATAAGATAATGTGAATATAAGTGGCTTTTTGTACATAGGAGGCACTCAGCAATAGCTGAAATATACTAAAAAGCAGTGCTGACACTGAAACACAGAAAGTGCTGACAGAAACAAAACATTTTCTATAATTGAGAAACTGCCCTGACCACCACTGCCGCAGCGCCCTTGGCTTTTTACTCAAACTCTACACACAGTTTTAAAAACTCTTATCAGGGATCATAACAGGAAGCTTTCACATCCTATTTTTTGGGCTGATTTTTGGAAGGCAAATACTAACATCTGAAATCTATTTTAAATCTATTTTTAACAAGTCCAGGTATTATTCAGTTAAAAGAAACCTGAGCCGGTGAGGTCACCAGCTGAGATGGACCTAAGATTCCACACATATTGCAGAGATATGACTGCTAGCATCCTCTTAGGGCTAATCCGTGTGAATGATAAAATCACTAGAGAATTTCTTATAGGTTAAAAGCGGGCAATCTTGATCCAAATCCCTAATAGAGGTTTAAGGAACTATGGGGAAATGTCTCCTTCAGACACTCAGCCCTCACCTCAGCTTCATCACCATCTTCCTGGATCAGGCCCAGATTTCATACCCAGGCCACAAGACCTGACATCATCTAGTCCTGTCTACTTCTCAGACCTTATCTCCTGCCCCTTTCTCCTTAAAATGTATGTTTCAGCAGCACCAACTTGCTTGGAATTCATCAGTGCGTATGCGTGTGTGTGTGCAAACTGTTTCCTTTGCCTCCAATGCCCTCACTACCCCCCACCCCCACCCAGCCCTAACATCTAGAACCTTGCTACTTAAAGTGTAGTCCTGCAGCTCTGGCATCCCACAACCTTGTTAGAAATGTTGACTCTCAGGCGTGTTCTAGACCTAACGTTAAGAATCTGTATTTTACTAAGATTCCAGGTGATTGGATGTAATTTAAGGTGGAGAAGCCCTAAACTAAGACCCTACTCTTTCCAGAAGCCCTCTTTGACAGACAATAGCCCCTGCCTCCCTGCCATGCCAGACAGATGCCCCTCTTGGGTGTTCCCAACCTTTTGCTCACTTCATTTATTATAGAGTAATTTGCATATGCTTATATGTTCATGCGCCTGTCTTCTGTCCCAGACTGAGGGCTCCCCACAGGCTGCAGAACATACCATCCTTGTGCCCCCCCATTTTGTACAAGTCCTGACAGATGGTCAGAACTTAAGAAATGTCATTTGACACAACTAATAACTTTATTTTTTTTTTTGAGACGGAGTCTTGCTCTGACGCCAGGCTGGAGTGCAGTGGCGCAATCTCAACTCACTGCAACCTCCACCTCTTGGGTTCAAGTGATTCTTCCACCTCAGCCTCCCAAGTAGCTGGGACCACAGGCGCATGCCACCACGCTCAGCTAATTTTTGTATTTTTAGTAGAGACAGGGTTTCACTATGTTGGCCAGGATGGTCTCGGTCTCTTGACCTCATGATCTGCCCACCTTGGTCTCCCAAGGTGCTGGGATTACAGGCGTGAGCCACTGTGCCCAGCCAAGTTCTTGTGATTTTAATTTTATTTACTAACTTTAATAGGTTGTTTTTGTTTTTTGAGACGGAGTCTTACTCTGTAGCCTAGGGTGGAGTGCAGTGATGCAATCTCGGCTTACTACAACCTCCGCCTCCCAGGTCCCAGTTCAAGCAATTCTCCTGCCTCAGCCTCCCAGGTAGCTGGGATTACAGGCACACACCACCATGCCCAGCTAATTTTTTTTGTATTTTTAGTAGAGTCGGGGTTTCACCATGTTGGCCAGGCTGGTCTTGAACTCCTGACTTCATGATCTGCCGCCTTGGTGTCCCAAAGTGCTGGAATTACAGGCATGAGCCACCATGCCCAGCCCTTAAATAACTAAGAGTTTTAACAAGTTCAATAACTAAAACTTTAATAACTAACTTTAACAATGACATCAGATACCTGTGGGCTATGTGTAAAAGTATTACAATTGGCTGGGCACAGTGGCTCACACCTGTAATCCCAGCAATTTGGGAGGCCAAGGCAGGAGGATTGCTGAACTCAGGAATTCGAGACCAACTAGGGTAACAAGGCGAAACCCTGTCTCTATAAAAAAATGCAAAAATTATCCAGGTGTAATGGCATATGTCTGTAGGCCCAGCTACTTAGGAGGCTGAGGTGGGAAGACTGCTTGAGCCTAAGAGGGAGAGGCTACAATTAGCCAAGATTTCGCCACGGCACTCCAGCTTGTATAACAGGGCAAGACTCTGTCTGAAAAAAAAAGCATTACAATTTAGGTTAATCATGTTACATATTTGAATCTAGATACTCAGAATGCTGCATTTATGTATTCTTCATATTTAAAATATTATAAAATTAATTTTAAATTGTCTTATGTAAAGTTTCGAACATACACAAAAGTGGGGAAGAATAATGAACCCCTCACCCAACATCAACAAATATCCACTATTTTTTTTAACCATTCTTGTTTCATCCATTTCTCTCACCCTCACTTAGTCACTCTTTGAGGGGCTCTATTGTTTTCAAACAAATGCAAAATATAATGCCATTTCAACCACAAATATTTCAGTATGTATCTGTAATTTTAATGGACTTAACCACCATGCCATTATTATAGCTAATAAAATTGACATAATTCCTTAATATAATCTAACACTCAGTCTGCATTCAAATTTCCCTGTTTCCAAGATGAATTTTTATAGCTGGATTTGTAGAAATTGGTGGGGGGAATGTTTTTCAGCAAACAAAAAATAATTCTCAATAGTCAAACCAACAGGCCCTAGAGATCTAAAGCGTGGGATCTAGAGACATAAACCTGACAACGTTGGAATTTGCTTTTGAAGTCTGCATTTCTCCTGGCTGCAATAAGAACTGGGAGTTTCTGAGAAACATACTGGCAGAAGCAGTTTCAGGGGCAAATCCAATTACTTCCGAGTTGTTCTTTTAATGGTAAGTTCTGATCTGTGCTCTGCTGGTCAAGAGCACAATTCAGGTTTCTCTCTGCTCCCATTTGAGTAGCACTTCAGGTCTGCCTCCTGCTTGTTGTAGCTCTACACATAACACACAAGGGACAGAGATCTGATTTCCATACAGTGGCCTACCATTCAGCCAGATTCTGCTTTGTCCCTACACATTCACTCCCCCTGGCTCCTACTGGGTCTGTTATATTCAGATATGAACTTTCCAGGAATATCATCATGTCATAGGCCTTTTTCTGTATGACAAGTTCAATGCTAATCATGAATAGTCAGCTTCATGCAGAGGGTTAGTATTATTCATGAAAATTGTGACTTCACATCTAGAAACAGGACAAAAGTGGCCTAAAATAGGCAGGCTGCATCTCGGTTAAATCTACCAGGCAATTACCAACGTCTCTTGCTACGAACAGTACAAGAGTTTTTGCTGAACTATGTTAATCAGACACACTAGAAGCACAATATTCTGCCAGACTCAATGTCTGAGGTCCGGCTTGATGGGTAGCCCTGCTGCCCACAGGGTTAACTGAAGGGTTTTCCAAAAACCAAAGCCAGACACCGCCCATCCTCATCCCCAGAAACCAGGTACTATAGAGCTCTCATTCCCAACTTCTACAAATCTCTCTGCCCAGACCACTTCAAGGCCAGCTTTAGAGATCTGAGAGAGTTATCAAGGGGCCACAGAAAAACTCGAAATAATATTTAATTTTCCTTTTTTGGAATAGTAAAGCATATATGGTAAATATTACAAATTAGAGGCATAGTAAATGGTTTGTAGCATTTTGTTATAATTCTCTCCTCTAGAACCTGGTTTCAATGACCACATGAATCAGTTACTATTGGCCCAGATTGTGTTTTAGAAATGCAAGTCGAAGATCATCTTTCCAAATAAAAGTGCCCAGATTGAAACCCCCTCTTTACCACTCCCAAGAGAATGACACAGGCTGGTACTAAAAGACCATCTTTGTGTTGAACAAATGGACCGAGGAAAATCTGCTTTCCTCTCCCTCTGCCTCTTTCTTCTTTACATAACTAGAGGCAAATGAAGATGTTTTTCGTTTTAAAATTTGATTAAGCAGACTGAGCAAAAGCCCATTCTTCTGGTCTTTACTGTTTTCTCAATTTGGGGACTGGATTAAGGCACACTCAGGTTGGAAGGACAGTGAAGCTAAGGCCTAACTGCCAGGCAGTGTTAACATCTGGGCGTTTAAATTACAAAAGGTGAGTACTAGGTCTGCAGCTCTGGTTCAGGGGCTGCCTTTCCCCCGGAGGCCTCAGAATTCAGACTGCTATTCCAGGTGCCACTGAAAGAGTTCCTAACTCCCACACACAAGCCTCCTGACCTGAGAGGTAACAAAGATGGCAGGGCAAAGAATAGGTTTAAATAATAACCTACCTAAATTATAAGAAAAAAAAAACCCAGATAGAATGGTTATTAATGCACTGTCTTTTTCTTCAGCTGTAGGCACTGAGCTCTTTTGGCAATTTTTTTTTTTTTTTTTTTTTGTGAGATGGAATCTCACTCTGTAACCAGGCTGGAGTGCAGTGGCATGATCTCAGCTCATTGCAATCTCTGCCTCCCAGGTTCAAGCAATTCTGCTTCAGCCTTCTGAGTAGCTGGGACTACAGGTACCCGCCACCACGCCCACCTAATTTTTTTGTATTTTTAGTAGAGACAGGGTTTCACCATATTGGCCAGGCTGGTCTTGAACTCCTGACATTGTGATCTGCCCAGCTTGATCTCCCAAAGTGCTGGGATTACAGGCGTGAGCCACTGCACCTGGCCTCTTTTGGCATATTTTAAAATATATGAACTACATTAGTAGACTCCTTATGATACCAGATCTTGTTTTAGTTTCTGTGGTTCAAACCTTTTGCAAGAGCTTTCTACACACAATATTTTCTCTACCTTGTTTACAAGTATAGTCATGTATCTCTTAGACAAGGATTCGTTCTGAGAACTGCACTGTCATATAATTGTGTGTTGTGTGAACATCATAGAGTCCACTTGCACAAACCAAGATGAGATAGCCTACTACATACCTACTCTATAATGGGATAGCCTATCACTCAGGCTACAAACCAGAGCAGCATGTTACTGTACTGAATACTGCAGGAAACTCTAACATAATAGTAAGTATTTATGTATCTAAACATAGAAAAGGCACAGTAAAAATACTGTATAAAAGATAAAAATTGGTTTACCTATATCATGGCACTTACCATGGAATGGAGCTTACAGGACTGGAAGTTGCTCTGGGTGAGTCAGTGAATGAATGGTGAGTGAATGTGAAGGCTAGGACACTACTGTAGACTTTATAAAAACTCTGTATACTTAGGCTACACTGAATCCATTAAACATTATTTTTCTTGAATAATAAATTAACCTTAGCTTACCGTAACTTTTTTACTTTATAAACTTTTTAATTACTTTAGCTTTTTGACTATTTTGTAATAACACTTAGCTTACAACACAAACACATTGTATAGCTGTAGAAAAATATTTTCTTCCTTTATATCCTTCTCCTTTTTTTGTGGAGACAGACTCTTGCTATGTCATCCAGACTGGAGTGCAGTGGCATGATGCCGGCTCAGTGCAATCTCCAACTCCCAGGTTCAAGTGATTCTTGTCACTCAGCCTCCCAAGTACCTGGGATTATAAGTGCCACCACACCTGGCTAATTTTTTACTTTTAGTAGAGATGGGGTTTTGCCATGGCGGCCAAGCTGGTCTAGAACTCCTGGCCTCAAGTGATCCACCCACTTCATCCTCCCAAAGTGCTAGGATTACAGGCGTGAGCCAACGTGCCCAGCCTTTATATCCTTCTATAAGCTTTTTCTCCTATTACAGTTTTTAAATGTTTTACTTTCATTTACTTTTTAAACTTTTTTGTTGAAAACTAAGACACAAATAAACACAATAATCTAGGCCACACAAGGTGAGGATCATCAGTATCACTGTCTCCATGTCCACCTCTTGTCACCGGAAGGTCTTCTGGGCAGTAACACGCATGGAGGTCTCATCTCCTGTGACAACAATGCCTCCTTCTAGAATACCTCCTGAAGAACCTGCCTAAGGCTGTTTCACAGTTAACTGCTTTTTTAATAAGTAGAAGAAATATACTCTAAAATAACAGTTAATAGTATAGTAAATACATAAACCAGTAACATAGTTGTTTACTAGCATTATCAAGTATTATGTACAGCACATAATTGTATATATTTCTGTGTGACTGGCAGTACAGTGAGTTTATTTATACCAGCATCACCACAAACATGAGTAATGTGTTACACTATAGCATCATGACAGATACAACATTAGTAAGCAACAGAAATTTTTTAGCTCCATTATAATCTATCTATCTATCTATATATTTATTTAAAGATTAGTCAAATGCAGTGGTGAGAAGGGAAGAAAGAGTAGAAAAAGAAGTGTGATCTGTAACTGACTGAACAATCAGTTGAGACACTCCTTATGGGACCACCATTGTATAGGTGGTCTGTTCTGTGCAGCGCATGACTGTATCTTTTTCAGATTCCTCCTATCCTATACACTCCTGAGGGTCAGGGTATCCTATTGTTTTTGTAGTTTGCATATAATAAACAGTGAATATAGGAATAAATGAATGAAACAGAAAACAGGCATTTTAGTAAAAGGCTGAAGAAACTGGGTTGTGAGTTACTATTTTAAACAATAGAACATGTTATGCTAACATGGGTTAAAGAACTACCATATCAGCTTTGTATGGTACTTAACAATGTATTTACTGCATATCACTTCTGGGGACCTATTCACATCCAAATAATAAGTAGTGTCATAACTAAGTTTCACTATATATTAAGATGTTCATTCCAAAAAGTACAAGATTTTTTTTTCCCCTAGCCTGCTTCTGAGAGGTTGCCTTCTCTATCCCTGAAAGAATCAGAAATTAACCAAAAGTAGGAATTCTCATGGGGCTTATCCATCAAGGGAATATCTTCAGAATGAGGTGCCAAGGAAATCAGCATTCCTATTTCTGAAAAGCCTCAACAAGAGAAGTGAAAATCCTCAGCCCAGGATGTCTTCTTTCACATGCTCCATGAAATCCACCAGCCTAACTACCTGACCTTGGGCAGGGGCCTCCCTCTCTGCACTCTTAGTGTTCACAGTCCTGTAAACCATCACATTGGGTATTACGGTCTTACTCTGGCAAGCAGGTATCTCACAGTACTTCCAGTAGACACCATCCTCGTGCTCCGCCACATAGCACCAGGGGCTCACGTCTCCATCTGGGTTTCTGTTGGGGAAAAGGATAAAACTGATGATTTCTGATGTGCTAACTCAGCTGGTTCATTGCTTTTCAGTTTTACAGAAAAGGAAATGCTTTGCTTCTGTATTGTTTCTAATACTTGGTCTGTATCTCAGTGCCATCTCTTGTCAAAAAGGAAAATATGGTAATATTACAAGAACAAACGTATCTACTCTGACATATACTTCAGAGTCTGGAGGAAAGTAAGCAAAGGTAATATATGTTTTGGTAAATTCACTATAGTTTAACTAGGACAAATGACCACTGCACACATCATGCCAAATAGCACTGGCACCTTGAATGTGAACATGGAGATTCCAAGGCTGAGTGAGCACAGGGGCTCCCAGTGCTGCTGATGAATATGCGAACTGACACAACCGGTCAGAGCAGCAATTTGGTAATTAGAGCCAAAGGCCCTAGAAATATGCAAACCCTCCACTTGGCAATTTCCTCTTTAGGAATTTATTCTAAGGAAATCTCACCTATATAGATGTTCAACAAAACACTTTTATAATATAAAAAACAGGTGGAAATAGCAAATATCCAACAATAAAGGATTGGTTAAATAAATACTATATCCATAGAAGGGAATACTAGGCAGCTAGGGAAAATGTGGTATAGAAACCAGTCTTATTAATTTGCAAATATATTCACAATGCCTTACTAGACTTTTTTTTTTTTTTTTTGAGACGGACTCTCACTTTGTCACCCAGGCTGGAGTGCAGTGGCGTGATCTTGGCTCACTGCAACCTCTGTCTCCCAGGCTCAAGCAATTCTCCTGCCTCAAGCCTCCCGAGTAGCTGGGACTACAGGTGTGCATTTCCACACCTGGTTGATTTTTTTTTTTTTTTTTTTTAGTAGAAGTGGGGTTTAACCATGTTGGCCAGTCTGGTCTCCAACTCCTGATCTCAAGTAATCTGCCCATCTCGGCCTCCCAAAGTGCTGAGATTATAGGCATGAGCAACTGTGCCCAGCCTTATTAGATTTTTTTTTTAAAGAGGCAGTTATAAAACCCAATAGATGACACAATCCCATGTTTTGAGAAGACGTACTTAAGGAGGAATGTACACCAAACTCTTATAAAGTATCTCTAGACACTGGAACTATTGGTGATTTCAATTTTTTTTCTTTTCTGGTATTGTTTCCTCAATAGTGAATACTCCAATGGTGTAATTTTTAAACAGTAAAATAAAATTCACTTAATAAAGACTCCACTGACAAGCTTTCATCAGGATCAGGCTCACATTTGCTAGAAATGGGTACTATTCCTTCCTTAAAATGCTGACTCCTCACAGAATACTGAGGAAAACTGCGCCAGAGTTTCAGTTAGAACTTGTGATCCTGTCATGAGGTACCAATTTCTGATACGGAGATATTTTTAAAGACGTATTTCACATTTCTAAATGAGAATAAATACCCTTTAAGGTCTTTTCAACCCATAGATGCCATAACAATAACAAGCAACACTACTGAAGCAGACAAATAAAACGGCAGGGGCTACTGGACACACAGAAAAGACTCCACCGCTTTCCAAGCCCCTTTTATTTAGACTCAGAACACTGGAAACCTGACACTCCGGTTAGGCCGGAAATGGGCATAAAGACCCTGCAGCAGGAGCAGGGGGAGTAACCCCTATCGGGCCAGAGCAGGCTAAGCCTATCGTGTGGCCTGGAAGATAAGCTTTCCCAAAGCACAAAGCGTCCTTTTATTTCTTGTGCCCAAAGGCAGGTGCCAGCACCAACTCTGCTCTTCCCCATTCTCTGCCTTCCTTCTAAGTCAGTTACTTTGAGCCCAGAAAAGTGCATTCCCATCACTCACCAACTCTCAGACATCTCTAATGTGATGGGTCTGAAAAAGTCACACAAGACAAACATGGTATCGGGTGTCAGCTGAGAAATCAAAGTAGGAGAACTTGTACAAAGCCCTTCTTTAAACAATATTTCACTGTCATTTTCCTCCTATTCAGTGTTCAGCTTTGACATAGTATTTATTTGGTAAAGCCCTTAGAAAACAACTGTTTATTATCAATGTCAAAACCATATTGAAAAGCATCAGAATAGCTTAATAAAGAACAAGCAAATTCATCCTTGACTTTGCTGCAGTGCTAAAACAAAAGGCCTTGACTCTTTGATGTAATAATCCACAATTTAAGCCTCCCTTTTCCAAAGTATAAACTGGTATTAAATAGTTCAGGTCTCCTGCATTCCATCAAATCAAAGGAGAGGGTTTGATGTGATGGCTGCCCAGTGCTAAGGAGAAAGGTTGTCCCTCCTGGCTCTCACTGTTCTCTTAATGGAAGTTTACGGGTGCATTTCTAGGAGCCTGTGGATAGAAGTGGGTGCTAATCCATAAGAAAGAAAAATTTTTTCACTTAAATTAGGCCTCACTGGAAACTTGAAATTTACCTTAAAGTCATATTGAAGGCTGGGTGCAGTGGCTCACACCTGCAATTCTAGCACTTTGGGAGACTGAGGCAGGTGGATCACAAGGTCAGGAGTTTGATACCAGCCTGGCCAATATGGTAAAACCCCATCTCTACTAAAAATACAAAAAAAATTAGCCAGGCGTGGTGGCACATGCCTGTAATCCCAGCTACTCAGGAGGCTGAGGCAGGAGAATTGCTTGAACCCAGGAGGTGGAGGTTGCAGTTAGCCAAGATCGTGCCACTGCACTCCAGCCTGGGTGACAAAGTGAGATTCCGTCTCAAAAAAAAAAAAAGTCAGACTTAAAAACAGGAGCTCTTCTAAGATTTGTTTGATAGGAAGCAACAGAGCAATAGCCTACTACCTAGAGACAGCCTACTACCAAGAGACACTTTGGAAAAAGAAGATAAGTAACTATGGAAAGACAAAAACCAAATACTTGTTTCTCTTCCTAAACACTCTTCTCAACCCAACCCAACTATTCCTATAAATAGAAAACCTAGGGTAAGGTAATAAATGAAAAATGGGGTGAGACTAATTTTTTAATTAATGCAAAAAATAAATTAACATGTATGAGTTTGAAAATAAAATATGAAAGAATTATTTAATGAGCATGTGTAACTTTAACAATGAAATACAACAGATAGCAAAACATGAGGTGGCAAATACATAAATTGTCTCTGGGACTTGGGACTTGGTGGGGAGGGTTTCAAGAAAAATGGGTAAAATGGGGAACTTTATTTAAATAACATACATCTGTAGTGTTTGAGAAGTTTTTTTAAAGAACAAGCTTTTAACACTTTTATAACAAGCAAAATAAGTCAATAGCAACTAGGAGGGAATGGTCAGTTGATACAAGATAGGACAGAAGTGAAGGGAAGTGCTGAAGGTATAGGGATAAAGAGAACATAGACTAAAGGCCTGGTGACTTTGAGACAACTAAAAGGGCCCTAGAGTGTTAGCAAAGGTATGTAGAGGGCAGAAAGTAAACAGTGTGGCCCACACAATACAGGAAAATGTATGTTGGCTCAGCTGGGTCAATAGCACCATGGTTGAGATTCCAACATATGCAGAACCAGGGACATGGTGTATAGTTCAGCAATCATTTTTCCTGTCCCAGCGGCTCAAGAGGCTGTCTTTGCACCTGTCCTAATAATAATTAAATTCAGTGTATTGCTGAATCATGAGCCTCATTACCAGGATCTTGGGCACAAGCAGCAAAAATGTGTAACCAGAAGTGCTTACAATCTTTTCTCTGGGCCCTATACCAGTGATTCTGAACCTGTTTTCAATCACAGATAACTTTGAGAAGCTGATCAAAGCTATGGATCCTCCCCAGGAATTGTGAATACACATCTGAAGCACCACGGATGTCAGGTTAAGATCCCCTGCTAGGGTCAGACAGGAGGTGAAAAGCAAAGAAACATTTAGTCTACTAAAAGGAAGTAAACAGCACACATCTGATGGATACAGCTGTTCTCAGAGCAAGGTTATCCTGGGCTGGCCGGAGGTAGAATAATGTAGGCAGCTTCCTTTGCTCAGAAGCAGGAGGCTTGGGTCACAGATGGTGCTGTTTGACCATGACATTCTCAGTAGCGTAGGCTGCTCTTCTAACTGTGTATTGTCCACTGGTGGTAGGGCTAACTGAGAAAACCCTCCCAAAGAGACAAGAAGTGATCAGACAGAAAAGCAGAGCTTTGAAAGCCAGCATTAAAGCATGTTAATGAGTGAAAAGAGTGTTGAAAAGAGTGGGAAATTGTGTGTGTGTGTGTGTAAAGTGTGGGAGAAATATTTTAAAAGCTGATGAAATAAGTCTCTGAGGTGGCCAAAGCCTTTCCCAAGTTGTGAGCTGGGATGAAAGGGGTTGGAAGAAGAGACCAGATACATATCTATCGTTTTAAAGTACTGCGTGGCCCCATCTTACCTGCAATAGTTGTGCTCACCCAGGCCCCCTCCCCGTTGGGGTATTTCAGAGTGTTGTATGGATGCTGGAAAGTCTCGTTCCAAAACAGACATGGCTTCCCGCCTTGTAGTGCTGTCCAGTTCTGTGTTCCCCTATAATCCGCACCATTGGCTGTGAAACACTCTAGGAGAAGAAAAGACAGAGCAAACTAATTTTCTGGCAACATTCATAGTTTCCTCCCTCTTTGGTTGATGTTTTGTTTTGTTTGGACCAAGTTGGAAATGGATAGTGTCTTGCTAGATCCTGGACACAGTGCAGTTAACACTTCTGGGGCTAAATAAATCTGAAATAGGTACCCTCAAAAAGCCAGGCTAATCTTGGCACTAGCTTGCCTACAGATAGTAGAACATTTTCCCGTAAAGCATACAGATCCCAACTAGGATATAAACAGAGAGCTGAACTGTACTGAAGCCCATGAAGTGAACCAGGAAACCCCCAAATCTGGGAACAGTTGGTAACAGCCATCCATGTGGAATTCTGGGTACTCGGAGGGGGTCACTGCTCTCGCCAGTTTCTCTGTGTGGTAACTAGAACCAGGTCACCAGCTGTAACTGAGTTCTCCCCTACAGTCTGAAAGGCTGCACTGACACTTGGATTTAATAAGACCATCGGATACAGCAATGCTTTGGAATCCCAATCACACAAATCTGGGAATGACTCACATTCCCTGGTAATGAAGAACAGTCCTCCCCATGCTGTTTGAGATAGAGGTGCAACAAAACAGACAGTCAACATGAGGGAGGAAGGGCCGAGTTGGCATTTTCTCTCACCTCTTTCTGAAATTCTTTGTACAAGGCACATTGAAAATCGTCTCAGGTCCAATTTAATAAAATGACAAATCCTCGCAGGTGCAACAATGTGTTTCTAAAATCTGCTTCTCAGACTTTGGGGGATGGGAACTGAGGCTGACAGGATTTTCACCCACATATTGCATGCATTAAACTCGAAGAGGTTCATGAGACAAGCACAGTATAAAGAACAATTTTTAGAAAGTAGCTTAGTTGAAACTGACAGAAACACTTCAAACACTTTTTAAAGATACATCACTAGAAAACTGACAATCTGGAGGACTTATACTAGCATTCTCAGCTGCATTTCTTTCCTTCTCCTGGCATGCACTGACCTCTAACTTCCGGCATTAAGGACTCTTAATGCCATCTCTTAGTGTCGTCCATGTGCCTACTCCATGTGAACAACACGAGCACATTCTGGAAGATATTTCTTTTAATATTTCAAACTATCCATAGAACATCTCTCTTCTAGTACCCTCTTCCTCTGACCATCCAGGCCCTGTGTTTTGTCTGGAATAGCACCATTTTATGGATAGCCAAAATAATCTGAATGTCCAGCTATGCAAAAAAACCCTAGCAATTTATTATTTATTATTTATTATTTTATTTTTGTTTTTTGAGAGTCTTGCTCTTTTGCCCAGGCTGGAGTGTAGTGGCGTGATCTCAGCTCACTGCAACCTTCACCTCCCAGGTTCAAGATTCTCCTGCCTCACCCTCCCTAGTAGCTGGGGTTACAGGCACCTGCCACCACGCCCAGCTAATTTTTGTATTTTTAGTAGAGACGGGGTTTCGCCATATTGGCCAGCTGGTCTCAAACTCCCGACCTCAAATGATCCGCCCACCTCAGCCTCCCAAAGTGCTGGGATTACAGGCGTGAGCCACCACACCCGGCCAGCCCTAGCAATGTATCATGTCTGGTGCAAAGCTCATGTGTTATGATAAGAGCAACTCTTCATGTACCATGAGGCCAAACCCTCAACCAAGAGTCTGCATAAATAAGTTCAAAGGTAACTGAAAGAGGCAGCTCAGTGTAGCATAAAATGCACTAAACCAAGAGACTAAGGCTTGGCTTCTTGTCCTGGACCTGCTGCTCACCAGCTGTGCGACCTTGGATGAATAAACATCATCCAAATCACTTCTAATATTTACACAGTGTTTTACCATGTGCCAAACTCTGTTTAAGTGCTTTATAAATGTCAACTTACCACCGACCCAGAGAGGTACCTTAGTACCCCATTTTACAGATGAGGGAACTGAGCACTCGACCACACCCTATGCTCCCTCTTATGGAACGCCTTTTGCATCATCCTTGTTTCCCCATTCTCCTCCCTCACTCCACTTCCGATTCATCAGCAGGTCCTGTTGACTTCCTTAAAACTTATACCCTGAAATTGCCTTCTCCTCTCCATCTTTGATGCCAACAGTATAGTTCCCTTTATCATGAGAGAATGGTTTGGGTCTCACAGCTTCCGCTTCTGTTCTCTTACAGTCCATTCTTCATAGTTCTTAAGAGAATGACGGCACTCAGAACAAAACCAATTCTTCCTTGGTGTTTGCAAGGCCTCTGTGATGCAGCCTCAGTCCCTTCTTCCCACTGAAGCAGAGCTCTTCCCTTACTCACTTGCTGTGCTCCAGCCACACTGGTCTGCTTTTAATTCTGTGAGTACACTGTCTATTTTCTGCCCAAAATGTTCTTTCCCTAATACTTCCCATCACAGACTAAATACTACCTCCTCAGAAAGCCCTTCCCATCATCTTTACTCCTATTTTTTACCCTTTGTTTCCTTCACAACACTTACTATCACAAGGAATATATGTGATCTGAGAGAGAGAGACAGAGACAGAGAATGTGTGTGGTATCTATCATACCAGACACACCAGAGCCCTATTCCAACCCCAGAGCTAGAGTAGGTCCTGAAACCTGTGTTTCTGAAAAGCAGCTCAGGTGGTTCTGTTAAGTAATCAGGTTTGAGAACCACTAGACTAGATAATTCTAAGAACATCAAGCCAACCAATTGCTAAATTTTAATTGCTATGTTTTAATACATCTTTTTCTAAAATGCCAATTGCTAGAATTTTAATTGCTATGTGTTAATACATCTTTTTCTCCTACCGAAACTTGTATAGCAAAACATCATCTTGTACCCCTTAAATATATAGGATAAAAATAAATTGTTTTAAAAAGTGTGAGGGGTGATCTGGCAGCCAGAAATGCAACTCAATATATCAATGGAAGGTCTCAGCTATACATAGCAACCTGCAGGGCAGGAGGGGTCCTGAGACTTGGATGACTTGGTTTGTAATACAAAAGAATGTGGTAGATGTGTAATAAAAAGAATCCACAACATGACTGTCCTTATGAATGGAGACAAGATGGCATCTGAGAGTGGAAGTGGGAAAGTGCAGGCTTGTTTGCTTGGTTCTGTTCCTCTTAGACCCAATCTTGTTCTCAGTTACACTGGGGAAACTGAGGCAGTGTAACACATTCTGTGGTTGTTTTTTGACCAGCCTTGCCCAGTACTTATCAATTGTGGAGAAAAGCAAGGAAAACAAACCTGAAAGCTCTAGATTTTTTTGTTTTGAGATAGAGTCTCACTCTGTTACCAGGCTGCCCAATATCTCGGTCTCAGCTCACTGCAACCTCCACCTCCCAGGTTCAAGCAATTCTCCTGCCTCAGCCTCCTGAGGCCCACCGCCATGCCCGGCTAATTTTTGTATTTTTAGTAGAGACAGGGTTTCACCATGTTAGCCAGGCTGGTCTCAAACTCCTGATCTTGTGATCTGCCCTCCTTGGCCTCCCAAAGTGCTGGGATTATAGGCGTGAGCCACGGCACCCTGCCAAATGCTCTGGATTTAAAGTCATCTGTGCATTTTGATTTCGTCAGATACTAGGATGTGTATTAGGTAAATAGGACCCTACCTCCCTTATTTTTTTTTTCTTCAAAATAGTGATTTTATTTCCTTGGTATATATACCTAGAACTGAGATTGCTGGAATATGGTCATTCTATTTTGAATTTTTTGAGGAACCTCCGTACTGTTTTCTATAGTGATTATATTAATTTTTTTAACTTTATTTTAGGTTCCGGCGTGCATGTGAAGGTTTGTTACATAGGTAAACTCATGTCACAGGGGTTTGTTGCACGGATTATTTAATCACCCAGGTGCCCAAGAGTTATCTTTCCTGCTGCTTTCCCCTCCTCCCACCCCTCTACCCTCAAGTAGACCCCAGTGTCTATTGTTTCCTTCTTTGTGTTCCTAAGTTCTGTCATTTAGCTCCCAGCCTCCCTTATTTTCTACTGCTATGAAACTGATGGAAGCTTTGGCTAAATAAGCAAGGAGTGGCTTAAACCAGTAAGAAACACACACACACACACACAGACACACACATACACAGCCAACTGTTTATGTATTCAGTGGAAAGAGAATGAGTGAAGGCAAGAGATCTAATGTCTAGGAAATTATTCATTAATTAGTTCAGCAAATACTTATTCAACAATATGTACCTGGCACTGTTGACAGCACTGGGGCTGCAGAGATGAACAAAGACCTTGTATTCATGGAGCTTACATACTTATAATAAACTGATCAAAATTAACATCAGATAGTGATAAGTGCTATAAGGAGGAATGAAGCAGAGTAAAGGGAGGGATATGGAATGGGGAGGGTTCTCTCTTAGAGTGGGTCAGAGAAGGCCTAGTGAGCAGAGATGTGGATGAAGGGAGCAAGCAAACCCAGTGAATGAGGTGGGACATGTGTAACTGGCAGCAAATGCAAAGCCTCTGCAAATGGCAATATGCTTGGCAGGTTTGGGGAGCTACAAAGCTGCTCCTCTAATCTGACTGAAGTAGAAGAATGAATAGGGAGGGGCAGGCAAGGCCAGGATGTGTAAGGTCTTGAGGGTTAGATAAATGAGATTTTGGCTTTTGTACTAAGTGTAAGGAGAAGCCACTGGAGGGCTCTGAGCAGGGGGAATGACATGATGTGACTTATCTTTTATTTTTCTTTCTTTATTTTTGTGACTTATCTTTTAATAGAATTGACTAGCTGTTGGGTAGAGGAAAAACCATTGATAGACAGGAACTAGGCAGGGAGAAAAGCAGGTAGTTACTGTAGAAGGATGGGCTAGAAAGAAGGATGGCCTGGACTAGGCTGGCAGCTGTGGGGTGGTGAGTAGACAGATTCCAGACATATTTTGAAGTTAGTGGCAAAAGTATTTGCTGGGGGTTTGGATACAGGGTCTGAGAGACAGAGGGGTAACACAGAACACCAAAGGGGCCTGAGCAACCAGGTGAGAAGTGATACCATTTACTATAATAGGGAGGGCTCAGGAAGGTCAGAGTGTTTTGGGATAGAATCAAGAGTTTGTTTTTAGATAGGTTAAGCTTGAAACCTTCAGAAAACTGAGTGGAGATGTGGAGTAAGCAAATGGCTACATGAGTCTGGAGTTGAGAAAAAGGCTGAGGCTAGAGCTAGAAATATGTCCCCAGCACTTATGTGTAGAGAGAATAGGATACTGTGTGTATCAGCCCTGACATCTGGGGCTGAGCCCTGGGGTCCTCCAACATATCACACTTCGCATTGATGACTGAGAAAGTACAGCCTGTGAGGTAGGAGAAAAGCTAGGAAAGCTCTTTCAGTAATTTTTTTTCTTTATCACACACAACCTCTAGCAACAATGTGGTACAGTGCAGAAAGCGTATGTTAGGGGCTCTAGAGCCAGATCCCAGCTTTTCAGTTTACAAGCTACAAGCACCTGCCTAACTTCTTTGAGCCTCAGTTTCCTGACTTGCAAAATGAGGGATTTGATTATCTACAGCTCAGGGCAGTTGGAAGAATTGGAAGGTGTGTAAGTAAAGTGCTCAGTACATGGTAGGTATCCAAAAATTATTATTGTTTAATCATAAAGGTATAATAATCAAACTTTATATAAGCTTAGAAATATTATAAGCATCATGATAATATAGGTTATTCTGAGGCCAGGCGCGGTGGCTCACGCCTGTGATCCCAGCACTTCGAGAGGCCTAGGCAGGCAGACCACTTGAGCTCAGGAGTTCGAGACCAGCCTGGGCAACATGGCGAAACTCCATCTCTACCAAAAATACAAAATTAGCCAAGCATGCTGGCGTGCACTTGTGATCACAACTACTTAAAAGACTGAGGTAGGAGGATCACTTGAGCCTAGGAGGCGAAGGTTGCAGTGAGCCAAGATCACACTACTGCACTATACCCTGGGTGACACAGTGAGACCCCATCTCAAAATATATGTGTGTGTGTACATACGTTATTCTGGTCCACAAATAATTAGCTATAAAAGGCAATATAACATGAGTATACGGGCACATCATCCTACCATAATTCTGTTTAAAGTTAGGCTACCATCAGCTAGGTGCAGCGGCTCGCACCTGTAATCCCAGCACTTTGGGAGGCCAAGGTGGGTGGATCACAAGGTCAGGAGTTCAAGACCAGCCTGGCCAACATGGTGAAACCCTGTCTCTGCTAAAAAGACAAAAAAAAAAAAAAATGAGCTGGGTGTGGTGGTGGATGCCTGTAATCCCACCTACTTGGGAGGCTGAGACAGGAGAATCACTTGAACCCGGAAGGTGAAGGTTACAGTGAGCCAAGATCATGCCACTGCACTCCAGCCTGGGCAACACAGCAAGACTTCATCTCAGAAAAAAAAAAAAATTAGGCTACCATCAAGATGGAACATATATATGGTTTGACCCCTGTGTTGAATCCTAGCATTCAGTGGATAAGCAGTAAAGGAAAAAGATACAGAGGAGCAAGTAGGTTTTTCTTAATCAAAATTTCAGCTATAAATATGATAAAAAGACATCTTCATTTATTTATGCTACTAAAATCACATAATTGAATGTTTATACTAATCATAAGTGAGAAAAATACAAGTTAATAGAGTCCCAGAAAAAACTGCCAGATTGTATAATACCTGCTCTGCAGCTTTAAAGTTGATGCTTAAACTACAATAAGGTATTCTTTTAAAATAATTAAAACTTGGCCAAGCAGAGTGGCTCATGCCTGTAATCCCAGCACTTTAGGAGGCCAAGGTGGGTGGACCACCTGAGGTCAGGAGTTTGAGACCAGCCTGACCAACATGGTGAAACCCCATCCTACTAAAAATATAAAAGTAGCCAGGTATGGTGGCAC
The DNA here is from genome assembly GCA_036589455.1 of Ateles fusciceps. NCBI lineage: Eukaryota > Metazoa > Chordata > Mammalia > Primates > Atelidae > Ateles > Ateles fusciceps. Next base: position 6,431,847 of record JAZHEH010000517.1, on the reverse strand, counting down.
ATGCCTGTAATCCCAGCTACTTGGGAGGCTGAGGCAGGAGAATCACTTGAACCCAGGAGGCGGAGGTTGCAGTGACCTAAGATCGCACCATTGGACTCCAGCCTGGGCAACAAGAGCGAAACTCTGTCTCAAAATAATAATAATAATAATAATAATTAAAACGACGTGTATAAGATAGTGGTAGGAAAACAGCAGTTAATCTAAAAGACATCCTAATCTTTGGTAAGATTTAATAAAGCTGAAGAATATGCTCTCTATAAAGCTCTATAACTAGTTAATTAATTTGTCCCAAACCACACTATTAAGAAATATAACATTTTTCTCATATTGAATCTAGAATATTCCTGGTTTTCTGGTAGAATTACTAGTTAGATCTCTATTAACAATGCTTGTGAGAGTCATTTTATTTTTAATCCACCAAAGTTAAGTCTCTGTTCTCTCAAAATTCTGTGAAAGAATTTTGTCCTCTGTGGGACCACTGAGCACTTCCACTGATCTTATGTTGGAAGAATCTGGCTGGTTTTAGCCTGGCTTGAAATCAACATGAATCAATACACATTAAATTCAATTACAGCATCTTAAAAGCAAGACAGCAGAGAACTTATTCCAATGAGAATATCCTCTGTTCTTTAAAAAATGTCTATGAAACTTGGTAGGTAGATAGATTATAGAAATCTAAGGGTTAGGTGGAAATGCTTTTTTTTTTTTTAATATTTAGAAGGTATGGCTCATGCCTATAATCCCAGAACTTTGGGAGGCAAAGGCAAGAGGATCACTTGAGCCCAGGAATTTGAGATCAGCCTGGGCAATGTAGGGAGACCCCATCTCTACAAATAAAAATAAAAGTTAAACATTTGCTGGGTATGGTGGTGTGTGCTTGTAATCCTAGTTATTTGGGAAGCTGAGGTGGGAGGATCACTTGAGCCCAGGAAGTCAAAGCTGCAGTAAGCCATGGTCATGCACTCCAGCCTGCATGATGGAGTGAGACTCTATCTCAAAAAATATATATAGAGAGAGGGCAACATGACAGTGTTGTCAAATATTCACAGAACACACCTGTTGCCCTGTTGGGTTTCAAATACAGATTGGTGCCCCGTGGGAACTTGCACCACTTCAAAGCTCCTGGGCAAACTACCCTTTGCCCTCAGATACTCAAAAGCACTATGGAAAAGCTTATTTTAGTTATGTGAAACCCTGTAGTAAAGGAGCATGTGGCCCTGGGAAGGCAGGGGTTCCCAGCTTTTTCCAACCCAAAACCATTGAGGATATGAGAGGACACACTCCCATCTTCAAAAATGGCTCTCCAAGACCAGTGATTTCTACAATTACATAGAGGAATGTCATCAGATCTAGACTAGAGAGAGGACAGTTTAGGGAAAAAACAACCCTGTACACACATAGTACATATGGAGAATCAGTGCAATAAAGGGGAAATGATATCAGAGAAGCAGCTGACGTTGTGGTTTGAGCAAACCACCCAGACATGTCCTTGGGCCTCAGTTTCTTCCTTGGTTTCCTCATCTGTGAAATTAGGAGGGTTGAGCCAGATTATCTCAATGTCCCTTCACTGTAAATGTCTACAATTTCAAGTTCAAGATCTAACAAAATGAAACTCAAGTTCAAAAGTCTGGGGTGATATGACTGGAAAGGACAAATGGCTAAAAATCTCTTCCAGGCTTAAAATTGTTTAATTTTATGTTTCTCTAATAGAAGTAATAATTCTATGGTAAACAAAACAAACAAACTCACCTCCCATGTGGGTCTTCCCCTCTGAGAGGCACTTAGGCAGGGTGTTGCTCTGTCACACAGGCTCGAGTGCAGTGGAGCAATCCTAGCTCACTGTGGCCAGCCTGTACCTCCCAGGTTCAAGTGATCCTCCCATTTCAGCCTCCCATATAGCTGGCACTACAGGCATGTGGCACCACACCTGGCTAATTTTTAAATTTTTTATAGATGTGGGGTCTATGTTGTCTAGGCCGATCTTGAACTCCTGGACTCACTCTATCCACCTGCCTCTGCCTCTCAAAGTGCTAGAATTACAGGCAAGAGCTATTGTGCCTGGCCTACTTAGGCATTCTTCTTGCTTAAAATAAACTACATCTTCAACAAGTAAAATGCAAGAAAAGAAAAAAGGGGAAATCTAAGGATTAATAGAAATTTAGGACTCACATTATCTAAATATACCCTGTTAGATCCTGACTAAAGTGTAAAAAATACTAGTAAGACAACCAGGAAAATTTGAACATTGTGTATTTGATGGCATTAAGGAATTATTGGGTTTATTTTAGGTGTAATAGTGGTACTGTTACTATGCTTTTAAAAGGAATCCTTAGCATTTAGATACATACTAAAATGTTTACAGATGAGGTGACATATCTGAAATTGGTTACAAAATAATGTAGTCAGGTGAATGAAGAGGGTATACAGGAAACAACATTAGCCATGGTTAATAATCGTGGAGGTCGGGAGATAGATACATGAGACTTCCTTATATTCTCTTCTCTATTTGTGTCCTAAGTTTCCCATAATAAAAAATTTTTCAAAGATGGTGACAAAAGTGACCTCTGGTCATCCTCACTGCTCATTACACACTAATTATAATATACTAGCATGCCAAAAGACACTCCTACAAGCACCATGACAGTCTACAAATGCCACAGCAACATCCAGAAGTTCCCTGTATGGTCTAAAAAAGAGGAACCTGGGCCGGGAGCGGTGGCTCGCCGGTAATCCCAGCACTTTGGGAGGCCGGAGGCGGGCGGATCACAAAGTCAAGAGATCCGGATCATCCTGGCTAACCCAGTGAAACCCCCACCCCCTCTACTAAAAATAAAAATTAGCTGGACGTGGTGGCATGCGCCTGTAGTCCTAGCTACTCGGGAGGCTGAGGCAGGAGAATCGCTTGAATCCGGGAGGCGGAGGTTGTAGTGAGCCGACATCGCGTCACTGCACTCCAGCCTGGGCGACAGAGCAACAGTCTCTCAAAAAAAGAAGAAAAGAAAAGAAAAAGGAATCCTCAGTCTCAGTTCCGGGAACTCCTCACCCCTTTCCCCAAAAGCTCATGAATAATCTACCCCTTGTTTAGCATATGGTCAAGAAATAACCATAAAAATAGCCGACCATCAGCCCTTGGGGCTGCTCTGCCTACGGACCTATGGAGTAGTTACCCTTTTGTTCATTTACTTCTCTAATAAACTCACTTTCACTTTACTCTATGGACTCGCCCGGAATTCTTTTTTTTTTTTTTTTTTTTTGATACGAGTCTCGCTCTATCAGCCAGCCTGGAGCATGGTGCAATCTCAGCTCACTGCAACCTCCACCTCCCAGGTTCAAGCGATTCTCCTGCCTCGGCCTCCCAAGTAGCTGGGATAACAGGCACCCACCACCACGCCCAGCTAATTTTCGTATTTTTAGTAGAGATGGGGTTTCACCATGTTGGTCAGGCTGGTCTCAAACTCCTGACCTCAGGTGATCCACCCGCCTCAGCCTCCCAAAATGCTGTGATTACAGGCATGAGCCACAGAGCCGGCCCCTAATTCTTTCTTATGAAAGATCCAAGAACCTTCTTTTGGGGTCTAGATCAGAAACCCTTTCTAGTATCACAACCATCAAATTGAAGCCCAAAAGATACTTTTTGAGAGAAAAAAAAGTCCATTAACCTATCAGCATTCAGGTCTACAATATGTAGAGAGAGATTAAACCTCAGTTAAAGAATGGACTCATTCAAATAGTCAGAAGTCACAGACTCAGCAGAACTCTAAGAAAAACATTTCATTTATTAACCAAAGCACCTTCATGGATTTCACTTCCAATATCAATAGAATATATTCTATTGTACTTTGGTGATGTAAAGCATTTTATCTCTCAATATAATATGTGAATACAAATAAATCTACCTTAGATATTTATTTACAAATATCTTCCAGAATCTTGAAATAAAATTTCATACTAGAAAGTTTTCACAGCATTGGCAACATAGTGAAACCCTGTCCCTACCTAATAGATAGATAGATAGATAGATAGATAGATAGATATAGATATAGATATTTTATTTATTTATTTATTTATTTATTTATTTATTTTGAGAAGTGAGTTTTGCTCTTGTTGTCCAAGCTGGAATACAATGGCACGATCTTGACTCACCTTAACCTCTGCCTCCTAGATTCAAGCAATTCTTCTGCTTCAGCCTCCTGAGTATCTGGGATTACAGGCATGTGCTACCACAGCCAGCTAATTTTGTATTTTCTCCATGTTGGTAAGGCTAGTCTTGAACTCCCAATCTCAGATGATCCACCCGCCTCGGCCTCCCAAAGTGCTGGGATTACAGGCATGAGCTACCGCACTCGGCCAAAAATATTTTTTAAAAATTAGCCAGGCATGGTGGTGGGTGCCTCCCAGCTACTTGGGGGGCTGGGGCAAGCAAGGGGCTCTCTTGAGCCTTGGGAAGTCAAGTCTGAGTTGTAACTATGCCTGAGTGACTGAGCGAGACCTTGTCTCAAAAAAAAAAAAAAAGTTTTCTCATAAGGATGCAGGAAATGTTGAGATATTTTAAAGCTAGAAAGTCCCACTTGCTGATGGACAATACCTCAGCTCATTATAAGCCAGCTCTAAAGAAAACAAAAAGACAAAAGGCTCAAGGTCTAGAATAGGTAGGATTAACTTCTAGAGAAACCAGGGGTTTTGAAACAAGTCACACAGTGCCTGCTGCTACAGCTCTTAAAGAATTTGATTACCTTGAATTGTAATTGCTCAAGAAGCACATGGTCCTGTTTCCAATAGCCTGTGAGCTTCTTGATCATCTTACTCACCTTTGTATCCTCAGCAACTACAAACCACATAGAAGGTGCCTGGCAAAATGTGTGTTGAATGAATGAAGCTGGTGAATGAGGGGCTGGGGAAAACTCCATTACAGATACATTCAGGGTGCCCTAGTTTCCTCACCAACGTGTTCCTGTAGGCCAGTCTCAAGACTTACCTGGCAATACCTATGAGAAGTTCTAGGAAAGTTTATGTAAATCAAGGAAATCAAATATTTGTGATTTAAACCAGGGAACTCTGCTATTTAAAGGAAATGGATGGTGTCTGGGTACAGTGGCTCATGCTCGTAATCCCAGCACTTTGGGAGGCCCAGGCAGGAGGATCACTTGAGGTGGGGAGTTCAAGACCAGCCTGGTCAGCATAATGAAACTCCATCTCTATTGAAAATACAAAAATTAGCCGTGTGTGTTGGCGCACGCCTGTAATCCAAGCTGCTTGGGAGGCTGAGGCATGAGAATTGCTTGAACCCACGAGGCGGAAGCTGCAGTGAGCCAGGATTGCACCATTGCACTCTAGCCTGGGCAATAGAGCGAGACTCCATCTCAAAATAAAATAAAATAATGAATTTCATATTCTTAGTTTGCTTTAAGCAGAAGGTATCCAGCTCAAATCTACACCTTGCTGCCTCACTATCACGTGAGCAACGTTTTTCCATATTGTCTGAAGTTCTCAATTAGACGAAAAGGAGATAAACTGATATAATCCAGCTTCCAGACAAGTTTTGTTAGCAATGCCTGTGACCTACGTTTAATGTCAGATGGCAAGAAAGTTCCCCCAATAATAGAGTCCTGGAGGGCAGCCAATACACTCCATGGAAGCCAGACTCCGGGCTTTTCAGCTTCCCTTGGCTGATATGGGATAGACAAATAATATAAGAGCTCCTGAGTAGGGAGCTGATACCAGGTAAACCATATATTGCTAGAGCACATTTTCAAGGTAAAACCTGAAGCAACAAAATTGCAGTCTTCTGTCAACTGGCATAGGGATAAGTCTTAATCAGAGATGCTGAGCACACAGTAGGGATTTGAAAAGCGCTTGTTAATCATTCCCAACATAAAAATATGACTCAAGAGACGGGTTTCATAAGTTCTGGCCAGGGAGACAGTTTAGGGCAGAAGGAAAGGCTCAGTATAACACTGATTTATAAACGGAACTATCATCTCCAGTCACTTGGAGCAATAAGAATAAGAGCAGACAGTGGCCAACAGATTAATTCTGATTGTCAAAGGTTTAAAGTTTCATGGAGTGTTCCATGAAGCTCGATTAGGGTTGCCAGATTTGAGAAATAAAAACAGAATTCTCAGTTAAATTTGAATTTCAGATAAATACTGAAGAATTTTTAAAGATAAGTATTCCTAAACATTGCATGAAACAGACTTATAAAAAATTCTTTGGTGTTTATCTGAAATTCAAACTTAATTGGGCATCCTATAATTTATCTGACAATTATGCTCTAAAGAGAATAAAAAGACACAGTGAATCACAGACCCCCTTCCTGCGTTAAGGTTTCTGAAACAATGTCCGCAGAAATGCTTAAAGAGGTTAGATGTGGATAATGAAGAATCTGCTTTTTTTTTCTTTTTTTGGAGATGGAGTCTCATTCTGCCACCCAGGCTGGAGTACAGTGGCGTGGTTTCAGCTCACTGCAACCTCCACCTCCTGGGTTCAAACAATTCTCCTGCCTCAGCCTTCCGAGTAGCTGGGACTACAGGCACATGTCACCATGCCCGGCTAATTTTTGTATTTTTAGTAGAGACAGGGTTTCACTATGTTGGCCAGGCTGGTCTCAAACATGTGACCGCATGATGTGCCCACCTCGGCCTCCAAAAGTGCTGGGATTACAGGTGTGAACCACTGTGCCCGGCCAGAATCTGCTTTCTTAAGAGTGAAAAAAAGATGCTGATCAGTATCAACCGTTTCTAGGCAGGCAACTAACAGTAAAAAGAAGGACAAAAGAATAATACAGTCAGGATGGGGTTTCTCAGCCTCAGCACTACTGACATTTTGGGCTGGATAACTCTTTGGTGTAGAGGCTCTCCTGTGCATTCTAGGATGTTTAGCAGCAGCATCCCTGGCCTCTACCTGCTAGATGCCAGTAGTACCTCTTTAGCTGTGACAGCCAAAGATGCCTCCCTCCAAGTATTGCAAAATGCCCCCTGGGGGCAAAATCTCCTCCAGTTGAAATCACTGAGTTAAAAGAAATGGTCAAATAAACAGAAAGTGTCACATCCATTAGCTGGTGGTCATATAACTAAAGATTGTTCTCAAGGGAGACTTTCTCAGCTCATCCCCTGGCCCCTCCAAGCCCCTAACAAAGACGGTCTAGTCATTTCAGCTGAGACAATCAGAAACCCTTCATCTGCCAGAAGCGTCAGAGAAGAATCTTTAGTGAGCCAAGCCAATGAAGCTCTGCATGGTCATGCACACATCACAGCAAGCAGGGCATCACACCCAGCCTTTGAAGACACTCCTTTTAAGTTAATCTTCCCTCCAACTAAACTTTTTCCAAATCTCTTCCTGCCGTTTGGAAGTTGAGTGATTCTCAGCTGAAAAGGCCTGTATATACGAGGTGCAGATGGCAGCAGTTACAGCCCTCACCAGATGCTACAGTCTCTAATTTGATTGAAAGGATATAATTAGACAACAGAAACACTTTAATGAAAGAGCAAAACATGGAGGGAGGGAAGGATTGAAGGCCCTTAACTGATGCCAAAACACCCACCAGTAATAGAGGCTTTGAGTCTGGGGAAAGGAAAGGGGAAAGCCCCTTAAAAGGACAGTCCCCATCCTGTTTATTTCCCCATAGACATAGGAATAGGGATTTTATTATTGTAGATTTCCACTGTATTTTATGTGGGAACAATCTGATTAGAACCAGAAGGGTCTTCGGAAGAACATCAAAGAAAAACAAATATGGCTTCTGTGGTCATTATTAAAAATATTTTTTACCAGCCCAATAATTTTCTTTGAAGATGAATTTTTATAGATTGAACAGCAGCAAGTAATTTACATACTGTGATGGGATTGGTTAGCAATCCCCACTAGTCTAGTAGGGAACTACTTGGTTGCCATGTTTTCATTCAACTTTAGGACACTAAGGCACATACACAGGCATCTAATATGTCTGTTTGGAAGGGATGAAGAAACCATGCAGTCAATCATACATGCTGATAGCTACAACCACTGAATCATCTTTAAAAGTTGACTACACTGTTTTTACTATTTCCTAGCTTTAAAATTTTGAGTGTGAGCATACTGTTCTGGTTCTAACCAAGAATCTAACCAAACTGAAAGAAATCCAGCCCTCAAAGTCTGCAGTTGCTAATGTGGTGTGACACTTGGGTTTGGAAGCCGCTGCAGCCTCCTCAGCCCACTAGAAGCAGGGCCCCGCCCTTGTGGCAAATTGAACAATAAAAGTTTAATGCTTTGGCTACTTGCCAGGGATTAAATCCGTGGCAAGGGAAGCTGGAAGCTAGGCCCAGCAGAGGGGCAGCTCTGAGAGGGTCCTGTTGTATAAATGCAGGGAGAGAGGCAACTTAGCATGTGAGGTGGCCTACAACGTTTTGTCTGCCAAGGTGCTCCCTAGAACCCAAAATCATTCCTCTTGAAACTGGTACAATGTCAGGCTAGGGAGGTGTTTCCCTAGAACGAGCATTTAAAAAGAGGGGAAGGATTCCCTTAGAGGAGGAGAAGTCACGTTTCTGTGAAGTAGTTATTTGTGAGGTGTATGGACACCCATCTGACATTTTTCTACGATGGCCTCTTTCCTTTCCCTCGTCACTCTAAATCCAGACAAAATCTCAGAGGTGAGGTGAAGGTTGAGGGAAGTGCTGCCACCTTGGGAGGAAGACTATGAAGATAAGAGAGGGAGGAAAAAGAGTGACCTCAGACTGCTCCTCCTAGACTAATACTTATGAGTTCCAGCTGGATTCTCAAGGTAAAACTGAATATGGAAGGAATGTCAGTCATCATTCTCACCAATGAGGAGGTTACACAGTGAGCTGGCCAGAAAGTAACTTGCCAAGTGGCGTCAGGGGTCTGGATCTCACTTCAAAACCTATACAGGTTGTTTTCTAAGGGACACATTCACTTCCTCCTATGTTGTCCTTATTTAGGCGGCAACACTCACGCAAAAGCTACAGATCCAAACTTCCGGCCTCTCTCAAGTGTTTTGCATTAACTGTTCCACAGTACAAGCACAATCAACTTGGTATGTTTGAATGTTTCATTTTGTTTTTCAGAAATGTTTTAATTAAAACAAAATAATCGGTCATGCTAAGCACATTGTTGTTTTTTAAAACCACTTTAAATATGACAATAGAACCATGGAAATAAAAATTAACTGCTTAGCAAAGTGACAGAAGTTTGTCTTCTTTTTTTTTTCCTGGCTGTTTTTCTGTGTCAGGGCTGGTGCCACCTGCTGCCTGGGCTTTCCTCAGAGAATGGATCTCTCAATGGTTTGTTCTAAGCAACATCTGCAGGCGTAGTTGAACAGACCACAGGCCAGTTCCAAGGCAGGCACTATTTATGTAATGCATACTGAACCACACTGAATTTCTCTCTAGGGCATTTTCAAAGTCTTTTTTTTTTTCTTTCTTTCTTTTTTTTTGAGACAGGGTCTCGCTCTGTTGCCCAGGTAGGAGTGCAGTGGCACAATCTCAGCTCACTACAGCCCTGAGCTCCCAGGCTGAAGTGATCCTCCCACCTCAGCCTCCTGAATAGCTAAAACTATACAACATTTGGCTAATTTTTGTTTATTTTTTATAGAGACAGGGTCTCACTATGTTGCGTAGGCTGGTCTCAAATTCCTGGGCTCAAGGGATCCATTCAACTGGGACTTCCAAAGTGCTGGGATTACAGGTGTCAGCCACTGAGCCTGGTCTAAAAGTCTTATTAAAGACCCAAAGGTATATGTGTGAACTTCTCCCTTATGTACCTTTTTTTAAAAATTTGGGTAAAATAAAACATAAAATTTACCATTTTAACCATTTCTCCCATATGTATCTCAAAGTTAGTTAACAGCAAATGGTAAAAGTTTCATTCATTCACCAAAATCAAGCCTTCTTGTCACCTTTTCTAGACCAGTGAATACTGAGAAAAAAGCCAAAGACATGGACCTAGAGCAGAACTTGGCAAAGCACAGCCTGTGGCTCACTGCCTGTTTCTGTATGGCCCACAAGCTGAGACTTAAAATATATAAATAATTTTTAAAATATTTTAGTTTTGAAAAAAATCAAATGAACAATATTTTGTTAACATAAAAATTATAGGAAATTCCCAGCCTGGGCAACATGGTGAAACCCCATCTCTACTAAGAATAAAATACTAGCCAGGCATGGCGATACATGCCTGTAATCCTATTTACTCGGGAGACTGAGGCAGGAGAATTGCCTGAACCTGGAAGGTGAAGGTTGCAGTGAGCCAAAATCATGCCACTGCACTCCAGCCTGGGCAACAAAGAGAAACTCCATCTCAAAACAAATAAACAAAAAAAAAATTATAGAAAATTCAAATTTTAGTGTTCGTAAAGTTTTACTGAAACACAGTCATGCCTATTCATTTACCTTTTGTCTATGCTGCTTTGCCCTGACGAGTTGAATAATTGCAACAGAGATAGTATAAGGCCCACAAATCTCATATTATTTACTGTCTTTCCTTTACAAAAATGTTTGCCCACCCCTGACCTAGATCATACAGTTGACATTCCAGACTCAGAAATTCTAAATTAAAGATGGGGTATATTCCCCATCACCAAAAATCCCTAATCTGTATATTGTGAAGCTATTTAAAGCAATATATTTTATGTTACTCATTTATTGCTTTTGGTCTAACTATGCTAAGCCATGAGTGTATCAATAACATCTATATTGAGTGCATCAACTTTCTGTTTATGAGTAGTGAGCCTAAATGGAATGCTCTCTTGCTTTAAGATTTATAAAAGGGCTCATTTTGCCTATCTTATTTATTTATTTATTGACAGAGTTTTGCTCTTGTTGCCCAGGCTGGAGTGCAGTGGTGCAATCTCGGCTCACTGCAACCTCCGCCTCCAGGGTTCAAGTGATTCTCCTGCCTCCCAAGTTGCTGGGATTGCACGTGCCTGCCACCATGGCTGGCTAATTTTTTGTATTTTTAGTACAGATGGGGTTTTGCCACGTTGGCCAGGCTGGTCTCCAACTCCTGACCTCAGGTGATCTCCCGCCTTGGCCTCCCAAAGTGCTGGGATTACAGGAGTGAGCCACCATGCCTGGCCTCAAAGATTTAAATAGTTTGTCTAGCAGCCAAAATATGTTTTCACAAAAATATCAGAGGTCTCTGATACCAGGTCGAAATGGTGTTTCTTAAAATACTCAGATCATACAAGTAACTGGTATGTACCCTTCACTCCTTCACTGATTCAGCCCCCATGTTGCTTACAGGTAATTCTATTAGCATTAATGAAGTCCCCAAGAGGGCCAAGAATTGGTAGACAGTATGACGCTCTAGCTGTTAACTGAACTCACAGGTTTTATGGCAAACACACTACTGGCTAGTGGGACAAATTCCAGATGAGGAGTTAAAGGAGAATGGGCATCAATCTATAAACCTATAGAAGGTATTCACAGTCAACATAACCTAAGAGGAGAAGCTCTGTCGATGCACATCTGATAGACCCTAAAAGCAGTAAAACATCCAATTTGAGTAGAACATAAATTCCATAAATTCCAGATGGGACCCACTACAGAGAACCCATCGACCCTATGGCCCTAGCTGCACTCCTCCTTGAAGGAAAATCTAGATTCCATTACCCTCTATCTTCCTTCTTATGAATTGTGAAGGAAGGAAGAGAATCTTAAAGGAAGAATGAAGAGAAGGGAGATCATTTGGGGCTGGCTACACATTGTAATTAGAAGTAGGATTGATGGGGAATGAGCTAACTGTTTTTATAAAGTCAGCATTCAAAAATGCAAACCACCAGTAATTTAAATATTACAAAATTGTACAGAATATAAATATTGAAATAATTTTTTCCATCCACAAAATTTTAGAGAAAATTACAGTATCAAAAAATATAAAATGGCAAGCTTGGCGTATCCTCAGAGTAAAATGTGTGTGTGTGTGTGTGTGTGTGTGTGTGTGTGTGTGTGTGTGTGTGTTTTTATTGGAAAGGATTTTAAAAGCTAGTGGGTAGGATCTAGACAGGATATGTTGCTGAAGACCATGCAGTATCCTCCTAAAACTGCTTCTGCAACTACACAGGAAAAGTCAAAAAAAAAAAAAAAAAAGCATTGATTTACCAGGATGGTAAGACACCAAGCTGGCAAGGCTCACGGAATTGGGAACTTGGACCACTTATCACAAATCATTTCACAATGGTTATTTGCCCCTACCCCAGACTCTTAAATAAAAACACACCAAGATTTGGGGTGCAAAATCCTAAGAGCTGCTGCATTTGACCTTAAAAAAGCAAAGATACTTGGGAAAAGAATATCTTCCAACAAGCATGAGCAGTTGGCTCACTTGATGCTTTTCAGAGCTATGACTCTGCCCTTTCCAGAAGGGGAAGCAGCCTATTTCCACCCATACATTTCTCTTTGTAGGGGACATTAAATCCTGACCACACAGATAGCAAAGTTGAGCTAAGGGGTTACTAGGTTACAGTTATGTTGACATATCCCGGCTCTCGGAATGTCCCTCACTCCTCACAACAGTAGAAAAGATCATACTGTAGAAGTCCCATAAAAGGTGATGATCACTCAGAAACCACTTACTGAGCCTCAGGTTTACAACACTTGGAGACCCCAGTCTACCAATTTAAAGCCAAGCTTTGCCTTTTATAGAAATTAATCAGACAAAAAGCTCTTAGCATTCCCAGGGTAAATGAGGTGTCTAGCACTTGATGCAACTGTGAGGCCTTATAAAAGTAATATCGAAATATGTTTATTGACTGCCTCCTATATGTGGATATGTTACCTACAGTGTATCATTTAATCTTCACAACACTCTGCAAAGAAGTTATCATCCTCTCTTTACAGATGAGGAAACTGAGGCCCAGAGAGCTGAAGTCGTGGCCCAAGGTCACGCGGTGACAACACCAAGTCCTACCTTTTTTGCTAATCCAAGCAAATGAGTAAACAAGGCAACTCTGAGTTTTCTTACACAAGCAAAATCCCATCTTTTCAACATTGAGTCTGCGACTTTGGGTGGAGAACCCAGAGGCGGGTTTTCCTACTCCCGCAGACGGGTAATAAACTCTTCCCATCCCTTTCACAAACGTCCAATACTCAACACCCAAACAACCTGCAGAGAAATGTAACTGCGCCAAGCAACGCCCTCTTGCCTTCTCTTCAACTTAGAAAGGATTCGGCTACAAGGTTGTGTGTGGAAGTTAAGCGAAGTCCAAGCTTCATCCTGGTCCAGGGCCCCACCTCAGGAAGGCCTGGCCTTGGGCTTGGCCTGGGCAGTGAGTGGCCTGCTTAAGGCATGGGGTAACCCGAAACACGGAGCTCGGAGTTGCAACCTCAGGAAGAGTACCCTAAGCTCAGTAGGGGGAGAAGTTTCCAATCACCCCTTCCTTTCTTCCTCTTCCACTGCTGAGCCATCACCTGAGTCACACGGACGTTCAAAGCGGCCCAGAGGAGAGAGGGCACGTCCCGTCCTGTCTGGGTACAGGGTCGTCCCAGGACCCTAACCTGCCTTTAGCAGGGCGAGCAAGTCAATCCCGTTCCTCTCGAGGCAGAAGTTACAATGTCCGCCCAAGCGGGTGCAGCTGAGGACTCGGGAAAAGGGGCTGAGCGCCGGCTCCTCCCGCCTCCATTCGTCTCTACGCGGGGGAGGCGCCGGGTTCCACCGGCTTAGGAGGGAGGGAGAGAACGGGGGATGCGGGGGGCGTCGTAGTGAGGCTCGGGGAGGGGACCCTGGCCCGGGGTAGGGATGTCGCTGAGGGTCTTGGAGACGGGGGTGTAGGCTCTTGTAGCCGGGGAGCCATCCCGGTGCAAGGTGCGTCGATGGGGGACTTGGGGGATGGGATCCCAGGAGGTACGGGGAGCAGGGGGCGTCCTGGCTCGGGAGGAGTCTGTGGGGTTTGGGCGGAATCCCAGGAGGTACCGGGGAGAGGCGGCGTCCCGGCCTGGTTGATGTCGCTGAGGGACTCGGGCAGCGGGTCCTGAGTCCCGAGACAGAGGAGATGTCCCAGCCCAGGGGGCGTCGCGGAGGGGCTTGGAGTTCTCAAGGCGGAAAAGGGCGTCCCGGGCTGAGGGGCGTCGCTGAGGAGCACCAGGTCCTGCAGCCGGGGGAAGGCACCGGGCCGGGGGCGTCGCTGAAGGGCCTGGCGGGGGAGCCCGGGTCCCAGGGAAGGACCGTCCCGGCCTGAGGGTCGTCGCCAAGGGGCTCGGGGAAGGGGCCGGAAGGTCCTGAGGCGGGAGAGGGGGCCCCCAGGCCGGCCGGCCCTGGTCGCTCCTCGAGTGGGCTCCGCGCAGGGCGGGCGGCGGGGGGTCGCTCACACTTCACCAGGTCCGGGGCCGAGGCCGGGGCTGGGCGCGGGCCGGGCCGCCAGCGTGAGGGCCGCGGCGGAGAGCAGGGCGAGGCGAGCGGCGGGCGGCGCCATGGGCCGTCAGTGCGGGGCCCCGGGGCGCGGCCCGGGGAAAGGGGGCAGCACCGGGAGCCGGGGGCGGCCATGGGAGCGGGACACGGGGCCCAGAGTGGCCCCGCCCCGGCTGCCCGGCGGACCCGCCCCGGCCCGGCCCCCTCAGCGCCGCCACCGCCCCCTGCAGCCTGGGGCCCGCCCGGCTCCGCGGAGAGGCCCAGGGGGCGGGACCCACTGCGCGCGCACGCCCCGCCCCGGCCGCTCGCCGCTCCTGCCACTCACGCATCAGGCTCCGCCCACTTCTCACAACACCTGGGCCGCCCCTCAGGGCGCTCTGTTTGTCCCAACAGGGGGTGGGATCAGCAGGTGAGGGGCGGGGCCTCGGACCGGCCTCCAGTCACCAAGCTGTTTGGTGGGGCTGAATAGGCCAGGCTCCCAGTGACCCCTGCTCCACCCTCACTCGGGTCGTGACCCGCGCGCGGACTCAGCTACAGCGGTAATAATTAGAACAGCAGTTTGCAAACTGTTTTCCCTTGCTTACCTCATCGTAATGGTTAAAAAGGAATGCTTTGGAGAGTTCACATCCCACTTGGTCACCTGTAAGACCTTGGGCAGGTTTAAAGGAAAAATAGCTTTTACTTCAATTTCCTCATCTGTTAAATGAAGGTGATAATAGCTACTACTCCCCAGAGCGGTTGCACTAAATAAGAATGCCTGGAGCCGGGCGCAGTGGCTAACTCCTATGATCCCAGCACTTTGGGAGGCTGAGATGGAAGAATCGCTTGAGCCAGGAGTTCGAGACCAGCCTGGGGAACACAGCGAGACCACATCTCTACAGGGGAAAAAAATAAAAAGAAAGAAACATCAACCAGTGGTCCCAGTTACTCAAGAGGCTGAGGCAGAAGGATCGCTTGAGCCCGGGAGGTCCGGGTTGCAGTGAGCCTTGTTCGCACCACTGCACTAAGACAAAGCAAGACCCTGTCTTAAAAAAAGCAAAAACAAAAGCATGAAAGCTCGGAAACTTACGCACGCACAGTAGGAGCTCAGCAAATGCTGAATTCCTTTCTCCACCCCAAGTTTGCAGTCACATACTGACCCCTGGTTGCGTATCCCATCACGCAGCCAGCGTCAACTAGGGTAAGTTTCCTGATCTGAGGCTCGGTAGTTTGCAGAACAGGAATAATAAAAGGCCTTCAGAGGATTCGATGAGATAGAAGCAAGTACAACGCCCAACGCAAAGTCCAGAAATGGACCGGACAGGGCTGCTTATTCTACAGCCTGGGATGTTAGGGATGAGAGAGCGCGTGGCTTGCTTAAACTTTCGTCCCCCCGCGTGGTAGGCCCTTTGCCCACCCCACCCCCACCCCCCACCCAGGCAAGGTCTTCCCCTACCGCACCCGGGGTCGGTAGTGGGCCGCGCTCCTCCCCTGCACTCCCCCCCAGGCAGAGGGGATCTTCCTACGGCTCCCGCCTAAAGCGCGGCGGTGACGCCCGGCGGGGCAGGTCCGGGCAGCGTGCCGGGCGCTTTCAAGTCCCTGGTCCCGGCTTGCAAGTGCAGACCTGCGCCCGGCGCGGCGGCAGGAAAATCTGCCCCAGTGTGCAGACTCGCCGTACCCAGAGCGCTGCTGGGCGGTACCAGCCCCGCGGGCTCCCCCGCCTGCCTTGAGTACACTCGTCCCTGGGCCCCCTCAACCCCCGGGCGCCGCCCCCTCGCCCACTCCCAGAGCCCGCGTCCCCCAAACTCCTTTCCCCCTCCCATGGCTGCTCGCAGGGCCGGGCCCCAAAGGCGCAGCTACCTCCCACGAGGCCTCTCAATCTCTGTCCCTCTCCCACCCACACGACTCAGCGCCATAGCAAGAAGAATCTCGTTCAGTCATTGTTTTCATGTGTCATTCCCGAGTTCAAGGATCCTCTGGGCTTCTTGGAGTTTAGGGGCACCCACGATCCCCTCACCCAGCCAGCCTCTGTCCTGGGGACCCTCACCACCACGTCCCATCGGTGATCTCCACTTTTGTCCAGCTTTCCCCCTGTTCCCCCGTTTTGGGCCCTTCCCACCTTCTCCACAAGACCTGAGAACTCTTATTCTGGGACTTCTGTACCCTCCCAGACAGCAGTGCCTTTGAAGAGAATGAAATGAGAAGATGCAGGTGAAGCCCTCAGCCCAAAGCAAACACTCAATAAAGGCGAACCTTCTTCGTTCAGCAAATATTCAGGGAGGAACATGCCAAGGGCTGAGGATACAGCCATCAAGACCAAACCTTCTTCTTGGAACTTACATTCTAGTCAACCTGAAAACACGCAAATTCCAGAGAACAAAAAGTACTACAAAAACAAGAAAGTGATGTTAACCGAAAGTTCTATGGATTTTTTTTCTTTTCTTTTTTTCTGGAGACAGGGTCTCCCTCTGTCACCCATGCTTGAGTGCAGTGGTGAGATCATGGCTTACTGCAGCCTCCAACTCCTGGGCTCCAACGATCCTCGGGCCTCAGACTCCTGGGTAGCTGGGACTACAGAGGCATGCCACCACACTTGGCTAACCTTTGGACTACTTTAAACAGGATGCCTGAGAAAGACTTTAGCAAAGCAGGGCACGGTTCTCTATAGTTTGCAAGGTTCTTTCTGCATCTCATTTGGGTTTCAGAGGAGAAAATAGGAAGGGCACCCAGGAGATTGGAAACATTTGTGATAGTAGCTTTGGTCTGTCCTTCCTGCTGCGGGAAGGCAGCCCTCCAGGGCTGGCTGCAGACTCCTCGTCCAGTTGGCTCTCTCTGTCATGTGCACTGCCTAGGACCAGCCATATAATTGGCATGGCACAGTGAGAAACGAAAACGTATCTCCTTTGTCCAAACTTAAGAATTTAATGACAGGCTGGGCGCTGTGGCTCACACCTGTAAACCCAGCACTTAGGGAGGCCAAGGCAGGTGGATCAACTGAGGTCAGGAGTTTGAGACCAGCCTAGTCAACATGGTGAAACCTCATCTCTACTAAAAAACAACAAAGTAGCCAGGTGAGGTCGTGGGCGCCTGTAATTCCAGCTACTCAGGAGGCTGAGACAGAAGAATTGTTTGAACCTAGAGGTGGAGGTTGCAGTGAGCAGTAATCATGCCACTGCACTCCAGCCTGAGTGACAGAGCAAGACTACATCTCAAAAAAAAAAAAAAAAAAAAAAAGAATAGGCCGGGTGTGGTGGCTCATGCCTGTAATCCCAGCACTTTGGGAGGCCGAGGTGGGTGGATCATCTGAGGTCAGGAGTTTGAGACCAGCCTGATCAACATTGAGAAACCCCGTCTCTACTAAAAATACAAAATTAGCCGGGCATGGTGGTGCACACCTGTAGTCCCAGCTACTTGGGAGGCTGAGGCAGGAAAATTGTTTGAACCCAGGAGGCGGAGGTTGCAGTGAGCTGAGATCACGCCATTGCACTCCAACCTGGACAATAAGAGCAAATCTCCATCTCAAAGAAAAGAAAAAGATAAAGCATGTGTGGGGCCCTTCCAAGCAAGGGGACCTATGTCAATACACAGGTTGCACTCCCATGAAGTTGGCCCTGCTGTACAACAGGACTCGGAAATCATGTACGAGCTCCTCCTGGCACTGGCTGCGGTGAGAAACATCCCTCTAGCCTTCTCCACCCCCCACCTGCTCTTTTCCAGCTGAAAGCCCAGCACAGGTGATGGAAACAGTGCACAGGAGGCTAAAAATACAGCCCAGTGTGTCTAGGTCATGGCGCTTAACAGCTCAAGGTCTTTTGCTCCACTATGTGGTCCTGGCCTCTGGCAGGGAGCGACCTGGGATATTCATTTCATTGCTTTACATGCCTGGAGTGTTTAGCAGCTTTATTTCATGGAAAGAGTGAGGACACTGAATGCAGCTCCTGGGCCTCCAGAAAGATGTTGGTGTTCGTTTGTCTGTCTGTTTGCACTCTGTACAACTCAGGCCCCTTACCTCCTCTGAGGGCAGCAGGATTTGCCAAGAAGCTGGGCAACCTACATTGTTGGAGTTTGGGTCATTCTAGTATCTTTGAAACTCCAGTTGGCATGATTTCTGCTCAAGGGCAGTCATTTTATGGAGAGAGCCCTGGAGGAGGGGGCCTGTTTATAGTGACAGCAATAGCAAACATTTACTGAGGACTTTACTAAGGCTGTACAGGGTATTGATGGTTGCATTTCAGAAAATCCTCCCGGTAGCCTATGAGGGAGGCGTTCTTACCAGCCCCACACCCATGCCAGTACAAAGAGAGGTTAAATGACTTGACCAAAGGTGACATAGTGGTAGAGCTGGGCCTTGAACCCAGGCAGTGGGACCCCAGTCTTACCTTCGTAAGTACCAGACTGAGCCACCTCCTTGTCTTATTTGTTTTAACGACAGGGTCTTGAGGCCAGGCGCGGTGGCTCACGCCTATAATCCCAGCACTTTGGGAGGCCAAGGTGGGTGGATCACTTGAGGTTAGGAGTTCGAGATTAGCCTGGCCAACATGGTGAAACCTCATCTGTACAAAAAAAAAAAAAAATACAAAATTTAGCCAACAGTGGAGCATGCACCTATAATCCCAGCTATTCGGGAGGCTGAGGTAGCAGAATCACTTGAACGCAGGAAGCAGAGGTTGCAGTGAGCAGATAGTGCCACTGTCCTCCAGCCCAGGCAACAGAGTGAGCCTCTGTCCAAAAAAAATAAAAGACAGGGTTTGATATGTTGCCCAGGTTGGAGTGCAGTGACTATTCACAATCACGGCACACTACAGCCTCCAGTCTCCTGGGCTCCGGCAATCCTCTCATCCTCAGACTCAGTAGCTGGGGCTACAGGTGCTTGCTACTGTACCTGGTGCCTCCTTGTTTGTCATTAGGCCAGGTGTGGTGGCTCACGCTTGTAATCTCAGCACCTTGGGAAGCTGAGGTGGGAGGATCACTTGAACCCAGTAGTTTGAGGTTATAGTGAACCAGGATAGAGCCACCACACTCCAGCTTGGGCAACAAGAAAGCAAAACCCTGTCTCTAAAATTAACAATAATAGGCCGGGTGCAGTGGCTCATGCTTGTAATCTCAGTACTTTCGGAATCCAATGCTGGCGATCACCTGAGGTCAGGAGTTTGAGTCCTGGCCAACACGGTAAACTCCCGTTTCTGGCCTGGCCAACATGGTGAAACCCCATTTCTGCTAAAAATACAAAAATTAGCTGGACGTGGTGGCTCATGCCTGTAATCCCAGCTACTTGGGAGGCTGAGGCAGGAGAATCGCTTGAACACTGGTGGTGGAGATTGCGGTGAGCCAAGGTCATGCCACTGCACTCCAGCCTGGGTTACAAAGCAAGACTCCATCTCAAAAAAAAAAAAAAAAAAAAAGAAAATTAATAATAATAATTAATAAAAATATAATAATAGGATTCTGTCACCAAATGCTCAGTAGAGTGGTCCAGAGCTGGGACTGGAATGAAGCAAGTGAGGTATTTGCTTCAGGCACAGAGTTTAAGAGGATTTTTAGAAAACACAGTAAAAAACCCAGTAATCAAGATAATATTATTTAATAGATATTTTATGCATCTAATATATTTAATAATTAATATTTAATGCAATATTTTAAAATAATTTTTAAAGTTTAAATGAATTTTAAAAATCCATTATGAACAGAGTATCCCAACTTTAAATGAAGATAGGCTGTGTATTCCTGATTTTCCTTTAGCCTCGGGCTTAGGTCTGCTCTCTATCCTTACTAAGCCCGTCTCCCAGGATTCTGGCTCAGACAACTAGTGATGGGAAATTCAAGAGAGGCAGTCATTTGCTTGTTCTGATGAGGGTCAAGGGAGAGAGAGAATCTGGTTGTGAACATAATGAGTTAGAGGTGTCTGTGGGGCACTCAGATGGGCACCTCTGAAGACTTATGATAGGGTTTGGGTTAGAAATGAGGAAGCGTGAGGCATCTGCGGGACTCAGGAGAGAACTGGTGGGGAAGGGAGACAGGACATCATTAGTTCACATACTTGGCCCACGATTGGTGCATATTCAGCACATGCGGTCTAAATCATTGGTCCTTGGAGTTTGCATCATAGTTCAGGAATCTTTGCAAATTCTTTCTCATCCAAAGTGTTTCTCTTCTTCTGCATCATGAACCTCAGATATGTTCCCACATGGGTATGGAAGCTTACTGCTTGGGTGTTAAAATAAAAACATCTGGCCGGGCATGGTGGCTCACGCCTGTAATCCAAGCACTTTGGAGGCCAAGGTGGGCGGATCACCTGAGGTCGGGAGTTCAAGACCAGCCTGACCAACATGGTGAAACCCCGTCTTTAAAAAAATAATAATAATAAATAAAATAAAAACATCTGAGGAAATTAAAAACAACTAAATTCCACTAGAATTGCGTGGGTGGGGCAGGGCCATAAAGGCGGAAGACAAGAAAGAATAGAAATTATCTCAATTTCTTCTTTATTGGCTGATCCACCAGAAAGAGAATAAAAGCTAAGAGAAGCTAAAAAGAAGAAAGGTAGTAGTGAAGGAAAGAAAAAAAAGAAAGAAGGAAGATTATAGGTGCTAAAAATACTGTGAGGAAAGTTTGGCTAAACATCAAAGAAGGACAGATGTGTTTCCAAATAGAAGTGGTGGTTTAGATATGTCAGGAAGCACAGCTCCAAATGATGGGTGGAAAATAAAGGTTAGTGAGACTGAGCTCAGCCGAATAAAAAAGCTTCATGGGAGAATCAAGCTAAGGAACAGGTCTTTCAGCAACATGGAAGCCCTACTGCTTCAACCGCTAGTCCCCCTGATCAAGTGCTGGCACCCATGATGGAAACTCTTGCCATGGTTTTAGTACCCTGGACCAAATATCACTCTATCCTGTCTTTACCATTCTAAACAACCTTCGATGGGACAATCTCTGCTAAAGACTAACCACTTCCTTATCTTATCCTCAGCTACCTGCTTCCCTTTCCCTTTAACAAAGCATGGAGGCTGGGTGCAGTGGCTCATGCCTGCAGTCCCAGCACTTTGGGAGGCCAAGGCGGGTAGATCATGAGGTCAGGAGTTTGAGACCAACCTGACCAACATGGTGAAATCCCCTCTGTACTAAAAATACAAAAATTAGCCAGCTGTGGTGGCACATGCCTGTAATCTCAGCTACTCGGAAGGCTGAGGCAGGACAATCGCTTGAACCTGGGAGGTGGAGGTTGCAGTGAGCCGAGACTGCACCACTGCACTCCAACCTGAGCGGAGCGACAGAGCGAGATTTCATCTCAAAAAACAACAACAAAAAACATGGAATATTCTGAACAACTCCCATAACCGAGGGTGAGATATAGCTCCTGTACATGCAATACTTCTGTGAGGTCAATGAATCTGACAAATATTTAATGAAGATGGATCTTGAAAGTCTGATACCCAAGTCAATTAAGAAACATTCCCCCACTTCCAAGAGGTTTATCATTTGGCCTCATACACTAGATTTTTTTCTTTATTCTTTTTGTTTTTTAAGAGACGGGGTCTTGCTTTGTTGCCCAAGCTCATCTTGAACTCCTGGATTCCAGTGATCCTTCCACTGCAGTTCTCCAAAATGCGGGGATTATAGGTGTAAGCCACCATACCCAGCCATAAACCAAATTGATGCACATGAATGACTTAAGACAAAGATTATATCAAATGTTGGGTTATATCACTTAGACCATGGGCAACAGGCTCAAGAAAGGGTCAGATGAGTGAATGAAGCATAGTATTAATAATGTTCACATGGCCAGACGCGGTGTCTCACGCCTGCAATCCCAGCACTTTGGGAGGTGAAGGTTGGCAGATCATGAGGTCAGGAGTTCAAGACCAGCCTGGCCAACATGGTGAAACTCCATCTCTACTAAAAATACAAAAATTAGCTTGGCGTGGTGGCGGGCACCTATAATCCCAGCTACTTGGGAGGCTGAGGCAGAAGAATTGCTTGAACCTGGGATGCGGGGGTTGCAGTGAGCTGAGATAATGCCATTGCACTCAAGCCTGGGTGATACAGTGTGACTCTGTCTCAAAAATAAATAAAAAATAACGGTCATATGGGATGGGTATGTTGGCTTACAGCTGTAGTCCCAGCACTTTGAGAGGCGAGAGAATCACTTGAGCCCAGGAGTTCCGGACCAGGCTGAGCAACATAGGGAGACCTCATCTCTACCCCCCCCCATATATATATATATATATTAGCTAGGCATGGTGACACATGCCTGTGATTCCAGCTACTTGGGAAGCCGAGGTGGGAGGATTGCTCGAGCCCAGGAGGTCTAGGCTGCCATGAGCCATGATCACACCGCTGCACTCCAGCCTGGGTGACAGAGTAAGACCCTGTCTCAAAACAAAAACAAAAACACAAAAAAGCAAATATTTCTTAAGTGCTTACTACATGCCAGAAGCCATGCCAAGTACTTCAGATGCATTGTCCCACTTCGTCCTCACAATAATCCTTAGGTAGACACTGTGATTAGGCCTAGTTCGCAGCTGAGGAAATGAAGGTTCAGGAGTATGAATTCACTTACCTATTGAAAGATGGATCTGGGATGCCAACACAGCCAGACTCTCTCCTGAGCCTAGAGAAATTCTCATGACGAGAACAGGACTAGAACTGGGCCTGGGTATGGGAGGTGGATGGGCTGACCAGCAGAGGCCAAACATCACGGTGATAACTGTGAGTGCTTAAGAACAAGGGCAGTAGGGCCGGGCGTAGTGATTAACGCCTGTAACCCCAGCACGTTGGGAGGCTGAGGCAGGTGGATCACCTGAGGTCAGGAGTTTGAGACCAGCCTGGCCAACATGGTGAAACCCCATCTGTACTAAAAACACAAAAATTAACTGGGTGTGGTAGCACATGCCAGTAATCCCAGCTACTCAGGAGGCTGAGGCAGTAGAATTGCTTGAATCTGGAAGGTGGAGGTTGCAATGAGATGAGATCGTGCCACTGCAGTGCAGCCTGGGTGACAAGCATGAAACTCCATCTCAGACACACACACACACACAAACAACAAGGGCAGTATAGACTTTGGTTGGGTTCAGCCTCTGTTGGTTACTTGGGTCATGATACTTGAGCAAGTTGTGCCTCAGGTTCTTTATCTGTAAAACAGGGAACAGTACCCAAACTCATAGGACTCTTGGTACCATTTCACTACATGATGCTAGTAAAGTGGCTAGAATAGTGCCTGGCTTTCAGGAAGGATTCAATACATATTAGTTTTATTGACATAGGAGAAATAGCTTAGACCAAGGTACCCTGGGTTAGTTCTAAGGAAGGTTGAGGGTTACCTGTTGCGGCATAGTCAACTGAAGTGAGTTACATTGAAGGGAGAGACCAAATTTGGGAGAACGTGAAGAGTATGTGTCAAGTGCTGCCCCTGTGAACAGCTCTGTGCTGGAAGAAGGAGACTGAGGCCGGGCACAGGCTCATGCCTGTAATCTCAGCACTTTGGGAGGCCAAGACAGATGGATCACTTGAGGCCAGGAGTGAGACCAGCCTGGCCAACATGGTGAAACCCTGTCTTTACTAAAAATACAAAAATTAGCTGAGCTTGGTGGTACGCATCTGTAATCCCAGCTTCTTGGGTGGCTGACACATGAGACTCGCTTGAACCCAGGAGGTGGAGGTTTCAATGAGCCAAGATCTCGCCAGTGCACTCCAGCCTGGGTGACAGAGTGAGTAAAAGACCTAGCAGAGTCATTGAGTAAAAGACCTAGCAAAGTAAATCTAACAGATGAGTGTCTGGAAAGAGGAGGTGCAGAAAAGCCAAACTCAAGATGGGGAAGGAGAAAAGAGAAACACATGAGCTATTCCTATTATGCCTTTTTTGCTTGAATTTTTCCCCTTGCCCCTGCTTTGCAGAGTAAAGACAGATGGTAATTTCTAGGTAGCCCAGGAGCTTGGTGCCATTTTCCCAAGATTCACCAGCTTTGAAAAGATACTTGCCTGCCCAGTCTCCAGACATTTGCAAACTCTTCCCAAAGACAAATGCTTTCCAAAGCTCTGCTCTAAAACCGGCCTAGCTCTTAGGTGGTGAGGCCAGGGCTTGCCACTGAAAGGGCACCATTGTCCTCCCAAGCGTCTGTGGGTCCAGCTGCCATAGCGCTGGAGGTGGTTCACAGCATATGGTGCGGACCGCTTGCAGGCTTTGATTCACCCCAGGGACAACACTTAAAAACTCAAGCAGGCAACACATGCAATTCCAGGAGCCCCTGCCAGATTCATACTCTGTTTTTCCATCATTTCACTCTCCTCCCCCTCAGGAGGGAGCCTCCCGAGGCATTCTGCAAATAAAAAAAATCAAACCCACCAACAGGACGAGCACCTGATAAGGAGTGAGGCATTGCCCAAGAGTTCCCAGGAAGAGGCGGCTTTGTTCTCGTTTCAAGCCCTTGACACTGCTAACAGCTCTAATTACTGCATTTGCCATGGGATGTCAAATAAAACCACATTCCAGAAACCATGTAGTCTTCCCAGGAGAGACACGCAGGGAAAGGTGCCCAGGGCTGCAGGAACGTGTTCTTTCATTTCTGGTCCCTAACCTTGGCAGCTATGCTGAGAATTCAACAGTGCTTTCTTTATGTGCATGAAGGAGGGCGCCTTTGCACATGTAGGGATGCATCTCACTACCTGTATCCCCAAATCTGAGCTGCATATTTGACTACATTTCCTGCAAAACATGCTTCTTAAGAACATCAAGATCTTCAAAATTCACCCAAGCCATTTGGGGGAAATGAGGACTTCAGAAATTTCTGAGGCTAGAAGCGGAACCATAGAGAACGTCTTCCCACATAATTTAACTATAAAATCTGATGATGTAACACCCACCCACAACCACATCACAAACCAAAGTGACATCACAAATACTGGGGATAATGGCTCAAAGCTGCCTGCATTCAGCCCAAATCTAAACAAACAGCAATTTGCCCATACGTGACTGAGGCAGAGAAAGACAGGTGACCAGAAATAAAGACAAAACAAAACAAACCAAAAAAAGAGACAGAGAGAAAAGAAAGAGAAAATACATATATCTTCCCCCCTGCTAAGCTAGTGAAAATAAAATTTAAGGCAACTGAAATATGGTAAGGTGATTTTACTTTTTATAGATGACAGTTCTTAGAAAGCCAGGTCTCTCTAAATATATGATTCTAATCTATCCAAATTGTTCTACTGTTCTTAGCTGGTCCCAGGAAATGGAGGCCAGCATCGTTTACCTTTTCGTCTTGCTTTTATGGTCCGCAGAGTATATTGATTTCCCTGTGAATGGGCTCTTCTTGGCGCATGGCCATTGGTTAGAAAGCGTATTCAGGGTTTGGCAGAACTTACCTGCTGTCATGTCAGTGTTGCAGCATGGTTGAGTGTCTAGAGCTCATATGGAAGTCGTGAGTGACCCTGTCTTCATTATCTTTCCAGCAGGCAGGAATTGTCTTCGACTCCTTGTGAACCCTCCCTGACCCCCGGCTTCCTGCCCCAGCATGCTATGTTCTTTGAGAGCCTGAATATTACTGTAACCTTGTGGAGTTACTATCTCCTCCCTACTTGGTATAAAAGGCTTTGGTGAGAAGGAGAGGACATATAGTAAGATTTCTAAGAGCTGGGTGGAAGGAATGGCCTATAAAAGATGTTAATATTTTACCTTCAAAATAGACCTTTTATTCTCTATTGGAGAACAGTCTTAAAAATTCATTTCTCCCTCTTATAACTCTAGCACCCAATCCATATGAGACGAGACCCCAGCATCCCCATCTATGGACTCCGACAGTCCATCTTATTAAACACCAGGCTTCAGGACTGCTATGTGGACTCACCGGCTCTCACCAACATCTGGATGGCCAGAACGTGTGCAAAGCAGAACATTAATGCCCCAGCACCAGCTACCACTTCTTCTTGGGAAGTTGTAAGAAATCCATTAATTGCCAGTTCCTTCTCCCTGGTTAAGCTTGTACTCAGGCGGCAGCTGAAGAATAAATGCTGCCCAGCACCACGCAAGTTTGGAGAAACAAAACTCTCAAAGAGATTAAAACACAAGGACGATTCAGTGATGAAAGCCACCCAGCAGGCCAGGAAAAGAAACTCCATCAGTTCCAAGAGCAAGCGGCCAGCAGAGCATAGGATGCCTGCAGGAGGCATCAGAGAGGTAGACGATGGCCAGTGGTGGGGAAAACGTAATGGGTAGGGGGGAGGGAAAAGGTAAAATCAGAGAACACTTAACACTTGACATATATATGGCATGGGGCTACTGCCTGTAATCTCAGCACTTTGGTAGGCCAAGCAGGAAGGATCATTTGAACTCAGAGAGTTCAAGACCAGCCTGGGCAACATAGGAGACCTCATCTCTACTAAAAAACAAAACAAAACAAAAATTAGTCGGGCATGATGGCACACGCCTATGATCCCAGCTACGTGGGAGGCTAAGGAGGAGGATTACTTGAGCCCAGGAGGTTGAGCCTGCAGTGAGCCATGATTGCACTACCGCATTCCTGATTGGGCAACACAGCAAGACCCTGTCTCAAAAAAACAAAACCAAACAAACAAAAATCTATACCAAGTGAAGGAAATCCTAAAGTTGAAGACAGAATGTGGGGCAGAGGTGCAGCATGAAAGAGTGGAAGAATGCTTCGGATGTTACAGTCATGCTATTATTTATACTATGCTTAGCTCTAGAGAAGGATGAGATGGCTTTCATAAGCACAGACTTAGCACGAAGGAAAAAATAAGGGCGAGAAGGAAGGCTAGGATATGGGTAGTATGTGCTTGTGCGCGCGCACACACACATACTGGTGGTCAGCTATAGATCTGGACTGTGAGCGTCCACATGGAGAACTTGGCCTCTGGAGGCCTGATCAGAGTCCAGGTCTGTTACCCCATGGTGGCCAGTAGAGCTCAGTGTATCCTGGAGCTAGGCCATCAGGGTTCAGATCCTAACTCTGACTATAACTGAGGATGACCTCGGGCCTAATTTGTTTGTGCCTTGATGTTATCATATTAAATGGGGGATAATGGCCCTTCCCTCATAGAGCTTTGTGAAGATTAAATAAGTTAATACATGTAAAAGGCTTTTGAACAGAGGCTGGCAGAGGGTAAATAATTAGGAGCTTGCACAGCATTCAATAGATGACAGCTGTGGTTATTAACCTTCTAGCTGTGTGGCCTTGGGCAAACCAATTCCAATCTCTTTGCCTTTAAAGCTGTCTCCTGCTGACCTCACAGGGTTCTGGAGAACACACGCAGTGGTATGTACATAAAGGAATTCAGTAAACTACAACGTACTAGACAAATGTTGGTTGTTGCTATAACCAAGACTCTGGGACACAAATCCCAGATAATTATTCTGAGCTCCCCCTCTCAAGTTTTAGCTTTCACTTCTCTGCTTTCTTCCTGGCTAGAGTAAAGAAAGTTCAAAGGAGAAAAAACTAGCAGTCCGCCAAGATCTTGAGGACAGATATGCTGAACATGTGGCTGCCACCCAAGCGCTACCCCAGGACAGTGGGACAGCAGCCTGGAAGGGCCGAGTGTTGCTTCCGGAAACCCACAGGAGACACCAGTTGTCGGAGGACACACTAACCATCCACGGTCTCCCCCACAGAGGGTTACCGGGCTCTGTACCATGCTGTGGTGGAGCCAATGCTGTGGAATCCTTCAGGGACCCCCAAGAGGTACAGCCTGGAGCTGGGCAAGGCCATTAAACAAAAGCTCTGGGAGGCTCTGTGCAATCACGGTGCCATCTCTGAAGGTGCTCAGAAGGACCATTTCCCTGGCAGGAAGCGGCCGGGTGTCCACGAAGTGGAGGCTCCATTTCTTGAGCCTGTACTCAAGAAATGGCCCAAATTAAAGAGCAAAAAATAGGAACAGGAACTCATGGGATTAGGGTATTCTCTGCTAGAGATCTGAAAAATAAACACAACTTTGCACCTTCCGTGTCATCTCAGAGTGCTTTACAAATTAGCAACACCCTCTCAGGGAAACAAAGAGGTACGAGATTCGCTCCAGACCAAGGGTGCCTCTCCACTCATGATTAAGTAACTTTTTTTTTTTTTTGAGACAGAGTTTCACTCTTGTTGCCCAGGCTGGAGTGCAATGACGTGATCTCTGCTCACTGCAACCTCTGCCTCCCGGGTTCAAGTGATTCTTCTGCCTCAGCCTCCCGTGTAGCTGGGATTACAGACATGCGCCACCATGCCCGGCTAATTTTGTATTTTTAGTAGAGACAGAGTTTCTCCATGTTGGCCAGGCTGGTCTTGAACTCCCAACCTCGGGTGGATCCACCCGCCTTGGTCTCCCAAAGTGCTAGGATTACAGGCGTGAGCCACTGTGCCCGGCCATGATTTGGTAATTTTCAGGTGTAGATGCTTGGAGTATTTTTCCTCTAAGGCCTTGAGGGTCTCTTAGTCTTCCAGGTAGGAAAAAGCTTGACAGATAAAGCAGATGTTTTAAGTTCAGGCTATGGTTCCCTACTTCCTTCTTTCTTTCCCATTCTTTTCTTTAGAGACAGCTCTGTTGCCCAGGCTAGAGTGGAGTGGCATGATCATAGCTCACTGCAGTCTTGACTTCTTGGGCTCAAGCAATCCTCCTGCTTCAGCCTCCTGAGTAGCTAGGACTACATGTGCACACCATGCCTAGCTTTTTTTTTTTTCTTGGTAGAGATGGGATCTCACTATGTTGCTGAGGCTGGTCTCCAACTCCTGCCTCAAGAGATCCTCCTGCCTCAACCTCCTGATTAGCTGGGATTATAGGTATGAGCTCCTGTGCCTGGCCGTATGGGTCCCTCTTTTCAAAACGTGGACTGCTAGGCTTGATCATTATCACTTTCCCTAGCTCCTTCTACATAGGACTGAACAGAAAGCCTACCATTCTCACAAGGATATAAACCCACACACCCTACAGCAGGTTCTCTCCTGTGACACTGCCTAAACCCCCAATAACCTGCACTCTAGATTAACAAAGTTACATGAATGCTTCAATGGGCAAGTTGAAGTTAAAAGTACTGCTCCATGCAAAGCTCCCCTTGTTGAATCTGTAGACTTTTACCGAACAGAGCAATGACAAGATATAACACATACTTGATAAAATTGTATTTTTTTTTACAGTCATTTGTACAATTTGTTACAAAACCATAGAAGACTAAAACTTGTTTTAAATCATTTTTGGTCTGCAAATATGTAAAATCTGTGTGCAATTATCATGTATTTACAGGGTCTTGTGTTAGTCATTTTCAATGATTATTCCGACAATGTCACACTCTCAACATAAGACATGGCTTAAGATAAATATATTAGTAAATAAATATTCTGAGAACATATTTCCATAAATGAAATGTGCTGCTATATATATACAGAATATACATAAGTTGTTTTCTAGCTTTTAAAACATTTTTTAAAAATGGTAATGTTGGAAAAAAGAGCCCTTAGACCATTTTATTACAAAACCTTTACAGCAAAGTCTTTACAAAATCTCTTTTAAGTGCTATGGGAGAAATTTAAAAAATTAAAAATAGTGCCTCGTTAGACCAACACCATAGAAAGTTTACATAGAGTAGAAAAAGGCAGTTCTGTTTAAAGAACGATATTCTAGATTAATTATTTAGACGTCATTTTAAAAGCATTAGTCCTGCATGAACTTTGAGTAGAAACTAGCAGCACAGAAGGATGTGAGCAGTGGGACAGATGGGGCTTTATTTTACAAAAGGGCATGGGTTAGTGGGGGGGGGGGAGGGGCCGAGAGTTAAAGCCAGCTTACTGGGGCTGTGTCCATAAAGAGGTACCTTGTTGGTAAACACCCAAACTTCCATTTTTAGCTGGTTCTAGAACTCTACATTGAACGTGGCTGTCCTACACTCAGGGCTGGGTCACTTGGCCATGCCCAACGGTCACACCCCAACTTGGAGGGACTGGGGGCAGGGGTTCTCAGTGGAAAATGGGATACTGCCACTTTCCATGGCTATAAAAGCACTACACACCAGAGTCCACCGAAAGGGTGTGTGTCATTGGTGGAGTCTTACAACTTCAAAGAGAGCATTTCTTTTGATCTATGTGTGACAAAATAAGATCATTGGTTATTTTATTCTGGCGATCCCCCTGCCTGGTAAGCCAACACAAATTTAAAAGACAATGGTTGGTATTTAAGGTTTTGAAATTGCATTTTTGTTTCTACCACCTGTAAGCTACAAAAATTAAATGGGTTTCTTTGCCATCTGCAGCTATCACTTGTTCAAGGGAAAACTAGAGGCTGGCCACGGTGGCTCACGCCTGTAATCCCAGCACTTTGGGAAGCCGAGGTGGGTGGATCACAAGGTCAAGAGATAGAGACCATCCTGGCCAACACGGTGAAACCCCGTCTCTACTAAAATACCAAAAAAAAAAAAAAAAAAAAAATTAGCTGGGCATGGTGGCGTGTGCCTGTAGTCCCAGCTACTTAGGAGGCTGAGGCAGGGGAATTGCTTGAACCCGGGAGGTGGAGGTTGCAGTGAGCCGAGATCGGGCCACTGCACTCCAGCCTGGCGCCTGGTGACAGAGTGAGACTCTGTCTCAAAAAAAAAATAAAAAGAAAACTAGACACACTTATTTTAATAAGCCCAGTGGAAGCCACATTCTCTACTCATCTATTTATTGCTTAAGGCTATTGAGGAGTGGTTTTCCAGCCAGGGCTAAAGAAAGCCACTTTGGGAGTTCGGTTTCAGATGAGGAAGATAATATGCACTCAAAGGCATTAAAAACAAAACAAAACAAAAACAGAAAACCCCACAAACAACAACAAAAATCTCAATGAGAAGCTGCTTTTTGCAGTTCATATAAAAACCCAGACCCCGCTTCCCTAAAACCATGTAATGCAAGCTATTGTACTTAGCAGCTGCTACTCCTGGCCCAAGAAATAAAGGCGTCCCAGATCACGTCACCAGCTTAGGCGCTTCTCACACCCTCCGCAACAGGTGTGCGGGCCACAGTCTGAGAAGCAGCCCCCCAAGGGACTGTACCCCAGAGGCTGAAGGACAGATCTCACCAGTGAGTCCCTCGATGGCAAATGGTTTGATCATTTTATGTTGGAATTTCTGTCAAATCCTAACTAGAGATAAGTAAATTTCCTCATCATACACTGAGGTTTTTAAGAAAAATATATTCTGATAGAGTGAGATTCTCGTTCAAAACATTCTGAGCTGACTTCCTGTGAAACTGACTGGAGAAGGACCAGCACCATCACCTGGCAACCCAGGTGGTCCCTGTCCTCCTACCCACAGGGGGCCAGGTCCCAAGGTTTCTATTCCGCAAGTGAGCTTGCAAACCCAATGAGCCAATTCTTTCAGATGGCAACACATCTGATAAATGAATGAATACAAGAGACCAGAAGAGTTAGTGAACACAAGGGCTAATATCATTAGTTTCCTATAAAAAAAATTAGTTTTTAAAGAACTAGGAATACATTGGACAAAAAAGGATGACAATCCCTGATCTGAAATAGCTTTAAATAGATTCTCTATCCCTTTTAAAAATGAAACACCTTAAAACCGCAGCGGTTTGGGTTTTTAAACTCTCCCCTTCCCCTTAATAAGAAAGGCTGGAAAAATATACAAAAATCTACCCTTTGGATGTAAACTATCTGATAGTCTCTCTCTCTGTCTCATGGAGAATCAATATATAATAGTGCATTAGGTAGATAGGATAGTAGACATATGCAGGTGAGATGAGCAATTTCAGCCATGAGGCAGAAGACTGAATAACCCTGAAGCAGTGCGTCCGTGGGGGAAATGGGATAGGAAAGGTATCATTCAAATGGAGCTCAGTGCAGACATCCTGGGTCTGGGCACGTGCTCCCAGAAAGGCAGCCCAAGGAAGCAGCAGCCGAGGGTTGTGGCTGCCCCACAGAGGTGCATGTGCACTGCACATTGGTGCGCTGCTGGGTCAGTGGAGAGCACTCTCCCCCAGCCCCATCGGACACCAAGGCCACAAAAGTACATTCCTTCTGGGTGTCTGCCCCCACACACCCCATCAAGCCATTTCTGCAGCCAGTGGCAGGGAGCCCAAAATATTTTTGCAAAGGACTCCAAAGTCAGGTCAACCAAGCGGGACAGCCTCCTCTTCCCTGCCCTGAGGGTCAGAGTTCAGATCGAGGGGCCCCAAGAACATGCCCTTACTATGGGATGTGAACTCTGTTGTTTCACTTGGGACCATGACCTGAGGGGACAGATTGAGGACATTGGGCAGAATCGTGCCCATCACTTTTGTAGCAGCGGCTTGGCCAGGCTCTGCAGGGCTGCGGCTCTTGTACACCCTATTCCTAGCTGCTTCCATCACCTGCCTAAGGGTGCGGGCTGGAGAGGCATGGCGTCAGGGACCTGACATCGTGTACATTGGGATTGCCACAAGAAAGGAAGAGGCAGCTTTGCACTGCTCCTCAGAGCCTGTACCCATATCAACTAGCTTTACTTCAAGTTTCTGGTTCATTTTCTAAGGCAGGTGAAGCCCTGAGCTTTTCAAAGGCCTGAGCTCCCTCCAGGGAGACAACAGTATCTACACATGATGTGGTTTATTTAATGCAGCAGTGATTTTTTTCTTCTTTTTCAGCAAAAGTTGGCGGTTAGGGTTCTTTAAAATATATATTTAAATAACTTTTTACATTTACATACAATATCTTTAAAAAAAAAAAAAAACAAAAAAAAAAACAGAACTCAATCCCACACCTCGGAACCCCAAGCACACACACTTTACAAAACAGAACATGTTATCAAAAGAGGCAAAGGACTCGGAGGATTTTGTCTGTTGATTTGTTAATGGGGTAGGGGGTGGTTTTGCCACAGGGGGCTCACATTTTGGGTTGAGAAGGAGGGCTCTCTTTATTACCACTTTTGTGTATTTGTCAAAGCTAAAAAATTTTTTGTTTTTTGAAGGAAGTCAGTTTGGAGTCTCCATACAGTTCCCAATTTCCAGGTAAGAGTTCCTTCTGAACTCAGGCTCCTGTGCTGCTGCTGTCTGCTGAGCGAGATGTCGGTCCTGGGAAAGAGAGAGAACAATCATCAGGGGGAGGGAGCTGGCACCACACATGGGACCAGACAAGGGACTCAGGTGGTCCTATCCACAGCGTGTGGCAGGCCTGTGTACGCTCAAAGGGCTGAAGCAGGCTCCTCTTCCCAGAGGGGCTCTGTCTGTGCTGAGAGCACAGGTGCCTTCTGGAGAGCCAGGCTCTCTCTTTTGGATATAGAGAGCTTTCTAGAAGCCCTTAGGTAGCATGAAAACCCAATATATTAGTGATGTTAACTGGGTGCCCAGTATGTGTCAGGCCCTGGGAAAAGCAGGAGGACCCCCTCACAGAGCTTACAGACCTTGAGACAAAGTAATTTAGTAATAAGATGACAGGAAATGAACAGAGGGTATGCAGGTGATCTCAGAGGAAGCTGGAGTGTCGCTTAAGCTAAGATCTGAAGAAAAGTAGTGGAGAGGTCTGGGGGCTGGAATGAGCTTGGCACATGGGGAGAATGGGACAAAGGTCACAGAGGGTGAAAGCAGTAAGCAAGGAGAGTGAACCAGGAGCTCATCAGATGGACTGGCAGGGGCTGAATCACACAGAACTGGGTGAGATGCTAACATGTATTATTATTTTTGAGACAGGGTCTTGCTGTGTTGCCTAGGCTGGAATGCAGTGGTAAGATTGTAACTACGGCCTCAACCTCTTGGGCTCAGCCTCCTGAGTAGCTGGGACTAATGGCATGTGTCACAATGCCTTTTTTAAGATAGGTTCGTTCTACGTTCCCCAAGCTGGTCTCCAACTTCTGGCCTCAAGTGATCCTCCTGCCTTGGCCTTCCAAAGCACTAGGCCAGCAGTTAACATTTTTAACATTTTAAAGGTAATGGCAAGTCACTGAAGGGTTTTCTAGCACAAAGACATCAACTTATGTTTCACCAAAGGCCACTCCGGCTCCAAGTGGAATAGAAGGCAAGGCCAGCGACGGCAGACCAGTCAGAGGCTATACTGCCTCTGCCCTGAAGAGAGGAAAATGAGGCTGGACTGAGGGGACAGCAGTGAGGGTGCAGAGAGGTAGATACATTTGGGATGTACTTTGCAGGTAGATCTTGTGCAGTGTTACTCAGAGGTGCTAGGCTACACAGTTTATCACTGAGGCAGCATGTTTGGAAATCTTGTAGCAATCTGATGTCTGCTGAATCTAACAATAAAAAATCTGGACTTGTATCTTGCATGCCTTTTGCTAAGTTTCATTTTCTGGGAATTCATTTTCATGGACTGAGGCAAAAACAAGCAACTGGGGTCCTTCACAAACAGGTTGAGAAGCCCAGGAGGCTGGAGTGCAAGGGGCAGGGTGGGCACAGAGACAGGGTCTAGTTTTTTTTGAGATGGAGTCTCACTCTTTCGCCCAAGCTGGAGTGCAGTGGTGCAATCTCGGCTCACTGCAACCTCCACCTCCCAGGTTCAAGTGATTCTGCTGCCTCAGCCTCCTGAGTAGTTGGGACTACAGGCGCCTGCCACATCCGGCTAATTTTTGTATTTTTTTGCAGAGAAGGGGTTTCGCCATGTTGGCCAGGCTTGTCTCCAACCCCCGGCCTCAAGCCTCAGCCTCCCAAAATGTTAGGATTACAGGCACAAGCCACTATGCCCAACTGGTGCCAGGTTTCTGGTGTGAACATATGGGTGGGGGAGCAAGGCAGAGGAAAGAATGAGAGCGCTGCTGTGGACGTGACCAGCTGGAGGCATCTTCGGGGAGACATCCCGAGATCATGGAAGCAGAGGGCTCAATGGGTCTGAACTCCGAGGGAGGGCCAGGCTGAGGAGTAACCCTTGGAAGTCTTCAGCCTCAGATGGTGTTTAAAGCCAACGGCACAAAGGAAGTCATTCAGAAAATGCTGAAGAGAAGACGACCATGATGGAAACTCCTGCTCTGGCCTACTGCCATTTCCTGCTCTCACCTGCAGCCTCAGTGGCCGTGGTGCTGGACTCCTGAGTGTCCTGGAGGGCACTGGGGAGGCTGGCCCTGGAAGCACCCGCCTCCTCCGGAGGGCAGCCAGGCCGCAGCAGGGCCCTAGCCTGGCAGCACAGAGCCCGCTCCTCTTCCCGGGTTGCTCCCAGGCCCCTATGAGGCCGTGGGGCGTCTGGGCCCCGCGTCCCACCCCAGGAGCCGAAGCTGTGGGTCCCTTGGCAGTCCGAGGGCAGGCCCAGGTCACAGTCCACATCCTCCGGAATGATGGGGATGCGCTGGCTCAGGTCCCGGGCCCCCGGGTAGCAGCCGGGCGGGGGCTCCTCGGTAAGCGTGTACTGCACACTCACCGAGTAGTCCTCAGTGTAGCAGCCGCTGCCCCCTCCGCCACCATGGGCCACCTGCTTCTCTTCATAGAAGCAGCAGGGCAGGCCCTCATATTTCACCCCATCTGTCCTGGGCAAATGGTCAGGATGAAGGCCGTACAGGCCCTGGGAGCTTCCTGGCTGGAGCTCCCCACCCACGGGGCCAGAGGCCTCGTAGAGGTGGGGCCCCAGGAACAAGGTGCTGCTGCCAGCTGCTCCGGCGCTAGGCCCGGGTGGGGAGGGCTGGGGTTCGCAGCAGCAGGCACATGATGGCCCCTCATGGCCCCCCTTCCAGGTCCTCCTGAGGTCCGGGGCGGCCCAGGAGAAGCCTCGAGCCCCACTTCTGAGGTAGAGCTATTGGGCCCCCTGTGCTCCAGGGAGGAGCTGCTGCTGTAGTTCATCTCCAGGCTGCACGTGGACACCTGATCCCCCGAGGGAGAGGCAGGGCCTGGCCAAGGCTCGCCCCGCCCAGCACCACGACTGTGCACCGCCGGGAGCTCCTCAGGTGGCGGGGGAGCCCTCGAAGCACAGTGCAGGCCCCCGGCCTGAGCCCCCCGCCTCACTGGCGCGACAGGGGCTCCGGCTGCGGTAGATGAAGGGATCATAGTCGCTGCTGAGGGAGCTGCGGAAGGTGGAGCAGCTCCCATACACGCCCTGGTTGCTGACCTCAGTGCAGTCTACCACAGAGTCACTGGAGGAACAGTGGCACTGACCGGAGCTGCTGCTGCTGCTGCTGTCGCTGCCCGGGCAGTCGGCCAGGTAGCCACTGCACACTGAGCGGTGGCCGTGATAGCAGCTGAAGCTGGACGTGCTACCGCTCTCCAGGTGGGAGGGCGGGGCCACGTGCACTACGGTGGGGAACAGCAGGCTACCGCTGCTGCTCGGAGGAAAGGCACGTGCCGGGCTCCGGGGCGCGAGGCTAGGCGGGGGCTGCCCTCTTGCTCCGGGTAGCTGAGGCCCTGGAAGTAGTAGTGCTGGTACATGGTCTCATACTGGGAGAAGCAAGCTGCCTTGGAGAAGCTGCGGCCGCTCAACTTGGGCCTGCGGAAGGGGTGGGCTGGGGTGTAGGCCCGGTGCTCCAGGCCGCAGCGGTGAGCGGCCAGGCTGTGGTCCAGGTGGAGGGGTGGGTAGCTGCGGATGTAGGCAGGGGTCTGCGGGGAAAGAGGCTCTGCTCCCCGTGCTGGTCGACGGTCAGCAAGGTGACGGGGTTCCCGTGGGAGTCCATGCTTGTCCTCGTAGGGTAGGCTGGGATGGCGTTGGTCCTGTGCACGCGGCCGGGGTAATGCACTGGCAGGGTCACTCTCGGCTGCCGACCACGTGAGAGGTTGCTGGTCTCCACACACACTGCGCCTGGGTTTCCCTTTGTTCTGGGGACAGGTGGAGGAAACAGAGTAGGCAGGGCTGAGCATACTGGTGTCAAGGGCTAGAGGGATTTTTAACATGGGCAAAGGCTGAAGCAGCAGGGTTGGTCACCTGCCAAGGTGCCCAGTCTCACAACCCTGCCCCCAAACTTAGCTGCAGCAGCTGAGGTTGACCTGCCTGTGTGAAATAGCCCATTTCCTATAAGGGCCCCGTTCTCACCTCCCCCACTGCTCTGCCTGACAAGGCACCACAGGAGTCTGCAAAGAAGAATCGGATTCCAAGATGCCAGTGTCCCTCCATCCCCATTTAATGACACAGTGATGCAGAAGCCACTGCACACTCATCGTCTCTGTGGTCCTAGGAACACCCCCGTGGTACGGGGCATGGGCAAACACCATTACTGTCATTGCCACTAAAGAGATTAGGGGCCTCAGGGAGAGGCCAAATGTCTTGCCCAAGGTCAGGAAGCTGCTTAACATGAAGCCCAAACTTGAACTCAGGGCAATTCTTAATGCCAGGGTCTCCTAAGGGTTGTGCAGCCAACCTCCAAAACTCAAGGCTGCCAGGCCTCCAAGTCCAGAGGGCAGAGCTGTGGTGGCTCTGCTCACTTCCAACCCTGCAGTGTGTGTCACACTCTAGCTAGGCACTTGGTAGGGACAATGTCCTCTCACTTGACTCTTCAGCAGTGGCTGAGGCAGGTGACAGTTACCTATGATGTTGTGCCGACAGTGGGGGCAGGTGTGGTGCTGCAGCAGCCAGGGGTCCACGCACTTCCTATGAAACCGGTGAGTACAGGGGATGACCCGCAGCTCCTGGGCAGGAAGAGAGGGGACACAGGTCTGCCTTCAGCCTCACAGGTGTGTCCTCCTGCAGAGCTCTGCACACCATGCCAGTGCCCTTCCCAACTCTCCTCCCCACCTCCAGCTAGGGGTCAGCTCAATTCCCTAGAGGCAGGGGCCATCCATGTGTTCTAGGGAGAAGGAAACTGCCAGCAGTCAGCCCCAGCCACAGTCCTCAGTGTTAAGGGAGTGGGAACATGCAGAGGCAGGCGTCTTTCCTGTAGCTGGAGGAGGGCAAGCACACTCGTACCCTCGTGCCTCCACACAGGGAAGACCAAGACCTCGTGCTAGTGAGGATGGGAGCCCTGGGGGTATGGAGAGAGGGCCGGGTATACCCCAAGATATGCTCCCTCTCTGAGGTGCTGGCTGACCCTGGGTACCCTAAATGGGCATGAGTAGAAAGGAAGACACCTGGGACTCATGATTGACAGGTGGGGCAGCAAAGGGGCAAAGCTCTGCTGTCCCCTCCTTTACTGGACCCTGAACCTCGCATGGCAGCACATGGTTTATAAGAAAAGCAGCCTATCTAGAGAGATGGGGTTACTCGGACAGAATCACCTCCAGAGTTCCTAAGCCTAAGCATCTTCCAAATTTGCTCGTGTTACTTTGTCTTTCCATTTTCTGACCCGTCCAGCACAATAATATTCCAGCTCACACCTAACACTGTGCCTCGCAAAATGACAAAAGGTCTACCTGGATCTTCTCATGGAACCTTCATGATCACCTGGAATGCTGGTCAGTGTTGGGCCCATGTCACAAGAAAATGAAGTCACTTGCCCAGGATCACAAAGCTAGAATCCACCCAGGCCAGGATAAGAACCCAGAGTCCATGCAAGAATCTATTATTCTATTCCGCAAAAACTCCATTTCCATCCAACAGTCTATGCAGCAGTGGAACATTTTCAGCAAAGGGGCATCAAATGTCTGAAATTCTCAAGTGGTTTGCTCCCTGCCCCCCACACATGTGTATGTATGCATCTGTCCCGGGAGAGGGAGAGTGAGCAAACGTGGCAAAATGTCAATCATGGGTGATTCTAGGCCCTGACATATATCATCCATGGTACTAGTCTTTGCTGAAGGTCTGAAATTTTCTTTCTAAGAGAGACAAGGTCTCACTCTGTTGTCCAGGCCGGCACGCAGTGGTGTAATCATAGCTCACTGCAGCCTCGAATTCCTAGTTTCAAGTGATCCTTTCCCCTCAGCCTCCCAAGTAGCTAGGACAATAGGCACTGTACCAGACCTAAAATTCTCAAAAAGCTACAAGAAAAAAAGTGAGGGATATCAAATCCTTTGTCTCAAGTCAAGTCTCAGAATTTTCTGAAGAGTGACTCTAAAAGTTGATATGTGTGACAGGACATGGGGCCCAGTCCCTTCTAGGTCTTGGGCACCTCTGCTGACCTGCCTAAGTTTTCCCCACCCAGGACGGGCCTGCCTCTACCATTACCTCTCCGTCAATGTACTTCTCCAGGCAGATGGCACAGTCAGACGTGGAGCTGCTGCTGAGTGTGTCCAGGGCCCCACAGCTCCCCTCCCGGCGCCCCTTGCTCTTAGAGTTGAACTTTCTGGTTTCCATCTTCTCCAGAGCCTGCACGGCCAGCCTGTTCATGGAATTCTGCACAGTAGAATGTGGTCTGTGTGAGGGTCCGGTATGTATGACAGTGGCACTCACCCCAGGGACGTGACACTCAATTCACTGGGTCAGGCAGACACTTCTCACTTCTCTATCACGCCAGAATAGACTTCTGAGAAGTCGCTCAAAGCTCAGGCTGCCACAGCACACATTCTCCAGACCCGTGGAGCCTCCACATCAACCTAGGCTTTTCCCAAGTGGCAAGACTAGCAGGAGTCTCTCTGATTTGAAGGCAGGGGTCTCCACCGATTACTTAAAACTGCTGCCTCCTAACTCTGCCAGACCCTGAGTTATCAACCTGTTCTACACCAAGGGTTCCTCCTCTTTCTGTTGAAGGAAGTGGTGACAGTAAATAGACAATGTGTAAGTGCTTAGCACCTGGCAAATAGGCTGTGCTCACAAGCCATCATCATGTTGGGAGTGGCTGCTCAACCCTCATGAGAACTTTGGTGATTCTCTTCTCTATAGATGGCCTGCCAGGATCCACCATATCTCCCCTGAGAGATGACCCTGCCATACATTTGGGGGTCCAATCTCTGCTTATCCTCTCACCACCCTCCACCCCTGAGTCTCTCCTTCCTACAAGCACAAAGTGATGTGGTGGCTGCAATGCTACAGCAGCTACTGTTTATCAAGCATCACCTGGAAAGCCTGGTACACAGGGTGGGTCTGGGGCAGGGCCTCAGACTCTGCATTTCTATCAGGCTTCCAGGTGCTGCTGTTGCTGCTGGACCACAGATGCTGTCTGAGGGCCAAGGCTCTAGGGCGCCAACTGATGCACTGGGACAGGCAAACATGCCTCTATCATGCCAGAATAGACTTCTGAGAAAGCACTCAAAACTCAGACTGCCACAACACATATTTTCTAGAACTGTGGAGTGTATACAACATGTATTAACATTGATTTAAACACTTCCTTTGGGCTCGGCATGGTGGCTCACACCTGTAATCCCAGTTGGGAGGCCGAGGCAGGCGGATCACCTGAGGTCAGGAGTTCAAGACCAGCCAGGCCAACATGGTGAAATCCCACCTCTACTAAAAATACAAAAATGAGCAGGGTGCCTGTAATCCCAGCTACTCGAGAGGCTGAGGCACGAGACTCACTTGAACCTGGGACGTGCACGTTGCAGTGAGCTGAGATTATGCCATTGCACTCCAGCCTGGGTGACAGTGAGATCCTTTCTCAAAAAATAAAAAAATAAAATAAACACTTCCTTTGAAACACTGGCTGGAGACATTCCCAATGCTCAGCCTTTGTAAGACTAGCCCTTTTAGAACAGAGAAGGCACTGGGCTGTACGTTTTTCTTTTTCTATTTTTGAGACAGTGTCTCATTCTGTCACCGAGGCTGGAGTGCAGTGGTGTGATCATAGCTCACTGCAACCTCTGCCCCCCAGGCTCAAGTGACCTCCCACCTCAGCCTCCACAGACTAGCTGGGACTACAGGTGCACGCCACCATGCCCAGCTGATTTTTGTAGAGACAGGATTTTGCCACGTTGACCAGGCTGGCATCAAACTCCTGAGCTCAAGTGATCTGCTTGCCTTGGCCTCCCAAAGTTCTGGGATTACAGGCATGAGCCACGGTGCCTGGCCTAGTTTGCTCTTATTTTTTTCCATCTTTGGTGTCTGTAGGCCACTGGGAACAGGCTGTGGAGCTCAGAGTCCACAGCTGTGAGGCTCCATGTTGCACCATCAAAAAATAAGGTGAGGAGAGTCCTGGTTTTCCCCAGTGTTGGGGCAACAGTGGTTATTGCTCACGGGCTACACACAGAGGCACTACCTGACTGCGTCGCTGCTTCAGCTTGATTTTGACAAGGAGGATGAGGCAGACCAAGGAGACCACGACGAAGAAAGCCAGGAAAATCCCCATGTCAAAGTATTCAGTGGGTTGCTGGAATGGAACACAGACACAGTGAGTCACAGCCTCTCTCCAGCCTGGTAATCGGCACATAGGCTATCTTGGCTTGGTCAGGATCGAGATGGGGTGACCAGGGTGAGGTTCCCCTCAGTTTGCAGGAAACTCCTGGGGTTCTGCTCACACGCACATGGTGTGCTCCCTAGGCTTGAGTAGTGCCTTCGGTGTGGCCAGGGGAGGCCTGTGGCGATCTCAGCCAGGCCCCCCAAGAGCCAAGGGAACTCTGTTGGTAAAGCCTGGCTCCCTGTGGAATACGGCAAAGTTGGCTGTAACTGGTAAGAAAGGCCCTTCCAAATAAACACAAATAATCACATTTATAGGACAAAAGAGTGAGTGTCATGTTTTGAGGGAACAGTGATTACTAACCATATAATTAATGGTTTACAACAACTCAGAAAATTGTATGCTGCTTCCACAAATATCAGCTTCCACTACAATGAGTCATATTTACCAAAGTGCTCTTTTTTTTCTTTCCTTTAAAATGAAGCCAGCAAGTCAGTTCTGCAAACTCCCTCTAGTTTTAGTTCTTACTTTTTTCCTCATAGCATACTACCTCCTAAAACCTCAAAGCCACCTTATCTGGGATGTGCATTTGGCCAATGGGAATAGAGCTTTGCAAAGTCGATGCTGCATGTATCTGGATATGTCGTGCATGGGAAAGAATCACCCTACATGGGAATGTCCCAATATTGGTGAGGAGGAAATAATACCAATACAGGGCACCAGCCCAAGGTTCCTGGAATTCTTCAGCTTGAGGTTTGAGCAGAAGAGGCCAGTTAAGAGTTAGTGGCCAATAGGGCCAGGCGCGATGGCTCAAGCCTGTAATCCCAGCACTTTGCGAGGCCAAAGTGAGTGGATCACGAGGTCAAGAGATCGAGACCATCCTGGCCAACATGGTGAAACCCCGTCTCCACTAAAAACTACAAAAAACAATTAGCTGGGCATGGTGGTGTGTGCCTGTAGTCCCAGCTACCCGGGAGGCTGAGGCAGGGGAATTGCTTGAACCCTGGAGGCGGAGGTTGCAGTGAGCCGAGATCGCACCACTGCACTCCAGCCTGGCGCCTGGCAACAGAGCAAGACTCTGTCTCCAAAAAAAAAAAAAAAAAAAAAAAGGTTAGTGGCTAGTAGTGTCTCCTCCACATACTTAAGAGATACAGATGCTATTCATTAGCCATCAAACTCAATCCCAGTTGAAAGCTAACTTTTCCACACTCAAATTAACTTGGGTAGTTTCAATAAGGTAAACTACTCTACAGGAAGAAGGAAGTACAAGCCTTTTCTCTAGTGTCTAAGTCAGATGGAAGTACAAAGACACAGGAGGCCAAGTGCTGGGTGCCCCATCCCTTCAATCCTCCTCAGTTTGCTTTCAGAGGGAGATTGGATGGAAAAGAAAGGATGAGAGATCTCCAAGAGGGAATGTCAGGTGGAAGAAGCCAGAGACATCTTAGTACAAAAGCATCTATTTCTGGTAGGATTTTTCAAATTTGTTCTAAAGGACCATGAGTAAAATTTTTCCCTGGCCTTGAGTCCAATAGCTGATCTAAACCTCCAGGAACCTGGGGGTATGCCAGCATTTTAGACAGAGAAAGGAATGAAAGTCCAGAGCCCAAGGGAAATAAAGGGACAGGTAGTAGCAGAGAAGGCCCCGAGCGTGGGTCAAACAGTGCGGAGGCTCACTCGAGGAGGGCGGTGCTGGATCCTTGCTCGAGCTACTTTCTGCTTGTTGACGATGTTCATCAGCTTAATGGCATCTGCACCCTTCACATACACCACTGGCCTCTTGAGCGGGTCTTCTGAGCCCTGGTTCAGCTAAGGAAGAAGAGAGGGCCCTGGTTAAAAAGGTGGGCTTACTTTGAAAAGCAGTAGAGAGAAGGAAAGGCTGCAGGGAGGGAACACTGAATACCTGTCTGGAATCCTCCAACTCTTCCAACATTATAGCCTTGGAGCTCCCAGAGGAGCAAGGCTGAGAATGACGCTTTTTTTGGGATGAACTGGGCAAGCCAAAGGCCCAGAAAGGTCTTAGAAAATGCCCCCTGTGCCCCAATTCCCTGGCTCTTAACCTCTCCCAGTACATCTTCCTTGCAGATTACGTCCAAATGTGGACATCTAACTTCAGAAGACAAGAGCAAACACCCTGAGGTGAGGGTGACATGACCGGGACAAGCCAAGCTCACTAAAGGAAGTGCCTTTCTCAGGGAGGCTGCAGCGTTGGCATGGCCTGAGGAGTTTACCTGGTCAATAGCTTCTGGGTTTTCAGACACATCAAAGATGACTGCAGTGGCTCCCCGCTGTACTGCTCGCTTGGCCTGCCAGAGTGAAAAAGAGCAGGTTGGCCCTCTGGTCCTTACCTTTCCGAAGCTGGCCTTGGCAATCAGGCCTGTAATCAAATGCAGAATCTGACAGTTACCAACTTATGTGACTTCTGACACGTTACCTCACTTTCCTAACCCTCAATTTTCCCATCTATAAAGAAGGGGACTCATGAGTTAACAATAATATATAGTTTCAAATAGCTAAAAGGAGGACATTTCCAACACAGAAATGATAAATGTTTGAGATAATGGATATGCTAATTCCCCTGATCTCATCACTATACCTTGTATTTATTGAAATATCACTAGGTACCCCATGAATATATAAAATTATTATCTGCCAATTTAAAAACTTTTTTTTTTAAAAGAGGACAATTTCACCTACTTTGTATGGTATTCATGAGGTCAGATGACGTGGAATAGGGGGGAATATGGCTGGGTGCAGTGGCTCACCTCTGTAATCCCAGCACTTTGGGAGGCTGAGGCAGGCAGATCATGAAGTCAGGAGTTTAAGACAAGCCTGGCCAACATGGCGAAACCCTGTCTCTATTAAAAATATAAAAATTAGCAGGGTGTGGTGGCGCATGCCTGTAGTCCCAGCTACTTGGGAGGTTGAGGCAGGAGAATTGCTTGAACCCAGGAGGTGGAGGTTGCAGTGAGCCAAGATGGTGCCATTGCACTCTAGCCTGGGTGACAGAGTGAGACTCCGTCTCAAAAAAAAAAAAAGAATAGGAGAAAATACATAATTGAAATTGATTACTTAACAAACTTTTGTATTCCTATCCAGCCCAAATACTGAAAACAACCTACACATCAACAACCTGCCCAGTCAGTACAGAGGTATTGGTTTCAGTATTTCCTGTTTCAGAGCCACGGGCAACCAAAGCAAATGCCTTTGGTCCATCTCATGTGGTTCCTCTTCCTTCCCCTGTCACCCAGTTAGAAGAATATATTGAGTATTTCTGAATGAGTCTCAAAATGGTTAATTTTAATAAGTGACACAAGCTGAAGACCTCTGGAGACACTGTCTGTGGTGGGATCTGTGAAAAATAATTA
Source organism: Ateles fusciceps (assembly GCA_036589455.1). Lineage (NCBI taxonomy): Eukaryota > Metazoa > Chordata > Mammalia > Primates > Atelidae > Ateles > Ateles fusciceps. The sequence goes on along the minus strand of JAZHEH010000517.1, from coordinate 6,387,108 downwards.
TAAATGGGGTTTTGAAGCAGTTGGCTGCCAGACCTGGATACACATCAAAAGCCACTTGGGAAGTTTGTAAAGCAGATTTCCTGGCTCAAACCACAGAGAGTGATTGAGCAGGGCTGGAGTCAGGCCCAGGAAACTGAGTTCTGTATGCTTTCTGTGGGATTCAGATGATTCAGCCACTTGGGGGAACTACTGATCAGAGAGATGAGATTAGAATGTTTTAGGAACAAATGAGAAGTGATGGGATTCTTTTTGGGGGAAGTTGGGGGAGAATTCCTTTCCATCCCAAAGAACCTTCTAATTCCATGTCCAGCTAAGGGGACAGCAAGATAGAAGCTGTGGAAAAACAAGACTTAAGATATAGCCTGGCTGGAGTTCGGGACCAGTCTAGGCAACATAGCGAGACCCTATCTCTAAAAAATTAGCTGGGTGTGGCAGGGCATGCCTGTAGTCTCAGCTACTCGGGGGGGGCTGAGGCAATAGGTTTGATTGAGCCCAAGAGGTAGAGGCTGAGTTGTGATTGCGCCACTTCATTCTAGCCTGGGTGACAGAGTAAGATCCTGTCTCCACAAAATACATACATACATACATAGATACATACATAGATACATACATACCCACTCTGGCTTTTAGGAGCCTGAATCTTGTTAGGGAAGTAAGACACTTCTAATGTGTGTATGTATAGAAGGCAAAACCAGCCTTCTATAAGATGGGCAAATGATGGCTAGTGCTTAGAGATCAATAGAGTTACTATCGGCAAGAGTGCTTGAGAAATAAAATTGAAATTCCTTTCAATAGGAATAATCAGTCTACATTGACGTGGGGTGAGAATGCAGTGTTACCCAGAACACAGCTAGACCAATGGCTCCACTGGCCCACTAGAGGGCAGTCTCACCCCATAGATTTTACAACAAACCAATTGCTTCCAAACAGTACCAAAAGCAACTTCAGTAAAATCTTCAGTATACTGCAAGTTCCTTGGCAGTTTAAGAAGTTCTGGCACCCTGGACAATCTGTCCTTGTCTTGCAGGGGACCCTTTCTTTTGAAGGGAGATTCAATGCATTTAAAGTCTCTGCCGATTTGTCCACCTGATGAAACACCCTGTTTCATCACCAAATTGCTAGACTAGGAGTCAGGTGTGAATCCTGGGAGCTATTCCTGCCCCTGCCACTGGCATGCTGCTAACAGTGGACAACTCACTGAATCACTTTCAGCCTTAGTTTCCCCCATCTGTTAAAAAAAAAAAAAAAAAAGCAGGGGTGGGTGGGAGGATGCCCGGGTGCAGTGGCTTATGCCTGTAATCCCAGCACAGCACTTTGGGAGGCTGAGGTGGGTGGATCACCTGAGGTCAGGAGTTTCAGACCAGCCTGGCCAACATGGAGAAACCCTGTCTCTACTAAAAATACAGAAAATCAGCCAGATGTGGTGGCACGTGCCTGTAGTCCCAGCTACTCAGGAGACTGAGGCAGGAAAATCTCTTGAGCCTGGGAGGCGGAGTGCAGTGAGCCAAAATCACACTGTAGCACTCCAGTTTGGGTGACAGAGTGTAACTCTGTCTCAAAAAAAAAAGGCGGGGTGGGGGGGAGGGTCGGGGGGGGGGGCCACCTATGTTATGACTAGGGTCCCTTCCAAATTCCCACTCTTGGCCACTCAACTGAGAAGCAGTGGGCTGTCAGAGCAACTCAGAACTGCAATGGCCCTGTCACCCTCCTTCAGGAAGAGAGGATGCTGATGACACAGCTGAGAAAGTGTGAGGTCAGGGTGGCATCCCCTTCCTCCACCATAGAGCTATCTTTCTATCAGAGATGGGCTTTCGCTCTGCCACCCAGGTGGGAGTAGCGTGGTCATAGCTCACTGTAGCCTCAAACTCCTAGGCTCAAATGATCCTCCTGCCTTAGGCTCCTGTGTAGCTGGGATTGCAGGTGCATGCTACCATGCCACGCAATTTTTTTTTTTTTTTTTTAGAGATAACGTCTATGTTGCCCAGGTTGGTCTTGAGCCCCTAGGCTCAAGTGATCCTCTCATCCCAGCCTCTCAAAGTGCTGAGATTTTAAGCATGAGCCACCCAGCTGGCTATCCATACAGCTCTTTAGGGACAGACTCCTCTGCCTGAGGCCAATGGCTCATGGATGCCAGAGTTAATGTAATTGTAAATAGATGCTGGTGTTTTCTGCTTAGGTGGTATCCCAGGCTTTTTCATAAATTCCTTCTCCAGACATAGAAGGGCCCTGAGGAAAAGCACTAAAAATGAGGAAATAAACAGGCCCTCTCATTCCTTTATTTGGCTTTCATTCCACAATCAAGCACATCAAACAGCACCCTTGGGGAACGTGCAATTCAGATAAGTCCAGATCAGGAGCACGGTACCTGTGCTTTGATGCGGGTGCACCTGGAGAGTGTAATGGCCGTGGGATGAAAGGCTGCAGGATCTGGGGTAGGGAATGCCTTCCCAGGAGAGGCAGGCCTCAGGGAAGCCACTTAGCCACGTGGCCTTTTAAAGTTCAGGCTTCCCTCCTCCACCAGAACGTGGAGGTCTCAAGGCTCATGAAGCATGATCCAGTTGAGAGACACAAAAGACATTTTTCACAAAATCTAGGACATCGTGGTATGTTTTCTGGTTTTTACAGTGAAGAGGGCAGGCCATTAATAAGGCAGTTGGTTGCAGCTGCATGTGCCTGTAATACCAGCTACTCGGGAGGCTGAGGCGGGAGGATCACCTGAGCCCAGGAGTTTGAACCTGTCTCAAATGTGTGTGTGTGTATGTGTGTACATATATATATCTCTAAAGTGCTTAAATTCCATTTACCACTTGACTTCCAATACAACCAGGCTAATGCACGGGATCTAAGGACACATATCTTGTTTAAGAAAATGCTTCACTCGCACAGGTGATTTACTTTTAAAATTATATTTAATGTAAACTACTATTTAAATAAGTTTGTATTTCCTGCACACATCAGGACTGGAGAGGAGGGGAGCCAAGCTAAGATCCTTTTGGGAACTTGCCTGTCAGAAACCAGCTTAGGATTTACAATAGGCCATGAATAACTCATATTTAGAAAAGGATACCTTTACTATAGTGTTCTGAAAAGAGATTAAAAAAAATACAGACCAGGTGCAGTGGCTCATGCCTGTAATCTCAGCACTTTCGGAGGCCGAGGCAGGAGGACTGCTTGAAGCCAAGAGTTCAAGACTAGCCTGGGAAATATAGCAAGACCGTCTCCACAAAAAAGGTAAAAACTAGCCAGGCATGGTGGCATTCCCATGTAGTCCCAGCTACTTGGGAGACTGAGGTGGACTGCTTGAGCCCAGGAGGTTGAAGCTGCAGTGAGCCATGATTGTGCTACTGCACTCTAGCCTGGGTGACAGAGCAAGACCCCGTCTTAAAAAAAAAAAAAAAAAAAAAAAAAACAGAAATGGGCTGGGCGTGGTGGCTCATGCCTGTAATCCCAGCACTTTGGGAGGCCGAGGCAGGTGGATAACGAGGTCAGGAGATCGAGACCATCCTGGCCAACATGGTAAAACCCTGTCTCTATTAAAAATACAAAAATTAGCTGGGCGTGGTGGCGCACACTTATAGTTCCAGCTACTCGGGAGGCTGAGGCAGGAGAATTGCTTGAACCTGGGAGGCAGAGGTTGCAGTGATCCGAGATCGCGCCACTGCACTCCAGCCTGGCTACAGAGCGAGACTCCATCTCAAAAAAAAAAAAAGAAACACACAACCCTTGTCCCTTTAAAAAACCAAACAAACCAGAAGCAGAACATTACTTGGTCATACTTTGCCCCTTGCCCTGTATTTTCAGTTTAAAAATGGATGAGGCATATTCCTTGAAGCAATCACTCTCCTAGATCATTCATCATTTTACTTACTTGAGCGTGGACCAGATTATTTCAAAACAAACCTAGACCCTAGTTAGGAGTTCACAGTCTTGGGACCACCAGAAATCCTATCTTTAGGGTCTTTAAGTCACATACTTAATGTCCAAAACTCTGAAGATAGGGCCCTTTCAAAGAAAGGATGGTAAAGATGCAGCCTGGTGAATATGGTTCCATGACCGTCACTGGTAAACTGGGCTGTAGCTGGAGAGGGCCGTTATCCCTAAACTGCACAGCCTGGAGTGCAAGATTAAGAGAAAGGCATGAAAAAAAAAAGGCCGGGCATGGTGGCTCACGCCTGTAATCCAAGCACTTTGGAGGCCAAGGCGGGCGGATCACCTGAGGTCGGGAGTTCAAGACCAGCCTGACCAACATGGTGAAACCCCGTCTGTATTAAAAAAAAAAAAAAAGAGAAGGGCACGACGGCAGAACACAGGTGGGAAGTTTTGGCAAGGCCTCCCAGAAGCAGCCAAAGGCCTTGTCTTGCTGACCTCTGTGTGCCCTTCCCCTTATCCCCACCCACAAGGGCATCTTCACATCCTTCATCACCTTTGCTACTTCCATCCTTGCTCGGGCCAGGGCAAGTTGGCACCAGCCAGCAGGTGACCAGAAACCCAGTGTAGAGTGCTGAATAAAGGTTGCCACGGTCCTTTATTTACCTTCCCAGGGCTGCAGGACCCGAGACTAGACGATGTCTGTAGCCATTGAGACAAGTAGCAAAAGAGTTTGCTTGCGCCCTTAAAATACACTTGCAAAGTACAAGATTCAACCTCTAGAAGACAGGGCCCTACTGTGGTTGGCACTTACCATTCCTATGGTTATTCAATAAACGTTTATTATAAATGAAAGCAAGTCTGCCTGGTACCATTCTTGGGTTACTACAGATAAAAAGAAAGTGCTCCCCCAACTGTGAATGTGATGTGGTTTTCCTATAAAGATGTGCTTTTATTAGTAAGATTGAGTCTAGAAGGTCCCAATGCAAATGTACCAATAATGATGAGAACTGTCCCATTACCACTTTGTGGGTGGGAAAATGCAAAGCCTAGAGCCAACCACTTACTAGGAATTCCACTCAGGAATGGACCTGGCATTCTCCCCAGTGTGGGTAGTTATACCCAGACTTGGTTTGGGGCTTGGACCCACCCCCATACCTATTTCCTGGAGTCTCTGGGGTACAGATTCCATTTTTCACCTGTTTCTGTTCCTTTGTCAAGATCTTGGATGTGGTATCCCTAATGTCTACCCTTTACTGTAGGAAAACTTTGACAGAATACAATTTAATAGGAAATAACCCAAAAGTTGACTAAAAGTCTCATTTGTCCCACATTCCTGACCACAGGGTAACCAAGTAAGTTGGACTGCTGGCACTAACATGAAGACCTGTCTTCAACCTCTTACAGAAAGTTGCAGACTTCTGGGAGCCCCAAGCAGACTTTTTTGCCTCTACATTTTTGCATTTTACCTATACATTTTTGCATTTGCCTATACAATTTTGCATTCTAGCTTTTTCTTTATCATAAACTTCTAAGTTATTAAAAAAATTATTTGTAAACATTTTAAATGGCTGTGATTTTTTTTTTCTATACCCTACACATGTATTTCTGATATTTGGGTTGTTCCAGTTTTTTAAATTTTAATTAATACTATATTGGTTTATTTGATTAATTAATACTACATTTGAATAGACATTGGTTTTCATTTCTAGTTTCCATAGGACATAGGCCCTGTGCCAAAGAATATAGAGATTATTAAGAATCTCAATAAAATCCACATCGAATTTTAATGTCCCTCCTTACATACCCATCCAACTCTTATCTATCTGCATAAATGACAAGATAGATAGATTGGCACAGACAATGCAGGTAAATTTGTCGACAGATTTAATTTCTGGGTTAGGTGGCCTGTTGATGAGCTGGGTGGGAGGGAGAAATAAGTCAGTTTGAGAATAACTCTGTAGATGATGATACTTCACAGGCAGAAAGACACTTTAGAATGAACCAGAATGAGTTGATCATATTAACACAAATATTACTAATCCTTCAATGTCAAGTTCCTGTACAGCCTTTTCCACAAAACTAATGGTGCTTCTCCTCAGCCAAAGGAGAGGTAAGACACCTCTCTCTGAGCTCTAATATCTTAGGGTTCCTCTTCTGTTGTTTACCACTCCTATGACGCATTTCCCCTGAAAATATGATCATCTTTAGAATTTTTGCTATTTATAAGGGTAATATGCGCATGATATGAAAAATTTAAAACAACTCAGAAATTGAAAGCAAAAAATAACTCATCTGTTACCCCCTATATCCCAGCCTTCTAACATAACGTGTGGTTTATATCCTCCATTTTTTTTAAACCCATATCTTGACAACAATAAAATGCATATGCATTACAGACACACACACACACCAAAATGTACTTTAAAATATGCTGGATGAGTACCTATAATCCCAGCTACCTGGGAGGCTGAGGAGGGAGGACTGCTTGAGCCCAAGAGCTTGAGGCCAGCCTGGGCAACATAGACCCCATCTGTTTAAAAATTTTTTTTGAATAAATCCATTGGATATATACTGTTCTGTACTCTATTCCCCCCCTTAACAATTTACTCAACAATATTTATATGCATTGATGTGGGAAAATGTTCATTCTTCCTGCCATCTATACATATCATTCCATTATATGGTTATTCAGAGCTCCTGTCAGAGCTCCTGACAGGCATGTAGTGGGTTTCTAAGTTTTCTCTGTCATAAACAGTACTGTATTTATTCCTTGTATTCATATTCTGGTGGCATCTGTCCTCAAAATAGCCACGAGTGGTCCTGCTGAGTCAAAGGGTATAGAGTCCTATATATAAATGCCTTGCCTGGGTGCCAGGCATACCCTTGGAGACTAACAGAAGCTTCCAGGAGCCAGGAGGGAGGCCTTACTGACCACATTGGTATGCCCCATGAAGCCTAACATGGCTGGGTGTGTTGGCTCACACCTGTAATCTCAGCACTTTGGGAGGCTGAGGTGGGAGGATTGCTTGAGGCCAGGAGTTTGAGACCAGCCTGGCCAATACGGCAAGACTCTGTCTATTTAAAAAAAAAAAAAAAAAGCCTAAGAAAGCAGACTGCCCTGGGGATGGTTCATACTCAAATTAACACAGTCAAATTCTATTTGCATTAACCATTTATTAATTTAGTTGTTCCACAAGTTATTAACTGGTTGCTATGTGTTTTAGACCCTGGGACCTCATACAGCAGCAAGCAGCAAGCAGCAAGCATGGTCACAGACCCGTCCTCACCAAGCACACACCCTGCTCGTGGTGCTGGTAGAGCCTTCTCTGAAGAGGTCAGGAGAGTCATAAGGAAGAGCATGTGCATTTAGTTCCAAGGACAAATGGGTAAGAAATTAAGAACATAGGTTCACTTGCCTCATATCTCTATAGTAGCCTTTCCCAAAGTGCATCTAAGGGAATGATTTTCCTGGTCAGCATCCTTTGAGAAATGCTGCATATTCCAGAGCTGTCCCTGACATTTACATCATTAATATGCTAGAGGCTCCTATTTTACCCAGCATCTTTGGATTTTTTGGACACAAATCCTATTTGCAGCAACTCCTGTTAACACTCTCCCTTCCATGGAGCAGGCTTTAGGACTCAGTGTTCCATGACACGTAGTATGCCAAGGTGAGAGGAGTATCATCCCCTTAGCCCACTCCCCCCTCACATTAACTCACAGGCAGAAGGCTGAAGGATGTGACAGAAGACCTACATTTTGATCTGGAAACCAATTACTAAATGGCATATGCACCCATAATTTAAATGAGATGGTTATCAGTATGGAAACATTCAAGTATACAGTTCCACTTGACAACTACTGAAGAGGGCCAGCTGTGTGCCAGGCATCCCAAGGAAGACACAAGCCAGGACCTTCTGGAATTATCTGTTATAACACACTTGCTGCTGTCCTGGGTGAAGAGATCTTGCTTAGCAAGCAGCAGCATGAGGACACTGAGGTCTCTTCCCTTCTTATCCAAGTGAGTGTTCACTTGGGGCTCTTCTCTGACAGAGTTACACATCAGCAGTGTGACGGAAGGGGGCAGAAACCATGCTCCTGGACAATCTGAAATGGCACCAGAGTCCCAGGGCTTGGTTCTCAGGACTTGGCATCAGTATTCTGCTTCAGTTTGGGCCCCCAAGTTACTTCTGCAGCTATTCCCAGAGCAGAGTACATTGTCCCAGGCATCTGTGAGTCATTTCTTGCTCAGGTAGATGTGGGTGCAAGGCGTCTTGCCATGGGCCTGCTCTTCATACAATCCTTACTTCCCTACAACCTGGGTTCCCTCCTCAAGGAGGTACCCTATCTCCTCCATTCTCCCACCCACAGGTCCAAGTCAAAACTGCAGCCCTTTGCCTATTCACCTATGCCCAATGGCTTACCACATTTTGCTGATTCTGGCTTCCAAATCCATCTATCGTTTTTGTTCATCCCCCACTGTTGCCACCCTGTCCAGGACACCAGATTTCTCACATGAGTACCAACAACATTCTCCTCTGGGAGCTCCTGAACCCAGTCCATCTTGCATGGCCCCCACGCCCTCCTCAGCACGGTCTCTATGCAGTAGCAGAGGGACTGAGCTCAATCATGGATCTGACCTGCACCATCCTTCTCCAATAACTGTGCTGCAATTAGGGGCAACACTTGAACTCCTAAGTCAAACTAGACTGAGGTTGCTTTTTTTTTTTTTTTTGAGATGGGAGTCTCTGTTTTGTCGCCCAGGCTGGAGTGCAATGGTGCAATCTCAGCTCACTGCAGTCTCCACCTCCCGGGTTCAAGCAATTCTCCTGCCTCAGTCTCTCGAGTAGCTGGGATTAAACGTGTGCACCTCCATGCCCGGCTAATTCTTTGTATTTATTTATTTATTTATTTTGAGATGGAGTTTTGCTCTTGTTGCCCAGGCTGGAATGCAATGGCACGATGTCAGCTCATCGAAACCCCTGCCTCCTGGGTTCAAGTGATTCTCCTGCCTCAGCCTCCCAAGTAGCTGGGATTATAGGTGTGTGCCACCACGCGCGGCTAACTTTGTATTTTTATTAGAGACGAGGTTTCTCCCTGGTGGTCAGGCTGGTCTCGAACTGCTGACCTCAGGTGATCCACCTACCTTGGCCTCCCAAAGTGCTAAGATTATAGGCATGTCCATGGCAGCCGGCCTAATTTTCTGTATTTTTAGTAGAGATGGGTTTTGTCATGTTGGCCAGGCTGGTCTTGAACTCCTGACCTCAGGTGATCCACCCACCTCAGCCTCCCAAAGTACTGGGATTACAGGCATGAGCCACCACACCCAGCCTAGATTGAGATGCTTTTAGTTCTCTTCAAATTCCCAAACTCAGTGCTGGCCTAATTTGGGGCAACCAGAGACCAACCATGAGGAGTACATTACCCTCCCTACCCCACACACACAGGGCTCATATTTATCGCTTCTCTCTTTCTGCTCAGGTGTTATTCCCTCAGGCATCGGTGCCCAGTGGCCTTATGCTGTGCTCTGCCACTGTGGCACTTATGATGTCACGCTGTCACTGTTTACTTTAAATGCCTCCTTCACTAAAGGGCTGCCAGTGTGTCAGACTTCTTTCCTGCTGAATTCCCAGAACCCAGCAAAAGGCCTGGCACAGGGTAAATGGCCAAGAAATGTTTGTTGATTAACCTAAAAGATCAGCTTTTGCCCTACGGGTTAGCATCAAACACTCTGGGCCCTGCTACTGAAAGCACTGATTCCAGCTCACTGCAGGCCACCTGTCTCCTCCCTTTGACTCTTGAGAAAGGCCTGCTTTCTACCAAGTCTTCTTGGAACACAACATTCTTCACACTTTAGATTCTCAGGATTCAGTTTCTCATTACTGGTACCATCTTCTGCTGTAGCATTTTCTGACAGCCTTTTTGCTGGTTGTCAGTTCGAATGTAGACATTGTGTCTCCTCTGGCCAGCCTCGACCCCTGGCACTAAAAGTGGCTTGGCCTTGTTGCGGATCTGTATCAGGTCCCAGACTCCTGTGTGTGCTCATCTCTGGATATCAAAGCTCTCAGAAAACAAGCCCAACCACTTGCAGTGTTTGTTCCTTACATTCAGCAGGAATGGGGGCCCCCCTTAGTACCTTTACCAAAGGAAAGCTGGCCAGATGACTACCCTTGGCCATGTCCACAAGAACAGGCTGCATAGAGATGTGAATTTTTACAGCCTCCTCCCATTATCACTAGGGGGCCTTGACTTTCCTCCATCCTAAAAGACTGATGGAGTCCAACCTGCAACCTTTGGAGAGATATAGCCACACCACACAGGGGCCCAACCCTAGGAAAGCGCAGGTTTGGCCGCCTTCCCCACCTGGTGCGAAGCTCTGGAGCTTGGCTCTCTGGGTGAACTGGTGGCAAATTCTACCACAGCTTCAAAATCTCCAACTCAATGGTGCCCTAATTTGGGGTAACAACAGACCCAAGCATAGGCTTGAGAGACACAGCCAGCTAAGGCCGGGGCCTGGAACATGTCACTGCTGAAATGCAAGGCGGCAGGAACCAGCCCTGTTTCTGTTGCCACCACCGCCGGGCTTGCTCATGTGGTCAGCGAGGGGAAAGGGCAGTTAACACGATGGAGAGTACCCAGCCGGTACGAAGGACTGGCCACGCCTGACGCCCACAGGTCCCTATTGGCGGGTCCTACCCCATCCAGAGAGCCCAGGCTCTTTGAGTCCTGTTATACCCCTCCCTCTGGAGGCCGCTTAGTGGATTTTAAATCCTCACTCCTCACTTTTTCCTTTCCTCCTCCTCGAGTTCTTCACTTGGTAGTGACCACCCCAGGCACCAGGCTCTTGAACATTCTGGTCAGCTGCTGGTCTCTGAAGCATGAGTCACTGCATGACACAGGACATTCTCGCTGGGCAAGGGGGCTCCCAAGGTCTGTCTCACCAAGGGCCCTGTTTTCTGACAGAAACTTTTCATTCCATAGGAAATGAGGTCACACACCAGAGCACAAGGGTAACCGGTGAGAAAATCCTGGTGCCAGGAGGGGGGGGTGGTGGTGGTAGAAATGGGGAGGCAAACTAGACCCTAACACTCAGGCACCACCAGGGGGGAATCACCTGCGACTCTTGGGTCATTTGTACTAGGGTGGGGGTGGGGGAGGTTGGAGGAAAGGGATGCACACAGCTTAAAAAAAAAAATCTGGTTTCTTTTAAAGTATATACAACGTACATGATTTTACTAAGTCAAACTTGCAGGGCATTTGGCTAGCTTATTTTCACGACTTGGAGCCCCTTAATCTAAGTCCTGCAGGAGACCAACACACAAGAGGTAAAGGGGGAGGGGAAGGCGGGAGGCCAGGGAGGCCAAGGCTGCCTGGCGGCCGGGGGATTGGGAGGTGAGAGTGGGTGGCGCAGTGCTGCCCGCTCCACCCACTGGCTCCTCGCTCCGGGGCTTGGCTGCAGCCCGGCCTGACCTTCCAGGTTTCCCTGGCAGGAGATCAAAGCGCTGAAGCCACAAACACAGCTCAGAACTCGAGGCCCTGAGGCCAATATCCCCCCCCCTCCCGCGGCTCCTCCCCGCGCCAGGAGCCCTCCTCCTCCCCCCCCCTCCTGCACCTCCCCGCAGGGTCCCTCCTCCCCTGCAGCAGCACTGCTTCCCCCACCTCCGAACCCCCAACCCAGCGGGCCAGGACTTTCAAGACCAGTGCCATCCGGCCTTCTCCGACCCGGGAAAGTGCCCTCCTCGCCACTAGCCGCACCCCTCCCCACCGGGAGAAGATATTTCTCGCCGTAATTAAAGTCATTAAGCCTCCAAAAGGCTCCGGCCGGCTGCAGGTTCGGAGTTCCGGAACGAAGATGATGCATTTTAAGTCCTAGTTAAGATTATGCTGATCTATTTAGGAGACATGTAGCAGCGAGAATTCAGCGGTTAAGTTAGTGGTTAAGGCTGCCTACGTTTAAACAGTGTTACTTATTCTCAAAATATGTAGCACCCCACTTAATTTCTCCTAATTAAAGGAACCCGACTGAAGAGGCTGAAGTCCGCGGCCGTATCGCGGCGCCATTGCACAGGTTGGTACCCTTTTCACAATCAGAAACTAGTGGGTGTCAAACGGAAATGTATTTCCCTAGATCTTAATCTTAAACATGGACGTTTAGGCCAGTTCCAAGAAACACAAAGATCCTCTTTGTTTTAACACCTGACAAGGAGCACCAAAAACCCAGGAAAGCCTGTCCACACCCTCCTGTTCCACCGATACTGTAGGGTGAAAGGTGTTATGGAAAAGCTGCAGTTGGGTTGTTTCATTACCTGTCCATTGCCTGGAAGATAAGCTTCTGGAAGAATCTGGAAGCCGTTATCTTGGCTGAGTTTCCAGAAGTCCCACTTCAGGCCAAATCTTATATAGTCAGCAACTAGAAACTTCAAAAAGGACCACCCCCCTTCAATGCATATGGTAACTAATTAATATAAACAACTGTTAATTAGGTGGCAGCATCAGGCTTAACGAGCAACAACAGTGCCTGCAAAGTCTGGACACCCTACAGCCTCTCTTTGGAGGATGAGAGGTGGCGGGCAGGCTCTCTCTGAAGGCTGAGTTCCTCACAGGGGCAGTTGCGCTTCTCAACCTTGTCTCACTGAGGAAGCAACTGGGGAAATTAAAGAAAAACAAACTCATGCCCAGGACCTACCCCTAGAGATGATGATTTGATCTATGTGGATGAAACCCCAGCATCAATATTTTTTAAGAAGTTTTGCAGTTATTTTAAAATTTAGGCAGGGCAGAGAACCACTAATCTAAGCTAAAATCGCACATGGCCTCTCGTATGACTGTCCAATGCACGTGCTAAAACTCCTCTCCTGATTCGGTTGGACTGGTGTAGACCTAGAGTCCACCTAACCAGCACCCTCTGGCAACACTTAAAATGAGGCAAGGGAAAGTGTTAGAAAACTGCTGAATCAGGTGGTAAACTCATTGAAAAGGCAAAAGATTATTTTGATTACACAATTTTCTTATTTTTATGAAGAGGAAAGTAATTTGGATGAAAGCATTTTTGCATGCTAGAAGCAGGCTTGCTCCTAACACTCTCAGGAGAAGGGACAAGGACTAACAAACCAGTAAATAAAATATATCGTACTCTTCTATCTTGACATATGTACCTTCATAAGAACTTGAAACATAGATTCCAGGCAAGCTTTCTAACTCCTTGGAGCTCCTCACCAGAGCGTGTCAGTGTGGAGAAAGCTGACCCCCCTGGCCCACCCTGCACTTTGAGGGGGTTTGTACACATGCAGGTGAACACCCCAGGCTTTGAAGCCAAGCTGTATCTACATCCTTAGGAAGAGAGGCATGCTGCCAGTGCACTGTGCCTCCAGGAGAATGGTCCTAGAAGAGAGGTCTGTAAGTGCTGGAAGCCACCACAAGGTCATTTTAAGGGAGTTCAGGGAAGCTGAGAATGGTTTAGGTGGGGGGCTTCCCCTTGGACTCCTCACCCTGTGGCTAGACGGTTTAAAAGGGGGGCCTTAAAGCATGGCCCTCCTTGCTTGGTCATGGAGCAGTACTGAGACTCCAAGAGGGAAAGTAAGGAAAGTGCTTACTCATGTGCCAGGCAAGGCACCGAGTGCTTTCAAATGGTACTGAATTTGCAGAGCAAGTCTGCAAGGGAGGTGGTGTTGATCCCCATTTTACAGCTGGAGGCTCAAAGGTTACGTAACTTGCCCATGGTCACTCAGCTACAAAGTGAAGAGCTGACATTTGACCTAAGCCTCTCTCCATAATCCCAGGCCAGAGAAATACTCATGTTGTCCCAGGGGGTTCTAAAGTCAAGTGTAATGGAGATACGTCCACATATATCAACATGAATGCTGAACCTCCAAACATTCCATTAATAGCTTATGTAAGTATTATATTTCCTGGTAACAAAAGGAAATTCCAGATGGCTCTTATCCTAACCCATTTGGTCTCCCTCCTCTTGAAATCTCCCTTTACAAATGTCATGCAGCTCATATAGTCAACGTAAGGAGGGATTTTTTTTTCTCCCCTTGCTGCCTATCACACTCACTACATCACATCTGGCCCTCCCTGGGAGGTGGCAGGGTGGAACATTTTCTTACTCTCGTACAGGGTTACCTGCTTAAAAATTCAGGTCTATTTAGTCAAAGACTATTTCATCCAAAGGGGTTATATTAATTGCCATATTAGCGAGTGCAAGCTCACCAACACTACAACTTTCATCCTTCATTCTTCTTAAGGATCTAAGTTGTTGCAAAATGGTTCCCTATGTACCCTATGGTACTGACACCTTTTACGTGATTTTGTATTAGCAGAGTTTAAGGAAAGTTTCATTATCTCTTCACCTCAAACCAAAATCATTTATAACAGCTACAGAATCAAACCCTTTTCTCTAGAGAAGGGCAGTCACATGGCCCCCTCAGCCATACTATTCTTGTTTGGGTGCAGTCAATTTGATGACACCCTACCAAAGCCAAGCTGGCCAACCCAGGCTCTTTTTAGCACTGCCAGAGTGGAAGGGCAGGAAGAAAAGGGGCTACCTCACACTGCTTGGACTGAAATCCTAGCTCACCAACCCAGCGCTGTGACTGTGAGCATGTGATGAATTTTCTGTTTTATTTCATCTGCGCAATGGGGATGACATTGACTCTATCTCCTGAAGGCTTTTGGAAGTCGACATGACCACACTACACTTCATATACATGCAGGGACATCCCACTTTAGGCCAAGAAATGTTGCCATGGCATGAGTCTGGCAGAGGGTGGTTAGTGGCTGTCAGCCCAGTGGTATATCAAAATGCCTGGGGGAGCTTATTGAAAAATAAGAGGGGCAGACTCCTCCCTGGAGACTGACTGAGGGGGAACTGGACCGGAGGTAGATCTAGCCTTTGTAGGTCTGAAAGCTCCACAGGCCAATTCTTAGGTGCAGCCAAGATGGGTAACCACAGACCAAGATGCTAAGGCAGACAGAGAGGGAGAGATGGTGAGCTGGGAACGTGCTTCTTAACCTAACTCATCAAGCCCTTGTTCCTCCCCCTCCTAGAATGGCCCAATTCCTTTCTCAGCTACGTTTCTGTACACTTATGCTACTCTAACTCAGACTTAAGGAAAGCGCTTGTTAAAGAGAAATGTCTTTTCAACGGGATAAACAATCGAGCTTTTTGTGATATCTGGGGAAAGATACCCCCAAAGCAGAAGTCTGGGTCCCTCACAATTTAAAGCCTCTAAACAATGATCACAGGCAGCCTCTGGTCACCAGGTGTTGGCATGGCACCTGGAACCCAGCAGGCATGAAGATCCTGGGGGGTGGGGGGAGAGATACGGCCATGGGCACAAGAGCAATCATTTATATGGGGCAAGCTTTTGGGATTCATGGTAGAAGTCCTCCTGACCTTTGGGTCCAGGTCTTTGGCCTCTATGCCACAGGAGTCCCCAGGATCTTCTTGCATAGGAGCCTCTACCCTGAGTAGGACAGGCCAATTGACACAAGTTCCAGATGGGTCTTCTGAGATAACAGGATAAAAATGGAGAAAGATGAGAATCTAAAGGACACCATTTTCAGGTTTAAGTCCTATTTTTCAAAAACAAACATACACTTTCTTGAAGTAAGCCCTCAAACATAGTCTGAACTGAGCTAACCAAGTCACAGAACTTGTATATCAACTGCCCAACTAATATCCACTTCTCTGTGGTAAGTGGTGACAGCTCTGCCATTAGAAGCAATTTTACTGATGGGGTCTGGGGGTGTGGGAGAAGGGATACTGGCCATAGCAGTCATGAGTTAGGCTGTAAAACATAAGTTAAACCCAGAATGTCCTATGTTGAATTAGACCCTAAAAATGTCCTATATTTCCGGGTCTAATTCAAATAACAAGTGCCATAATCACCTTTCTATAGGCTAACAGAATGAAGGCTGTGTCAAATCTACACTTTTATTTCTTCCAAATGCATTCCAGTCCTGGTACTCAACAGTTATCACAATGGTGCTGATGATGGAGGGGGGAAGGAGAAAAGTGGCAGAGTCATCAAGTTAGGCTTCCTCAGCCCAAAAGCTGATACTAGCTGGAGAAAAAAGGTGCTGCCAAGCATCCCTAGCAAGCATCTGGGGTACAGCAACAATCATTAATACTACTTTCTGTCCTGTGTTCACAATCCCATCAATGCCCCTCTCGGGCTGCAAAGCAGTGAGGGGCTTGCAATCCACTAGGTTAAAGAAATAGAGCTAGAGGCAGGGCGCGGGTGGCTCATGCCTGTAATCCCAGCACTTTAGGAGGCTGAAGCAGGCAAATCACCTGAGGTATTTTTAGTAGAGACAGGGTTTCACCATGTTTACCAGCCTGGCCAACATGGTGAAACCCTGTCTCTACTGAAAATACAAAAAACTAGTTGGGCCTGGTGGCCTGCAACTGTAATCCCAGCTACCTAGGAGGCTGAGGCAGGAGAATCACTTGGACCCAGGAGATGGAGGTTGCAGTGAGCTGAGATCATGCCCCTGTATTCCAGACTGGGTGACAGAGCAAGACTCCATGTAAAAAAAAAAAAAAAAAAAAAAAAGGAACTAGACCAACAAGGGTAACAAATGGATTAAGCATTTAACTGGGTAGGATTATTCTGAAGGATGCACAATACAGTTTCTGCAGTGGAGGAGCAGGACAGGGGTGATGTGTGCCATGGGATGGTATAGTCAGGAAAGACTTCATGGAGACCAAGCTGCCAGAATGAAGAGGAAGAGAAGGCCAGCCAGCAGCTAGATATCCAAGGTGCTGGTGGAGGCAGCAGACACACCAAGTAGCATGAAGGGGAAAGGTTAGCAAAAGGTGGCAATAGAGGCTGGGTGCAGTGGCTCATGCCTGTAATCCCAGCACTTTGGGAGGCCAAGGTGGGCGGATCACTTGAGGTCAGGAGTTCGAAACCAGCCTGGCCAACATGGTGAAACCCTTCTCTACTAAAAATACAAAAATTAGCCGGATGTGGTGGTGGGCACCTGTAATCCCAGTTATTCAGGAGGCTGAGGCAGGAGAATTGCTTGAACCTGGGAGGCAGAGGTTGCAGTGAGCGAGATGATGCCACTGCACTCCAGCCTGGGTGACAGAGCAAGACTCTTTCTCAAAAAAAACAAAAAAAGGCAGCATAGGGTTACATGGTTGGGTATTACCATCCACTCACATGACCATCACATAAACTTAACAACTATTTAGTGATTACCCTCTCTTTTGGTAGCAGCTGTCATGCCCATAGTTTAGTTTCTGGAACACAGCATCCAAGCAGTCACTATGGTTTACTGACATTTTTGGGTTACTACCTGAAATTTTATTTTTTTCTGGAAGAGGTTCCCTAACCCCTACACCAAAGCCCAGTCTTGTGGCTATGTGCTTCCAGGCAAAACTTCATTAATTTCACAAATACTTATTGAGCATATATCATGAAGGTATACCAAAAGAGCCTACTCCTAAAAGATCTAGTGTCTCTTCTCATGGAGTTCCAGTAGTTATACTAGGGACCCTACGTGCACAGCCAGAGGTAAGTGCCCTGAAGGAGAGGAGCATCACAGGACTCCCAAGAAGAAGAAGAAGAAAGGGAGAAGATTGGACCTATGCCTCTCCACTTTGTATCAGACCTCAGCTTGTTATCCTGTCAACAGCAAACCTCAGTAGCAACCCACACTGCCTGGGAACCCTCAGCAAATATTAAAACATCTACTCAATATTAACACTTATATTCACCAACAAATACAGGGGCAATTTTTGTTTCAGGAAGGCAGATTAAACTATAGTTTGACAGCCTTTAACAGTGCAGAAAATTGAAGAAGAAAAAAAAAACAGTTAATGCCTTTAAGTCATTATAATGAAGGAGACTCGAGGGACTCTGAACCACAGAAAGGTGGAGTTGGGCCGGATCGCTTCCTTTGGTCAATAATAGGTGAATGACTGTGTCATTAAGAAAAGGACTTCTTGCAAAAGAACAGCTTAATCCCAGGAAAAGGAAAGAGTAAAAAGGTTACATTAAGGGAATCAGGGATAATCTCTATCAATTACCCAGAGCCTTTCCTGTTAGGGAAGTCTCAAAAGAAGAACAGGAAAAGAGCTGGGTCATGATCCAGGGTGCTTACGCTTTGTTTTATGATCCAGGAGTTTGGCAGTCTGGTTTGTGGGTAAGTGAAGAGAGCTATAACTACAAGCACTGTGTAACCCCACAAATAAGCAGGTAATTGTAGAATATGCCAACATTGGCTCAAGAGGCACCCAGCTATCAGGCAGGCATGGAGAACTGGCTGGCATTTTGAGGCTAAACAAATCAAACTGCATACCTACCAGGTGGCTGGGACATTTGGAAAGACTGGTGAGCCAAATCCAGAAGAGGGACCACAAACCACTCCCTTTGGAGGAAAGAGTTCTGGCCAGATGACCCCACATGGAATAAATGACTGATCCTGCTTCTCCTGGACCTGGGAGTCAATGTGGTGCACTAGAGGACACTGAGCCTGCTTCTCTATTCCTGGGAGACAATGCAGCACACCCAAGGAGAGACTGAGGCCTGCTTCTCCATTCGTGGGAGCTAATGTAGCCCACCCTAGGGAACCGAGCCTGCTTCTCCATGCCTGGGAGTTATGTATCCCACGCAAGGGAACCAGCCTGCTCTCCACTCCTGGGAGCCAATGTAGACCACTCCTCCTCATGCCGGGGGAGACAAAGAGGGTGTCTTAGGCAACAGGGACCTTGACTATGGTCCATCTGAATCAAGTGTCTCTCAGTCCTGGAGTGGGATGAAAGCACATGTAGTCCCATGCCCAAGATTTGGAAAGGAGGCATGACTTTCCTGAGGTCAGAGTGTGCTGGCAGCAGGGGAGGGTGTTCCATCAGAGCCAACTGCTTCCTGTCAACCCTGCCCCCACTTCTGTGGAGTCCATTAAGTTTTATAATATTGAAGATTTTTTGTTTTGGGGGAAATAAATCAGAATTTAGGGGACTCCAATGTTAGTTTTTCAAAAATAACTTTAAAATATATTTAATCAGGCTCTACTAGTAAACACATAAACATTTTGTGTATTATTTCAAGCAATTTTTATCAGAATTACAGAATTCCTATACCAGGAGATTTGAAGCCAAGCATTTAAGGAAAGAATTTTTTAAAAACCAGTTTGTTGGAGGTGGGAGGGGGGTGGAGGATGAGAAATTACTTAATGGGCACAATATACATAATTCAGGTAATGGCTACACTAAAAGGCCTGACTTCACCACTATGCAATATATCCATGTAACAAAATCATACTGGTACCCCATAAATTTATACCCAAAACACTGTGATTTGTTACAGGGAAGTTGACTATAAAGGACCTGCTAGCAGGCAGGTGTATGGCAGCTTACAAGGGAGATGGAATCTTGAAAAGAAGGGTAAATTAAAATATTTTCAAATATACCAATTGAGTTCACTTAATAAATTTTAAAGTGAGTACTTCTGTAACAACAATAAATTCTCCAGCCTACTGAGTTTGCTTCTAAGGGGATTGGGACATCTGCATAACTCAAACTTGTAAGATGGACAGCTGACTAAAGTCAAGGTTGTGGGTTTTTTTCCCCCAATCTAAACTTCATGAAATAACATAAAGTCAGGGTTTTTAACTGCTGGACACACAGTCACATACCTAACCCTGTTCTCACGCTATCCTAGAACATGCTACACCAGATCCAGTGATGGGCAGGGACCAACCAAGACTCAGAAATACCAGGCTCCCCAAGTCTGCAATCCTACTTCAGTTTTAGCTTTAAGAGAAAGTGTGTCTGGGATCAGGATCTGATCATCAAGAGGAGGTTAGGTTTGGGGGTCACATTAACAGCTAACAGATGAAGTTACAGATTAACTTTTCACTGCCATTAGTTGGTTAATGTACAATTTGCAGGTAACTTCAATCGTCCTGGCCCAAGATCAGAGTAAAGAAAGCAGTGTTCTCTTTTCGTACTTAAAAGGAATGAACTACTGATATACACAATAATCCACATGAATGTATCTCAAAATAATTATGCTGAGTCAAAGAAACCAGAATAAGCAGTACATATTGCATGATTCCATTCATGTAAAATTCTATAAAATGCAAACTAGTGTACAGTAGGAGAAAGCAGACCAGTGGTTGTCTGGGATTTGGCAGGGAAGCCAGGAAAGGGAGGCAGGGACTTTAAAGGGGAACTGAGGGAATTTTGGGGGAGTGACAGATATGTTCATCTTGACTGTGGTGATGGTTTCATGGGTGTGTGCGTGCGTGCGTGTATGCGTGTATGCGTGTGTGTGTGTGTGTGTGTGTGTGTGTGTGTGTGGATATAGGTCAAACCTTATCAAATTGTACACTTTAAATATATGCTGTTTATCACACGTCTATTACACTTCAATAAAGATTAAAACAAGGCTGGGCGAGGTGGCTTATACCTATAAACCCAGCACTT
The DNA here is from genome assembly GCA_036589455.1 of Ateles fusciceps. NCBI lineage: Eukaryota > Metazoa > Chordata > Mammalia > Primates > Atelidae > Ateles > Ateles fusciceps. The sequence goes on along the minus strand of JAZHEH010000517.1, from coordinate 6,366,797 downwards.
TGGGAGGCAGAGGTGGGTGGATCATTTGAGGTCAGGAGTTCGAGACCAGCCTGGTCAACAGGGTGAAATCTGGCCTCTACTAAATATGTAAAAATTAGCCAGGCGTGGTGGTACATGCCTGTAATCCCAGATACTCAGGAGCTGAAGTAGGAGAATCTCTTGAACCCAGGAGGGAAGTTGCAGTGAGCCGAAATTGTGCTACTGCACTCCAGCCTAGGGACAGAAGAGGCTCTGTCTCCAAAAAAAAAAAAAAAAAAAAGATTAAAACAAGGAGGAGAGAATCCACAACTATTCTTTTTCCATCCATTATTGCCCCTTATTATTTCAAAGCAAAACTATTTTGACACAAACAACCTTTACAACCTTTTACCATGTGAATGCATTTAATTTTAGTTAATATAGGAAAATTCCAAAGCCAGTTTTAAAAATTATGTAGACCAAGCAAAATAATAACTCCTTCTGATATCCACTAAAACTGACTCAGTATTTTATTAATTTATTTTATTGAGACAGAGTTTCGCTCTTGTTTCCCCCGGCTGGAGTGCAATAACACGACCTCAGCTCATTGCAACCTTCGTCTCCCATGTTCAAGTGATTCTCCTGCCTCAGCCTCCCCAGTAACTGGGATTAAGGTATTTTAAAACAAAGCCTTTCTCAATTAAATCTGGATGAATGGGTAAGTTAGACCATCAGAACACAGCCCGGCTGGACTTGGGGAGGCAGGCAGACCCCAGATGAGCAGACATGAGTATACAGTGGGATGTCTTTATCAGTGAGTTTGGAATCCATGGATTCAACCAACCACGGATGGAAAATACTTGGAAAAGAAAAAGGATGGTTGCAGCCAGGCGAGGTGGCTCACACCTGTAACCCTACCATTTTGGGAGTCTGAGGAGGGCAGATTGCCTGAGCTCAGGAGTTAGAGACCAGCCTGGGGAACATGGTGAAACTCCATCTCTACTAAAATACAAAAAAAATCAGCCAGGCATGGTGACGTGCGCCTGTAGTTCCAGCTACTCAGAAGGCTGAGGCACAAGAATTACTTGAACCCGGAAGGCAGAAGTTGCGGTGAGCCTAGATCGTGCCACTGCACTCCAGCCTGGGTGACAAAGCAAAACTCTGTCTTGAAAAAAAAAAAAAAATAAGATGCTTGTGTCTGTACTAAATGTGACTTTTTTCTTGTCATTTACTCCCTAAACAATGCGTTATAACAACTATTTATTAATACATAGCACTTACATTGTATTAGGTATCATAAAGTAATCAGAGATGATTTAAAGTTTACAGGAAGATATATATAGGTTATATGCAAATACTATCGCCATTTTATATAAGGTGCTTGAGCATCCATGGCTTTTGGTATCCATTGGTGGGGGTGGGGGGTCTTGTAACCAATCTCCTACCGATGTCAAGGGACAACTGTACTTCATCAAGATAAGAATAATCAAGGTGGGGGGGGTGGAGTGCATACTTGCTAATCCTGTCCACAGTCAGGGGAGCCCAATGGCCTGAGGGAAATCCCTACTTCCTATTTCCAGTTCTATCACACTTACTGACATCCTCAGGCAAGTATTAAGGCAAGACATTTAATATTTGATCCCTAGTTTCCTCATCTGTAGAACTGAGACAGTGATTGTACTTTATAGGGTTTTGAGGGGGATCAAATAGTTCATGGGTGTAAAGTATTTGGTGTAGTTTGGGTACGTGGTAGGCACCAATTAATGATTACTAATCATTGACCTAGTATTAAATAAATCATGGCACTAAGGTGTTAATTGCTGCAAATCAGACAGTACTGCTTTGATAAAAAGGACTCTCGTTTGAATTTTGAACTGGGTATTATCGATTTCTTTAGTAATCACTTTAGCTTCGTGTCATGAATGCAAGTGGTACTGTTTTTCCCTGCACTACCTTCACCTTTCAGATGGAACAGAATTAAAATAATTCTGTAATATAATAACAAATGGGTCTTCAAAATTTAAGTTGTTCTGCTGTAATCTTCAATCTTTCCTAGCTCAACTGGAAGGAAGTTACATGATTGACCCAAAGTATCAAATATCTTCTCCTGCCAAGTGTCACAAGACATTCACACCTCTTGGAGTAAAGAAAATGGCCACAATATTTTATGATTCCTTCCATCAAGAAATTGAGTTTATTTTTCAACCCCTTGAATTTAGTTTTGGCCACATGAGTTGCTTTGGTCAATGGGACACGAGCAAATATAACACCAGCAGAAGTGTGAAAAGTGCTTGAGGAGATCAAATAGTTCATAGGTGTTCATGCTTGCCCTCTCTTGCTGCTGGGAACCCTGAGAACTATCATGTAAGAAGCCTGGGCTAGTCTACTGGATAAGAGACCACATGTTAAGAGGGCCCGGCTCTCCTAGGTGAGGCCCCAAACCCGTGAGTGAAGCCATCCCAGATCACTCAGTCCCAGAGGAACCACCAGCTGACCACAAAGATCAACCAGGCTGACCCAGATGAGAAGAGCTACTCAGCTAACCCACAGAATCATGAGCAAGGAAAATGATTGTTTTTAAGGTGCTGCGTTTTAAGGGCAGTTTATTATGCAGCAAAGGCTAACTGATACACCTGTGCTAAATGAATACACAAGGCAATACTACCTCACCCGTGTTGTTGTCTGTACTAGTGCTATTCTATCAGCCTGTTTACATTGCTTTGTGCTCTTAAGCCTGTTTCTGTTTTCTTCTCTCTGAGGTCTTCAAGTTCCCTTCACTGACTCTTACATGGTCCCACTCACTCGTTTTCCTTGAAGTCCTGTGTTGGGCCCCTTTTCTCTTCTTAATCTATACTCTTTTACTCTATACTCTTTCTGGACAAGCTCATTCCAGACTCCTGCTTTGAATACACACTCCCCTACCTAATGACTTCTCAACCTTCATCTCTACCCACGACCCTTTTTGGGGCTAGAGTTCAAAGGGCTCCAGTCCTGATCAAAGTCAGAGTCGCCAGCTTTCTCCCAAACCTACATTGCTTGTCTTGGGTTAAAGGAATCACCATCATGCAAATCTAGAAACCCAAAGCTTCTTCCTCTCCTCTAACTACTCCTTCCCCTTCCTCTCTCCACATCCAATCTCCACAGTGAATCACTCTCAAGTGGGCTCTCCCTTTGCATCCCTGCTACCCTGTAATGCAGCAGTTTCTCTGTCTCCAGTCTTTTTCCAGTTCATTCCATACATGATGCCCTGAGCTGTCCTCTCATCCTCAGATTCAAGTCTCAATTCCTTATCATGTTCAAGACTCTCCTTTGGGTCCAGTCTGGATCCAGTCTACCAGTCCACCCTCCATGCCCACACTATTTGCCCTCTAAGCACCAGATGCTCCACCCACACAGTTCCCCCATTTCTGAAAAGTTATGGCAAACATCTTCCAGCTGTTGCACAGGTTATTCATGTTACCTCAATTGCTCTCCTGGACCCTTCGTTACCTCTCAAAGCCCTTCCCATGCTTAAGGACACATCTAAAAGGCACTTTTCTCCGCAAAACCTTGCCCAGTTTTTCTATAACAATTTCTTTTTTTTTTTTTTTTTTTAGAGACGGGGTTTCACCATGTTGACCAGGACGGTCTCGATCTCTTGACCTCGTGATCCGCCCGCCTCGGCCTCCCAAAGTGCTGGGATTACAGGCGTGAGCCACCGCGCCCGGCCCTTCTATAACAATTTCTATACCAGTGTAGCCTCTGTGTGAGCCCCTCCTGAGTCTTTTCTCCACTCACCCTGGTTGACAGAATGTAAGCTTTCTGTTTTCCTGTCCCATTCGTAGGCTTAGGGTGGCCACATTTTCTTTCCTAGCATGCCCAGGACAGCCCCAGTTTACATTTCTCCTCCCACCATAATTAATAATAATAGCATCCCCTTCCATTCTCAAAAGTGTCTCAGCTTGGATGACAAAGATATGGTCACCCTAAATTGGTCTTACAGTGCTTGCTTGACACAATCAGAATATACAAGTCTGTTAATTCAACCTTTCTCTGGTCCCTCTTCATATTTATTGTTTGACTGTCAGAAATTATTTGTGTTCAGACTTGATTTGCTCAACTTTCCACACACAACCTGGATGGTCTTCCTCACTGCAGTTTAAAAATCACACAACACAGACAGCAAACTCAATTGTCCACAGGGGCCACATGTAAGATTCATGGCAATGGATGTGCTGCTGCAGTGTGAGGAAGACAGCAGAGTGGTGGGCACCGTGGCAGACTGGACAGTGCATGCCTGCCTGATGGGGCGATTTCCAGGCAGCTGGGGCTTCCTTTACTAGGAGGAATGGGGCATCAGCACTGCCAGACCTTCTGAATTTTCAAGAGAAGGTAGAAATGTGGATTTTTTCTTTTAAGACTCAGTGTCACTCTTGTCCGCCAGGCTGGAGTGCGATGGCGCGATCTTGGCTCACTGCAACCTGTGCCTCCTGGGTTTCCAAGTGATTCTCCTGCCTCAGCCTCCCAGGTAGCTGGGATTACAGGCACCCGCCACCACACCTGCTAATTTTGTATTTTTAGTAGAGACAGGGTTTCACCATGTTGGCCAGGCTGGTCTCAAACTCCTGACCTCAGGTGATCTGCCCGCCTCGGCCTCCCAAAGTGCTGAGATTACAGGTGTGAGCCACTGTGCCTGACCAGAAATGTGGATTTTTATATTAAATCTTCCAATTCAAGTGTTGGCAACTAATTTACACTTTAAAATACTGCACAGGTGTATCCTGTGTGGCTAATCCATCTTTGGTCTTCATAAAACTGACAGATCTCTGCCTGGAAAACATCCCACCTTTGGAAATGGAAACAGACAAGTAGGCTCCAGAGGCTGAGCCTGTCTCTGACACTCAATGGCTCTGTCCTTAACGCCATCTGTGGAGAAAAAGAGTTGCTGTCTGAATTTCGTAGAGAATATAGGGAGCAGACAACCTTCCTTTCTAGGCAAGTGTTACTTTTCCTTCCCATTTCAAGTTTCTTGGATGAAAACATGTTGCAGAGGTGGTTTTAGTGCAACACTGGGCACAACCCCTAGGATGCTACAGGTGCTTGACATAGGAAGAAGTTTCTCCAGGTGAACAATGCTCTGAGATACAGCAGCCCTACTCTGCTCATAGCTCATCCCAACATAAACCAGCTCTCTCAGCAGCTGGCAACTTCTTTAAATCTGAATATGGAAACATCTCCTTTGAAACTCCCTGGTTAATCAGTAATCACTCTTAAATACTAAGAGGTCATGCACATATTAAAGAACAAATACACTTCTGTTTTCATGGCCTTAACAGGCAATCTGCAAAAATCCCTAAATTCAAGCTCTGTCAAGTTCCATTGGGTCCTTAAATTAACCTTTATTGAAGCAGTAAAAGGAGGGTCTCATTTAGGCTTTCTCTACTATAATTATTCAGTGTTAGCAAGACTTGACTTAGTAGAACAAAGGAAGTGGGTTCTAGTAGAACCTTTTATTTGCTAGAGCTCCCACCCCCTGCCCTAGCAAAACCTTGTTTCCCTAATTCACTATTTTCTAAAGAGAAAGTTCTAACCCATTACAACCTGTCTCTAGGCTTTCACCTTTCTTCAAGACGGTCACATACCAATTCACCTCCCAGAATGCACCTGTCAGGGGCTGAGAGGATACTTCCTTGGTCTGGTCTTTAGATCTTCATGTGAACATGAGGTCAATGCACTGTGCAGGCCTGCATGAACTATGATAACAACCTTCACTAGCACCAGAGGCATCATTTAGTAATGATCACTTGATCTCTTGCAACATTATTCATTTCAGAGTATAAGATACAACTCTCATCAGCCAAGCCAGTTTCAGTTTTGATCAGTTTTTTATTCCCTCTTTCTTTCCTTCTTTCTCTTCATTTTTTGTTTTCTGAGGGGAGTAGAAACGAGAGTCTCACTATATTGCCCAGGTTGGTCTCGAATTCCTGGGTTCAAGCTACTCTCCCGCATCAGCCTCCCCAAGTGCTACCAGCACTATAATGCCATTATAGGCATGAGTCACCATGCCTGGCCTTTCCTTTCCTTCCTACCCTCCTCTACCTTTTTGTTTGTTTGTTTTTGAGAAAGCGTCTCACTCCATCACCCAGGCTGGAGTGCAGTCGTACAATCTCAGCTCACTACAACCTCTGCCTTGTGGGCTCAAGCAATTCTCTTGCCTCAGCCTCACGAGTAGCTCCGACTATACCTCTGCACCCTGCTAACTTTTGTATTTGTTGTAGAAACACAGTTTCACCATGTTGGCCAGGCTGATCTAGAACTCCTGGGCTCAAGCAGTCTGCCCACCTCGGCCTCTCAAAGTGCTGGGATTACAGGTGTGAGCCATCATTACTGGCTGTTCCTTCCCTTCTTAAAACCCTGGGAGAGGGAAAGAAATCTGGAAGAATCTTTTTTTGTTTTTTTGAGAGGGAGTCTTGCTGTATCACCCAGGTGGGAGTACAGTAGTGCAATCTCGGCTCACTGGAACCTTCAACTCTCAGGTTCAAGTGATCCTCCCACCTCAGCCTCCCAAGTAACTGGGACTACAGGCCTGTGCCACCATGCCTGGCTGATTTTTGTATTTTTAATAGCAATGGGGTTTTGGCATGTTGGCCAGGCTGGTCTTGAACTCCTGACCTCAGATGATCTGCCCACCTTGGTCTCCCAAAGTGTTGGGATTACAGACGTGAGCCACTGTGCCCAGCCTGGAAGTAAGAGTATTAACCCAAAGCAAAAAATCAAAACTGAATTTCAATTAAACTTTGGACTTCTTAGGCTACACTAAACATTAAAACAATTCAAACTGATAAGTTATAGGCAATTATTAGAAAAATAAAGGTTTTACATATGCATCTTTTTGTATCACATAGCATATTATGCAAGTTTCAGAGGATTTAAAAGCAACTGCCACACAATAGTCAAGCAGAGAATATTTAACGAGATTACCGAAAATAAAGCAGCTAACTTTCTGTAAGACTTGAGTGCCTTCATTTTATTACTTAGCAGACAGGAGGCAGATACTAATACTTATATGGTAGCAAAGTGCTATTTGATGGGTTAGAAAGTGACAGAATGACAGGAAGCATCAGAGCACACCCCAGCTTGCAGATGTGTCAAGGAACAGATGAGGGAGTGGAGGCAGGCAAACTCTGATGTGGGGGGTGGGGGGGTGGGAATCTTTCCCTCTCTTCTTTCAGGAACCTTGACTCTGAGCTCTTGGTTCAAGTCAACCTATGCAGAGAAATGCCCCACTCGCCCTGTTTGTTGGCCTTGCAGCTGCATCACAATCTGCAGTTGCCCTGTTTGTTGTGTTTGTGTTTACCTGCTTGTTGTCTCTGTGTCCCCTCTACTGACCAGGAGCCCCAGGAGGGCTGTGAACTTATCTACTTTAATAAGTACTGTATCAGCAGTGCTTATGAATTAATTCCAAAAAACAGAGTCTGTACTTTACACTGAGCTACAAAAGGGAAATACTTAGTCAAGCTCACTGCATCCAGGCTACCTTTAAGTGCAGCTGGGAGGCTGAAGCATCTCTGCTTTCTGTCAGACATGGAGTGGCAGGGAGATGGTCTGTAAGCCTAGCTTCTGAGCACCTGCAGCTGCTGAACTGCTCTTGGTTTAGGGGGTTCCACCTACATCAGGAATCACATCACCCAAGCCTGTACTACAACTCCTGCAGGCCAGGGGGGCTGCGGCCACTCAGGGAACCAGCAGAGACATTCAGGGCATAAACAAGTGACTTCAGATGACTGAACATCATCAAATATGTCACTAAATGAGGGGGTAAGGGGTAAGACACAACCCCAAAGCAAGAAAACCATCAGTGACAATTAGAGTGACATGTCTCAGCTCTTCCTGAGGACAAGATTTTGGCTGGGATTCTTACTGTTGTCATAGCAACACTTGGAATGGCTGTGTGACTTTACAGCAGTGACACAGAAATGACCAAGACAGATGGAAAAATCCAGGGAAAAGCTATTTAGGGGATAATATTGAGACTATTAAGACTTTCATAATGTTTTTCTCTGAACACAGACATTTTAAACATTATTAGCAATGCAAGGCCATCCTGGGAAAGGCTACTACCAATATTCTGTGAAGCCCGTGGTTGCTTATGTTAGAGCATCACGCTCAGCCTAACCAGGCCTCTAGGCCTACCCCATCCAGTGCCTCATGCTAATGAAGCAGCATTGCCAAAAATCCAGTATTATTCAATTTACTCCATATAATCACACTTTTATGGCCTATACAGGTAATCTAAAAATCTGTGATCCAGTCTGGTTCTTGACATCTGAGTCCCCTTTCAAAACCATTGTCATAAATTTAGCCAGGAATGAGTCAAGCTGTTCATTAGGTACGAGTGCAAGTTGACATCCAAATTATCAGGGACCCTCTCCTAACACCATTTTGGTTGGATACAGCTTTACATTACCTATAAGTGTAACTTGGCAAAGATTTTTTCAATAATAACAAAGGGTAAAACTTGCCACCACATCTTCCCATTTTATCAGCACACGTCCCAAGGAGCCAAGGAATAAAGTCAAAGACAAAAGGGTAATGTGTTGTCTTGCCTTATCTTTTTAGAGGGATCAATGCTGCATCTACAAACCCAGTTTTCTTTTTTAGTCCTGGATGTACCTGTTTCCCAATGACTTTAAGTGATTTCTAGAAGCTTCATTGAAAATTAAACTGAGAAGCCAGAACAGGGGGAAGTTACTAGCATGGAAGGGATACTCTTCATAGTCATCATTTTGCCCAACAACAAACAGAATGGGCCATTTTTCTCCCAAGTTGAAGCGGCCTGACCACAAGCAGAGAGCTGAAAAAGAAACATCTTGGGATTCCCTGAAAGCTAACTTTAGACAGCATGAGCAAGCTGAGGACTTCTGGGAAATAAATGCAGCAGACATATTTGTCTAGCATGTGGCAACCAGGAATGGGCGGTTCTTTAACAGCACTGGGCTTCCCAACAATGAGGGGGTAGGGGCAGACTGTTGGTCAGGAACCTGTCAGTCTGTCATGTAGAACTGTATCATCTACCATCAGTAGGCTTAAGTAACTCAAAGGATGGAACTGATGAAAAGAGCAGGAGGTCTGGAGCTAACCTGGGACAGAGCCATGGCTAGTGTACGTAGCTAGCACTCGCCCCGCTCCCACCCCAGCCGAGTCTCAATGTATTCATCTTTAAAGCAGTGTAGTGTATCAACCAGCTCACAGAGTTAAAAATATTAGAGATGATTCTGTCTGGACAGAGCTCAGCCTGAGACTCAGCATGGAGTTGTGATTAGGAAGAAGCATCCTTTCTACATTAGACTAAAAAATATGTAATTCCCCTTCACAAGTTTTTGAAGTCACTTAGACACAAGCATTCTGTAGTAAGCAGTGAATTTAACAACAAGTAACTTAATAGCCCTCGATGGGGGCCCTTCCTACACCTACGAATGTGAAGGATGCTGAAAGGTACATCCTTGTTTTCACTTCAGTTATCCACAACTATCTAAAATTGATTCTGTCATTCACTGACCAGCGATACTTTGTGCCCAAAAAGCTCTACTCAGCTGCCTTTCCAGGGCCACAGAGAAATGAAATTGAGCAGAATCATCAGTTCTAAGACCCTGAGGATACTGGGTAAGTCAATGATGCACCCACAACAAAACAACACTGGCATGGGCAGGCTTCTGGATGTTCTGAGAACTAAAGTGATCAATTTGAAAGAGAGTATAGTCCCTCTGCCTCACTGTTTAGATCCAATAGTGAAGACCCAAGTGGAAGGCTGAGAAGAGGGCTCTGCACCCACTTCAATTGGACCTTGGCCCTAGTGTCTCAGAGCTACAGTTCTCCCTTGCTGTTTTGCATTTTGTTCACACTGCTGTTCTCCTTTGGAAGTTAGGAAACTTCACTTGCACTCTAAGCACGGATTTGAGTGTCTCATGGGGCGGGGGCAACATAAGCCCCAACTTGGCCAGCAACTTCAAACGACTTGGCCAAGCCAGGGTGACCCAGCCGCTCCAGCCCAGACCAAGCCTTTTGTTTTGGATTAGGCTGGTTGCAGGGTCCCCTGGCTGTGGTGGGCCCACATTGTCGGCTTGTTGCTTCTTTTCCCAAAGAGGATCTTGTTACAAAGAGAAGCTGGAAATTTCTTTGCACACAAGCAGAGACATGGTGGCCCTGCAAAGGCCCCAGGGTAAGGATTAAAGAAAAACAAAATAGAAACCCTTCCATCTCTAATTAGGGTCTTCATTTGCCAAAGTGCCATTCCCCAGCGGGGGGATTTACATTCAGGCTGTTGCTTGGAAAACGTCTCCCAGCAGGTTGGTCCCTGGTTCAGGCTCCTTTGAGCCAACAGTTTCTGGTTACTTGGAGGAGAGCTGCCTGCATATTGTTTTAACTGGCCTGGCTTCTGCAGCCAGCTTAGCTGTGTGAACAATCTCCCATTCAGAACCTAAAGATAAAAGCACAGTTTGGTTGAAAAATCTTTTATATTTTTAAAATTTTTTTAAACTTGTGAATTATAGGTTTTGGAGCTAGCATTATTTCTCTCATACACAAGGGTGTTTTTCCCCCCCTCTGCCTTGGTTTTCTGCCAGCCAAGGCTGCATCCTGGAGTTCGGCCAGCCAAGCAGTCCCCACTTCCTTGCCATTCACACCATGGGGCTGGTGGCAGCTGGCCATGGAGACGGACAGGAGCACCCCATTTGTAAGAGGCTGACCACAGAATAGTGTAGCCAGCCTGCTGGACCCCTGCAGCCAGCCTAGGGCACCTTTTGTACACTTCCTCATCATTCTTTGTATTCACAACAGCATTTCTTCTTGCACATCAAGACTCCAAGAGGCTAGCCAGGGAAGCAAGAATTCTTTTCCTTTCTGAAATTCTCAGGACAATGGTAAATTATAAATCAACGCTGAGTAGGAAGATATGTTTGTGTAACCTTCTATGTGTTTAAAACAAAAAAAGGTAGATGAAAATGAATTAAGGAGCAAGCAAAAAACAAAAAAAGAGAAGATATACCAAAGGCACAGGCGACAAAGAAAAAATGGATAAAGTGGGCTTCATTAATAGTAAAAACTTTTGGCCAGGCAAAGTGACTCACTTGAAGTCAGGGGTTGGAGACCAGCCTGGCCAACATGGTGAAACCCCATCTCAACTAAAAATAGAAAAATTAGCTGGGCATGGTAGGCATCTGAAATCCCTGCTACTTGGGAGGCTGAGGCATGAGAATTGCTTGAACCTGGGAGGCGGAGGTTTCAGTGAGCTGAGATGGCATCATTGCACTCCAACCTGGGTGCAGAGTGAGACTCTGTCTCAACAAACAAAAAAGAGAAAAAAACTTTTGTGTATCAAAGGACACTGTCAACGGAATGAAAAGGCAAGCCACAGGATGAGAAAGAATATTTCATATATATCAGATAAGGGATCAATATACAGAATATATATGGTAGCATTATTTACAGTAACCAAAAGGTGGAAACAACCTAAGTGTCCATAGACAGATGAATGAATAACCAAAATGTGGTATATAGATACAATGGGATGTACAGAATTCCACCATAAAGAGGAATAAAATTCTGATACATACTACAACAAGAGTGAACCTTGAAGGCATCATTCCATGTGAAAGAAGCCAGTCACAAAACGACAAAAAAAGGACTCCACTGACATGAGATACCTGGCGTAATCAAATTCCTAGACACGGAAAGTAGAATGGTGGTTGCCAGGGGGTTGTGGGGGAGGCAGAAGTGAGGAGTCTGTGTTTAACAGGTATGCAGTTTCAGTTTAGGAAAAGGAAAAAGTTCTAGAGATGGTCAGTGATGATGGGTGCATAGCCGGAGTGAATGTGTTTAATGCCACTGAACTCGTATACTTAAAGGTCCTTAAAATGGTAAAGCTTATATGATGTATATTTAACCACAATTTTAAAGAAGAGAGAAGATTCAAGGTGAAAGAAAGAGGACCACAGAGGGGGGGGCAAATTAGAGGCCTGTTTGTTTTTTATGTTGACTGGGCAACTTCTACCAAGTCCCAAGTTAGTTCATGTATATAAAAATCCTCTTGGATTTTAAGTTTTAAGGTCTCTAATGCATTACAAAGCTTTATTCCTCTCTTTTACTAAAATTTCTATGGAACAGTAATACACAGCAATATCATGGAAATGACCAGACTGGCAATCTATTTCTAGGCCTGAGCACCTCCTGTTTCCTCCCTCCACTGCACACTACTCTTCTGCATGCCTCTTTTTTTGAATTTATTTTTTTAAACTCTACTCTTGTGACAGATTATTCTGCATGGCTCTTGATGCACTCCCTGGAAATGCCTTCCTTATCAAGGGGACCTTCTCCTGCCCGCTAAAACCACCAGGCCCAGTCAAGTTGCCCTTCTTGACTGGCTCTGGGATATGCCACATGTTACTTCTGCTCCTGCCAGCCCTACTCCTGGAATTTCCTTCATCTCTTCCCTACTCCAAACCCAGCCAGTCTTAAAAGTTGAGTTTCATCTCTTCTGTGAAGCCATCCTTGCTGACACACTATTGGTCCAGAAAGACCTTTAGGAAAAAGGGATGTCTAAGCCAAGATCTGAAGGATCCTGTCCCGATTCCTTCCTCACAGGCGGTACCAAGGAGGGAGGCTGGAGTGCTGTGGGCACTGCAAAACTGCTTGCTGAACATCAAGGGATCAGGGCAACCAGAGCAAAAAAATGTTTGGCTAGCTCTAGTTCTGAGACACAAGCTGAATTTAACATCCTGGACATGTCCACACCTTAAATTATAGACCCTAGCCCAACAGCAATATAAATCTTCTCAGTTAACAAAAAACAATAACTGACTACCTAGATTATCACAGCTACAGATTTTTTTTTTTTTTTTTTTTTTGAGACAGAATCTGGCTCCGTCGCCCAGTCTGGAGTGCAGTGGTGCGATCTCAGCTCACTGCAACCTCTGCCTCCCGGGTTCAAGTGATTCTCCTGCCTCAGCCTCCTGAGTAGCTGGGATTACAGACGTGTGCCACCATGCCTGGCTAATTTTTTGTATTTTTAGTAGAGATGGGTTTTCACCGTGTTAGCCAGGATGGTCTCGATCTCCTGACCTTGTGATCTGCCCACCTCGGCCTCCCAGAGTGCTGGGATTACAGGCATGAACCACTGCGCCCAGCCACAGCTACAGAATTTAAACAACAGAACTGCATTAGAAAATCAATTGTGAGTGGTATGGGATGTCCAACTTTCCCTAGTCCTTCTGGTTAAAGCTGCCAACAATGATAGTTGTTGGTGTTACCAATGAAAAACCAATAATCTCCTGAAAAACCACTAATTAAGTCAAGATCTATCACCAATGTGCTCTCCACATGCACAGGTGTGAATGAGTCCTAGGCCATCTCCTCCCTTTCCCTATTAAGGAAAACAGAACTCATTCATTCAGCCTTGAAGTCTCTTTCCTAGTCTCTTCAAGACATGCATCTGGCATCTAAAACAGTCAAAGTAAATCATGCCACCATTAACTTCTGCAGGTCATCTTAGATAAAAGAATCTTGGGAGAGTTGGCTCAGAACATGGAATAAGCAAAGCCATCACTGTCAGGGAGAGCACAAACAGGGTCATCAGCAAACTCGTTCCCTGGGGACTTCACAGCCATAGCCCAGTGCTCTGAAATATGTGGCTGTGGTGCCCTGGCCAGACTCTGAACTATTCAGGATCTTTGACTCTCACTAGTAAGAATACAATCTGCTTATCAAATGAGACACAGTGATGATGACATTTTTGAACACAGATTAATTGTGCCACCCTCTCTCATTTCCTTCCTCATTGTTTGAGCATACAAATAAGAAAAGTACAATTTCAGGTAATTTTGCAAAAAGGAAAGAAATAAAATTTCTATGAAAGGGGCAAATGAACAAAAGAAAAAGGGGAGCTATGATAAAAATATTACAGAAGGGAAAGATTGGTAGCAAATTAAAAGCTATAGGAGAGATCTGATTTTTAGAGATGAGGTCTTGCTTTGTCGCCCAGGCTGGAGTGCAGTGGTGCAATCACAGCTCACTGCAGCCTCAAACTCCTGGGCTCAAGTGATCTTCCTGCCTCAGCCTCCTGAGGTACACTACAGGTAGGTGCCACCAGGTCCAGCTAGTTAAAAAAAAAAAAAATTTGTAGAAACGGGAGTCTTGACATATTTCCCAGGCTGGTCTTGAACTCCTGGCCTCAAGCAATTCCCCTGCCTTGGCTTCCCAAAGTGCTGGGATTACAGATGTGAGCCACCATGTATGGCCTGAACAAGGTAATTTCAGTGAGACACTCTGTCCACTTATTAGGTTCCCAAGTACCCAAATGATGAGAAACCAGGTACCTAAATTTAACCAAACTTTCCTCCTAGAATCTATTTAAAGTAATCCCACAACCACTGATAAGTACCCCGTGAAGACCATCCATTGGAGCCAGGGGCCTTTGGTCCCACCCACTTCTGCCCAGACCAGCTGCATGACCATACAGATTACTCAAGTCATTCTGTGCCCTCATCTCTGCACTGGCAGCAAAATGATCATCTAATAACAATTCTCTCCCGGGGTACTGTAAGGATTTGGGACAAAGTGTGAAAACACCTGGTACACAGTAGGAACGCAATCATGACACCTGTTTTATGGTAGCCAGCATTCTCCTTCAGTCTGCTTTTCACAGGCATGCCACATGTACTAACTTTTAAATCTGTGTATGCATGTGCTAACAGGAAAGCATCTTGGGGATGCTGCGGCTCCTGGGCTAAGACTTTTCAAAACCTCCCCTTAAAATGACACATGGCCAGTGAAGACAGATTTTGGTATACCTGTGGAAGCTTCAAGTCTGCAAGGTTTATAAATCTTTTCCAGAAGGATGAGTTACAAGTAGGAATTAGAGTTAATACTACATAGGTCCATTTTATTCTAGGAATATAAAGGACATATCTGAAATGGCCCTGGAATTCCCATCACTACACAGAAAGCCATGTAGCAGAACTACTCAAGAGTGTCTTCTGCAGGGAGCCACCCACCCTCCAACAGCAGGAAAGGGTCAGCCAGCCTGGAGACTGACAAGGAACCAGGAATGATAAGGAAAGGGAATATCAGGGGTTAAAAGAGCATAACTGAAGGTATAAGAACCTCGATCACTGATAATACTGGAGAAGTGTCCAATTTCCCATACATGCGTTATGTAGTGCAATAAGCCCAAGGCATATTATTAATATTGTGAGCTCCAAGCTAGGGGAGCAGGCTTTGCATCTAAAATGTAAGGTCTTCAGAGGACAGTCATCTTTTAATTCCAGTGTCATCATGTAGCAGCCCTCTAAGATCACTAGACCACTGACTCTCCAGTCAGATGTGAGAGGCTTCATTCCCCTGCATTATTCAACAAATAAGCAAAGCCAAATGTCAAGCCTGGTGGGCAACTGCTCGGGCATCCTTGGCCCTGGAAGAGTGAACAGGTACCACCCTCACCACTCCAGCTGCAGGGACAGGAAGCCCAGAGCCACCTGCTTCCATTCGGTTCTCTGCTGACCCAAAAGACATGGGTCTTCTTCCTCCTCTCCTCCTACCTAAAACAAACCCATCTCTTTTCCTACAAGGGGCTTAGGCTTTGCTCTTTCTTCAGTTTCAGAAAGGTTCCTAAACAGAGGGATGTGAGGAAAGTTAACACTCTCTCACCAATCTATAATCTCTACATCTCATAAAAATCTACAAGTGGGCACGTGAGGACTGATGTGCCACAAGCATGTGCGCATCCGCATGCTTTGCTGAGGAATATTTCTGTGAGGCTGCACAGCCTCGCTTGGCAAAGGCAAGGTTTTCCTCCTGGCAAGCGAGGGTCAGAGGCCTGGCTTGGAGGAGCCGCTTATTGTGAGCCCGCCTGGGGCAGGCAGCAAAGAGTGCTGGGAGGGGGAAAGGTTCCCTTTGAAGCACATGGCGCTAAGAGCTTCCCAGTGACCATGGAAACAGGCGCAGTGGGTTCCCAGCCTGAGAACCAGGGAGAGCAGCCGTGATTCAAACACAAAACACAGACAAGGTCTGAAAAGCGGAGACAAGAGGGGCCAGAGTGAGGGGGCAGGCAGCCCCTAGCTGGCAGGAACTGAGCGGCTCCCTGGTAGGAAAATCCGGCCAGTGAAGCCGAGCAGGTTCACGGGGTTTCCTTTTCATTCTCGAAGCTTTCTTCTTGCTCTGTCCCTGCCCCTTGGGTCCTATTCAGCACCTCATCAGATCAGTAGAGTCGGGCCTTTGGCTGGCCTGCTGGCAGCGGGGACTGGAACCGGGCGGGAGGTGATCAAAGGAGCCGCCACTGCAGCCACCACCCGCCCTTCTCCCTCCTCCACCCGCCCTCCTCAGGATGAGGCCCTGCCAAGGTGATCCAGGGAAGCCACTGGGGGAGGGCGAGGAAGAGAGGCAGTTCTCTGATGTCTGCCTTTCTGCTGAAGAGACACAAAGTACAGCTTGAAAGGAGACATGCCAGAGCTCCTTCCTTCTGAGATGTCTGTTCTTAAACCAGGTGACAGAGGGGCCACCTAGACTGGCATGCTTGGGGTACACTTGCAATGCCCAGATTCTGAGCCTAAAAAAAAATAGTGGCCGGCTGCTTTTGGGTCTTCTTTCATAGCTGTCTGCCTCCCAACCCTCAAATAGATGAAAAAAGTGTCTTTTGACTGAAAAAGGGTCTCTTGTTATCTGAGAGTATCTGAGATACTGTGCCTCCGAACTTCAGGATTCCAATTTAACAGGGGGAAAAAAGCTATCTGGGTTTTTTTTCAGCAAGGAAGAGGAAGCAATATGACTAAAGTCTGTTAAGGAGGAAAGATCCTCCACTTGCTGAAGAGTGTTATTTTCTCTTGGGTCAGACTGAATCAAAGTCAGTGTCCTATCTGGCTCAGGGCCAGGAGCAGCGAGAGGAGCGAGCCCACTTCTCAGTAGGGCCTTGCTGCTGACAGCAGGGACAGACTTCGTCCCTGACCAGCGTCTCTTGAGGAAGGTAGTGTTTGGACAAGCCTGTAATTCGAGAAGCCGGTTAGGTGCATGATTCTTTTCTTACCTTTGTTGGGTTGCCAAAATATTTACTTGACTTTTTAACTCCAAATCTCTGAAACACACCTGGATTGCCCAAAACAGGCAATTTTCTTATTTTCAATTCATAAAAGAGAGCCCAACCTAAGCAAAAACAGAGGGATTGGGGTGTGCAGGGGGCTGATAAGAGATCCAGCTTTATCTAATTCAGTCCCTTCTTTTTTTCGAGACAGGGTTTTGCTCTGTCACCCAGGTTGTAGTAGTATGATCACCACCCACTCCTGCCTCCACCTACTAGGCTCAAGCCTTCCACTTCAGCCTCAAGTAGCCGGGACCACAGGCGTGCACCACCACACCTGGCTAATTTTTAAAAATTTTGTAGAGACAGTGTCTCACTCTGTTGGCCAGGCTGGTCTACAACTCTTAGGCTCAAGCAATCCTCCTGCCTCGGCCTCTCAAAGTGCTGGGATTACAGGCATGAGCCTCCAGTCACTTCTTAAGATATGGGTGTACACCGACTTGTCTTTTGTGTGTGTTTGTCGGGGAGGAGGGTAGTGTGCATGGGTGAAAGCAATTTTACAGGCAATCCTTTTGCCAAACAAATGGATTCTATTTTGACCTTCAGGGAGGTCAATTTCCATGCCAAGTAAAATTCCCGTGTGGTAGTCAACTCCATTTATTTTATTTTTTAAAACATAATCATGATATAAAAGCCAATTGCATTAGAGTATCTGCAGAGAAACGGAACAGAAAAAAATGGGGTGCTAAAACATCGAACAAAATTTGAACTGTTTCAGATGAATTTCATGTGATAGAGAGACCCAAAAATAAATGCAATTTTTTTCTTTCCTTTCTTTGGTGCTTCTGGCGTTACGAAAAGAACGTGGGAAACAGTCTCTGGTCTAGTTATTGTGAAGACACTGCACAACAATCTCCCCCTGCAACGTGCGCCTGTCTATCAGCTCCCATTTCTGCCAGGCGCTTTCGGAAGCACATGCTTGCCAAGGCTGAGTGGCCTGGAGTCAGACCTTCCAGACAGGCTGTGGTTTATGGGTAGAATTCAACAGAAGGTCATTGCACTGCCTGCTGCTGCTGCTGCTGTTCTTAGGAGCACAGATCCTGGTTAAGGGTACCCATCTCACAAAGACACCTACACCCCCTTCTGAGAACAAGGGCCTGGCCATCAGTCAGGGCAATTATTTTCAGTCTGGTGCACATCAGCAAACCTTTGAGAGAAAAATTAATTTGGAAACATTTTTTAGATATTTAACATTCTAAAATGTAACGTGGGAATTGTTCTCTTTTCAAATGCACTGAAAGCACAGCAGGGGTGGGAAGCTTACTGACAGCTGTCACTTGCCTACATCCTTTCTACAGCATTAGGTTTCAAAATGGCACCTCTACTACCTTTATTTTGATAGGCTGTCTTTTATCTTCTCTTACTTACGCTTGATGGAAGATAACTTTAACCCCATAAGAAATCAGGTCCTCCCTGAGGCTGGTCAGCAGCAGCATTTACATTCATAAATACTTTCTGGGACTGTAGGAAACAGCAGGCCAGTCTCTTCCAGAACCATCATTAGCTAAAAACGGGAGGAGGTTAGGCAGTGGCTCTCCCATCTTTCCCCATTTTTAACCAGTCACTCTGCTATTGACCTGGAACTGAAAGAATCCTGATCATTGGCATACATAAGGATCTACCATCCTCTTGCCGATGGATACATAGAGACTTTTGTGGCTCAGATGTCCCAGGTGAAATCAAGGGGTCTTGCTTTAAGGCAGGTCAGGATAAGGACAAGTGATGAAGAAAGACCAACACTTCCAGACCCTCTAACAACTTAAAAGCTTCTGAAGGGAAAAAGGGAATTAAATCTTTTTAGGAATCTCAGATGGACCTTAAATATATGACCATGTAAAATACTACAGTAAGGACAACTGGCAAATCTCAGTGACAGAATGTGCCTTCCAATAGTTTCTTATATATGACACAAAAAGCACAAACAAACAAAGAAAAAATAGATAAACCAGACTTTATCAAGCTTAAAGACTTTTGGTCGGGTGCAGTGGCTCACGCCTGTAATCCCAGCACTTTGGGGGGCCAAGGCTGACAGATAACTTGAGGTCAGGAGTTCGAGACCAGCCTGGCCAACATGGTGAAACCCCACCTCTACTAAAAAATACAAAAATTAGCCAGGCATGGTGGCGCGTGCCTGTAATCCCAGCTACTTGGAAGACTGAGGCAGGAGAATCGCCTGAACCCCGGAGGCAGAGGTTGCAGTGAGCCAAGACCATGCCATTGCACTCCAACCTGGGCGATAGAGTGAGACTCTGTCTCAAAAAAAAAAAAAAAAAAAAGATTAAAAAATATCGTGCTGTAAAGGATATCAAGAAAGTGAAAAAGCCCACAGAATGGGAGAAAATACGGTAAATAATGTATCTAATAATGGACTTATGTCTAGAGTATATAAAGAACTCTTATAACTCAATAAACTCGATAATGAAAGGAGAAATTAGCCAATTAAAAAATGGGCAAAGCTTTCGGAGGCCAAGGAGGGAGGATCATGAGACCAGGAGTTCGTGACCAACCTGGGCAACATAGCAAGACCCTGTCTCTACAAAAAATAATCTAAAAATAAGCCAGGTGTGGTGGCGTGTGCCTATAGTCCCACGACTCAGGAGGCTGAGATGGGAGAATCACCTGATCCTAGGAGGTCGAGGCTGCAGTGAGCTGTGGTTGTACCACTGCACTCCAGCCTGGTAGCATCCCACTCCCACCTTGCTCCCACTCTCGCCATGTGATACACCAGCTCCCTGTTTGTCTTCTGTGGTAAGTGTAAGCTTCCTGAGGCCCTCACCAGAAGCAGATGCTGGCAACACACTTCCTGTATACCCTGCAGAACCATAAGCCAATTCAATCTCTTTTCTTTATAAACTTCCTAGTATCAGCTATTCCTTAAAGCAAATGGACTAACACAGTAACTGAAATAGTAAAATTAAGTTAATGCTATAAATTATAAATTGTAACTATACCTTTACAATTAGATTATAAAAATGTTAATATTTTATCAATTAAAACTCAAAAAATCAGAAAACACCAAGAAAATAACTGATTATGTTTACAAATAGTTGAAAAAGGAAACTTTTAAAGCTAAAACATTTAAAAATTCAACTTCTAAAAGTCAAGCCAAAGTAACAAAAATTCCTTGCATATTTCACATTCTTTTCTCTGAGGTTCTTTTATGAATTGATACATTTGTGAAAACCTATAGCAACACATTAATGTGAAATAGTAAAGGCCACATACCTTTATATATACCATAAGAAACAGCCCATGTTCTTCAGGCTGACCAGAATTTTATTTAATCCAACAGTGCTTAGAACAACCGGAATGTGCTGAAACACTTTTATTATTTTTACAACTAGCAAAAATTATGCAAAATTTAAAGTATTTCAGTATCCCCAAAGGAATTGTTTAGACTATCCCAAAGTTAATACTCAGTACATAAAAGCATTAGTCAGACCACAGAGCCTGATGTTTGATTTGGAAAATAACATTACAAAAGCAGCATGGTCCCCTGTACCTTTTATCAAATAAAATATGTGCTTTTGGAAGCACAAAGGAAAGAAGAAGAGTAATTGCACTTCTCTGTAGTCTGAGAAGGTCTTGTGACCAAGACTCATAGACAAGCTCTCTCTGCTGTCCCCATTCCTTCTGTCTCTGCACTCAGTGAGAATTTATATCACTGAGGCTAGGGGCGTGGTGCTCTCCTGCACAGGTGCTATACAAGTACATTGAGAGGGAGGGGGGAGCTCCAGAAATGTCTAGGTTTTCCAGGAGCTTGGTAGACAGAAAACCAATCATGTGCAGTCACTGTTACGGTAGCTCCAGCAACCCGAAATACACTCGAGTGACTGCCCACTGTTGCCGTTGGCATAACGTATATGCATGGCCAGGTGTATACGAGGCCCCTCTATTTGAGAACAAAAGCAGATGGGACTTTTGGGCTTGTCTCCAGGAATGAGAGATTCTGGCCAACCAACCTGGTACTGATACTTCCTCTATCCTTCAAAATGGCATCTCAAAAGTAGACAAGTTCAGTAGCTTTTTTTGAGAGTCAGGAGTCTTGCTCTATCACCCAGGCTAGAGTACAGAGGCACGATCATAGCTCACTGCAGCCTCGAACTCCTGGCCTCAAGCGATCCTCCCACTTCAGCCTCCCAAGTAGCTAGGTGGCATGTACCACCATGCCTGGCTAATTTGTTTTCAGTAGGTTTCTTTTGAGACAGAGTCTTGTTCTTGCTGGAGTGCAGTGGCATGATCTTGGCTCACTGCAACCTCTGCCTCCCGGGTTCAAGCGATTCTCCTGCCTCAGCCTTCCAAGTAGCTGGGATTACAGGTACCCAGCATCACACCTGGCTAATTTTTCTTTGTATTTTTATTAGAGACGAGGTTTCACCATGCTGGCCAGGGTGGTCTCAAACTCCTGACCTCAAGTGATCAGCCCGCCTTGGCCTCCCAAAGTGCTGGGATTACAGGCATGAGCCACCACACCCAGCGTCAATGCTATTTTTGATGGGCTTTTCAGCTGACCAATCATACCATCACTAGCCTCATTTGTGACCCTTGTTGTATCAAAAGCCTGGTTCAATGGATGGGGACAGTGGCAGGGAGGGAGGATTGTTTAGAACTAGGCTTCCCCCAGTCCTGGGAAGTGGCCAGCCGCCTGTGCTCCTTAGCTTGGCAGACACATTATTTGTTCTGTTCACTCACTCTATCTTCAAAACTCTCCTAAGCCTCCCAGAGGATCTGAAATAATGGTTTCAGTTAGCCTTTTATAGCTAAAAATGTCTCTGATCCAATTTTTAAAAAAAGTATTGTGCTTAATATAGCCTTTTAACCAAGAGGTTCATGGAAGATTTAGGTGTAAATGAAAAGCATCAAATTAAAATTTTATGACTTTCAAATCATACACATTACCTTAGAAGAAAACTGGTATTCCATGAGTTTTTCCACTTATATCACACCAATCTTTTCTTTCTGATCTGATTTCCTTTACTAAGTTTCTTGCTTGCATCCGTTTTTAATCAAATGTAGGCGACAGATACCCAAGTGCTCCTTAAAATAAATATGAAGAGCTTTCCAAACTTCCTCATCAACAAGAAACCCACCTTGCTCACCTTAGAAAAGGGGACTTCTGTCTGCTTCGTAGGAGTATGTTTAGAAATTGATAGTGATGTTTGTTGAATATTCACATATTCCAAGAATTTCACATACTTTTTTTTTTTTTAAAAGATCCAAGGTCTCACTCTCAGTCGTGTGATTGTAGCTTACTACAGCCTTAAACTCCTGGGCTCTCATCTCAACATTCTGAGTAGCTGAGACTACAGGTATGTGCCACCACACCCGGTAATTTTTTTTGTTTTTTGTAGAAATGAGGTCTCACTTGTTGCCCAGGCTGATCTGGAACTTCTGGCTTCAAGTAATCCTCTTGCCTCCCAAAGTGCTGGGACTATAGGCATGAGCCACTGCACTAAGCCACATGATTCTTCTTTTAATTATCAGAATTCTCTTTACAGAGGTGGGTATGGAGAAACAAAGGCAGAGAGAGGATAACTGACCCAAAATAACCCAGCTCCAACTGAACAGAACTATCACTTGCACCACGGCTGCTGGTCTTTAACATCTAGGCTCTTCTCACTCCTCTGATGGAAAGACGAATTTGCCAGAGCACCAATTCCCAACGGAACCGCAGCACAAAGGCTACTAGGAACGTGTTGTTCATGGCAGGCAATGGGGCAGAGAAAAGAATGAAGGAGGAAGGGGAATTCCACCAGATACCAGTATGAACCCCCCCCTCCCACCCCCGACCCGTGACATTTTTAAAACCAAAAATGTTTCCAGACATTGCCAAATGTCCCCTGGAGTGAAAACTGCCCGCATTTGGAAACAATGTGATAAGAGGACCAGGGAAAGTATGATACAGGTCAGTCCCAAATAGTTGCAGAGTGCTTCCAGGGATGCCATGGCAATAAGTAATAGTCACGGTACCCTGTGCTCAGGTACGTGACAAATACCTACTTGTTCACTGACCAGAGAAGGCCTGGCAAGGCCAATGCCTATGATGTGGAACAGCTGCCTCTGGGTCCATGGGATTAGCCTCTTCTCCCCCTTCCCATAGCAAATCAGATCCAAGGATTCCGGCCCAACTGTCCCTCTTGAGTTGAGAATCTCACCACATAAGAGTGCTAAGCTGGACTCAGGTTAAAGTCCAGGGCACTCAGGTATCCCAGGAAATACATATCTGTGACCAAAACCCCAAATGAGAATGGCATGCAGAAGGATATGGCCCCTTAGCCCCCCAATACCTATAGGGCTTGTAAACAACTCTGTAGCTTTACCCAAGTTCCTGTCTGAAGTAAAGACCTATCCAGGTTAAGCCCTGTTCTAGGTCCAGGCTGAAGGTTAATATCTCAATGCAAGCAGCAAAGATACTGACATATTCTTCACTGAAGTTCTTCAAATTCATTGTCTACAATGAATTTGTTATTAAAGTTGTTTGTTATTAAATGTGAAAAACTGTAACCCACTGGTTTTACTCGAATTACTAAAACTTCAGAACCAACATTCTTTTGGCTCCAGTACTGCAGAACAGAATAGTTCACCTTTACTCCCTGTATTGTCCTCTAGTTTCTGCTCATTTCCACTAATTTTATAAGAGTTTCTCTAACTCAGCCAAGCTCTCTGAGATGATCTCTAGAGTGGAACCATAATGACAGTTCAATGAACTCAGATTACAGGTCTCCTTACACTTCTCAAACACAATCAAGAACCCCAAGAACTTCAGATTAGGTTATATCTATTGATATTTACCAAATTAGGAATTATAATCTGAGAAATTTTTAAAACACAGAATATGCAAGCACACATTCCATTAGTTGTCAGAGTGATGAAGTCGCCACACACAGTGATGCCCCTGGAAAACCTCACCATACATTTGTGAGAGAATAAGAGTGAAAATGCCACTTCAACACTACCATGAAAACAGGCTGGGAACAGTACCTGATGCCTATAATCCCAGCACTTTGGGAGGCCAAGAAAGAAGGATGGCTTGAAGCCAGGAGTTTGAGACTAGCCTGGGCAACATATTAAGACCCTGCCTCGAAAAAATAAAAATAAATTAAATATTACATGAAAACAGTTTTGGCCAGGCACAGTGGCTCATGCCTGTAATCCCAGTACTTTGGGAGGCCAAGGTAGGTAGATTGCTTGAGCCCAGGAGTTTAAGACCAGCCTGGGCAACATGGCGAAACCCCATCTCTACTAAAAGTAGAAAAATTAGCTGGGCATTGTGGCATGTGGCTGTAGTCACAGCTACTTGGGAGGCTGAGGTGGGAGGCTGAGGTGGGAGGATCACCTGAGCCTGGGACACAGAGGTTACAGTGAACTGAGATAGTGTCGCTGTGCTCCATCCTGGGTGACAGAATAAGATGCTATCTCAAAAAAAAAAAAAAAAAAGAGGTAGTTTTCATCTTGTGGGTCCCCCTGGAAAGGACCTTGAGAATCCCTACCAGCTCCTAGCCACACTTTGAGAACTGCTATGCTAGATAAACACCTACACTGTCATTTTATAAGCTTTGACTTTCATCAGAGAACCCAGTGAGACAATGGCCAGAAAACAAAAGCCCAATTCTGAGAGATCTGGCAAACCTATTCATCACCATGCAGTGACTGCCCCCTTCCTGGATTCTTCCTGAGTCCTTTTTCCTTTAAGCACCAACTACGCTCCATCACTGTGGTACATATCGGGTTCTGGCTACTATTTAGTGAAGAAATTCAAACATCTTTGGATTTCAGTCAGTTTCATTTTCCTGTTCTCCATCCACTTTGTCATGAAGAGAGGATACAAATAGAAGTTTGTCTTCCCTTCCCCAAAATTCTCTATTTTGGGATTTGTTCTTTGAAAGACAAGTAGAAAATTTCCCCAGGGTAGCCTGATGCACAGAGAAGGGTTTGGCCTCTGTCCTCGTTGTACCTAGATTATCCATAACATTCCTTGGCAATAATATTCTATGGGATGCAGGGTTCGCTTTCCCCCAGGATTCAGTAATGTCATCCACTTTTTTCCTGGAGCAACAATGCTTCATCACTTCAGGAAAAAATTGCTTATTTTTTTAATACCCACTGCCATGAACTTCCATATATTATAAAATGATTTAAGTAATATCATTGTTTTTTAAACTGTGATAAAATATACATAACATGAAATTTGCCACTGTAATCATTTTAAGTGCACAGTTCAGTGGCATTAAGCATATTCATGCTGTCCTCCAACCATGACTACCACTCATCTCCAGGACTTTTTCACCTTCTCAAACAGAAGCTTCACACCCACTGAACAACTCGCCTTGCCCATTACCCCACCCCAGCAACCACCATTCTACTTTCTGTCTCTATGGATTTGACTCCTTAAGTAATACCACTTTCAGTAATAAAACAACTGAAGGATAATAAGGGAGGGAGAGCAAAAGGAAGAGAAGATGGACAGTAAGAGTCACCACCTTTGTTTAGTGCTTTTGGTTGTGCTAGAAATGTGATTGACATTTGATATACATTATCTCCTTTAGGGACTGTTCCCATCTAAACATGCAGATGGGTTAAGTGACTGCAGGAGCTCACAAAGCTTAGAAGGGTTGGGGCTGAGTGTGGTGGCTCACACCTGTAATCCCAGCATTTTGGGAGGCAGGAGGATCACTTGAGCCTAGGAGCCTATTGCCTGGGTAATATATTGAGACCCTGTCTCTACAAGAAATTTTTAAAACTAGCTAGGAGTGATGGCACACACCTGTAATCCCAGCTACTTGGGAGGCTGAAGTGGGAGGATTACTTGAGCCCAGGAGTTTGAGGCTGAAGTGAGCCATGATCATGCCACTGCACTCCAGCCAGGGCAACAGAGCAAGACCCTGTCTCAAAAAAAGGTTAGAACTGGGGTTGAAACCTGGGTTAGTATGATGAATAAACCAAGTCTTAACCCTTACATGCTCCCCCTCCCCCAGCCACCTTGAAAAGTCAAGCTTCCTTTGACTCTGTTCTCTATCTTCCAGTCATTTTGGTTACCAGAGTCTGTATTTGTTCTTTACACAGAAGTTCCCAAGACACTGAGGGCTGGACGTGGGTTAGTGGGCTGACCATATGGTTCAGTTTTCCGTCCACTCCTCGTACCTTGGTTTTCCCGCCGCTTATCAGAAGAGCCAGGAGTGAAAACCAGCTCTCCTCCCTCTCCACACAGCAGTTTTCCACCTTCCCATGCTGTTGGACATGTTGCTTCTACATTTCACATTTGCCTAAATGTACAAACAGAGAGAGAGACAGCAAACATGAGGAGCCCTCAGTAATTTCACTGGCTTGAGCTCCACCAAAGCATTTAAAAGAATTGGTATCTGGGTCGACTGGGTTCCTCAAAACATCTAGTGGCAAAGGGTAACTTGATGTTTCTCCAACCAGGCTAGATACCACTGCCAAGCAAACATTCCCAGAACACAGATCCTGTGACACCTCCCTTCTGTCAGAAGCCTTCAGTGGCTCCCAACTATTTAGAGAATGAAGATCAAACTCTAACTTGAGAGCCTCTTCCTTCCCCAGCAGCTTTCAATGCCCCTTGAAAAATGTCTTGTTCCCTTTTCGCCTGCCCTGTTCTGGAGATTCTTTTCCTACCTCATCCTTTTCTCCTCGTACCTCTGTCTCACACAGCTCCCCCTCTGTAAAACCTGCCCAACTCCTCCAGTCCACGTGGACTCACTTTTCACTCACCACAATTACTCTCTGTGTTCAGGGGAAGAAGAGAATTTGACTCCATGTACTACATATAGATCATGAGTTCCTTCCAACTGAACCCTCTCTGAATGACTCAGGATAGACTGAGGACATCACCCACGAGCTCAGGATCCCATACATGACTTAGTGACTGCAGAGGCCTGCTATGAGGATGACAGCCCAGCACTGCCCCCCCCACCAGGTCTCTTCTGGAGAACACATCTTCCTCCTGCTCCCCACCTATGGCAGGGCAGCCCCCAGGGCACAGCTGACTAGCCTAAGGATGAGCCCCTGATCCAAGATAAGCCAATGAATCCCTTTTCTGGAATCTTTCGGACTTAAAACCCAGAGAGTTCAGGCCCACGGATACTCAGGGGCTGTGTCTCCTGCCAAATGGACAGTGAGAGAAAAAAGCGGATGAATGGGTGGAGAAGAGACTTGAAGAGGGGGCTACTAGCATCTAAGCCCTGAAGTCAGCTGCTGTGAAAGGACATCAGTACCCCAGTCACGGGTTCTGTGACATAGCCCAGAATCCTCAAAGCAAATTCATCTTTCTGCTCAACAGAGTTCAGGCTGGGTTTCTATTATGTGAAACTAACAGTTTTTTTTTTTTTTTTTGGAGATAGAGTCTCGCTCTGTTGCCCAGGCTGGAGTGCAGTCATGCTATCTCGGCTCACCACAACCTCCACCTCCTGGGTTCAAGTGATTCTCCTGCCTCAGCCTCCTGAGTAACTGGGACTATAGGCACGTACCACCATGGCTGGCTAACTTTTGTATTTTTAGTAGAGACGAGGTTTCACTACATTGGCCAGGCTGGTTTTGAACTCCTAACCTCGTGATCCACCCACCTTGGCTTCCCAAAGTACTGGGGGCACCCGGCCAGGAACTAACAGTTTTAACTAAGCCTGTGACTACTGAAAGGCATCTGATAGATATATATATATATATATATTTTTTTTTTTTTACAAGAGGCTGGGGAGTGGGTGGGAAGACAGGGTCTCTCTCTACAACCCAGGCTGGAGTGCTATGGCACAATCATAGCTCACTGCAGCCTCAAACTCCTCAGCTCAAACGATCCTCTTGTCTCAGTCTCCCAAGTAGATAGTACTACAGGCGCATGTCACCATGCCCAGTTTTTTTTTTTTTGCGGAGAGGAGGTCTCACTGAACTTCTGGCCTCAAGCAACTCTCCTGCCTCAGCTTCTCAGAGTGTTGAGATTACAGGTGCAAGCCACCGTGCCCAGCTGAGCATCTGATTTTTATCTAGAAAAACTGGTGAAGACAAAAGGAGGCAAAGAGAAGAAACCAACATCGATGCAGCAGAAGGGTCTTATTTCAGATCTTGGCTCTTGTGAGTGTTCAATCTCAGGTGATGCAGAGAACTCTCTAGGACTCGATTTGCTCATGGTAAAATGGAAATCTGGATAGGATCTCAAATTAGCCTTAATAATTAAAGGAGACGCCACAGGTAAAGCTCTCAGCACTTGGCAAGCACCCAACACGTGATGGCTGACTTCCACATGGTCATCCAGCATTTCCCATAAGCCAGGCTCTGAGCTAAGTGCTCCACAAATATCTCACAGACCCCCAACTACACTGACAGAGAAGAAAGCACAGAGAACTGAAGTACCCTTTCCGAGATCGGTCAGCTAAGGTTGAGTCTCTGTGACATGAATTTCCCTTTCTTGTCACGTAAGAAAAATTAAGAAATTTCCCCACATTGTACTCTTAAGCCTTGAGAGAGCTAGGCCATGCCTGTTGACCATGCTCTTCTTTTTTTTTAAGAGAGAGGGTCTCTCTGTTGCCCAGGCTGGAACACAGTGGCACAATCTCAGTTCACTGCAGCCTTGACCTCCTGGGCTCAAGCAATCCTCCCACCTCAGCCTCCCAAGTAGCTGAAACCATGAGCATGTGCCACCATGACTGGCTAATTTTTGTGTTTTTTGTAGAGATGGTGTTTCGCCATGTTGCCCAGGTTGGTCTCGAACTCCTGAATTCATTCAATCCACACGCCTCAGCCTCCCTTAGTGCTAGGATTAGAGGCGTGAGCCACCATCCCCGGCCCATGCTGTTTTCCAAAACTCTCCCTAAGAATCTTCTCTAACATGGGTTGGTGGTTGTGAGGCATTTATTCTGCCTCAAGTTACAGAATTGGGGCCAACCAGGCTTTTCTAGAAACACCAGCACCTCTCGTGTTCCCTGCCATGAGACTCCACAGGTGAAGCTAACCTTCAAAATTCTTAGGAGCTCCACAAGATGCTTAATAAACCCTGATTGAATTAAAGGGTTAAAATGCCCGGGCATAAACGTAGACTCCTGTGCTTTGGGGATGATTTAAGACCCTTACTTTCATTTATGTATGTATGTATTTATGTATTTATTTGAGACAGGGTCTTCCTCCGTCACCCAGCCTAGAGTACAGTGGCACAATCACAGCACACTGCAACCTCCGCCTCCCAAGTTCAAGCAATCCTCCTGTCTCAGCCTTCCAAGTAGCTGAACTACAGGAGCATACCACCACTCCCAGCTAATTTTGTATGTTTAGTAGAGATGGGGTTTTGCCATATTGGCCAGGCTGGTCTCAAACTCCTGGCCTCAAGTGATCTGCCTGCCACAGCCTCCCAAAGTGCTAGGATTACAAGTGTGAGCCACTGTGCCTGGCCAAGACCTTTACTTAATAGCAAACTCTAAGAAATGTCAATTTTATTATATTTTAACTTCTTAGGACTTAAACTGTCACAGGTAACAGTCTGTCATTCAATGCTGTACCTAGACTCTCAAAATCAGAGTATCAAGGAAAGATTTTAAAGATGATTCAGGAGCTCAAAATATTAGAAGTACAAGGAACCCAGAACAGCCTTTTCACATTAAGTGCAAGAGAGAGGCCCAGAAAGCTAGAGAGATATGCCCATGCCTGGTCTGAGGCAGGGCCTGGCCTGGAGCCCTGGCCTGCTGCTCCCCCGTGGGGGCTTGCCCTCATCCTAACTCTGCCTCCCTAGCTGATCCTGTCTGTACCTCCTCCCACAGAATTGAAAAGATGAGAAGGACGGGATCATAAATCATTTTTCTCTCATGAGTTTATAGCGTTCTTTTCTGAGAAGTTCAAAAGCACTCAGCAATAAACTGAGGTGACAAGTTTATGTCTTTTGCTTTTAAAATGAAACTTTATTTGAACTCCTGGAGAGGCATTTACGTGTTTTAATTTAGGACATTCCTCTCTTATTTCAAGGTTTGCCCTGTGGCATTGTCTGTGAGTCGGTGGGTGGGTGCTGGGGAGGGGTTAGCCTGCGTCTAGGCCACCCCTATTCTCCCACAGGCTTTTCCGAATGCCTGGCCCACCTGCAGCGGACAGAGTCCTCCCTTCGTGGGTTTTCATCAAGTTTCAACATCCACAGGAAGGAGTCCCCAACCCCAACCTAGCTTGGCTGTACTTTCTGCCTATGCCTTTTCTGCCTCTCTCCACTGCCCACTTCTTGCCATAGCCAAGAGCCAAGAAACGGATGGAAAATCATGAAGTCTGCAGGGACTAAGCTGCCCACGGGGATCACTTCGCCTTCCTTTACCCTAGTTTTTTGCTACCAGCACTTGGGAGCTCAGAAAACAAGAAAACACAGTTGTTGTAGTTAATGAAATTGAGACTGAGAACAATCACACTTTAAGAAGATGATGAGAGAAAGCGAGAGGGGCAGCAGGAGAGCAAGAGAGGGAGGAAGAGAGAGCAGAGAGACCTTGATTCATGGTACCTCCTACACTGGACCAGGCATTAAACAAATGTGAAACTGCCTTTCTTTGGCCTAAGCTTTTGTACTAATTATTTTATTCAGGTGTAAACTCAAAGCCAAATTGCAGTGACTAACCATGTGTAAATGCTGCCTGCCACCAGCCTTTCCCAGAGAAACAGTGGGGGTTGCTGCTTGCAAGCAGGTAGAACCACACGATCAGTTTCTGGGCCTCTGCATTCAATAAATATTTGGTGAATGAATAAACTCAAGAAGCACTTAATGATTCAATATATGCCTAGGGTTTTTTATTCCCCCCTGGCTTCACAGGCCAGCAGGCCAAATCATACAAAACTCTCCAAGTAAAACCACTACATGGTTGTTCCAGGCGGAGGAGGAAATAGCTGTGTTCTCTGAGTGACTTCAGTAAGTTCCCCCACTGCTAAACCATGGGAGAACTATAGGGTGACCCTGTGATCCCTGTTCCAACCCATTTATAGATGCAGGAGACACAAAGATGGAGCCCCACCAGACCGGGGCAAAGCAAACGAAAGCTAAGGAACCGATTCCTGCACAGCAGCAGTTAAAGTACAGGAGAAAATGTTATATTAGGAGTATAATACCTACAAGGAAAGCACTGTTCCTACCCTGTAGATGTAGCTGGCATTTCTCCTAGGAAAACACTAAAATATTCTCAAGGGGGTCATTGCTCTCCTACCACCATTAAGCAACTCTGGCCAATTATTTAAACAATGAAGTATCAGGGCCTGCGCCACCTAAAACACCTCAATTCAACTTTGTGAACTGTAAACCAAACAGCTAATAATTCCTGTGGGGTTATTTTTTCCAGCGAAGGGCAGGAGAACTTGACAAGTGACTTGAAGTTATTCAGAAGACAAGAGGGATGCAAAAACCACAAATAGATTAGACCTGTGAGGGTACCTGAGGTCAAAGGATCTTTCAGGAGACACTGGCAGGGGCTACTCCAAGTCTCGGAAAGGCTCCCTCTCTAGTATCCTGCTTCACAACCACCCCTTCTTTCTCCTGGATTTCCCAAGAGAACCTCAAGAGGTCAGGAAACAGGACAGTTTTTTGCCCCAGCTGTCTCCCCCACGGTAGCTAGAATGGTACCTTTTGAGAATATAAAAGATATCCAGCAAGTACCACTATCCTTAGGAGAGACCACCTTTCTCCCAACAAAATCAAAATTCAAATCACCTTCTCTGAACCTTTCCTTTTTACAAAATGATGTAGTTTAAACAAAATCATCCACTTTAAAACAGGCTGTTACCTGTCATATTTTAAGACTGTTGATGAGTGGCTTTCCAAAGTAAATTTATTTCTATCTTATACTGCAGTCAAAGTAATGCTGACCCTTTTGGTTAAAAAGTCTTTTTTAGTCCTTCTAAATGGAGTGAGGGTAGCCAATGGCAGCAAACGTTTACTGAGGGCTTACTCTTGTGTGAGGCACTTGCATCTCCTCTCACCTCCTAACCACCTATGAGGTAAGTTCTAATACAGGACCATAATTGCTGTCTGCCATTCTGAAACCAAAAAAAGCTGTAAAACCCAAACATTTTTCCATAACTTACTTGGCAGCAAAACTTAAAGGACCTGAACTCATCTGGAGGCAAAGCTGCCGTGAACTAACACGAGGCTATTTAGATTGTAGTTATCCCACTTAATGTGAAGATCCCTATGGTTTGCTATACAAATGAGAATGTGTTTGGTTACTAAGTGCTTCCCCAGGTCCCTTGGAGGTTACTTAATATAAAATCTATACCTCTTAATGTCTTTCTAAACCCCCCAAATCTCAGAATTCTGAAACATCTGGCCCAGGATATAAGATAAAGTATCTCTATTATTAACCCACTTCACAGACAAGAGACTGAGACTCCTTGAGGGAAAGCAACTTGCCGAAGGCCACACAGTGGACAAGAGGTAAAGCCCACTCTGAGACTGGCAGTCTCTCTCAGAGTCTGGGCTTGTAAACACTGGTGGGCCACTGAAAGGCATGTCTCAGTCCCCACCTCACACAACTTCAGCTGGGAAGGAGCACTGTGCCAGCATGGCTTTTCTCCATAATCAACTATTTGAGGAATGCTGAAATGGAAGAGTGGAAAACACCAACCAGAAATGCGGTGAATCCAAGGTCCTGGTGCTTACCTTGCCTAGGACAGTGAGGCATGGTTTCGGATCCAGTTCTGGCTGTTCCAGCTTCACCACTCCTACCCAGCCGTATTCATACAAGTCCTCTTCGTCATTGTTATTACATAGGCCCAGTGGGTGCATCTAGGAGATAAAATGGAAAGAAAACTTCAGCAGGCAAGCTACACTTTTGCTTGACTCACACTGTGTATTTCTCAGCTACTACAGCCAAAAGTAACCTCAAAACTTAAAATTTTAAGAGGGGGACAGTTTTTCAACCCAAGGAGAATCCTATTTCAGCACAATGAGCTGAGCACTGGGGAGAACACAATAGAGCCATTATAAATGTATGTTATGCATGCTTTTTTACTGCCTTGTAAGTGATGGTGATCCAAGGTAGAAACTGCCCAATAGGATGGAGGGAAAGAAAACAGCACAATTCCCATATAAATGCCAATCTAAATTGCTGTGAAATGCCATAAATTTAACACTAAGTAGCAATTACAGATGAGACTAGCTAGGTTAGTATCCAAGATTGTTTGGCTTCTAGACCTCAACAATATGTCTACTTCACCTTACACAGAGGATCTGGAAACACATCCCCGACTTTATGCAGAGACCACTAGAAATGCAACAGAAATCACCAGTGTAATTAACAGGCTGTTTAAAGGCTACCCCTGGTTACTGGGAAACAGATAAAATTCTTAGAGGTCTTTTCAAAATTTGCAAAGCACAAAATCAAAGATGGGTAGATAGACAGTGTCAAACTGCTGTGTGTAAAAGTGCAGTCAAACCTGAACAACCCTAAGGTTTGTGCTCACAGTTCTATTATTGAGTCGTACCAGGCCCTAGAATCCCTAATAACAATCTGAGAAGAGGAAATCCTCAGGGATAAACATAACTTATCAAGAAGTTGATAAGCCTAGCACTGTGTGTGCTAAGCTCTTAAATAAGTGGAAGAAATACGTCTTTAGATTCATGACAAGTTAGAAACACAAGAGACCTAAGAATCCACTGTAGGCAGAATATGGCCCCCAAGATATCTATGTCCTAATCTCCAGAACCCGTGCATAAGTCACCGTACACAGCAAGGGACTCTGCAGACGTGATTGAGTTTGAGATGGAAAGATTCCCTGAATTATCCAGGTTGGCCCAACACAATCTTCACTAAGGTCCTTATAAGGGAAACAGGGAAGCATGAAAAAGTCGGAGAAGAGATGTGATGACAGAAGCAGAGGCTGACGTGCTTTGAAGATGGAGGAGGGGCCATTAATCAAGAACTGAGGATGACCTCTAGAAGCTGGCAAAGATGAGAAAATGGATTCTCCCCTCAAGCTTCCAGAAAGAATGTAGCCCTGAAGACCCGTTTGGGACTTTTGACCTCTAGAACTGTAAGAGAATAAATTGTGTTGCTTTAAGCCACTAAGTTTGTAGAAACTTGTTATAGCAGCAAATAGAAAACTAATATGCCCACCTTATCCCCTACTTGTTTTACAGATGAGAACAAAAATTCAAGATAAGTACAGGCAGCAAGTGGCATACCCAGAGGTGACCAGGCCCTTGGATTCATGATCCTTCCCATGCCACTTGCTTACTTTATCCTTCCTTCCTCTGAGAGCTGACCATCCAACGGGGGAAGACTAAGAGATAAAATCCTTAGAAAAAAAAGTTTCCAGCTCTAAACCCTGTGGTATTCAAGTGTAACATGAGTTTAGTGCAGGCAGCAAGAGTTGCTAGAATGTTGGGGAAGCTTTGTGCAGCTGCTGAGTCTCAAGTGAGCTTCGAAGGCAGAGTTAGACTTATCAAGGCAAAATGAGAGAAGGTCAGTTCCAAGCTTGGCGAGAAGCTGCTAAGAGATGATGTAGATCGGGGGAGAAGCATGTATCCAGTTTGATGAGTAGGAAGGGTCACTGTCTACACTGAGAAGGAAAGAGAAGGGCTCAAAAACCAGGAGAGAGTATGGACGCCAAGACAGTATGACAGGTTCTTAGGCAGAAGATGGTGCACTGAAAGACGTTATTTTAGGCAGGCAGGTAACTCTCTTCAGTAGTGGTATTTTTGGACTCCAGAGATAGCAATGAGTGGAGGGCGAAGGGTGCAGGCCAAAGATGAGAGATCCTTGACAATTCAATGAAACAACAGGAAAGGGGTTGCACAAGCTCATAAGGCAGGTGAGAGGTCACCACTGCTGAGCACAGGGTGCGCTACGAGGGGCAGCCAGCAGCTGTCTTTATAGTGGGTGAGAGATATCCCACCCCTTGGGAATTCCAAGATGTGAGACAGAGGGCCCTGGGACGAGACACTGTATTGTCCAATTTTGCACGAGCCTTCAGGCTCACAGAGTTTGCCTGAAGAGCCAGTGGAGGTTCTGCAGTGCCATGGGTGGTGCAATCTTTCCCCAGGATGCCCCTGTAAAACTCAGCCCACTCTAGAATGTTCTACAGTTATTAATGAGTAGTCTGAAATGCTGAGACCTCTGACTAGAAAAAGGATGAGCAAGACGGATAAGCCAACTATGTCAACAGCTCAGGCACCTCTGACCTCCAGGAAAGGGCTCTAGATCCAGCTCACTCCAGCATAGTTCAAGCAAGCTTCCTGAAGTCCCAGGTCAAATCATGGTAATGGCAACTAGTATTCCAGGTTATTTTTAACCTGGCCACACAACTTGGAGGATGCCAGATGAATGGCTGCTTTGGGTTACTTACACATTTTTTTTTTTCTTTGAGATGGAGTTTCACTCCTATTGCCCAGGCTGGAGTGCAATGGTGTGATCTTGATTCACTGCAACTCCACTTCCCAGGTTTAAGTGACTCTCCTGCCTCAGCCATCCTGAGTAGCTGGGATTACAGGCATGTGCCACCACACCTGGCTGTATTTTTGCATTTTTAGTAGAGATGGGGTTTCTTCATGTTGGTCAGGCTAGTCTTGAACTCCTGACCTCAGGTGATCCTCCCACCTCTGCCTCCGAAAGTGCTGGGATTACAGGTGTGAGCCACCGTGCCCGGCTGGTTACTTATCCATTTATGGGGTTTGACCAATGATAAAATATTGCTTTGGAGGAGCAGAGGTATGATCCGGGTCTAAGACCTTGCATCTATATCAAAACCTTACTAAAGAAAGAAGCCAGGCACAAAACACCACATATTGTATGATTCCATTACATGTCCAGAAGAGGCAAATTAATTGACAGAAAGCAAACCAGTGGTTGGTAAGCACAGCAGGGAGGGGGCAAATGAGGAGTGACTGCTCAGTGGGTACAGAGCTTCCTTTTGGGTGATGAAAATGTTTTGGAACTAGATGGTAATGAAGCTTGCCCAACATCGTGAACATATTAAATGCCACTGAATTTCACACTTTAAAATGGTGAATTTTATATGAATTTCACAATTTAAAAGATTAAAAAAAAAAAGCAACTGGCTGTATGCAGTGGCTTATGCCTGTAATCCAAGCACTTTGGGAGGCCAAGGTGGGTGGATCACAAGGTCAGGAGTCCGAGACCAGCCTGACCAAAATGGTGAAACCCCGTCTCTACTAAAAATACAAAAATCAGCCAGGCATGGTGGCAGGAGCATGTAATCCCAGCTACTTAGGAAGCTGAGACAGGAGAATCGCTTGAACCTGGGAGGCAGAGGTTGCAGTGAGTCAAGATTACATCACTGCACTCCAGCCTGGGCAACAGAGCAAGACTCCATCTCAAAAAAAAAAAAAAAAAAAAGCTGGGCACGGTGGCTCACGCCTGTAATCCCAACACTTTGGGAAGCCAAGGTGGATGGATCACCTGAGGTCAGGAGTTCAAGACTAGCCTGGTCAACAGGGTGAAACCCCATCTCTACTGAAAATACAAATACCAGCTGGGAGTGGTGGTGCATGCCTGCAATTCCAGCTACTTGGGAAGCTGAGCCAGGAGAATAGCTGAATCCTGGGAGGAAGAGGTTGCAGTGAGTTGAGATCGCACGACCACACTCCAGCCTGGGAGACAGAGTGAGACTCCGTCTCAGAAAAAAGCAACTGTCCTAAGAGTTTACTCAGGAATGACTTACACCCTGCCTAGCACTGCCCTCAGCTAACACGGGGATCCCCACAGTGAAGGACAATGCAGTTTCTACCCTTCCAGAGCCTACATGAATTACAGAAGTCCTTCAGGAAACTGTGTCCTGCAGAATATTACCTACCACACAAGATGAAAAACAGGTTCTTAAATAAGTAAATAACACTGAGAAACTCTTCATAGGGACTCAGGATCCACATGTGTGAATTAAAGCTCCGCAGTGGCCTATGGTTTAAAAAGGCTTTTAACCTTTGCTAAAACAACCATCGCCTACCCTTTGTTTATAAACTTGTTTTGCATTTACTCTGATCACATGATTTCACGGGACACACTTTGAGAGATGCTAAGTTAGGGAGAACACATACACATGCATGACAATGAAGCTACAGTAAACATGACGTGAGGCAAAGCTAAATGTCTGCAAGTGCCGAACATCCATGATGCAAAGACATAAGGCTACGGTAGAAAGAGATGGAGGGACAGTCGAGGGCAGCTGAAGAAAAATCAAGGCTAGGGAAAGCGGCAGATGTGAAGGACAGAGAGAAGACAAGGTATAGGAACCAAGAGGCAGCTGGAGCCAAAGACGAGATCTGACCCACTGCAGCCAGTGAGGTGGAAGTGGGCCTGACCAGGCCGGAGGCTTACTCTCTTGGAGGAGCAGAACACACGGCCTCAGGAAAGGCATGTGGAGAGCGAGTCCAGGCATGCAGAAATCTGAACTATGTACGCCTCAAACACACCCAGGGGTCCCTCAGGGTCATCAGGGTCCCCTCAGGCTGTCAGGCCAGCACCCTGGGCTACACTTCATTGCCAGGATCTCTCCCTTCCTAAGCAGTCATTCCTTCCCACTGTCCTCCAAACTCCTCTATCAAATCTTCCCAACACTGGGGTGAATGTTAGCAGCTCAACAATGAAAGCCTTTAAAACCAAAAGGAATTTTTCTAAAGTGCCAGTGGGAGGGATGCTTTACCCTCTTGTGGAGGGTAACGAAGCCACCAAGATCACATCTCAGAGGATAAAAAACCTACCTCGCCATCCATTCCACCTTCCCACTTCCACCCTAAGTTCCTTCTCTCCTAGGCTCCTTATTCCAGCTTACATCTCCAGTGCAAGTCTGTGAATTCAATCTAACAGGTTCCTTTGACCCACCTACTGAATGCCATATTATATGATTCATGTCTCTGTCAGCTTGCCCCTGATGACAGTATCAGCTTCTGGAAATGACTCCCACCCCAGGCCTCCAGCCATCTCCACCCTAAGGAAGGGTGGAAATTTTCCCAAGGGCTCCAACTTACGAGCTCAGGAGACATTTTTATAGAGAAATAGAAGTAGTTATGATATTTATGTGAAATATGCAGTTATGATATTTATGTGAAATATGTAGAAAATTTATGTGAAAATATTCCTTAGTGAACTGACCTGTCCCAAGGATGGAGTATGCTAGGTAAAGGCATAAAATGCAAATGAACATACCATTTTGTTTGCATTTTATGGGAACGGGAAGAGGTGTGTTTCCCATTAATTGGACATCTACTATGTTAACATTTTTTTTTTTAAGGCAGGGTCTCATTCTATCACCCAGGTGAGAGTACAGTTATGCTATCACAGCTTACTGCAGCCTCGACCTCCTGGGCTCAAGCAATCCTGCCACCTCATTTATTGACTTTTTTTTTTGGTAGAGATAAAGTCTCACTATGTTCCCCAGGCTGGTCTCGAACTCCTAGGTTCAAGCAATCCTTCCACCTCAGCCTCCCAAAGTGCTGGAATTATAGGTATGAGCTGCTGCGCCTGACCAGTTTACACATTTTAATCTCATATTTAATCCAACAGCAAACTCCTGCCGATTGTTGGAATATCAGATGATATAGTAACTATGTAGATAAGTTGCAAACTAGAACTGTAAATTGGCAACCAATGCAGAATTTAACGGAGTCCATGAAAGTCCTATTAGTCAACAACTGGATTCTACGCAAAGCCAATGGCAAACAATCTAGTTAAGCATTAAAGGAGAAGAAACACAGATGAGAGCTTCCACAGAGAATGATCAAAGGATTAAGAGAGACCTTTGGAAAAAATGAGAGTCCTCTCACTTGGAAAACAACCCCTTTTTTGTTTTTTTGAGACAGAGTCTCCATTGCCCAGGCTGGAGTGCAGTGGCGCAATCTTGGCTCACTGCAACTTCCACCTCCTGGGTTCAAGCAATTCTCCTGCCTCCTGAGTAGCTGGGATTACAGGCGCCCACCACCACGCTCGGCTAATTTTTGTATTTTTAGTAGAGTCAGGGTTTCACCATGTTGGCCGGGCTGGTCTCGAACTCCTGACCTTAGGTGATCCACCTGCCTCAGCCTCCCAAAGTGCTGGGATAACAGGCGTGAGCCATCGCACCCAGCTGGAAAACAACTCTTGATGATTATGCTGCTGAAGTCAAATATAAGTGAAGGATGCCACATCCACAGTCTTAACACAGTTTTGCTGAGAATATCCCAAAACTGTCCACACCAGATTCATTTTTTTTCTCAAAAATCAGTACAAGGCTGCAATTATAATTTAAATTTAAAAATAAACCATTACTTTCATTTTTATTTTTCAAGATACAGCCCCAATGAAACCTTTATTTCTACCATCTCCTAAGAAATACTAGGACCTAAGCCAGGTATAATGACACACACCTACAATCCCAGCTACTGAGAGGCTTAGGTGGGAGGATGGCTTGAACCCAGGAGTTTAAGACCAGCCTGGCCAACATACCAACATAGCAAGACTGCGCCTCAATTTTTTTTTTTGAGACAGAGTCTCGCTCTGTCACCAGCCTGGAATGCAGAGGCACCATCTCAGCTCGCTGCAACCTCTGCCTCCCAGATTCAAGCAATTCTCCTGCCTCAGCCTCCCAAGTAGCTGGGCCTACAGGTGTGCACCACCATGCCCAGCTAATTTTTGTATTTTTAGAAGAGACAGGGTTTCACCATGTTGGCCAGGATGGTCTCGATTTCTTGACCTCGTGATCTGCCCGTCTCAGCCTCCCAAAGCGCTGGGATTACAGGCGTGAGCCACTGTGCCCAGCCTCAATTTTTAAAAAAAGATAAAAAAGAATTATTAGCCTCTAATTTTAAAAGATCCCAAGGTCCTCATCTGGATAACAATCATCTATAGAGAATAAGAACCTTCTCCATAAGAAATTCCTATATTCTCTCTGTTTCGGCTAGGCACCGTTTCTACACCATCCCTGCAGTCATCAGGTAAAAACCAGGCATGATTCACATATGCTGACACCAGCCAGTGACGCAGAGGCAGTGACTACATACAAGACTTGTGTGTGGTTCTCAATGCCTAATCATTCAACATTCATCATAGGATACTTCAGTGTATGGTGTTCAAGCATGTCAACTTTGAACTTAATGTAGCATATAAGCATTTAAAAGTCATAGGCATTTCTCAGTTTATTTTCTTAAAATATTTGAATGGTTAGGGCTTTCCTAGTCAGATGCTTGACATTACTATTACCTTACTATTTACTTACTTTTGTAAGTAAGTTTTGGCCTTACTATTTTTACGAAAGTTAAAAACAGCCAAATTGTGTGTAAGAACTCAAGAACATCAGAAAGAACTACTAATGAAAACATGAAAAAAAAAAAATCAAATAGATACGGAAACCTTAGACTGGAACTTGACAAAGACTCCATTGAACAGAGAATACGAAGGGGAAGGATGGCCTGAAATGAGAAGACAAGCAAAACTTCTGGGGCACACCCACAGAAGAACTTGATGCAAATAATTAAGAAGCTACAATGAAAGTCCAAAGATATAACAGAAAATATGTCCTGGGTTATAACTTTGATTTCATACTACTTTTGGTCTTTGTGCAATAACTTTGGGATGCTCAACATCTTGCTTAAGTCAACTGAAGGAAAAATGCCTACTCACTCCTTTATCATGAGTTTGAGACTATTATGAAACTGTGGCTCTTACCCTCTCATTCCTTATTTTGTTCCAAGGTCTATTGGGGGAAGGAAGGAATGAGATTTGAGATCATGCAATCTTGTGTTGAAAACTCACTTTTGCCTTTTACAAGGCACATTACCTAGGTAGATGAGTTGGTTTCTATAAACCTTGATTTTTAAAAATTATTTGTATAAATTGAAGTGCAATTTTTGTTACATGGCTACATTGTATAGCGGGGAAATTTGGGCTTTTAGGGTATCCATCACCTGAATAATGTATATGGTACCCATTAAGTAATTTCCCATAATCTACTCCCCCTCCACCCATCCGTCTGAGTCTCCAGTGCCTGTACTTCCACACTCTATGTCCCTATCTGTTTTCCATATGGATCTTATCTGTAAAATGGAGACTGTAGCATCTGCCTTAACTGATATGGACAGAGATAGACGTCCTTAAGGATTAAATGAGTTAAAATACATCAACACAGTAACACTAGTAGACATTCCATCAATGGGAAACTGTCTCCTTCACCTTCTCTAGACCTGTCATGTTCATTTGCATTTTATGCCTTTGCCTAGAATTCTCTGCCCTTCAAGACCAACTTAAATGTCACCCCTTCCATTGAGCTTTCTTGAATGCACTAATACTTCTTGGTTCTCAAATGCTTTGTATGGTGCTTACTGGTTCCTACAGCCTCCCCACTAAGATGGGCACCTACTTCTAGAAAGACAGTCTTACTGAGAAGTCCCCCTTCACCCTACCCGGAGCCTTGCACCCAACAGGTGCTCAATAAAATGACTGCTGGCTAAACAAATGGCCTCTGGCCTGCAAGCAGGCCTGCTGCCACATCTCTTGCTGTTTTTGGTGAGCCACTTGGGTCTCTGCGCTGCTAAGTGAGGGACCAGGGCAAACAGGTCAGGATTTAATCAACTTGCTACATGAACTCTGAAAGACCTGCCTCTTACAGTTATTGACTACTGTCATCAAAGACATTCCCAGGACAAAAATTATTTACTGGCAATGGTATAGAAGCAATGGCTGCTCCTCCTTGGCCTTGCTGTAAGGCCACAGCAGCCCAAGCACGCTGGGTGGCTACTGCTTTCTACGCACAGAGACCACAACACTGCTGCCCTTCACCGTGACAGCACTTGTACAGGCAGTAGAAGGGGAGGGAGAATAGAAGACGTCTTCCCCAAAAAAAGCAAGTCTCAAATTTTCCCAGCCATGTCCAACATCAGGAGTTGCTGTCAGCCACAACAAAACAAGGAAATAAAACTAAGGAAAAGGCAGGCATGGGATCCAAGCACAGGGACTCCCACAGACTAGAGAAAGAAAGAGAAATCCCAGGACAATGACTTTGCAAGCAGCTTGTTGAATGACAGGTCCAGATGGGACCAGAAGGATAAGGCTACAGGAGAGCCAAACAAACACAAAACGACAAAAACATGAATCATTACCCAGTGGGTTAGATGGTACTGAGAAGAGTTTTACAGTTCTGAACAAGAGGATGACAAGTGATAGTTACAGCAAACTAAAGTAAGGAGGGCCAGGGTGAGGGGAGCAATGACTAACTCCAGAAAAAACGTAAAAGTTACACCAGGCTCGTAGCCCATAATCAGGGTACGACCTACATGGCATGACAGAGAATACTTACAGCCATAAAAATGCAAACCTAGGCCAGGCGCAGTCGTGCACACCTGTAATCCCAGCACTTTGGGAGGTCAAGGCAGGTGGATCACAAGGTCAAGAGATCGAGACCACCCTGGACAACATGGTAAAACCCCATCTCTACTAAAAATACAAAAATTAGCTGGGCGTGGTGGCACACACCTGTAGTCCCAGCTACTCAGGAGGCTGGCAGGAGAATCGCTTGAACCTGGGAGATGGAGGTTGCAGTGAGCTGAGATCACACCACTGTACTCCAGCCTGGCAACAGAGAGCAAAAAAAAAAAAGCAAACCTCGATCTAAACAATAATTGTGATATAACTATATTGGAAGAATGTAGGAATAAGAAATGGGGGGAAGGAGAAGAGTAGAGTGAAAAAATATTTTTCTACAGGAAGAGGTAAACAAATTATTCTGCAGTTGACTATAAGAGTTACTCATAGAAATTTAGAAAGATTCACAGAGATGAAGAGCAAAAGAAGCCACTAAAGAATTGAAAATAGTTACTTCTAGGAATAGCAATAAGGGGTGGTGAAGGTGGAACACGATAATGCTCTTTTTTATTATAACCATGATGTATGTTTTGTCTTTATTATAAACAGATACATGAATTATTTTGATCAAAAATTTTATGCACTACTGGAAATAAC
Organism: Ateles fusciceps; assembly: GCA_036589455.1. NCBI lineage: Eukaryota > Metazoa > Chordata > Mammalia > Primates > Atelidae > Ateles > Ateles fusciceps. Next base: position 6,323,837 of record JAZHEH010000517.1, on the reverse strand, counting down.
AAGTCCCTTCCTCCAAATGTTCCAGCAGATTCTATGGGTCCTCACTGGAAAAGGCAGGGAAGGATTGCATCAGGCCCAAAAGAGACCCCACAAGCTCCCTGCACTGGGGAGCAGACATCTGAAGGGAGACTTTGAGACGGCTGTTCTGGGAGCCATCCAGGACGTGGGCTGGGGATGACTCAGGGAGACTTGGTAAGAGAAAGAACCAGCACCCTTCAGAACCAAAAATAGCTCCCAAGTGGCATCAGAGTGTGATACAGATTTGGGTGTTACAGAGACAGCAGACACAATAACCAGGGTGATTGTTCTGAGAAGCTCCAATTTTCTCCCAGACACAATATAACCTCTAGAAGAGGCACTGAACATCCCGCTTGCATTTCTGAATAGTTACTAAGGCAAAATGTTACAAACAAGCAATGCATATACCTGACCATCTCTGGTACCAGGTATCAAACAACTAGTTTTATGTTTAAATATGAAGATGAACTTTCTTCAACTTCCTCAGAGCCTGACGAGATTGACTATCATGGTTTCAGGTGGTTTCATGTTTTGTTAATGGACAAAGAAGCTAGGGGAACTTTGAAGTCAAAAGCCTATGTCAGACAAGGTTAAATATCTGGAGAAAAAGACTATGTTCCCTTGAGCATGGTACATCAAGCCAAACTTTGAAACCAAGACCAGCTCTTTAAGAAGCTTTCAGTACAAAATTCTTGAGATATACTGGTACACTTTCCACATGCCTGAAAGGGCAAAACTGAAACTAGGGCTAGTGGTGCTTTATCCAAGGTTACAATATCTCTATACTAGGCTGAGAGTTTAAAATAACTTCAAAAGAGCCGCCTGCTTCTAACTGGGTTACTGTTACACAGGAGCCAAACACTAAACTAATAGGAGGATGAGACATTTCACTCTGTAATATTATCTCATCAAAAAATTCCTGGGGATTTAAAAGGGAAACTTTCTTCCTTTTGTTCTTTTGCCACCGTCGGCTAGGGTAGGGTGTCGCTGTGGTACAGAGTTTCACATCAGTCCCAGACCTTTTCTTAAAAGGTGCAGTGGCTAGAACCAAGACTTATAATTTACGTGAAGGAATAGAAAAAGGACAACCCCACCCATTTTTCTTTTGAATCCTAAGAATTTTTTTTTTTCCCTCTTCTATATACAAAGAAACAGACAATTCTTTTGTTCTTTGAACAAACGGCCTAAACCTTTTTCTGGATATAGAATCAGAACCTGAATACAGTTTTTCTCCCCTGTTGTCATAGCAATGAGGGTAACTGTGATGGGTCAGAAACTGCCCCAGACACCAAAAAGCTGCTGGCTGTTGCTGCTGTTTCATAGAAAATTCCAGCTGGGAACTGCCTGAGGACTTTGGAGTTCTCTCAGCTGAGGACTCTGGTTTTCAGAACACTCAGCTGGAGTCTCCCCCAGTGGATATCACTTTTTTTGAGAAAACCAAGAAGAGCCTCTGTCCCTATTTGATTCCTCTGTATCAAATGAACAACTGAGAAGTGTCCTGTCAGAAACTGAGGGAAGCAGCAAGCATTTCAAATCCACCTTCTCTCCTGAGTATCTCCCATGCCCTGGAATTTCGTCAGAGAATTATGTTGAAACTTATGTACGGCCCAAGCATATCTCATGTCTGACTTTACAAACCCATGCTTAGAACGACTGTTGGTAGTTTCAAATAGGTGCTTTGTAAGTTAAAATTTTTAAAAAGTATCCAGTAGACTATAGAAACCTTAAGCTAAATTAATTCTTCTAAATTCATTCTTAAAGTGACTCAAAGTGACTCATGTGCCTACCAGATGACAAGCATTGTTCTCTACATAGAAATTCACTGACACGGTTTTACGTCAAATTGCAAGGCAACTAACTAATAAAGGACACTTGATCATTCTTACTATGAAAAGGATTAGGTGCTTAAACACACCAAAGAGTTACTAAATTAAGATGAAATACAATACTATCAAATAACAAATCATTCCAACTACATGATGCTGAACTGAAACTAGAAAATAAGTGAAAAAGAAATTCCAAAGCTACATTTATTTATTTTTTATTGGGACAAGGTCTCACTTTGTCACCGAGGCTGGAATGTAGAGGTGCAATCTTGACTCACTGCAGCCAGGACTTCCTCCTGCCTCAGTCCCCCAAGTAGTTGGGATTACAGGCATGCACCACCATGCCCAGTTAATTTTTGTATTTTTAGTAGAGATAGGGTCTTGCTATGTTGTCCAGGCTGGTCTTGAACTCCTGGACTCAAGTAATCCATCCGCCTCTGCCTCCCCCAGTGCTGGGAGGTGTGAGCCACCGCACCCAGTCTATTTACTGATTTTTTTGAGACAGGGTCCCAGTCTGTTGCCAATGCTGGAGTGCAGTGGCATGATCTTTGCTCACTGCAACCTCTGCCTCATTTATATTTTTATAAGATCTTAACATGACACGAACTAGGAATAACATAACGATATATTTAAAAATCATTAATAAATCCTGTTGGGATTTATTTACAAAGCAGAGAAAGACTTAGTATGGTCATCCTTAAGTTATTGTGAAAAATGATGAAGCAATATGAGCTAAGTCAATTCCTTTAGGACAATTAGTGAACTAGATGGTGACAATGGGGGCAGAAAGTACAAATGTATTTTTAAAACTTCTCCATATGAGCAGGTACAGAACAAAGATACACAGCAAGGAATGAAATGGCCCAGAGTTAAGGGATATGCACAACTAATTTATAGCAAGAAAACAGAATCACCATCCACCTTATTGGTGATGAATACAAGAGCAAAATCAGATAAGTAAACCAGCTGCTAAGCCCCTGGGGCAAACACATTCTGGTCATGCTGCAAATTGGCTCGATTTGGGGGGGAAATGGTCTGGCAATGAGACAATGCCCAAGCTCCTTATGTCTTTCCCCCAACAATTTCAATTTTCGAACAGACCCCAAGGTCTGTTTTTGTTTTGTTTTGTTTTTTGTCAAGACAGAGTCTTGCTCTGTTGCCCAGGCTGGAGTGCAGTGGCATGATCTCAGCTCACTGCAACCTGGGTTCAAGTGATTCTCCTGCCTCAGTCTCCCGAGTAGCTGGGATTACAGGCATGCACCACCACGTCCAGCTAATTTTTGTATTTTTAGTAGAGACGGGGGTTTCACCATGTTGGCCAGGCTGGTCTTGAACTCCTGACCTTGTGATCTGCCCACCTTGGCCTCCCAAAGTGCTAGGATTAACCGCGTGAGCGACTGCACCCAGCCAAAGCAGTAACTTTAAATAATGAAATCTTTAAGTAGCCCTCCTCTAAACTGAAAACTTAGAAAGAAAAAGAAAGTTCTCCCAAAGACTATATAATCAAACAAAACAATGTTTATAATTTATGGGATATACGTACCACAATAAGGATAATGAGGAAGATAACACAGTATTAGAAGTATGGAATTTTAAGAAAAGTTAATGTGCAGATTTAAAAATCATATCTGCCTGTAATCTCAGCACTTTGGGAGGCCAAGGTGGGAGGATTACTTGAACCCAGGAGTTTGGGACTAACCTGGGTAACACAGTAAGGCCCCCGTCTCCACAAAAATTAAAAAATTAGCCCAGCATGGTGGCATGCACCTGTGGTCCCTGCTACTCAGGAGGCCGAGGGGGGAGGATTGCTTGAGCCTGGAAGGTTGAGACTGCACTGAGCTAAGATCTGGCCACTGCGCTCTAGCCTGGACAATAAGAGTGAGACCCTGTCTCAAAAAAATAAGAATTAAAAAAAATCACAACTGTATCTAGATAAAAACTAAAAGGAAACAAAGAATTTTCAAAGTTAATGGACTGGAGAGAAAAAACAGTACAAGATTTTTTCTTGTTTTGGATTCTACTACTCATTCAAACCAACATTTGCTGAGTACTGACCTTGTGGCAGGACCCAGGCAAGGAACAGTAGTTAAAACCTGAGCCCTCCTTTACTGGATTGTTGTTTAATCAGGAGTTTGGAAACAATTATAAAATGTATATGCATCTGCTGACAGGACAGGTGACCAAAATTTGAAGCTAACCAGGGCTTTTCCCATAAATTGGCTCTATGTATAACACGGTTTAAAAGTAACAAATGGCAATATTAAGTAGTAATATGCATTGTCAAACAGATGCCTTCCTTTCCCACCACGATTCCTGATATTTGGGGAATTTCTTATAAGGAACCAATGGGATATATTGGTTTGTTGTAACCTTGAGTAGTTTTCTGAATGCAAAAGGAAGGCAAGCCCTTGAGACGCAGGTTCACTATCTTTCAATCAAGATTTTAAGTTAATTCCTTTTTCTTCTTAAAAATTTCTTTCATTGGAAAAACACAGAAACAAAAATGGAAGAAATAATTCAACATGTGCCAAGTAACCATTCTGAGAAGGGGATTCTCAACACAGTGTTAAGAGCAGGCACTTTAGTGAAGGGCCTAAGGCAGAGCCCCCTGATTCTCCGCTCCCTGATTATGCTATGCTGTGATGTGCTATGATGAACAAGGGCTTTGAGCTACACTGAACCATGGTGGATCCCAGTACTGCCTCTTATGTGTGACTTTAGAGTCACATAACCCCATCTGAAGGGGAGTCCTGATCCTGCTGATTCTGCTTATATTTCTGAGGATTAGATACAAAGAGGCCCGTGTACCTGGCATGCAAAAAGCAGGGCAACAGACATCACACCAAAAGCATAGGCAACCAAAGAAAAAATAGACAAGATGAACTTCATCAAAATTAAAAACTTTTGTGCTGTAAAGGACACCATCAAGAAAGTGTAAAAAAAGGCCAGGCACCGTGGCTCATGCCTGTAATCCCAGCACTTTGGGAGGCCCAGGGAGGAGGATCATTTGAGCCCAGGAGTTTAAGACCAGTGTAAGTAACATAGCAAGACTCTGGTCTCTATAAAAATTTTTAAAAATTAGCCAGGTGTGGCAGTTCATGCCTGTAATCTTGGCTACCTGGGAGGCTGAGGCAAGAGGATTGAGGCCACAAGTTTGAGGCTGCACTGAGCCATGATGGTGCCACTGCACTCCAGCCTGGAGACAGCAAGGCCCTGTCTCTAAAAATAAATTTTAAAAAATAAGTAAATAATTTAAAAGTATAAAACCCACAGAATAGAAAAAAATATGTGAACTTTTACAACTCAATAAAAAGACAAATTATTCAATTAAAAATGGGCATAGGATCTAAATACGCATTTCTCCAAAAGATATGCAAATGTCAACAAGCACATTAAAAGATGCTCATCATCATTAGCCATCAAGGAAATGCAAATCAACACTATAAAGAGATATCATATCATACCAAGTGTTGGCTAGAACAGGGAGTAATTAGAACCCTCAAACACTGCTGATGGCAATGCAGAATGGAGCAGCCACTTTGGAAAGCAGTCTGGCAGCTCCTCAAAGACTTCAACATAGAGAGACCATATGACACCCAGCAATTCCACTACTAAGTATATACCCAAGAGAAAAGAAAACATGGCCAAAGAAACCTGTACATGAATGTTCATAGCAGCATTATTCATAATAACCAAAGAGTGGAAACCATGTGAATGTCCACCAACTGATGAACGGAAACAAAGTGTGGTTAACCCACACCACGGAATATTATTTGGCCACAGAAATGAACAGAGTACTCATACATGCTACAACAGGGATAAACCTTGAGAACATGCTGAGTAAAAGAAGCTAGCCACAGAAGTCGACATTTTATATGATTCTATTATATGAAAACCCATAATAGGAAAATCTACAGAGACAGTCGATTCATGGTTACTTAGCACTGGGGAGGTAGAAGAATGGGAGGACAGGGGGAGTGAGAGCTAAAGGTACAGGGTTTCTTTCTGAGGTGATTAAAATGTTCTAAAATAGATTGTGGTGATGGTTGTACAACTCTGAATATACTAAAAGCCACTGAATTATACACTTTATATAGGTGAATTATATGGTATGTGAATTATATCTCATAAAGCTGTTATTAAGGAATTATGCAAATAAAGGGTAAATGGGGGAAAGGGAAAAATATAGTGGGGCAAGACTCTAATTATCACCAGTGGAGTCAAGTGATGAAAAGAACAGGCTGGGCACAGTGGCTCATGCCTGTGATCCCAGCACTTTGGGAGGCCATGACAAGAGGATCACTTAAGCCAGGAGTTTGAGACCAGCCTCAGCAACATGGAGAAACCCTGTCTCTACAAAAAATTACGCAGGTGTGATGGTATAAACCTGTAATCCCAGCTGCTCAGGAGGCTGAGGTGAGAGGATCGCTTGTGCCCAGGAGTTCAAGGTGACAGGTGACCTATCATGGTGCCACTGCACTCCTGCCTGAATGACAGAGAGACTACATCTTAAAAATTTCTTATTTTAAAAAAGAATGCAGCTGAGCTCCACTACTCCAGGCAATTACTTTATTTCCCCAAGGTTGTTTCCGCATCTGTAAAATAAGAATGGTGCCAGCTCCACCTGAGTGAGATGGCACAAGTCAATGTCCTTAATAAACAGAAGTCTTACATCCTGTGGGATGTCAGTCTTTATTCTACCATGATTAGGGCTTATGAGGCATGGGAAAAGAACCACTTTCACACTAGCTGTCTTAAGAGGGCACTGTATCTTAGGTCCTTGGGTTTTTAACGCCTAGTTCTGAGCCAGGCCTGAATCAGAAGAATAAAGTTTCCTTTTCACCAGGTAATCTGTTTATGAATTAAAAGCCCATCTACATAACTGAGGCTGCTGTTGATAATCAAGTGGTCAGCACTGGAATTCTTACGACTTTTGGGTGGGTTGTAGCACTCCAGAGTATAGTTCTTATTCTAAGACTGCTCTCATTGTTCATAGCCTGAATTCAGAAATTAAAAAAAAAAAAAAAATTGTTTTAGAGACAGGGGCTTGCTCTATTGCCGAGGCTGGGGTACAGTGGCGCCATCATAGCTCACTGCAGCCTCAAACTCCTGGGTTCAAACAATCCTTTTGCCTTAGCCTCCCAACTCGCTGGGACTTCAGGCTTGCGCCACCACACCCCAAGAAAAAAAAAAAAACACAGACTTAATTGAGGTATTTTACATACAATAAACTAATCATTTACAGATAACAATGTGTAGTAAGTTTTGACAGGTGTAGACATCAGTGAAACCATGACCACTATCAAGATCCAGAACATTTTCGTCATCCCTGAAAGTTTCTTGTTTCCTGGTGGTCCATTTCTTCTTCCAGCCCATACCCAGACAATCACTGATCTGACTTCTGTTACTAAGTAAGTTAGTTTGTATTTTCTGGAATTCCATGTAAATGAAAACATGAATTATGTCCTCCTTTTTGGGAGGAAGGGAAGACCCTGGGTCCTTTGATTCAGCATCATGTTCTTGAGGTTCATCCATTTACCAGTGTTTTGCTGCTTTTTATTGCAGAGTAGTAGTCCACTGTATGGGTGCACCACCTTTCATTCACTCATCCGCTGATGGACATTGGATTGTTTCCACTTTTTCACTATTACAAATAAAGCTGCTACGGATATTTGAGTAGAAGATTTGCATAAACAAATGTTTTTATTTCTCTTGTGTAAATACCTAGGAGTGGAATGTCTGGGTCACATGGTAGCTGTATGTTGAGTTTTATAAGAAATTCCAAAGTGTTTTCCAGAGGAACTGTGCCATTTTGGATTCCCAAAAGCAATGTATGAGAGTTCCCAATGTTCCACTTCCACTGACGCTTTTTATTAACAGCCTTTTAATTTTAGCCATTCTAGTGCCATGTAGCAGTATCTCATTGTGGTTTTATTTTGCATTTACTGATGCCTAATATTGTTTAGCAACTTTTCATGTGTTTACTTCCCATCCCTATCTCTTCTTTGTAAAGTCTCTATTCAAACCATTTACCTGCTTTTAATTGGGTTGAGTACTTATTGAATTTTCAGAGTTCTTTCTATATTCTGAGTAAGTCTTCAGTCTTCTTTTAGTAATCAACATATCTTTGTAGTCAGGTAAGAAGACCTAATTTTCATTTCACTATTTAAAACTGGGCGTCCTCCAAAACAAACCTATTCTGTCATTTTCCACTTCTCAAGTAATGGCATTTCATTCCTCGGAGTGATCCTTAACTCCTTTCTCCCCTACCCACATCCAACCCTTCAGCAAATTCTGCTGGCTCTACCTACAAAATCTATTCAGAATCTAACCACTTTCCACCACCTCCCCTACTTCCACCCTGTTCCAAGCCCCCTTCACTTCTCCTCTGGGTTACTGCCAGAGCTCCTAACTGCTCTCCCTTCAACAACTCCACTCTCTGACACTGCCCCTTCCCCAGTCTTTTCTCAAATACAGTAGCCAGAGCAATCCTGTTAGAATATAATCACACCAGGTTACTACTCTGTGTAAGTTACCACTGGCTTCCTAGCTGACTTACGAAGCCCTGGAAAACCCTGGGTGTCTGATCTGCCATGACCTTTCCCCCTCTCTCTTCTGCCAGTCTCTTTCTTGTTCACCCTATCCAACTATACTGGCCTCCCTTCTGTTCCACTCACATGCCAGACCTGCCTATCACAGGGTTTTTGCACTTGCTCTTGTTCCCTCTGCCTGGAATAATTTCCCCCCCTAGGCTTGACTCTGTCCTTACCTCCTTTACATATCACCTTCTGCTCAGAGTATAAGTTAATTTTTGATTCAGTTTCCCTACCCTCCATTCCAAACATCAAATATAAAAATAAAATGAAAGGTGTACATTATACTTTAAAACAAGATAAACATATCTGGGGGTGGGGGGTGAAGAACAGAACAGAATAAAGCAAAAATGAATGCTGAAGCCACAGTCCTGCTGTGCTTTGAGTCTGAAAGTAGGTGGCGGTGCTAGGAGCTCTATCCTGGTGGACTGGGAACTAAAAGTAGCCCAAGTGGGGGAGGAATGGGAGCCACTGTCCTTACTTAAAACCAAGGTTTGGGCTAGGCTGTCCCAGCTATGAAAGAAGACTGAAAACATCTGACAATTACAGCTCACAGTGAAGCCGAGGATGTTACGAAGAAGCATGTACAATCTACAGCTCACATGTGGGCCAAGACCACCTGGAGGCATGAAGACTGAAGTTGATCTATGTCTCTATGTCCTGGGGGGGTTCTGAATTGTCAATATGAGACCTGTGACAGGTTTAGAGATCCCTGGAGAAGTAACCACAAAGCTGTTGGGGGACGGATGGTACAGAGAAGACCACTTCCTCCAACTAACTCTGACTCTGAGTTTGCAAACCCAATTTCCAAAATACCAAAGGAAAACTAACTCAAGAAGACAGCCAACAAAATCAACACTGGGGGGGCTAACTTATCTGAGATTAAATGAAAACAGGGAAGTCTGACAATGACTTTTGTTTTATTTATTTTTTTTTTTGAGACGGAGTTTCACTCTTGTTGCCCAGGCTGGAGTGTAGTAACCAGATCTCAGCTCCCTGCAACCTCTGCCTCCTGGATTCAAGCAATTCTCCTGCCTCAGCCTCCAGAGTAGCTGTTATTACAGGTGTGTGCCACCACGCCTGGCTAATTTTGTTTTTTTAGTGAGATGGGGTTTCACTATGTTGACCAGGCTGGTCTTGAACTCCTGACTTCAGGTGATCCACCCACCTTGGCTTCCCAAAGTGCTGGGATTACAGGCGTGAGCCACCGCACCCAGCCTCAACAGGATGTATTAAATCCATAAATTCACTCTGTGCCCGGCCTGTAACTTTTTTACTTTATAAACTTTTTGATTTTTTTAACTTTTGACTTTTGTAATAATCCTTAATAACACTCTAATAAGAAACACATTGTACAGCTGTACAAAAATTTTTTTCTTTATATCCCTATTTCATAAGCTTTTTTCTATTTAAAATTTCTTTTTACTTTTTAAACATTTTCATTAAAAATTAAGACGTACACATTAGCCTAGGCCTACACAAGGTCAGGATCATCAATATCACTTCGTCCAGGTCCGTATCTTGTCCCACTGGAAGGTCTTTAGGTGCAGTAACACACATGGAACTGTCATCTCCTATGATAACAATGCTTTATTCTGGAATACCTCCTGAAGGACCTGCCTGGGGCTATTTTACCACTAACTTGTTTTTTAATAAGTAGAAGAGTATACTCTAACAATAAAAATATAGTAAATACTGAGTGATAGAAATTTTTCAGTTCCCTTTTAATCTTTAGGTAACCACTGTTGTATATGTGGTCTGTTGTTGACCGAAACGTCATTATGCGACATACAACCATAGTCAGTAGTTTTCACTCTGTTCACTCTGTTGAATTTTAAATATTTAATTTTTAATGTTTTTCCTTTTTTGTTAGATAAGGACCTCATATCTTTGCAGAGGGCAGAATTAGGATTTTGCCAGTCAGGGCTTTGGAGAAAATAGAAAGAAGACAGGAGATGTAGTGGGAAGATCACCAATTTATGGAGTGGGTAGAGTTTGCTTGCAATGTAGGTGCGATGGGTGGATTTATTATGCAGCAAAGTCATCAAGTTTATACTTTTTCAAGAAATCAAGGGGTTGAGGTATAAAACAGTAACAATATATCAAATATTAGCCAAAAAAATAGTATTTCTCTCCCTCTTCCTGCAAAATGTGATCACCATCCTGAATTTGGCATTTTCGTGTCCACTGCCACATTTAGCTTAATTTGTCCAGCATTTCACTAAATGTATTACCAACACTTGCATATTCTTAAATTGGGGTCTTTGACTTATGAGAGAGCTTTTGAAGTTTGTCCTTCTCCTTAACTATGAACGAAGTACATACTCTACCACCTGTGGGCCAGATCACCCATTACTTTTAGAGTCTTCTCTATCTAGATCCCTGCCAGCCCTTTTGTCTCATTGTTACCTTCTACTCAAGCTCAACCAGATACTAAGATATGGGAGACCAGAAATGTTCTCAGCACTTAGACTGGATAAAATGTTACTTTCTTTTCAGCAACAAAGTATGGGAACATGTCTGATGTCCACTGAGGCAGGGTGGTTAGGAACCCAGGCTCATAGGCTGCCTGGATTTAAATCTCAGCTCTGCCACTAACTTGTGTGTGACCTTGAGCAAATTTCTAAACTTCTTTGTCTTGGCTTCCTCATCTATATAAAACAAGAATACCTACTTCAAAGGTAGTTGTGTGGGTCAGATGAGCTAGCCTATAAAACTAGTAGAACAGTGCCTGGCAAGCACACAATAAATGTTAGTGGCTGTTATTGTCTGTTTTAGTAGTTGTGTCAGGCACTGCTATAGAAGTATAACATACATAATCTCCAATCTTAACAACAACCTTATGTCAGTATTAGTGTCCTCATGTGTGACTGACACAAAGATGGAAAGAATTCCAGCTGTGATAGGATGGCTGAGCCAGGTGGCACTGGTCTGCTTGAGTCTAAAGCTTTGCTGGTTGCCCTCAGTCCTGCTCCGTTCTCTTTGGACAGGCCCTAGGAAGCAGCTCTGTCCTTTTGGCCTAAAGCTTTGGTGCAGTCGAGGTGAGAGATGGGCACATCCTCTTATCAAGCATGCAAGGCAAGGCAAGGCCACATCGCCTTACTAATTCAGCGGGTAAAGGTATCACAAGCCACTTTTGGATTCAGGCAGTTTATTACTTACACAGACTGCAAAAGAAAGAGTAGCCAAAGGTCTCAGCTCCCCACGGCTTTGTCCTTCACACCAAAAAGGTATGATCTTGGAACAGAAGGGGCGAGATGACTGCAGTGTGAGTTGAGGGATACCCTGTTACTGAGAAGTCTACCTGAGACTGTAGCAGCTAAGCAGCTTTACCTTCTGCAACTCTATTCTGAGGGGAATGGAGTACAGAAGTTCATCCTCATCAGAACCTGGGAGGTGATGAGACACTGTCTCATGACAGTCTCCCAGGAGACAGCAGGTGAGTGGGAGATGGCCTTGATGTGTACCTTATGATCTTCTGGTCCTCTCCTGTTCCAGGAGGATCACAGGCACCTGCCAAGCCTCCTGTGTGCAGTGGTTCAAGCCTCTGCCTGGATGGCCTCTGGATACACTCGAGGATGTGGTAGCTGAGTTGTTCCCCTCACCCCTCTGCCCCTGGCCCAGGCTCAGCCTCTGAATCCTTTGACCTGAAGTGCTTAGATCCCCTAATCTACTTCTCCCCCTGATCTATATATCAAGGCTAGTGAGCTTTTTTTGAATAAATGTCAAATTTATCTAACTGGATGAAGACCTTTAAGGATAGAGACCCATACTGAATATAATTTTTTGGGTCTTTTATACACAGTACACATTCACACATCATGGTCTTGCCCTCACTTAGAAACACAATAAAAACAGGTTTCTTGGTATGTGAACTTGGAGCCGCTGGTTTCTTTAGTTGGTTGCCTTAAAATGCGACACTGAAAAAAACCTGTCCATCCATCTGACAGCTAAAAAATCAGTTTTTAGACTGAGTAGCTGAAGACTCCTGGAGCTTGTCCCTCATCCCCTGCAACCTGGCAGTCAACTCCCCTAGAATGTGCATGGGTTAGTAGTAGTAACATAAAGCACAGAAGCTCAAAAAGTCTACAGGATCTTTTTCTTTCTTTTCTTTTTAACCATCCATCTCTGGTGTTAGATGCTGGGCATTGTACTAAGCTTTCAAGGTGCCCTGTTGCTGATAAGTGTGGGTTTAGGGAGTGTCTTTAATGAAACCAACCAGGAAAGACCCAGCCTGGGTTATGACCTTCCTAGTCCACTCTTCTCTGAGCAGTAACTTTTATGAGCAGATGTAATCAGGCACAGGTAGCTTAATGAGGTAACGAATGGGCAAGAAAAGGCCGGGCGCAGTGGCTCACGCCTGTAATCCCAGCACTCTGGGAGGCCAAGGCGGATCACCAGGTCAAGATATCGAGACCATCCTGGCCAACATGGTGAAACCACAGGGTTTCTACTAAAAATACCAAAAATTAGCCAGGCGTAGTGGTGGGCATCTGTAATCCCAGCTACTCAGGAGGCTGAGACAGGGGAACCGCTTGAACCCGGGAAGCAGAGGTTGCAGTGAGCTGAGCTCATGCCATTGCACTCCAGCCTGGGCAACAAGAGTGAAACTCCGTCTTAAAAAAGGGCAAGAAACTGTCCTAGCTTGTGCTAATAATTCCTGATATACAGTGGCCGTCTCCAAGGAGCCCAAAGCACAGCTCAGACATTATCTCATTAATCCTCCCAAAACCCCCATGAGGTAGGCAGGTGGCAGGCATTCCCCCTGCTCCAGGATCAGAGAGAATGGGGCCCTTATGTGACTTGCCCAAGGTCATACTGGGTGGCGAAGCCTAACATATAATTTATTGCTTTGAATGCTTCAGTCCAGGGTTTTTTTTCCCCCTCCCTATCCCCCCTCTCCTCTGATTAACAGCAATCTTTTAATCAGGTGATTTTCGTCTAGTGCATCTCTTCCTAAAGGGCTCTTGGCTTTCCTTTCATTTGAAAACTCACCAGGGCAATTACAGAGAAGCAGGGGATGGAATGCGGTGAATCTGTAGCCTGTGGGTATAGCTGTGAGCCCTTAAAGAACCCAAGTTGCTGCTTCCCTCTCTGGGGCCTCTGCCCACTCAGGATTCATCACTGTGTCCTGCTTTCATGCACTCTGTGTGTTGCATTTCCTACTTCATTACATGGTCTTGCGGACCTGAAATGAAGTTAGCTCCAGTCCCACCCAACTCCCCCTTCCACTGTATCTCCTGTGAGGCCACCATTATTTGCATCCTGTTCATAGTAGTATTGGGCCCCTGGCCAGAGCCCTTTTGTCTTTAGGCAGCACACTCTAATCTACTCAACCTTCCATTCAACAGTCTTACCATCCAGTCAGGCCATGTATATGGTGAAGTCATACAATAACCTTTTTTCCTTTGTCTTTTTAAAAGGATGTCACAGTACAAGCCACTGTGCATAAAACGACTTCCCCCAATGCATTTGCATTAACAGCAGTCCCCTGCCTATAAGGCTGCACTCAGGCTTCTATTCTTGCAGACTCAAAGAATGTACATACCAAATTCCAGCAAAGATCAGCAACCACAACAGAGAACTTTCTTAAGGATGGAGGCATCAATATGGCAGCTCATTCCTTCATACAAGAGCTTTTTGGGCTGCAGCTGTACCTCCCCCTGCATCCCTCCACAAATACAGGCATGTATCTTCATAGGCAGATACTAAAGCAGACACACACAACTGTGTAAATGACCAGTGACACATGGAGCACTCCATCTATAACTATGGAAGAAACGAAAACACATTCAAATGGCTCTAGATTCTATCATGGCCTGCCTGTAGCACCTCTACAAGAGTCAGTATAATAGTTAGAATCAGAAGTTCTCTGTCTGTGAAAAACAAGTGACTGTTTGTGTCTTTTGGAGAGATGATCCAGGGAACATTACAGCATAGCCTGAGACAAGCATCAGTATCACAGACAACTTCACTGCACCCGTCTGCACTCCAAGCTTACCTTGTAAGGTCAAAGGTTACAGAGAAGTTAGAGGTTAGAAGTTACAGAGGGTCAGAGGTTACAGAGAAGTCACTTAGTTGAGACAGCAGCTTTAGCCTAGAGCTGTCCAATAGAACATTCTGCAATAACGGCAATGTTCTATTTCTATACAGAAAATGTAGGAGCTACAAGCCACATGTTGCTATTGAGCAGTTGGGATGTGATAAATGCAAACAAGAACTGAATTTTAAGTTGTACTTAATTAACTCAAATTTAAATAACCACATTAGGCTGGTAACCACCGGGTTAACATCGGACTCTGAAATCTAATACTTCCCTAGATTCTCAAGAAAGAAAGTCTACACGTATTCTAACCCTATTCTCAAGTTATCATAAAGGCATCAAATTAAAGTCAGGACCAGCCTGAATCAAGAAGATAAATGTGTTTGATGCTACTGAGGAAATGTTGTTTTTAAAAGATTTGGTTTTTAATAGCAGCACCATGCTGTGCAAAACAAAATAAAACACACAGGAAGTCAGCAAGGAAGGTGTTTTGGGGTCAGATACCAGTGGGTGGTCAGGTGACATGAGGGACTCAAATAGCAAGGGTGAGAAGTCAGGCTGCCATTAGTTTGACTGTGTGTCTCGGGTAAAGCATTATTTTTTCTCTCTGGACGTCAATTTCTCAACAGTAAATAGGATTTAACCCCCTGCCCCATCTAATTCACAGAGTTGTTAGAAGGAAAAAGTGAAGTAGACTAAAGAGTATCAAATGCTACTTACTTCATAAAAGCAAGATGTCATACTAAATTCACCTAAGTCACTGGGAGGTCCTTATCCCCCATTCTCCTGTCTGCCCATTCTCTGCCCCATCCATTCTTCATGGCCCAGCTCTAGCACTACTGCCTCCACATGATCTTTCCAGAACCCTCCAGCTCGCTATCACTGTTCCCTCTGAATACCTCCATATTTTGACACTCTAAGCCCAACTATCACATGTATTCTTGCCCCAACAGGAAGGTGGGATGTCAACCATTAGCTCTGGATTAAATGAGATAATGCATGTGCTATGGTTTGAATGTATGTGGCCCTCCAAAATGCACACTGGAACTTAACCCCCAAGGTGATGGTATTAAGAGGTGGGGCTCTTGGAAGGCGATTAAAACATGTGGGCTCTTCCCTCCTGAATAGATTAGTGCCCTTATAAAAGGTCTTGAGGGAGAGTTGTCTCTTTGCCCTTCTGTCTTCTGCCACATGAGGACACAGCCACGAGGTACCATCTTGGAAGCAGAAAGTGAGCCTTCAGCAGAAACCAAATCTGCTGGTGTCTTGATCTTAGACTTCCCAGCCTCCCCAACTGTGAGAAATAAATTTCTTTTATGTATAAATCACCCAGTTTCAGGTATTTTGTTATAGCAAAAGGAACAGAATGAGATAGTATGTCAAATAATAATAAAACTTTATGTTACAAAAGATAAACAGTAACATGATGCAGTGAAGTGATATGATGCAGTCAAGTGAGCCATTAGGCAGAAGCCAAGGATGATGTAGCTTCTACACTTAGAATGACTGGGAACAGCTAGGGAAGAGTAAGCAGCTGGGAAACCCTACTAGTGGAATTGGAATTGCAGGGGATCCCTCCAAGAGGAGGCAAGAATGAGCAGGAGCCTGGCAGATAATGGGCTCCAATCTGAGACTCAGACCAACAATGCAGCTTCCCATCCAGAAATGGAAACACCCCGATTTCAAAAGGGGGCAGTAAGGTAGGTCCAAAAGTGAACTCACTGTAATTTCCTTCTAACCAGTTGCCCAACTATCCCTTTTTAAAAATATAGCCCCTATCAATACGAGCCAAGAGCTACAGGATTTGAGAACCCTGACTTCAGGATGGCAGTCCCAGACCTCCCTGCTAGATCAAACTTCTCGGCTGCATTCTTGCTCAAATTAATTAACAGTGGCTCTCTAGCTACTGCCACCATAACAAGCAACTCTGGGATGCCATTAAAGATCCCCAATAGGGACTGATTGTGAAGGGGTACCAGGGAACTTTCTGGGCTGATAATCACGTTGTTCTCTATCTTGACAGGGGTTGGGTTTCACAAAGGGGCTCATTTATTAAAAACCCGTGAGATAGTATACTTAGGATCTGTATATTTCACTCCATGTAAAGTTTACCTCAAATAAAAAAAAACACAAACAAACAAAAAATGCACCATCCAGCCACACATATAACCCCCCATCAGAGTCTCTGGGGCTGGGACCCAGACTCTAGTTTTTTAACATGCTTTCCAAGTGATTCTGATGAAGATGAACTCCACAGAATACCTTGAAAATTATTTGCCCAGACCAAAGAAAACAGGCCAAGAACAGAAGAAGAACATACTCAAATTAGCTTCTCACTTTCTATCTGAACTAAGTATCTTAGTCTGCTCAGGCTATCATAACAAAGTACCCTAGACTGAGGGGCTTAAACAACAGAAACTTATTTCTCATAGTTCTGGAGCTGGGAAGTCCAAGATCAACGTGCCACCGAGGCAGGTTTTACTCTGAGGCATCTTCTCTTGGCTTGCGGTGGTCACCATTTCCCTGCATGTTCACATGACCTCTTCTGTGTGCATACAAGGGGAGGAAGAGAAAGCAAGCTCCCTAGTGTCCCTTCTCATAAGGGCACTAAGCCCACTGTGAAGGTCCCACCCAACTGACCTCATCTAACCCTAATTGCCTCCCATGGATCCAAATACTATAACCATGGGGGTTAGGGCTTCAACACATGAATTTGGTAGGGAAATGAATATTCAGTCCATCATACTTGTCTATGTGACAGAAATCACAACTTGGATTCTCAAGAGTTACTGGGAATTACCATATGAAATGGCTACTATTTCCTGATTTTTATTTACAAAAATGGTACTTGTATATGTTCTACTTAATATTATTGTAGTAATATGATGGTGTTACTTCTATACAAGCATGTGCCTTGGTGAATGAATAACTTCTTAAGCCACAGATAGGCATACTCTGATTTGAATGAGGTCTTCCCAGGCCAGAGGTTCATCTCCCAACCGAACAAGACTATTCTTCCAGAAAGAGAGAAGAAAGAGAAGGAGAAAAGGGCACACAGCAGCTAATGGGCAGTCGTAAGATGTGGCAGTCATACAGTGAGGTGTTCACCTACCTGCAGGGTTCCACAGCTAAGGGGACACTTCCCACACAGGGAGCCATGGACTGCTGGGTCAGATGCTCATTTAAGCTGAGCTGCCTGCCCTCTTCTCCAAGAAAAATGGACTTGTACTTTCTTGTTTCTGAGATCTAGCTTTGCAACAAAACCAGAATTCTCACCCAAAGTTGCAGAACCAAATTTGAGAAGCAATTCAGCCTTTCCTTGAGAAAGACGAGAGTGTACAAAAGGTTAATTTTCAGAAGCACTTGTGATCAGGAGTTATTTCATACCAGAATGGGTGCTCCCTCCCAAGTGACTCTATTCTTTGCTGGTGATAAAGTGAGTCTCATCTTGCCAAGCCTCCAGAGTACCATTTAATCTTCGCTTTAAGACACAAGGACTAAAAGTACCTGATGTAATTCATTTCGTTCTGAACAGAGAGTCACTTGTTTGCTCTGAGCTAAGAGAGAAGCTGAACTGGGAAGTATGCCTAATGAAGTCTAATGACTCACCTTCCTTGGGTGATTAGTACACAAGGAGCGTAGGAGAACCAAATGAGGTCAGTCATGAGCTTGAGGCTCCTGGTGTCCTCTGTGCTCCAAAAGGGCCACTCTTATACCCTCTCTCCATCAGTGGCAATCATTTCCGGTGTTCAGTCTTTACAACCCATAATTCAGGTCACATCTACTTCCGCCCTGTGAGGTGGGCAGGAGAGTGATTACTGCCCCATGGCCTGATGAGGAACCTGGGCTCAGGAGGTCATATACCCAAAGAAACACATAGTCAGCTGGACCCACATTCAAACAAGGCACTCTGACACTGCCCCCTGCCTCAGTTAATGCTCTTAATCACTGTAGCATATACCTTTCCCTCCCCAAAAGGAGAGGAGTGAAAGTAAAACCAACTGTTTTATTCATCTCCAAATCTACCCATCACTGCTTTATTGCCTACCTACTAGACTACTCAAATAGTTGTTGATAGACCAAGTGGCTACTAAGTTTCAGAAAAGACAAAACTCCTTGTTCCCCCGTTAACAACTGGACAGAGAGTCATGCTTTTCAAAGCATCCTTCTTGACTCTTCTTCACTCCCACAAAATTCTCTAGATCCAAAACAGCACAAAACATTTATTTCCCCACCCCTAATCATGGTACAGTCTCAAGAAACTTCACTGGATTCTATATAATGGCCAAGGTCTCAAAAACTGTAACAATCATTATTATCCAATCAGAAAGCAATTTGGAAGTTTAGAAACTCATTCAATAAATTTACTGAGCATCCACTGGGTAACATACATGCATTGTGACAGGCGCTGTGAGTGACACAGTGAGGAGTCAGCCCAAGGATCCAACTGTGGAGTGGTTCTAGATGATAATCCTCAGTTTAGAATTTTGTAACTATGAGTCTTATCTCATAACCAGTGCTACAACAGTAAAGTCTCAGGACTGCAAAACCCCTTGACAAAGACAGAACGTGGGAAGCACTGTCCTGACTCGAAACCATAAAACTTAAGGTTATAACAGACTGAAAGATGCTCTGTGTAAATCTACACTGCTCTGTCATTCTGCTTCCAAATGGAGACAGCCTTGAACAAAAAGCCCTGCATTCTGCACAATAGGCATTTTATCTCCTCTAGACTGAATTCAAATCCACCGTCTTAACAAATCAAGATATGCTGGCCAGCCAAGACTCCTGGTGGCCCTGGATCCAAATCAGCTGCTCAGACTCCTACAGCTACATTGTGAGATAGAAAGGAGGCATGCTTATTAAGCCTTATTTTTCCTCCAGAATTGACCCAGGCTGATTCCAAAGCCTTCTGGGACTGTTTATCCCCTGGCATGAGGCAATGGAGCCCTTCTTCGACAGGATGCCATGCCACACCCAGAAGTCTCAAGAAGAAGCGTTTGCCTTGCTCAGTTCTCAGCTTTCTTGCAGATGAAGTCAAAGCAAGAGTGCATGAAGTCCTCTACATTGACCTGCTTTTGGCAACTAAGTGATTTTTGCTCAGCTCAAGGTTCAAAAACGGGCAAGAAAATGGTCTTTGTGAGACCAGGTGGCTTCAAAGGACTGCAGACCACTTTCTTTGCAGACAAGCCCCTCTTCTTGTAGGAAAAAAGGCAAGACTAGCTTCTCCAAATTCTCCATGCAGCAATGTCAGTCACAAACACACAAAAAAACACCAGCCATGGACGAGAGAAGGGAGGAAGAGTTAGGAGATGCCTTTGTTGGGGTTTCATTTAATGCAAAAGGCTGCAGCTTGAAAGAAAAAAAAAAGAGGAAATGAAAAAAGGCCATTCGGAAAATCTAAAAAATGCCACCAGACATTCCCACCTTACAAGGAAGGTCTACAGGTAGGTATAAGCCAGAACTATCTAACACCCTCTATACCTTATCCGTACTACATGCCTGTCCAGTGCCTTCTATTTCAGGGAAGGCCCCCACACATCACATTACTAACCTACTCCCATTCCTGAAAGAAAGCAGCCCTGCAATGAGCGCACTCCCTCCATGAAGGCGTTATCTGCCAGGCCAGACATCCCCGGTCACCAGCCATCTCTGCAGCACCCAACATGCTCCAGTGGTAACAGAACTGCCTCTCTCTCAACCAGATGGGGCAACTTGCTCCTAGAGGGGATAATCCTCCACACCCCCGGTCCTGTTTGGTTTGTGGGACTTCAACAGGATGTTAGTGGGGCAAACGAGAAGATGGCTTACTGCTGTGGTGTTCTTTTGAGACAAGATCTCACTCTGTCATCCAGGCTGGAGTGCAGTGGTAAGACCTGGCTCACTGCAGCCCCAACATCCTTGGTTCAAGCCATTGTCCCACCTCAGCCAACCAAGCAGCTGGAATCACAGACATGAGCCACCATGCCCAGCTATTTTTTCTTTTTTTTTAATTTTTGTAGAGACAGGGTCTCACCATATTACCCAGGTTGGTCTTGAACTCCTGGGCTCAGGGGATCCTACCACCTCAGCCTCCCAAAATGTGTACTTTTCCAACCTCTTTAGTAGTGAAAGTCCTTCCCAAAATCCAAACCTTAAGTAAAACTTCAGTGCACGAAACCAACCAAAGCAGAGCCACGCTGGGTGAAGAGGCTGCTCCATAAAACATGATTCGAGAACAATCCACTGTATTCATGTTTCCCAAAGGGTAGGCCAGGAGTCCACTACTCATCCACAGAGACTGTGAGGTGGTACACAGGAGGACTTTTTAAAACAAGACATTTATTCATTTTAATATGGGTTGGAAAAACATAACTAGGACAAACTCTTGATAATATTTCCTTTAAAAAGCACCATTTTTTAAAGGGCTGAGGATGGTGGCTCATCCCTGTAATCCCAGCACTTTGGGAGGCTGGGGAAGGAGAATCACTTGAGTGAGCCCAGGAGTTCAATACCAGCCTGGGCAACGTACTGAGACCCCATCGCTACAAAACATTTTTTAAAATTAGCTGGGTGTGGTAGCATGTGCCTGTAGTCCCAGCTACTCTGGAGGGTGAAGCAAGAGGACTGTTTGAGCCTAGGAGGTCAAAGCTGCGTGAGCCGTAATCGCACCACTGTATTCAAGCCTGGGTGACAGAGCGAGACCTTGCCTCAAAAAAAACCACCAAAATACCATTTTCCACCAAATCCATGATGCTATGAGCCATTATATCTTTCAGTGGACAAGAAAAAAATTAAAACAGGACATGCCATGGATTTTAAGATATTCTCCCAAAGTGCCCGACATATGGTGGCTCATGCCTATAATCCCAGCACTGTGGGAGGCTGAGGTGGGAGGATCTCTTGAGTACAGGAATTCCAAGACCAGCCTGGGCAACATGATGAAACCCTGTCTCTATAAAACATACAATTAATTGGGCTTGGAAGCACACACTTGTAGTCCTAGCTACTCAAGAGGATTGCTGAAGCCCAGGAGATAGAGGCTGTGGTGAGCCATGGTCATGTACCACACTCTAGCCTGGTCAACAGAGTGAGTCAAAAAAAAAAAAAATAAAGGACATTCTAATTTCAGAGATGATACACAAAAACAAGAAAAGCATCCAAGAACCAACAAAATGAGTTACTCCTATTTTTTAAATTGTCACTTTTAAAGAAAAACACTAAATAAATAACTGCTATGGACTGAATTGGGTCCCCCCCAATATTCATATTTTGAAGTCCTAACTCCCCCAATATGCACTTGGAGATGGGGTCTTTGGGAGGCAACCAAGATTAGATAAGGTCATGAGGGTGGGGTCATGATGAGATTAGTATCCTTCTAAGAAGAGATGCCAGAGAGTTTGCTCACTCACTCACACTTTCTCTGCCACAAGAGGACACAGCAAGAAGACAGCTCTGTGAGCCAGAAGAGGGCCCTCACCAGAACCCAATCATGCTGGCACCCTGATCTCAGACTTCCAGCATCTAAAACTATGAGAAATCAATGTCTGTTTAACCACACAGTCCGTGGTATTTTGTTATAGCAGCGTATGCTGACCAAGACAATGACTACACAGGAGGCA
This sequence comes from Ateles fusciceps, assembly GCA_036589455.1. Classification (NCBI taxonomy): domain Eukaryota; kingdom Metazoa; phylum Chordata; class Mammalia; order Primates; family Atelidae; genus Ateles; species Ateles fusciceps. The sequence goes on along the minus strand of JAZHEH010000517.1, from coordinate 6,301,756 downwards.
CACAGATGTGGCAGAAACTGTGAAGGTGTGAAGGTCCTAAGAATGAAGAAGTCATGAAAAAACAACACACAGAGTGAGCCACGTACCAGGCCCTGCTGGAGTACAGTGGCGTGAACTCAGCTCACTGCAACCTTCGCCTCCTGGGTTCAAGTGATTCTCCTGCCTCAGCCTCTTGAGTAGCTGGGATTACAGGTGCGCGCCAACACACCAGGCCAATTTTTTGTATTTTTAGTAGAGACAGGGTTTCATCATGTTGGCCAGACTGGCTTTGAACTCCTGACCTCAGGAAATCCACCCACCTCAGTCTCCCAAAGTGTAGGAATTACAGGCGTTAGCCACCGTGCCCAGCCCATATTTAATCTTCAAAACAATCCTAGGATGTGGAACCACAACCACCCCATCTTCAGAGCAATCAATGTCGGTCCAGTGGCAGTGGGTGACCTGTCCAATGTCACATACATATAATTGCCAAGGTGAAAATTTCAGTCTAGCACAAGAAATACAGGTCCCAGGTCCCTGTTCTAAAGCACAATGCTACATGGCCTATCCAGATGACTCCAGGTAAAATCATGGGAAATTGCCAATATTCAACCATTCCTGACCTACAAAACTGCCAAGGTCATAGGATTCAACCTAATATAAGTGCCATTCGTAAAGTGTCTGATTAATGATTGATGACTAATTGGCCTGAGAGAAATATCCTTGCAGGATATAATGGAACCCCGGTCATCGGTGTCATGTCACTAAGCTCAGTCGAAAGCCCTGAAACTTGAAAGATTCTAATGTTTAACTAAAGTCCCTTTCATGTTCTTCACTGATACTCCAGTCTCCAGAGTCAAATGAAGGACAAGAACACTTGGAGGAGAAAGGAGTAAACAGGAGAAACACAAGCACACGCTTTTCCTAAACTTCAGGGTTGACCTCCAAGCAATTTTAAAACAATTTAAGAGAAAAACTAATAATTCTCAGACTGATCTCTCACAGGCTGTGACCTCACAACCCTGTCAAGCAGTGGCTGAGGAGCTAGAGGAAAAGTTGTATCTAGAGTTGGCCAAATACTCCTCAAGATGAATGATCTGGTTTAAAAACACAGAATAACAGGGGTATGGCTAGGATCCATTTCAAAAAATCATTCCATATTAATGCACCCAAGAAACAGGAACCTTCACCTACGATGCCTTCCCCTGCTAACACCTGCACATAGCGCTGCACGCTGCCTAGGGCCCTTGACACCCTGGTCTAATCCACACACTCTAAGATGAATGGAGCCCCTGGAGTTGTGCAACATGCTGGCTCCTCCTGCAAGTATGTAGGGAAGTATCTCAGGTTTCTAATAACACTGGGAAGATGCCCAAAGAAGATCTGAAGTTAAGCAGAAACCTGATACACACTATGATCATCACAAAGGCAGGCAAGGGAAAACCTGAGTTTTATTTTAGAAAAATGCTACCTTATTCTGAAACTTAACTCAAAAGACCTAACAGCCAAGGATCCTCAGTAGGTTAATACTCCTGGCTCTCATACTAGCAGACTCAAACACAAGAACTTCTTTGATTTCTTTGTACCTTCCAAAGCTCATTCTCATTACCTAATACACCTCCATGAACTCCTAATTCCAGAGATGTTTTAAATACATTCACAAACACGTTCTTGCTTTTTAACTGTCAAAGCTCAGCACCAGAAAAAATTAACTCAAGCCAGAAGATTATCTTCATAAACATTCTGTTCTTAATAGAAGCGAACTGCTCTTTTCTCTTAAGCAAAATAGAAAATAACGATGCAATGCCTTTTATATTTGGCTTTCAAACTGTGAATGGGAACACTTTTCCAAAGTTACTAATATACAAAAGAACCAAACAAAATGATTAAAAAAAAAAAAACATGGAAATGAAAAACTTCTCTCTGCTGAAAGAAACTGTTCTTTGTTGATAAAGGGAGGCTCAAACATATTTTAAATATTTTTAAACAAAGGCCTAGCTGATGTCCCTTAATCCAGCCAGCCAGCTCAACTTTCTGTGCAGGCAGCTGCTGTAGCGGAGCGCTCCTCCAGAAGGGAGGGCCAGAGCATTTCCTTAGCGTTACACATTCCTGGGGGACATGGGACTTAGCAAGGTTAACAGCAATTTTCAACCTCCAATGCAAGTACAACAACATCTTCATAAAAGTTTTACAAGGACATCCTGGCAAGAACCAAACTACTTCGAAGAGTAATGTTTCGGGGCCCTGAGCATTCCAGCAGCTCGCTTTTCTTGGCCACTTCTCCTGGCTGTGTGGTACAAACCGGTGGTCAGCTGGGAACCCACAGGAGGGTCCCACAGAGAATGCAATTGGAGGCCGGGCGCGGTGGCTCACGCCTGTAATCCTAGCACTTTGGGAGGCCGAGGTGGGTGGATCACCTGAGGTCAGAAGTTCAAGACCAGTCGGGCCATCACGGTGAAACCCCATCTTTAAAAAAAATAAAAAATAAAAAAAAGAGAATGCAAGTGGAGAAAAGAAAGCCAGATATACCCATGCTGGCTCAGTGTTCCTTGCTTCACAGGGAAGAGGAGCAAGTGGAGGCCAGTAAGATTTTAATACCTCTCATCAATGCAGGGGAAGAGGTTGAGCCAGATGGGATGGGAGCAGGTACATGGAGTCACCTGTCTTTGGGTTCCTAAACCATCTCTATCCATCCTTCCAGAAAACACAGTCCTCAACCTTGCATTCTTCATTAATGTGAGCAGTGACAGAGCACTGCTCTGAGGAGAAACCTCACACGGTAGGCACACAGGTCACCCAGGGAGACCAGCCATGGTGTAACAAAGGCTGGAGAGCAAAGGTCCAAGGTGAGCAAAAGAACCACAGGGCCATGGGAGAGGGCAGTCAGCTTTGAGTCCCTATTCATTTCCCAAGGCTGCCTTAATGAAGTACCGTAAACTGGGTAAAAAAGAAATTCGTCATCTCGCAGTTGAGACTAGAAGTCCAAAATCAAGGTGTGGGCAGGGTTGATTCCTTCTGGGGACTATGAGGGAATCTGTTCCGTGCCTCTCCCTAGCTTCTGGTGGGCTGCTGGCAGTTTTTGGTGTTTCTTGGCTTGTGGAATCATGACTGCCTCCATCTCCACCTGGTGCACTCCTGGTGTGTGTGCATATGTCCAGATTTCCTCTTTTATAAGGATACCAGTCATATTGGATTAGGGCCCACCCTAATGACCTCATTTGAACTTGATTACCTCCCTAAAGACCCAATCTCCAAATAGGGTCACATTCTGGGGTACTGGGAGTTATGGCCTCAACATACAAATTTTGGGGGGGGACACAATTTAGACCCAGAAGAGGGCCCTTAGGAGAACCTCTGGTAGTTGAAAAAGGAAGAGCGCTCTAAGAAGATATTAGCATTTCCATTCTTCAGCATCTCTGTCACTCTAAGTAACAACAGAAGCCAAAAGTCTATACTATCACAATAAAGGAAAAAGTTAAATGAATAATTTTTTAAGTGGGTGGAAGATGTGGGAGAGACACAGGCAAGGTGCCATCACAGGGGGAAACAAGGAAAAATGAGGTGTAAAATGATACATTCATAGACTGTTTTGGCAGAGGCCTGTTGCCAGTAGCTATACAGTAGACTCTCAGAGTTTGGCAAGATATAAAAGAGGACAAGGCGCAAAATACATTAATGGCCCAGCTACGGCTTTAGATGGAGTCATAATTGGCTGGGAAACTGGGCTCACCTTACAATTCCATGAACTGCTAAGTTGGAGTATCATGCCATTCAGTAAGGATTTACATGGCAAGAATCAGGTCATTGCCAGCCACTGGTCTGGGCCTGAACTAGACATCACTCAAGGGTTCTCAGTATAAGGAGTAGTCTCAGAAACAGAGATTTGGAGGAAGGCCCTAAAGAGCTACTGCCTTTTTAAAATTCAAAACAGGAAATAAGGAAAACAGCACATTTGACAAAGCAGGTGGTGAAGAGGCGTTTTTCTTGTTAGAAAGAAAAAGGAAAAGAAGAAATGAGGAAGTAGTCTATTTTCAAAGGAGCCTCAGTGGTTAGTACTTTGTGATTCTGCATATTGCCAAAGACTGGAAAGAACAATGCAACAAGATACACAACACAATACACATTTTGCTGCTATCATGATGCAAGTTTATGCTACCAGTCTCAGATAACACAGAAGGAAGCACCTTCAAAACAATTTTATCCCCCATTTCCATTAAATGCTTGCTGTCTAGCCCAATGGTTCTCATCCCATCTGCAAGCCCAGGGGCGGGAGCGGGGCGGGGGGGGTGGGGGGTGGTGAGGTGGCGGGGGGTGGCAGAGGGAGTGGTTGGGGGTTTGTCCTTCAATCTTTCCAGGTAATCTGTGAGGGCAAAACCTTTTTGTAATAACACAAAGACGTTATTTGCCTTTTACAGGCTGCTGACATTTGCACTGATTCAGGTACAAAAGCAATGGTGGGAAAAACTGCCGCAAGAATCATAGCAGTGACACCAAACTGCACCCTTGATCATTGTATGCTTGGAATTGAAATAAAAGTTTCCTTAAGAATGTTGATGAAGCAATGTAGATGAAGCAATAAAAACTATTAACTTTATTAAATCTCAACCCTTGAGTACATTTTAAAAACTATTGTATGTGACGAAATGGTAAGTACGCATAAAGCGCTTCTGCTGCATACCAAAGCACAATGGTTGCCTCAAGACAAAATGCTTGTGTGATTATTAGCTGTAAGCCAAACTAGTCAATTTTTTTCACGGAACACCATTTTTACTTAAAGAGTAACTAAGTACAGTTATATATATGGGTGCAGGGTAGATATTTTCTCAAAAATGAATGAAATGAGCCCATCACTTCAAGGAAACAATTGATATTTTTTGCCAATGAACATTCAAGCAAAAATCAGAATTTCGGGAAATCTGTATCTACCACTATGAGTCTGACAGAATCCTAAGACTTTCCTATTGGGACCAAATACGAATTTTTGGTTGGGCGTGGTGGTGCGTGCTTGTCATTCCAGCAGTTTGTAGGGCCAAGGTGGGAGAATCGGCTTGAGCTCAGGAATTTGAGACCAGCCTAGGCAACATGGTGAAACCCCGTAAGTAAAAAAAAAAAAAAAAAAAAAAATACAAAAATTAGCCAGTCACAGTGGCACATGGCTATAGCCCTGTGCACACTCTCAGGAGGTAGAGGCTGCAGTAAGCCTAGATTGTGCGACTGCCCTCCAGTCTGGGCAAGAGAGTGAGACTCTGCCTAAAGAAATTAATTAATTGTGAATTTTTAATGAAATTTATTAGTATTTGGAAGAGCCATATGACCAAGTGAATCAATATTTTCTTTCTTCTTTTTTTTTTCTGAGACAGAGTCTCACTCTGTTGCCCAGGCTGGAGTGCAATGGCACAATCTTGGCTAACTGCAACCTCCGCCTCCTGGGTTCAAGTGATTCTCCTACCTCAGCCTCCTGAGTAGCTGGGATTACAAGCATGTGCCACCAAGCCCAGCTAATTTTTGTATTTTTAGAGACAAATTTTCACTATGTTGGTCAGGCTGGTCTCGAACTCTTGACCTCATGATCTTCCCACCTCTGCCTTCCAGAGTGCTGGGATTATAGGCGTGACCCACCGCGAGAGGCCGCGAATCAATATTTTCTAAATGACCAATGCATGAGATGATAATACAAAATCATTCATTAGTAATAGATCCATTCAAAATACAATAGATATCAATAAATTTCAAAGTGAAAGAGTAGGGAGAGTTAATTGACATGGTTTCAGATTCTAAATTGCAAATAACCTTTCCAGTTTAGATACAGTATCAAATAATACTCATAATTATTAATATCTTAACAGGCTATAAAATACTCCTCCCTTTTCCAAGAACTTATCTGTGTAAGGCTAGATTTTCTTCACATACTTCAACCAAAGCATACTGCTACAGACTAGCTACAGAAGTAGATGCAAGAATCCAACTGTTTTACTAAGCCAGGCATTAAAGAGATTTGCAAACATATAAAACAAGGCCTTTCTTCTCACTATATTTTCCAAAACAAAAAGATATTTTTGGCCAGATGCGCTAACACCTGAAATCCCAGCACTTTGAGAGGCCAAGGCAGGATAATCACTTGAAGCCAAGCGTTCGAGACCAGCCTAGGCAGCAACGCGAGACTCAGTCTCTAAAAAAAAAAAAATTTTTTTTAATAACCAGGCATGGTGGCACATGCCTGTAGTCCCAGCTACTCAGGAAGTTGAGGCCGAAGGATCACCTGAGCCCAGGAATTCAAGGCTACATGGAGCTATGACTGTGCCACTGCATTCCAGTCTGGGCAACAGAGCAAGACCACATCTTTTTAAAAAAAAACTTTTTTAATAAAAAATGTTATTTTTCTTAACATGTAATGTGTTTTTAACCATTCTTAAATGAATTTTAAAATACTTTTAAATGTTCAATTCTAACCTCTCAGATGGTAAATCTCTTTGTGATCCAACATTTTAAAAGTGTAACTACCTTCATGATTCAATAACAAAACGAGTAACCCAACTGAAACGGACAAATGATCTAAATAGATATTTCTCCGAAGAAGGCATATGAATGGCCAATAAGTACAAGAAAAGATACTCAACATCATATTTAGGCATGAGGGAAGTGCAAACTAAAACCATAATGAGGTATCACTTCATACCTACTAATATAGGATAGCCATATTAAAAAGAATATAAATAATAACAAGTACTAGAGAGGATACAGAGAAATTAGAATCCTCGAGCCGGGCGTGGTAGCTCACACCTGTAATCCCAGCACTTTGGGAGGCTGAGGCGGGTGGATCACGAGGTCAAGAGATTGAGACCATCCTGGTCAACATGGTGAAACCCTGTCTCTACTAAAAATACAAAAAATTAGCTGGGCATGGTGGCACGTGCCTGTAATCTCAGCTACTCAGGAGGTTGAGGCAGGAGAATTGCTTGAACCCAGGAGGAGGAGGTTGCAGTAAGCCGAGATAGCGCCATTGCACTCCAGCCTGGGCAACAAGAGTGAAACTCCGTCTCAAAAAAAAAAAAAAAAAAGAAAGAAAGAAATTAGAATCCTCATACACTGCTGATGGGAAATGTAAAATGGCATAGATATGTTGGAAAACAATCTGGTAATTCCTAAGACACGAAACATAGAATGGCCATACCCAGCAATTCCACTAAGTATATACCCAAGAGAAATGAAAACATGTCCATCATAATTTGTACATGAACATTCAAAGCAGCAGTGTTAATGAATAGAGTGAAAACAATTCAAATGCCTACTGACTAAAGAGTGGATAAATAAAATGTGGTATATCCACACAATGAAATACTACTCAGTAATACATGGTTGATAGCAAGTTATCGGTGGAAGAAAATTCTATCTACCTGTGCATTGCCGTATGTGCTTATTTAAAGGATTCAAAATAAGAGTGTTAAAAGAATAAATGCCCATTGATGATAGACTGGACAGGGAAAATGTAGCACATAAACACCATGGAATACTATGCAGCCATAAAAAACGATGAGTTGGTGTCCTTTGTAGGGACATGGATGAATCTGGAAACCATCATTCTCAGCAAACTGACACAAGAACAGAAAATCAAACACCGCATGTTCTCACTCATAGGTGGATGTTGAACAATGAGAACACATGGACACAGGGAGGGGGTGCATCACACACTGGGGTCTGTTGAGGGGGAGCTAGAGGAGGGACAGTGCAGGTGGGGAGAGATAACATGGGGAGAAATGCCAGATATAGGTGATGGGGGATGGAGGCAGCAAACCACATTGCCATGTATGTACCTATGCAACAATCCTGAATGATCTGCACATGTACCCCAGAACTTAAAGCACAATTAAAATAAAAAATAAAAAAAAAGAATAAATCCTCTTAAGAGAACCAACTCTACCCTCACTAGTCTCTCCCAAATGATGAGCCCAATATAAGTACGGCATTCTAATTTTACCCATATTCCAACATTTTGAACTAGCCTCTCAATACCTGCCCAGGAAGTAGCTACTATATTTCTCCTCCCCCATTCTTACAGGTTTCCCAAGCAATTGGTGACAGTGAGGAAGCATAAGGCTTGTTAGCTTGTGATTTCATAGCTACTCATCCCCTGACTTAACCAACTTCATAGTCAAGTACTCCTCAACAGAGAACACAGATCTTTCAACTATCAACAGTCATCACCAGCTACTGCCAAACACAAATGAAACCCATTCATAAGTCCCCAAAACACTCTCTTCCCACCTGATGCTCCTAGACAATCTGCTCACAGAACCATCATCTGCTAACACACTTCTCATTCTCCCCAAATTGCAAGCATTTCCAAGTAAAGATGGCATCCATAACTAGTGATTTCAACCACCAGCAAAGAGAAAGCTCCCAAGACCCTCACCATTTGTCCATATTTAGCAAATGGACAGTCCACCTGGACTTCCTCATAAACGACCAGTCCAAACACCAATTCCCAAATACTAGTACGTCATTTTGAAGTCGGGCATCATTACATGATTATAGAAAAATGATACATTATTGTACAGGGTTCCTGCTAAGGGACATAACTTCCTTCAGATAACACTGCAACTTAAAACCCCAAAGCTATCTCTCACACAAAGAAAAAAGGTGGCTTTAATTTTAAAAAACACAAACCCACAAACATGTTCTAGCAACAACAACAAGAAACACAGAGAAAAGGCATTTTCTTGGTTCATCTATTAAGCCCTTAGCTTTAGTCAAAATAGTCTCAAAATACTTTTCCAGGGGGTGAAGTCAATTAAAACAAAAACTTTCTCAGCTTATAAAACTACAGGCTGGGGTGTCCCTTCTCTGAAATGCTTGGGACCAGAAGTGTTTTGGATTTCAGACTTTTTTCAGATTCTGAAATATTTGCATTATACTGACCAGTTGAGCATCCCTAATCTGAAAATCTGAAATGCTCCAATGAGCATTGCCTTTGAGTGTCAAGTCAGCACTCAAAAAGTTTCAGATTTTAGAGCATTTCAGATTTCAGATTTTGAAACTAAGGATACACAATCTGTGATAGCTAACCACTGAAGAAATTGGAATATGAAGAAAATGAAAGCACCAAAAATCCCATTACCAAAGAGGCCAACTGGGGATAGAATTTTATTCTTTTTCTGTGTATGCCACACAATTCTTCTTTTTTTAAATAGAGACGGGTTTTGCCATGTTGCCTAGGCTGGTTTCGAACTCCTGAGCTTAAACCATCCACCCTCCTTGGCCTCTCAAAGTGCCTCAATTACAGGTATGAGCCACCGTGTCCAGTCCTTCTTTTTTAATTAGGATCATATGACTCATTGCTTTATATTCCGAATTCTGTTTTTCACTTATGAGCATTTTCCCTTGACATTAAGTATTCTCAAACAATCTAGATGTCTGCACAGTATTCTACAGTAAGAATGAAAGTATTATCATGTAGCTAGTGCTTTATTGTGAGGTATTCACTGTTGGTAATTTTTCTATTACAAATAACATGCTAGTAAACATCCTTACACGTAAGTCTTGAGATACGCATCTTTGACTTTTTTTATTTGAGACAGGGTGTCACTCTGTTGCTAGCTGGTCTTGAGCTCCTGAGCTCAAGCGATCCACTCATCTCAGCCTCCCAAAGTGCTGGGATTACAGGCATGAGACACTATGCCCAACCCATCTTTGACATTTTTTAAGGCTAAACTCCTAAAAGAAAACTGTTAAGTCAATGGGTACGAGCATTTTTAAGAGTCTTGACACACTGTACCGCTACAAGCAACCCTCTCCACCAGCAGTATATAAGTATCTATTTTCTTGTATCCTTTTATAAAAATGATTGTTAATTTTACTTTAGACTCTGCTCTTCGGGTAGCTTTAAAATGGCTTTTTTTTTCTTTTTGGCCTTAATCCAGGGTTCTTTTGGAATTCTTGCTGTCTCACAATGTCCTTGTCCCTACTTTGTCCAAGGCAAGTCCACTGAGCTAAACAAAAATGCACATACTAGTAGCACACAGGACATCATAAATTGTCCATGCAGGATAAAGGCCACATGTCCGGGAATACTGCTACTTGAAATGAAGCAAAAACTTAATGCTTTGGGAGAAAATAAAGGTGCTAAAATGTGTGGAGATTTAGGTAATTTGGCAATTCTCAGAGCTCAGATTACACCAGGAAACAAGTTTAGTGCCAACACACAAACACTTGGGGAGTGTAAAGAGGAACAAATGGCACCCCTCCCCCTCCTATGTGCGTTAATCACATTATAATAAAAATGAGAAGTAAATCAAGTAGCTTCAGTAACTACCACGGCACCTACTTCAAAATTAGCTCAGAACTAGGACTATCCTATGAACTTAAAACTGTTTGATTCAGCACTAATATCCCCACCATACACACACACACATACACACACACACACACACACACACACACACACGCACCCTCTCCAAACCTCATATTTTAGGGAGAAGAAAACACAGGCTAAGGGACGCTGGGAACCCTAAAAGAAATGTGCTAACAGCAGGCCTCTACTCCAGCCTGGTAAAACTCTCATCTATAATCCAACATGAGAGACAACAGGCAAACAGCAAGAGGTCATCGTCAAAGGATCGGTTGCTAAGGGAAGCAAGTGTAGAGGCAGCAAGCACGTCCCCATCAAAGTCCGGCAGCTGCAGAAGAACCACAAAGGTACAGCTCCCTTCAGAGTGGAGCAAGAATGGGCAGAGGGCATTGGGGGAGGACCCCCGGGGGAGGGGGAGACAGAAGGAGGAGGAGGGATGGAGAGAAAACATCAGACCAGCAGCAGCTGCCCAATGGAACATAAAACCTCGTAGTTTTGCACTGTTCAACAAGGGGGGAAATAGGGTAAAGAAGAAATACAGAAAATAGCATATCTTTTAAGTGCTAGTCAAATCTTTCAACATACCTGCAAGATGTCAGATAAAGCCCACAGTCTGGAAATAGCAGCCATTAGTGATAAAGGGGAAAGTACCAGCTTTAAGAACATCTTAGTACACACACAGTCCTGTCTCGGTAGAAAAAAAAAAAAATCTCTAAATCCTTAGTCCAAAATGTCCCTATCCCAAAAGGGCAACACCAATCACAGAGAAGAGGAGACTTATCAGTGGTTCGTAGAATTTAAATAGGGGAATCTGAGGGCACCTCTTAATTTGAGTAGAAGCTGCTCTCATTTTTCCAGTTGAAAGACACAAGAGTCAATAGGGTTTGCAGCTTTTAAGTGGACACCTCAAACAGTTTCTTTCACATCTGAGATCTCCAACCCCAGATGTAGCACGGGCCCCTAAGAATCATACAGGATTCCTGGGTAAGAGACTGCTAGAGAATCAAATTCCATTCTCTCACTCTGGAGAAAGATCTTGGGATACACGAAGAGATTTGCCCGAGGTCACTCAGCTCACTGGGAACCCAGTTAGTTTCTCTCAACTCCCAGGCTGAAGTTCTTTCTACTGACAAGCTACAACTATGAAGGTCTAGGGACAAGAAGGAAAGGGGCTAAAAGCTTGCATTCTCACTTAGTTTCTGGTTGCTACTAAGGCTTGATGTGCTATACGAAAGTGCCAGGTTTTTTTCTCTTTTTCTCATCCAAAAAAAGAACAGTCCGCCTGTTGGTCTTAGCAGGTTTTTAGAGAAGTCAGGCCGTCAGGCAGTTGGGCACATCTGTACAGCCTCATCAGGCTCTCTATGACTGCGTCACGTCACATAGCTCAACAAGCTTTGTTGAGAAACTTCTCAGATCCTCAAAGAAGGTATGATTTCTTCGAAATTATTTGCTGAAACAGGTGAGAGGTTCACAAGGCTAGAGAGAGGTACACATACAAGGGCTTCAGACCTGAAAATGCGTCAAAGAACCACATCCTATGTGCAGGACAAAACTAAAATGGCACTAGAGAGTTATTCCAGCCTAAACACTCAGAAGTCAAAGACTTGTGGAGTCTGTTTTTTTATTTTGTTTTGTTCTGAGTTGGAGTCTTGCTCTGTCGCCCAGGCTGGAGTACATGGCACAATCTCAGCTCACTGCAACCTCCACCTCCCAGGTTCAAGCCATTCTCCCACCTCAGCCTCCCACGTAGCTAGGATTACAGGTGCACACCACCATGCCCAGCTAATTTTTGTATTTTTAGTAGAGACGAGGTTTCACCATGTTGGCCAGGCTGGTCTTGAACTGCGGGCCTCAAGTAACCCGCCCACCTCGGCCTCCCAAACTGCTGGGATTACACCCAGCTGTGCAGTCTGTTTTTAATCAATGGGCATGGCTTTGCCACATTTTGCAGATATAAAACATCCCAGGTTAGAAACAAAAGTAAAACATTTTAATGGCTGTTCAATAGGCCAAGATTGTATCTATATTATTCCTCAGCCAACTGGAAAAGGCAAAAATGGGAAATTTTTAAAAAATAAAAGTAATAAAGTCATCTTATTTTATCAGTTTGGCAAGCTTAGAATGGCATATATAGGATTTTAGTAGGGTGAAGCTGAAATTGAATTTCTAAAATGAAAAATAAATAAATTAAAATTAAGACCAAAAACCTCCTCTGAATTCAAATCAATAAAAATATTAATTGGCACTACTCCAGATAGCTCATAACCATGCATGCAGTAAACAAGCAGGTGCACCCAGGCAGCATGCAAAGCACTCCTGATATCCCTCCCTGGCTGCCACCACCACCAGCGGCATCTAAGCCAACCATTCTTGCAGTGATAGGATTTCCAAGTTCACTACGCTATTCTTCCTGCTTTAATGCCAGAGGAAAATGAAGTATAGGAGAGATGTAGGTGCTTATTTACATGAAGAAAAACTTCCTACAGCCCCTTGGCTTTGGTCACTAAACATACTAGGGAACTGAAGTCCAAAAAGGGGGAGGAAAGAAAAGGGGGAATCAGGGAGGTGACCAAAGTGCTTAAAAAGGAACAATAGACCATAAAATGAACAACCTCTAAGAAATAAATTTCTGTAACATTTTGATCATTTTTATAATTTTCTTTGGGGGGTGGGGTGGGGCTGAAACCATCAGGCTTCTGGCTGCCATGGTAAATTATGGAGGAGAGTAAATCCCTACTGGTTCGTCTCTTTACAGTTCACACCCAGAAATTAATTTTAAAAGATCCAACCCAACCCCCTACCCAAAGAATCACTCACTCCTGCCCTTTGAACCTTCTGAAGGCTGAGGAGGAAGACCTCTGTCGCCCCAGGTCAGGCGCTGCAGCTGTTGAAGTGGAGGGAGGGCAAGAGCCTCTGAATGACCAGATTAAGTGTGAATGGAAGAACCTGTGATTAAGTTTTCTAAATAGTTGGCTCTCTTAAGAGGGAGCAATCTCCTATTTAAAAAAAAAAAAAAAGCAGAAACTTAGTGTGGCTCTGTTACTGCCCTCCAAAAAGAATCCTGCTCTTCAAATCTAAGAGAGTGGATTTTCACATACTCTAACAAGTTTAGCTGATTTTCCAGAAGGAGAAAAAAATAGCACTGACATACTTCTCAAGGTTACTATTTAGACAGTTCAGATTGACACGGAACATGTTTTAACCACCAATCTTCCTAGGACAAACTCAGAAACTTCTCCAAGCCATTACACAGCAAAGAAACTCATCTTTCCCTTAATTCACTTAGCCTTGTCTTCAACCAAAACTTCTTTATGGTATTATTCCAACTTCACTGGCCCAGAAGCCCTGCTAGAATGCTCTATCCTCCAAGCATGAGCAAGAAAAGAAAAGAACGGGCATCTAACCTGTGACAGTTGGTAATAATTGCCTGGGCTATACAAGACATAGGTCTGCTGAGGTTTGTTCTGCTTTTCTAAGTGGGGGGGTAAATATCAACATAAATCTTTCCTCCCAGTGAAAGACCTGAGGATTAAGTTAATTCATAATGAAGGCTACTCATATATCAAGATACAATTCATTAAAAATCTTTTTGAATAAAATGTTAAATGGCCCTTCTGTGTTAAACTCAAGTTTGGGTGTCAAAGGCTAACGTCTAAAAAACCAGTGGGGGAAGGATAGTTAGAAGAGGTGAAAAAAAAACTTCAAAAACTGTTAACACGTAAGCTCCACCTGACTTAGGGTGTAGGATGTGAGCCCTTTCTACAGCATCTTGCTCTACGACTGATATTTAATGTGCTTCCATTAAACTGCAGGGGACACAAGAATGAAAGCCACAGATTCTGCCCTCCAGGAAACTGTAGTTGCAGAGGAGAGATGGTACAAATAAGACAACACGTAAATGGGAGTGAGGCTCATTAAGAGAATGCTGAGGATGCAAAGACGGGGGCACAGGGAAATTCAGGGCTTCAGGATTTGGTCTAAAAGATAAAATTCCAGGGGATTTGGTTCTGTCCTTGTTTCTATCTGGAACTTTCCAAGGACCTTTAAAGACAGGTTTCAACTCAGCAACTGATGTGGCAGCGATTATACATTTATACTAAATATACTAAACACATTATACGTACATATTTACTAAGCAGAATAGCTAGTTCTTATATGTTTTTATTCAATCTTAACCCTAACAACCATATGAAGTATATTTTGAGGATTTTGTTTATTTGTTTGTTTGTTTTTGAGACAGAGCTTCACTCTGTTGCCCAGGCTGGAGTGCAGTGGTGCAATCATGACTCACTGCTACCTCCACCTCCCAGGTTCAAGTGATTCTCCTCCCTCAGCCTCCCAAGTAGCTGGGATTACAGCCGCATACCACCATGCCAGGCTAATTTTTGTATTTTTAGTAAAGACGGAGTTTTGTCATGTTGGCCAGGCTGGCCTCAAACTCATGGCCTGAAGCAATCTGCCAGCCTTGGCCTCCCAAAGTGCTGGGATTACAGGCATGAGCCACTGTGCCTGGCCTATTTTGAGATATCCATAACAAAAACTCAGAGAGGTTAAATGCCTTCTCTAGAGTCACACAGCTAAACAATAATATTCAGAATTAGAACTTGGGTCTGATTGCCAAATCTGATGCTATACTTCCATCCGTGCTGCCCTGGTTCCAAGCACATACCTCACTTTCAGTGAATTTTTTTAAGGCATCCAAAACCCATCTTACATCTTACAACGTACAAACTCTAATGTAATACTTACCACATAATCTTCTGTTGATACACATCTCCCCCTCAGCTATGAGACTGTGAGTTGCCCAAGAATATTCTTCACCTTCATATTCTGGTGCTAGGTGTGACACACAGGAAGAGTCCATAAACTAAGCAATGTGCACCCTAAGCTGAATGGCTCATGGCACCCAGAATACCAGAGTCTGCTTCAGCTAGAAAGTCATCAAAAGGTTTTGCTCACTTAACCTCCCTGACCCTCAGTTTCCTCATCTGTTAACAGGGATAATGATACCTATTTCATAAGATTGTTTTGACAACTGGGTTAGATAATGTATGCTAAGTGCTTGGCAGTGCCTAGAACACGCTAAGTACTTGACAAAGAAGGGCAAATAATCTCTGACCTCCAATTTAAGATAAAAGGAAGTGTGCCAGACCTCACCTTTACTAGATTAAGAGATTAAGATATATTTTAAAAGGGTGCAAAACAATGTGTAGTCCATTAAAAAATAATGGTGCAGATCAAGATATACTGATGTAGAAAAGCTTTCAAGACATATTTAAATGAAAAAAGCATATCCCAAAATAAGACGGATGGCTGTGTACATACATAAATACATGTGTATATAAATATATAGAAAATACTTCGAAATATATAGGAAGTGGGATGGTAGGACTAAAGAGGCTCTATGTCATGATGTATTTCTGATATTTGAATCCTGTGAAAATACATTCATGTATTTTCAATAAAAGCAATAACAATGTGGAGTTTAGTTAATAGTAATGTATCAAAGTTGGCTCCTTTGTTCTAACAAATATTCCATAATAGTGTAAGATATTAACAATAACAGAAACTGGATGCAGGGTACACAGGAGTCCTCTGTTCTATCTTTGTAACTTTTCCACAAATCTAAAACTATTCCAAAAGAAAAAAAGTTGTTTTTTTCTTAAAAAGTAACACTATGTACAGCAAAAAACGATCATTGTTTTTAAAAATATGTCCATATATGTATGAATACATTCATTATACCCAAAAATGTTAACAGTGGTTCTCTCCTGAGTGGTAAGATGATGTTTATTTCCTTGTACCTTCTAGATCAGTGGTTCTCAAAGGGTGGTTGCCAGATCAGCTGCAGTAGCAGCAGCATCTGGGAACTTGTTAGAAATGCAAATTCTCAGGCCCCACCCCAGAGTTACTGATCAGACACTCTAGAGGTGGGGCCAGACGATTCTGATGCAGACCCAAGTTTCAGAACACTGTTCTAGATCACAGAAACTGGTTTTGTAACAAGTGCCACTTTTATAGTCATAACAATAGAACAATGAAACTTGAAAAAGGGGTCAGTATGTTGACGGATGAGCAGCATTTTAAGAGCTGACACAGGCCCAAACACAGTACGTGTACCAGGAGGCAGGCGCAGTCTAGTTCCAAGCTCACACTGACCTGTTCTGTCCAGTCCCCAGCTCCAGCTACCGCCAAAGCCAGCTTCCATGGGAGCTTCTGGGGATCCCTACAGTGATAAATCTCAGACAAACAAGTCCGGCATGAGTTGTTTGTTTTTCCTTTTGTTAAAAAAAATATATATATATTGTAAGGGAGAAATAGGTTGGCAGCAGATTATCATCTTCATCTTCAAATGTATGGCCTCCGTCTTAATTTTATATTAACAGCACCAGCCAGGGCATGACAACTAAGAGTTTAAAAAATAAGAGATGCAACCACACAATTTAAAAAGAATCCTAAACCTGGATAGAGTAGCAGCTCAGATGAATGAGGTGCCATGTTAAGTTACAAGCCCTGGCTTTGGGATGGCCGCTCAATGCCCTTCTTTGATCCTGTTCCATGGTCCAGGTAGATTTACAATCCCCAGCTGGCTTCCTCCCCCTCCTACTACATGCTGAGACTCCTTGGACAGTGCAGGATTCCCAGCTACTGTAGAAGACGTGTAGAATTTTTATTTCAGCTCCACTCTCAGAGGCAGTCAAGGGACTGTTTTTGTCTATTAGCAAAACTATGGAAACCTTGGTAGAGAAAAGCATAGGAATCCAACTTTTAAAAAAGCATCACTACGAGCTCTGTGGGGGAGGGGGCGTCCGCCGAAGGAAAACTAAGAAACAGAAAAAACTTTACCACCAACAAGCTGGACGTCCACTCAGAGACCTAATCTGAAAGTCAGCAATTACACAGACGACAGGTGGATAAATCCACAAAGATGGGAAGAAACCAGCGCAAAAAGGCTGAAAACACCCGAAATCAGAATGCCTCTCCTCCTACAGAGGATTGCAGTGCCTCATCACCAATTGAACAAGGCCTGATCGAGAATGAATGTGAGGAATCAACAGAATCAGGCTTCAGAAGGTGGATAATGAGAAACTTCTCTGAGCTAAAAGAACATGTTCTAGCCCAATGCAAGGAAACTAAGAACCTTGAAAAAAGGTTTGACGAAATGTTAACGAGAATGGACAATTTAGAAAGGAATATAAGTGAATTAATGGAGTTGAAAAACACAATACGAGAACTTCACGAAGTATGCACAAGTTTTAACAGTCGAATTGATCAAGCAGAAGAAAGGATTTCAGAGGTCGAAGACCAACTTAACAAAATAAAACGAGAAGACAAGATTAGAGAAAAAGGGTAAAAAGGAATGAGCAAAGTCTCCAAGAAATATGGGACTATGTGAAAAGACCTAATCTACGTTTGATAGGTGTACCTGAATGTGATGAAGAGAATGAATCCAAGCTGGAAAATATTTTTCAGGATATTATCCAGGAAAACTTTCCCAACCTAGCAAGGCAGGACAATACTCAACTCCAGGTAATACAGAGAACACCACAAAGATATTCCTCAAAAAGAGCAACCCCAAGGCACATAATCATTAGATTCACCAGGGTTGAAATGAAGGAGAAAATACTAAGGGCAGCCAGAGAGAAAGGTCAGGTTACCCACAAGGGGGAAGCCTATCAGACTCACAGCAGATCTCTCAGCAGAAACCCTACAAGCCAGAAGAGAGTGGGGGCCACTATTCAACATCCTTAAAGAAAAGAACTTTCAACCCAGAATTTCATATCCAGCCCAACTAAGTTTCATAAGTGAAGGAAAAATAAAATTTTTTACAAACAAGCAAGTACTCAGAGATTTCATCGCCACCAGGCCTGCTTTACAAGAGCTTCTGAAAGAAGCACTATATACAGAAAGGAACAATAAGTATCAGCCATTCCAAAAAACCCACCGGTAAACTGCATCCAGAGCCATCTCACATGCAAGGATATATAGAGACTTAAAACAAAGGGATGGAGGAAGATTTGCCAACCAAATGTAGAGCAAAAAAAAAAAAAAAAAAGCAGGAGTTGCAATTCTCGTCTCTGATACAATAGACTTTACAGTAATAGAAACAAAAAGAGATAAGAAGGACATTGTATAATGGTGGAGGGATCAATGTAATGGGAAGAGCTAACGATCCTAAGTCTATGCGCACCCAACATAGGAGCACCCAGATACATAGGGCAACTTCTTGGTGACTTACAAACAGACTTGGACTCCCACGCAATAATAGTGGGAGACTTTAACACTACATTATCAATATTGGACAGATCAATGAGACAGAAGGTTAACAAGGATACCCGGGACTTGAACTTAGACCTCGAACAAGTAAACTTAACAAACATTTACAGAATTCTCTACTCCAAATCCACAAAACATACATTTTCTTCAGTAACACATCACATCTATTCTAAAAGTGACCACGTGGTTGGGAGTAAATGACTCCCCAGCAATTGCACAGCATTTCATAGGTTTGAATGAAATATTGGTTGGCTGTTTGTTTGTTATTTTCCTCCCTTATTCCTTCCTGTCTCCATTGTATAACACAATTATTAGTATAAAAGAGCTTTTCAATACCCATTTTTAGACTGCATTCTAGCCTGGGCAATAGAGCAAGATTCTCATTCTCTCTCCCTCTTTTCTTCTTCTTTTTCCCTTTCTTTTATTCTCTTTTTCCTTCTTTCTCTCTTTCTCTCTTTTCTTTACTTTCTTTTTCTTTCTAAAAAATAAAAAATTTAAAAATTTAAAAAAAAGCATCACTACTTCTAAAGCCACTTAATTTATTTCTACTCTGTGGATGAAAAAACCAAGGTGGGCTGGAGTACAGCAAATATAAACTGATCAGAAATAACCTACCTACCACCAAGCAGCTACTCAGGGCGCTTCCCGGGCCCAGGAAGCTGGGGCCACATTCCCAGGTGCTCCCAGGAGCCTGCTGCTCTGCCAGGGCAGCCGGCAAGTGGACTTCAGGATCTCAGGAGAGGTGCCAGGCACTAGGAGCTGAAAGGCATCAGGGCTGCCAGCTGATGTACTCCTGGGCAGGGGACATACCTTGTCAAGGCAGGAGACCACACAGGGTGGCATGTTGGGTGAGCATGAGAGCCAGGACACCCAGGCTGAATAGGTAGAGGTGAGAGATGGACCAAGCTGGAAAGGTGGCCAGGGCTCTGGATCTGGGGGAGTAGCTGAGTCAGGTCAGGACTCTCAGCCAGAGAATAAGGAAAATAAAACTGGAGTGCAGAGAGGAGACCATTTTCCCTGATTAGGGACCTATGGCTGAAAGATCTTTGCAAAATCTTAGGAGCACCAGTAAGTGGAGATTCATAATAAAAGCCCCAAGGTGAAAGAAAACTATGGTAGTTGGGAGAGAGTGACCGACTGACTCAGAGAAACCTGTGCCAAGGAGAACATGGAAAGCTTTGCTTCCTAAATTACCCTATGTTCCCTCTGCACCCCTGAGCTCCCCCTCACAGCACAGAGGGCACTAGAAAAGACTGCCAGAGGGGTTCAATATGTCCTAATGGTGACGGATGGGAAGTACAGGCAGCACTTACGGAAGCGAAATCATCATATACTCACCTCTCCCCAACCTCTGGGTCAGTGGAATGGCTGGGAATTTGGGTGGGGGGAGCTACCTAGATAAGACCCTAAGAGACTACCTTGCTGCTAGTGAAAGTTATCCTACTTCAGATTTAAGAAAATGGATTCCATCATAAACCACAGTGAGAGAACTGTAGAGAATAATTTTCTTCAGTCAATAGACGGTGGACTTGAACAAATCAAAGAGAAGATGGGAGGAGGTAGCAGGCTGATCCGAGGTGGATGACCAGATCTGTGTCAGGGATGTTGGTGTGGGCACCCTACCCACACATCACTTCAACAGAGACAGGCCAGCCTCCAAGTGCATAAAGATAGCAGTCTTGACCCCAAGGAGTGGAGCCTAGTGAGGATATTTCAGGCAAAGAACCTGGAATGAGAGAAATGAACTGAGGACATGGGCAGAGCACCCAGAAAGCAAAGCCACAGAACAACAGGACTAAGGGCAGAGAGGGATGCCTGGAAACCTGACAAACGAGCATGCTTCACCACATGGGCACCAGGGTGGGCTGGCCTAATAAGGCCAGAGTGGATCATGTGACTGGGGCACTCACAGTGGGACACAGAACACAAAGAACAGGCACACAGGCAACCTTAAAAACCTTCCACTAAGGGGTCTCTGCGCTTATGTCTCAGATGGAAAGAATCAAGTTATTCTGAAATTCCTTTCTAGAAGAGCCCTTTTGGGAGGAAAAAAAAAAAGGAAAAATCCAGAAACACAGCACATCCAGAAAGTGGAGCAATGCCGGAAGCTTCCAGAAGAAAAGTGAAACTCAGCAGCTTACGCTAAGTGGCTGAATTATAAGCCATGAGGGGGTTGTATTATCGTGCATCTAGTGTACTCTACATTCGAGAGAAGCCCTGGGCAAGCAAATCAAGTAACAGGTGTATAGGATAATCCCAATTATGCAAAACCATGTATGAGTATAGAGAAATGCACAGAAAAGAAAAACTAGAAACCCAGCTCATCCCAGTGGTATCTACAGGAAGAACAGGATGGGAGGGTTTCCCCCTTTTAATCAATATACTTTTTTTTTTTTTTTTTTTTTGAGACAGAGTCTCACTCTGTTGCCGAGGCTAGAGTGCAGTGGCACGATCTCCACTCACTGCAGCCTCCACCTCCCAAGTTCAAGCAATTCCTGTGCCTCAGCCTCCCAAGTAGCTGGGACTACACGTGTCCACCACACCTGGCTAATATTTGTATTTTTAATACAGATGGGGTTTCACCATGTTGGCCAGGCTAGTCTCAAACTCCTGACCTCAAATGATCTGCCTGGGTCAGTCTCCCAAAGTGCTGGGATTACAGGTGTGAGCTATTGCACTCACCCTAATTGAGATATTTTTTCGCTGTTTAGATTTTAATGAGCATGTCTTCGTGCATTACAGGAGTAATTTTTTTCTTTCTTACTTCAACATTCAGGGGAAACGGGAGTAATTCTTTAAGACTTTTTTTTTTGTTTAACAAAATTTAAAACCAAGAGAGCTGAGCGATGGCTATCAATGAATGGCTTTTGATGCCAAGTCTCAATGCACCTCATCAGCTCTTTTCCAAAGGGTATTTGAGAGTAAATAAGAGGCAGAGAGAAACGGCCACTCCAAAGCACTCTATATAGAAACAGGCTAAAATTTTATGGGGCCCTCTAGCCTGAGAAGCTATTAGGCATGACAGCTCCAAAGCAGCTAGGTGGTAAAGAAAGCACTCCAGAGGAGCCACTCAAGAATCTCCAAGATCTTCCCATTTGGAAGCTGGAAAGTACTTTTGTTCTCAGGGTTTAAGTTTCTGGGTCACCCAGCCTTTTGTTAACAACCAAATGAACACATCTGCAGTAGAGCAGTACCCTCTTTGTTCCTCCCCCCAAAATATGAATGACCTGAAGAGCATTAACACATCAGGTCCTTAAGCAGAAAGCACTCAGCTGTGTTTAACTGCACCTCACCATCATTCCATCTCCATGGAGGAACTCTGAGTATCCCAAATAAGAAAAGAGGTACCACTCACCATGCTACAATGAAATAATCACTGCAGCCCTCTTCCCCAGACCCAGGTGAGAGAGAGGGTGGGGGGAGGGGGAGAGGATGTGGGGAGAAGGGAGTGTGGTGGGGGAAAGGGAGAGCATGTGTTGGGGATGGGAGAGCATGTGGGGGGAGAGGGAGAGTGTTTGGGGGAGAGAGGGAGAGTGTGGGGGGAGAGGGAGAGTGTGGGGGGGAGAGGGAGAGTGTAGGGGGGGAGAGGGAGAGTGTGGCGGGGGAGAGGGAGAGTGTGTTAGTGGGAAAGGGAGAATGAGAGGGAGAGTGCTGGGGAGAGATGGAGAGTGTGGAGGGGGGAAGAGAGTGTCTGAGGGGGAGAGGGAGAGTGTGAGGGGGAGAGGGAGAGTGTGGGGGAGAGGGAGAGTGTGTAGTGGAGACGGAGAGTGTGTAGTGGAGACGGAGAGTGTGTAGGGGGGAGAGGGAGACTGTGGGGGGAGAGGGAGAGTGTGTAGGGGAGACGGAGAGTGTAGGGGAGTAGAGGGAAAGTACATGGCGGGGGGCGGGGGTAGGTATGATAGTTTACAAAATATTAAGGAGGCAAACTCTCCGTACCCACAAGGCCGAGAGTTTCTTTGGACATAACCAAGGATCTTCCTTTGATGTGGCCTAATGTCTATTCTCATCCTGTTCTAGCATCTCCTCGGAGGAAAAACAAAGCTCCACTGCCAGAAAATGTTCCAAGTAATTGTTGATAACAGATAATAGCAGAGGAAGCCCTTTGGTTAATGTTTAAACATGGCAGAGGTAACATTAACTCCTTAATCATTATCGTGAGCACCAGGAGACTGGAACTTTAATGCAATGGGGTCAGGGCTCATCAGGAAAACTGACTGCTTCATTCAGGTTCAGGAATGCTCTTTATAAAAAAATCCCAATAACACCCAAAACTGCTTTGAATTACCATATTGCTTAAACTTAAATTGATTCATCCTTCTAAATGTCCTTAAGAAAGAAAAAAAAACTTAAAGTGATTCATTTTTAAACAACTACAATATACAATCCCCCGGTGTTTAAAAGCAGATTCCAATAATTTCCAGAGAAGTTAAGGAGAAGAAAGAGAAGATGATGGTAGAGTTGGGATATAATTGAGATGAATGAGTTAGTTCATGAGTTTAGATGATATTTTTAAAACCACAAGGTATTAAAATACAGGTTTGCTATGAAAGGGAAGTCTGTATTCTAAAATGTCAGATGATGTACTTTGGAAGATTTGGCCATTATCATAGGTGGAACACACACACTTCATCCTAATATAAACCTTGGCAACCTTTGTTTCCATATAATTAGCCATTTAGCTCTTTCATTAAGGTAGAAGAAGGGAGAGGAAGGGGCCATGGGGAAGATGAGAGAGAACAGACAGTATCCCTCAGAGAAGACATGCATTAAAGATTTACTGCTGGTATCGAGAAGGCTACAGAGCTCCTGATGAATCTCTTGTCAGCCTTTTGGCAGAGCTCCTGATGAGCAGACAGACATTTGGTGACTTTCTTCTGTGACAGTTCTTAAGGGGAGGCAACCATGGCCAGTAACACCCACGACAAGGATTCAAGGCAACATGGGTAAGCTCTGCCCAGGCTTTCGGGGTTCCAGTTGCAGAAGCCCACTTTTCTGCCCAGTTTTGCCTCTCAGCTGAGTCAATGCAGGGCAGACTGGCAATGTATCTTAGATCAAGATGAGTAACAGCAAGGTGTTAGATCACAAGGACATGTACACAAAGACCCATGTTGCTGGGTGGCTACTACACTCACACTGCCTGAGATTCTGTACATGCCAACAGGGAGCCCCTCATCAGCAAAATGGACATTCTGCACTCACTCCAAAGGCAGCGGGCACCAGGAAAAGTCAGGATCCCCTCCACTCATGCAGATCACTGATCAAAGATCAAAGAAGCACCCGGTTACATTCTTACTGAAAAAAATTAAGATTTTTTTTTTTTAACCGGGGTGACCTTTGAGATACAGGCCTTATTTTACAGGTGAGGAAACCAAGGCCAGGAGAGGGAACAGCCTCCCCAGCTAAGATAAGCCATCAGCTCTTCCCACCTCCCACTTATCACACAGACCTCTGCTTCAGTGCTTTCAACCTTGGTTACAAACAGGCCCTCAGTGATGACCACAGGTGTGGCTGAACAGGTCCTCTCCATCCTTCAACAGAGTAAGGTTGTTATCTAAGCCTCAGCTACAGGTGCCACATACCATACCTGTCTCTTCCATGGCCTCTGTCCCAAGCTGACCCATGCCTAGTGTTCTCAAGCTGTCTACAGTGATGCATCACTGAGCTCAGCATGTCACCATTACGCCGTCTGCCTTCTCTGTCCATAGAAACCTCACCTGTATTTTGCCATTTGACCAAACTTTAGCTGAGGAAGACCAAAGTTTAGCTGTTACTCACACTCTCTTTACATTTCTAGCCCTGTGGAACTGGGCAGGAAGAGTCCTCCTGATTCTAGGATGACAATGTGCTAGGACCCTGGTTTGTCTAGTACAACACTGGCTCCACAGTGCAGGGGTTTTTGTCTTTTCCACTGCAATATTCTCAGTACCTTATACAGTATCTTGTACTGTAGCATAGATGGACAGACGGATAGGTAGGTGGACAGATGGGTGTGTAGACAGATGGACAGATGGCTGGACAGATGGATGGGGTTCCCTAAAAAAGTAGTAACCTGTTTCCCCCTTTTGTCAAGACAGTAATGCCAGTCTTACAGCAGAATTTCTGCTGTACTGAAAAGAGACTTAGGCCAATAATCCCAGGGTTACAATTTCAGTCTTCTTCAGGTTATACAAGTACTCACAAAGTAACATCTCTACCTGCTGAGCCAAAACTGGGAGATTCTAGCTTCCTTTGGGGGACCCAGGGAGCAAGATCACAAAAAGCAACTGGATCTCCTCCATTTTACACAGGTTGTTTCTCTAACACATGAAGTTACACAACAAGGGTCCTTCAAGGTATGAACATCAGTGCAAGATGCATCTAACCATTCAATGGCACAAGACTAGCAGATAGCTTTAATTTTAGTCAACCTGCTGACAAATCACTGGAAGACAAAAGAGCCATACTGGCAAAAATAAACAGATTTTCTTACTTTCCAGAAGACCCTAAAGTGCTGCACTGAAATGATTACTTTTTTTCCTCCAGGGTGGCACAATCTTCATGACGTCACTCACTTTGTATACAAGTCAAAGCATGGGTAAGGAACTTATGATGAGAACCTTGGCTGCCTCTCATACCCTGGCCAAACCTTTGGTACTCTCACCCACTGCCTGCTCCCTGGGTTTATCACTGAGAAGCCAGTAATCTCCACTCAAACAAAATCTATGACAAAGACCCAGCCATGCAGTGTGCCTCCACCTTCAGCATGCCAGGAGCCCAAACCTATTTCTGCAACAGTGGGTATAGATTTGCACTGAGCAAGGCCCCCTCCAAGGCCCCCTCCAAGGCCCCCTCCATTCCTCTTCTGACCTAGATCTCTCACTGTGAGGCTCAAGTGCTCTGTGCTCAAAGAGCAAAGAATAGCCAACACATTCTCAGAAGTGCACATCTCAGGCTCGGCAATACCCAGCTCATTAATAACATACTAATGTGCCATGGAACATTTATAAAGGCATTTCCTGTTATGTAGCCTGCATGAAACCTGCAGAATAACCTGCTCCATAGTCAAGACAAGCATTACTATCATTCCCATTTAACAGATAAGCAACCTGAGGCTTGTGGCTACTGAAGGGCTTATCCCGAAACCATAGAGAAAGCCACAGAACCGTGGCTTGAACCCAATCTTCCAACTCCCAAATCGGAACTATCCTCTGGGGGCCTTTCCATGAACTTCAGAATATTGCAGGGGCTATTAGCAGACCTGTAACTTCAACCTGCATGCACTGTAGACTCCTGGCTGGGAAACTACTCTCTAGTACCACCACATACCACTGCTGCCACCAGCTGAAGTATGTGCATTTCTAGATCTGTTTATACAGATTCACCTCCTAATTATGTAACTGAATTTAATATTAAACAATGCAAAATACATAATTTTATTCTATGAAAACTAAGTTGAATATACTTTGGAAAGAAAGATTAAATGACGGCAAATAACTGCAAAAACAAACCAACAAAAGCAAAATTGAAGACAAGAAAAAAAGCAAAATTCTAGATAGCTCCTGATAGCTTTACAAGTATCTATATTTGCTCTGCTTTGAAAAAACAAAAACCCCAACAGAAATGTACATTTTCATTTTTTCCTTTTTAAATTTTTTATTTCTATTTTTTATTAACAGAGAGAAATGCTGTAAATGATACATCAATGTTGAGGTTAATGACAGACTCAAAGGAGTGCAAATCTGTGGTCCTATGCACAAAGGCCTGAGCTTGAATGTCCTTTTATAAGCTTTAATTGAAACTTAATTTCAAATGATGATTCTTTTTAAATCATTCCCTGCTTCAACTTAACTGACCTTTTTCAATTACCCAACCACCTACAGGTCCCAACAGTATCAGATAACAAGGCTTCCGCTAAAGTGTGAAAATCATGAAAAGGCACACACACAGTTGTCATCTGCCAACTGATTTCAATCCCTTGGCCAGTGTACATCTAGACACTTCTGGGTTTTCAAATTGGGACAGGGCTTCTTAACAAAGAAAATGTCCCTCCGCAGAAATTGGTAACACCGTCACTTTCAACTCAAGTTAGTCTAAAGAATTTCTAGAATAGTTCTTAACTGAGGTCAATTTTGCCCCTCCCTGCCCTCAACCAGGGACATCTGACAGTGTCTAGAGACATTTCTAGTGGTCATAACTTGGGAGGAGGTTTTGCTACTGACATCCTGTGGGTAGAGGCCTGGGATGTGGCTCAGTATCCTACAATGCTCAGGACAGGAGCCACAACAAAAAATTACCCAGTTCCAAATGGCATCAGTGCCAAGGTGGAGAAACTTCGTCTACAGTAAGGAAAAAGGAATCCCAAGACCTACAGACACTGTTATATCATCAATAAAGTCAGCTTTTGAACAAACAAAAGCAATCGCTGATTTCTTTCCTCTTGTTTCAAACATTACTCAAAGGCCACTGGCTTCCTGGTATTCTTAATAAAACTCCAAATCTCTCAGCAAGAACTTTCAAAGACCACAATTTGTGCTTATGTGGTGAAACGGCACCACAGTCTTGATCAGTGTTCTTTTTTTATCTCATGGATTGTTAGAAAAGTGAACTAAAGAATATCTGTCCAAAGCTTCATTTTTAAAGAAAAGAGAAATGAAAAAGAAATTGGTTTGGTTTACTGTGGTAGTAGAACTGTGAGAGAAATTTTTTAAATATCTTATGGGAACCTTGCATGGGCCCTGAATTTTTTAAAATCAGCTATAAAAGGAATTTCCAGAACAATTAGAGAAATTTAAATATTTCAAGTTCTGAGGTGTAATAATGGCACAGCAGTTAGGGGTATGTCCTTGGTCTTAGCAGATGTATGTACGTTGGAGTTTAAGGGGTAAAATGTAATGATGTTGGCAACTTTCAAATAGTCTAGCCTAAAAAGGCAGTTTTAAAAAGTGAGTATAGCAAGGGCTCACCCCTGTAATCCCAGCACTTTGGGGGGGCCAAGACAGGCAGATCACCTGAGGTTGGGAGTTTGAGACCAGCCTGACCAACATGGAGAAACCCCATCTCTACTAAAAATACAAAATTAGCTGGACATGGTGGCACATGCCCACCTGAAAATTCTAGTCAGTTGCAGCATTCCTGCCCTACCATGGATCCACCAGGCCAGTAGCAGTCCCAGCTACTCGGGAGGCTGAGGCAGGAGAATCACTTGAACCTGGGACATGGAGGTTGTGGTGAGCTGAGATTGCGCCACTGCCCTCCAGCCTGGGCAACAAGAGCAAAACTTGTTCAAAAAAAAAGAAAGAAAAGAAAAAGTGAGTAAAAAGGTGGGTAAAAAAAGAAAATCAAAACTAAGTGTATGTAAGAGAGAACACAAATCGAGAGAGTGTTAACATTTTGCCACACACAACCATTCATTCAACTTTTCTGTGGGTTTAAAAACTTTAAAAATAAAATTTAAAAAAGATTGGGCAAAAATTAAATACAGACCAAAAGGGAAGGTTGGGAGACACCAACTTGCAATTATCACTGGCTCTAGACTACAAAAAATGGTCTCTCAACAGAATCAAACTGGAGATGGCGGTCTTGTTGGGTTCATTATTTAATGCCTGTGCAGCTGCCTTCTACAGCTACAGTAAAATACAATAGGCACACACTGGCACAAAAGGCACAGTCAGCAGACCCCCTACCCAAGTAGCTCAAGTCACAGAGCTCTTGGCATCCTGGAAGCCATGGGAGCCCACTGCAAAGTCAGGTAATGCTTCTAAGGATGCACGCTCATGCACACACACATACAGACACACATACACACCCAGCAAAAGAGAAATCTATCTGAGCTCAAACCCCATAAGCAGGGAAGCCACAGGTTGGAATTAAAATATACTGCCATGTGATAAAGAGCTTATCTAGTCTACGACTCTAGTCTGTTCTAAGAATCAGGTTAGCTTGTAGACCTGTCCAGCTCCTGTTCACAACAATGAAGGTGATGAATGCTGCTTCTACTCTGAAAGACTTTACATACACATACATATACACACATACAAACACACACACAATCACAGATCAGTTTGTTTTGGAGGGGGGATACAAAGCAAAGCAACAGAACAGTTCATAGAAAGCCAGTATAAGTGCAACAAGTTGTAGCTCATCTTAACTTTGCAAAACATACTCATTTAATATTCTAGGCTTCTCGGATCCTTTGAGTAGGTTTACAAGTGAGAACTAAAGCCTTTCTATGAAAGGGTCAACATTTCAGATAAGCTGACTTTGTCGTCCAATGGAATGCCCCCACCAGCTAAAACTCAAGTTTACATTGATAATCTCAAGAAAAGTAACTTTATTCTTTTTTTTTTTCCTAGATGAAGTCTCATTCTGTCGCCCAGGCTAGAGTGCAGTGGCATGATCTTGGCTCAATGCAACCTCTGCCCCCCGGGTTCAAGCGATTCTCCTACCTCAGCCTCTCAAGTAGCTGGGAGTACAGGTATGCACCACCACACCCAGCTAATTTTTGTATTTTTAGTAGAGACAGACAGGGTATCACCATGTTGGCCAGGCTGGTCTCAAACTCCTGACCCCAAGTGATCCTCCCGCCTCAGCCTACCAAAGTATTTGAATTACAGGTGTAAGGCACTACGCCCATCCACTTGTTTTATTCACTTTTTTTTTCTTCTTTTTGAGATCGAGTTTCACTCTTTGTAGCCCAGGCTGGAGTGCAGTGGTGCGATCTCGGCTCACTGCAATTTCCAACTCCCGGGTTCAAGAGATTCTCCTGCCTCAGCCTCCCAAGTAGCTGAGACTACAGGTATGCGCCGCCATGCCTAGCTAATTTTTGTATTTTTAGTAGAGACAGGTTTTCACCGGCCAGGCTGGTCTCAAACTCCTAATCTCAGGGGATCTGCCCTCCTCAGCCTCCAAAAGTCTGGGATTACTGGCGTGAGCCACAGCACCTGGCCCATTTTATTCACTTTAAAAAATAAAATTAAGGCTAGTCCGAAGGTAGTTGAGTTATCTCAATTGATTGTTCACAGTTAGTTACAGATCGAACTCCTTGTTCTACTCTTTTCCCCCTTCTCACTACTGCACTTGACTAGTCTTTAAAAAAAAAAAAAAAAAAAAGCCAGGCACAATGGCATGCCTACAATCCCAGCTGGAATTAAAATATGCTGGAATTACTGGGGAGACTGAGGTGGAAGGATCACTTGACCCCAGGAGTTCGAGATCAGCCTAGGTAACACAGAAAGCCCCCCCCCCCCCACCCCCACCATCTCTTTAAAAAAATCAATCAATAAAAAAACAAAATACTGTTTAGACTAGAGATTTTTTTCAAACCAATTTGTTTAAAACCCAGAAGTTCCACCCAGGTGGCTAGCTCCATGCTCTACAGTAGCGCCCCCCACTCCATTTGCGCAAAAAGGTACAGTCTCTGAATGTGCACATGCTCACAGTAGCCACAAGGCCACAGCACTAGAAGGCAAAGAGAGGGACAAGATGAAGGAGCGGCAGTAGGCTTTAGGAAATGTGAGAGGGCAAGTCATTCAAATACAACAGAGTCTCCACAGCAAACTCCATGCCCCAGGTGAGACCTCCAGGCATTGCAACTTCCTGGGTTCTCCACAGAGTGTCTGAATAAAGAAGTAAGATCTCTACATCTATTCCCAGCCAAGGGATGGGATGAGTGTGGGGGACGGGGGTGGATAGGGAGAGAAGGGGGAGACCTGGATCTAAAAGTGGTAGAACCGAATTTAAAAGGAAACCTTACATACTCTGTCATATCTATTAAAACATCTCAGCCCCCATGTGCTTGGTTGTCAAATATTAAACACCCATCATAAGGAAGGACAATCACCTGTGCTCAGGAAGTTGAGGCTGCAGTGAGTCATGATTGCTCCATTGAACTCCAGTCTGAGCAACAGAATAAAACCTTCTCTCAAAAACCCATCACATGCACAGATAGATAAAAATGTGAGAAAGCAAGTATACAAGTATAGTAAAATGTTAATGGTAGAATATAGGTAGTGGGTATATGGGTGTTGACTGCAAAACTCTCCCTTTTCCTGCATGTCTGAAATGTTTCACAATATTGGGGGATGCTTTTATAGAAGATGGGGGAAACCTGGTTTGTAGTTTAAAAAGGAAGGAAAAAACCTTCCAGTCTTGCCTTCCAGGAGTTTACAGACAATTCAACGTGCATGGGTAGAGGTATCACAGGGCCAGAGAAGGGGACACCTCCCTTAGGATACAGTCTAGAATGACACTTTAGCTGGAGTAACAAAAGAACCCAACAGAAACAGGTTTGTGGAGAGAAGAGAAATCTGGTTTTACACATGCTGGGTTTGGTTGGGACACCTGTAAGATGCTGAAGTGGGCTTTAGTCACCATGACCTTAAATTGAGTAGTGCCTCAGACCCCACTGACCCTGAATTCTGATGTAGGGAAGATCTTGGGAAGGAAATCAACATCCAACAAGCTGGTTCAGTTTGGCAGCCTTCTTCATCTATCAGTCAGCAAGACATACGAAGCAAGAAAACAGAATATGACCATGATTTCACTCGTGGAGGTATGTATGGTTACAGGATTTCACTGATTTGTGTACTGATCAACCACTAAAGGCAGGGATACCAGCTTAATTGGGAACACCCAGAAAAATCAGCCACATGTCTATGATTTTTATAGAGACTGGGAGAATATTCAGGCTAGGAGTGGTGGTGATCCTGGCACTCAGACATATTCTTGAAGACCCCTCTCTCCTTCCACCAGGATGAGATCTGCCTGCCAGCCTTAAGCTTCCTTTCTAGACCCAAGGAAAGACTGACCAAAGGCAGCCATCTTACCTACTTTTTAAAAATTATTATTATTATTGCCATTATTATTATTATTATTATTATTTAGAGACAAGGTCTTGCTTTGTTGCCCAGGCTAGAATACAGTGATGAAATCATAGTTCACTGTAGTCTCGAACTTGTGGGCTCAAGTGATACTCCCACCTCAGCCTCCCAAGTAGCCAGGACTATACGCACACACCACCACACCCAGTTAAATTTTTTTAAGAAACAGGGTCTCACTGTGTTGCCCCAGCTGGTCCTGAACTCCTGAGCTCAAGCAATCCTCTCACTTAGCCTCCCAAAGCGCTGAGATTACAGGAGTGAGCCACCATGCCCTGGCAGCTTACCTACTTTTTGATCTGAATTCCCAGCTGGTTTACCAGGTGTTCGAAAGCCTGACAATCCCACCAGAGGAAAGTACTTTCAGTATTTCAGGAAAGTCATCTGGAAACAAGCCTGACTATCCTGAAAAAGGGAGAAAAAATGAACGACTCAACAGAAACAGGTTGTCTTTCATGGAAAATCTGCAAGCCCACCTGAAAATTCTAGTCACTTGCAGCACTCCCGCCCTACCATGGACCCACCAGGCCAGAGTGGAGCCCTCCAGATGCTGCGTGCCCTCTGCAGCACATGCTTCATTCACCTCGCTAAACAAACAAGGGGTGTCTTTGTTTAAATTTAAAAAAAGAACCTGTCTCACAGGCTACGATTACATCAGCAGAGAGCTCTCATTCTCGGCATCAATCCGGGCTGCTCCACCAGCTTTGAAGCGCCCCGGTGCGCGGCGCCTTTGATCTTGTGGTTCCCGCCCGGGGCAAAGCCGATACCATCACGGCGCCCACTGCAGGATCTGAGATCTTCATGATTACCCAGCCAGCGCAGAGCC
The DNA here is from genome assembly GCA_036589455.1 of Ateles fusciceps. Classification (NCBI taxonomy): domain Eukaryota; kingdom Metazoa; phylum Chordata; class Mammalia; order Primates; family Atelidae; genus Ateles; species Ateles fusciceps. The sequence goes on along the minus strand of JAZHEH010000517.1, from coordinate 6,269,475 downwards.
ATGGCCTCGCCCGCTCATCCCCCACCCGCTTGGGCTCCACCCCAGACCCAGCCTCCAGACCTGGCTGCCAGTACATGGGCAGCCAAACACATACACTAGCTCTTAAGGAGTGTGGGGCTGCCCTTTGGGAGGTGACATCACTAACAACATTTGTGGGAATAGCCTTGGGATCATGTTTTTTAAAAAGAAGCTTCTACAGATATTTTAGAAATATTTACGGGGTAAAAAATGATATGGCTGGCTTTGCTTCAAAATAACAGGGGTGGTGTGGGGGTGTAAGTGAAACAAGTGGGGCTAGGCATTGACAACTATTTCGGGTGATGGTGAGTATATGGAGGGGATGGCGTGTACATAACATGCTCTATTGGAGTCTACATGTAACATTTCCTATAATAAGAGCTTGAAAAAAAGGAACCTCTAACCCTTTACTATTTTTAAAGTTTATTCCTCACTGACTTTTAAGAAGGAAAAAAAGCCTTTTGAGATAGGTGGGTGGGAGGGTAGATCACATCTCACTTTTCTAATGTGCCCTGCTCACTGGAGCTTCCAGCAGGTGCAGGCCACAGACGCAGCTTCTCCAGTACAATCCCTGCATAGGTAGGGGCATTAGCGGCACCTCTATCAGATCTTCACCAGTTTTGGGATATAGAGTCCATTTCTCCAGAAAAATACCCATGAACACACCAGACTGGCAGGAAATATAAGAACCTACTTTCAAAATCCATTACTTACAAAAATCAGATTAGAAATGGCCCCTGGAGTAAGCACTCCAGGTTGCTCCATTTTATCAACTCCTTTCCTTCAAGAACTACAGGCACTTGATGAGCCACTGAACTCCCAACACCAACATATGGGGCCATCACAGGGCACAGCACATCCCTGGGCTATGTCACAAGGCCAATTTTTCTCCTTACTGAATATATGGCCTTGGATAAGTCGTCTAACTTCAAGCCAGTTTCCACATTTTAAAAACGAAGTACTTACTATTCATGCTGCCCCTGTGTCTTTACACCTCTTCTGCTACACATTTAACTTGGGAGTAACAAAGGGGAAAAAATGCCAAGAAGGAAAAGGGTATATGGGGGACACGAGCATGATTCTACCCACAGCCGTGGCGGAGTATGTTTAAGAACACAATTGTAATCCTGCTCACAGCGCCAAAAAAAAAAAAAAGAACACAATTGTAACAGTGTGAACAGGGATCCAATAAATTACTTGGAGAAAAAGTTGTAAGAACAACAAAGTAAAAAAGTAAACAAGCATCTAGGGTGCTACACAGCAGCAACAGCAAATTTTAAATAACATGCATTTATTTACTTTCATCTTAAAGGGGTCTAGGTCAAAAATCTCACTATAAACTGTTTGCCAGCAAAACTGCATAAATAAAAACAAACAAACAAAAAAAAAAACTATAATTCCCTGGTTCATTCAAGTAACCTAATTTAAAGTACAGGTTAAGTATCCTTAACGGAAAAACCCGAAATCCAAAAGGCTTCCAAATCTGAAGCTTTCTGAGCACCAACATGATACCACAAGTGGAAATTCCACACATAAGTACTTAACGGGAACTTTGTTTCATACACAAAATTATTTAAAATACTGTATAAAATTACCTTCAGGCTATGTGAATAAGATGTATATGAAACAAATGAATTTCATGTTTAGACTTGGGTCTCATCTCCAAGATATTTCATTATGTATATGCAAATATTCCAAAATCCGAAACACTTCTGGTCCCAAGCATTTTGGATAAGAGATACTCAACCTATATATTAATCCTAACATAGTACAGATCCTATTTAAAAAGTATCTCTAGTTCATCATTTTATTCCTTTTTGGGGAAACTCATTTCTTCCATTCTTGTTAACAGTTAGAAAGATGATAGCATTTCAGTCCCAGATCTTTGCACAGCATCCAACCTAGGCCCTAAGGAATGCTAAGGGGGGAATACGAAGCAGTTCAGAGGAGAATACAAAGCAGTACAGAAGGTATGCCACTGACCTCTGTGAGCTTACAATCTAGTTATGGAGACAGACACACCTACAAATTAAACAACACAAAATAATATTAAGTGTCAAATGAGTGGCCAGACCAGATTGTTTCAGATTCAGAGGCAGCAGAGACAACTGGGTGCTGCATTACTCCAGTAGAGCTTACTGGAGGCAGCAGCCTTGAAAGATGGACAGAATGTGGGCAAAGATGTAAATAAAGGCCAAAGCCTGTTAGGAGGAGCCCTTTGACTAGAGGCAAGGGGCTCTGTGGTTGGATGCCAAACTGCAAAGATACACTGGGCACAAAATGTCAAGGGCTTTAGAATTTTAGGGGAAGGCGGGGTTAGACTCCATCCTACAAGCAGTAAAAAGCTCTCAAAGATTTGTGAAGGGGGAGCACGGCATCTGGCAGCCGAGTAGCAGAAGGGGGGAGAGGAGGTGTGGGGCCCTAAGTGAAACAGACCACTAGGGGTGGGGGGTTTCCACTTAAAAGAGAAATAACTACCCCTCAATGAACCGGAGGGAACCATGTGCTCATGCTACCAGTTGTGGTTTGGTGAGGGTTTTTTAAACAATGGGGCGAAGATCAAAAGAAACTGTTTGCAAATGAGAGCCCTCCTACTCCTCTGACTGGTCACTTCTATTCCTTTCATCTTCCCTCCTGTTTGAAATTCAGGTGAAAAAGAGAAGCATGTGGCCAGTGGGCTGGGAACCTGCCAGCCTGGCCCTGCGTCTAGCCCCATGTGTGACTGGGGGCAAATCACTCAAACTTTCCCAGGCCTTGGTTTCCCCCGTGAACTGAGGAGGGTCAAGCACAGGATCTCAAGCCCCTTGAAGTAAGTGCCAAGTCTGGTTCTAGGCTGGGGAAAGACCAAAGCCTACAGCTAAGGATTTCAAGGGGTTCAGGCTGCCCATCAATCCCCAACACCAAGACCTTCAACAGTGACAAAGCTGCAGTTACAGAGCCAGGCAACCATCTTCCCTCCTTTCTAATGAGGCAAAAAGGCATCACTGTTGTAAAAATAACACAGAGAATGAGAAATAAGAAAAGCTTCTTTTCAGTAACCACAAGGCAAAACACACTCTCATGTACTGAAATATAACTGATCAGTAAGAGTCCACTGGCCGGGCGCGGTGGCTCACGCCTGTAAATCTCAGCACTTTGGGAGCCCGAGGCGGGTGGATCACTTGAGGTCAGGAGTTTGAGACCAGCCTGGCCAACATGGTGAAACCCTGTCTCTACTAAAAATACGAAAATTAGCCAGGTGTGGTGGCGGGCGCCTGTAATCCCAGCTACTCTGGAGGCTGAGGCATGAGAATCATTTGAACCCAGGAGGCAGAGCAGTGAGCCAAGATTGCGCCACTGTACTCCATCCTGGGCGACAGAGTGAGACTCTGTCTCAAAACAAAAAAATAAAATAGGCCGGGTGCGGTGGCTCACGCCTATAATCCCAGCACTTTGGGAGGCCAAGGCAGGTGGATCCCCCAAGGTCAGGAGTTCAAGACCAGCCTGGCCAACACGGTGAAACCCTGTCTCTACTAAAAAAGATACAAAAAATAGCTGCACGTGGTGGTGGGCACCTGTAATCCCAGCTACTCAGAGGCTGAGACACAAGAATCGCTTGAACCTGGGAGACGGAGATTGCAATGAGCCGAAATTGCACCATTGCACTCCAGCCTGGGCAACAAGAGCAAAACTCCAACTCAAAAATTAAAATAAAATAAAGAGTCCACTGATTAACATAACATGGGTCAAAACAGCCAGAATGAACAGAGTTCAATGTTCTACCTCTTTCCCTAAAAACAGCTTCTGACCAGGTTTGGGGCACAGAATTAAATTTCACCCTCCATCACTCATTTTAACTTATATCTATTAAGAGTAAAGGGGCTAAAAGCCTAACCAGGTCTGTATTTCCATACCTGTATCAGTAGGTAAGAGGACCTTGGATAAGTCATTTCACTTTTTCCAGCCTCCCTTTACTCATCTATATAACGAGGATAAGAGCAGCTGCCAACATAGGGCTGTTCCGAGGACTAAATGAGATCATTAATGTTGGGTGTTTAACACAATGCCTGGCAAAAGCCAACAATAAATGTTAGCTCTACGGTATTATTTTAGACCTAAGGGACATTTCTGTCTAACGGAGATAGGAAGTAGTGTAATAAGATGTAAGAAATCCATATGAAGGCATTTTCCAGGAAAGAAGGGACTACAAACCCTGGTTCGGAAAGAACTTGTGTGGCCCCCTCTGTGGGTAGAAACAGGTTGGCATTCTTCTCTAGAAAATAACAGCTGCCTCTCCTCCCATCTCGCCCTAACCCCTCCTTGGCTGCAAATACTCAAGGATTAAGAAGACATTCAAGCTTTGTTCCGTCTCATTTCTGCTCTGGCATTCTTCTCTTTGGCTTCTTTATCCTAAATGCCATTTCTGCTCAACAGCAGGCCTTATATTAGAGAAGTGTCTTGCACTTTCTCAAGGTGCCCCAATCCTGTATTTCCACCAGCTCCACTTTACTGATGGGAAACCCAAAGTTAAGAGAAATCAGCACGATTGATTCCGAGCCTGGTGCTGTTTTAGGCTGCTGTGCTTTGACCTGAATCAGAGACAGGATCAGTGGCAGCTTTCCTACCCTAGTAGGGAACAAGAACAGAGCCGGCCGCTTTAGGACCAAGTGGAAACACTGCAGCTTCTCATGTACCCCAGGATACCACCCCCCACTTGGAGCCACCCCAGGGAAAAGTGCCTTCAAAGGGATTCCAGCCACCAGGCAAGCTTGGTGGCTGCATTCTATCTCTCTTGAGGAGAAATACTCCTTTTGTGGAGACCTTACACATACACACACACATACACATACAACACACACACACATGCACACCGCAGACACACATACACATGCACCCACACACGCACACGCTAGCTGCAACTAGGCTCCAAGCTGTAACTATGTGAGGAGAACCACTCAGTCCTATAGATTACAAGGCAGGCTATGGATCTCAGTCACCCAGCAAACTCCCTGGAAGAGAAGTGCATTCAAGCCCCACTCCAGGTTTTATTCTTCACCAGGTTTTACCCTTCACCGCTTCTCCTAACACTTCAAAGGAAGTATTTTTGTACAGCCCAGGGAGGAGTGTAAACTGGCCAGCTGCTTCCAAAGCAGAGAAGTTAACCCTAAAAGGGTTGCTGGGCTGGCAGGGCAGGGGGAAGGCAAACAAGGTCGTGGGGGAGTTGGGCGTTTGAGTCCCCCACAGTTCGGCAGGCCTGCCCTTTCAGTCCACACCAAGGGCACGGCTCTTAAACCACTACAGAAAGGCAGGACTTCAGTTCCTCTAAGCACGCAAACAGCTAGTTATAAATACCCTCCCAGGCTAGAGGTTCAAAGGATCCAGCAGTTAGCACTTCAATGGAAACTCCAGCTAACAGAACAGTCCTCTTCAGCACTGCTCACTGTTCAGTCCAGGCAAAGAACTGAAGAACCCAAAAGCTACCACCACAAAACCTATCCCCAAAAGTCCAACTTGGCTTGGTGGCCAGGGGACAACACACCCTCAGCAGTGTTCTAATGACTAAGCCTGCTCTAAACAGTGCCCTGTGGAGGGGGCCTCCCTCACTGTGTACTCTGAATGGCAGGCCAGGAGATCTTTTCCAAGGGGCAGCTGAGGGAAGATAAAGACCCTAGGCCCTTTTGGCCTTCTTAAAAGCTTTTTTTCTTTTAAAGAGGTGGGGGTCTCACTATCGCCCAGGCTGGATTCAAACTCATGGGCTCAAAGGTTCCTCCCACATCAGCCTTGCAGGTAGCTGGGACTATAGGTGCTCAGCTGTAAGAGCTTTTATATACCCTTCAAATTCTTCACCCTACAGAGAGTATAAGTTACCCAAATTTAGATTCAACATTCTTCAGTTACCTTGTTGAAATGGGGGGGATCCTTCCTAGTAAAATTAGTGGACATTACACAGGACACTCCCCAGCTCACCAGTGATGCAGCAAACTTCTGTGCACAGATGGCTGACAACACAGCCACCTGGGGAGTTGGCAGTTAGATCAGAATGGGCTTCTCTCAAGAGCACACTACTTAGGTGTCTTTTGTGTTTTTTTTTTCCCCAACCACTCCATTGCAAAGGACATGGACTGTACTAGAACCCCTGGCAATAGGCAGGCCTTAGTTTGCTGTGGGAGTGCCAGGTAAGGACCTGGAAGCATTCAGGTGGGGGCTGAGTTCCTGCCACCTGGCCGACACTTCTAGGCAATCACACAGTGGCAGGCAGATGAGTGTTCTCCCCATCCACTGGCAAGGGCATCCTATAATTTACTGACACTGAAAAGTATGCTATAAATAGTTGGTGTTTTTAATGTTGTCGGGCCTCCAGAATAGAGAGGGCCTAACAGCTGTGTGGGGCCAGGGCTCTAGGCATCTAAAGGCTACAATTTGGAAATCCTGCGCGGTACAGTCAAAGCATCTTCAAAGAAAGGAACTCCAAGAGCATCACACTCCATCTAAAGAGACTAAGGTAAGGAGAGAAAGCCTGTGGAAACTATCAATCAGGACTTACAGACCACAGTTTAGCAGAAGAGTGAACAGCACTGAGGGTCTCTTTGTGGAAAGCTCTACAATTCAAAAGCAAAAGGGACAGCAGCCAGAATAACCCCTAAACCCCAAGCTGCCATTTCTACCAAAGACACAACAGGATGCTCCTGATTGAATAAACACAAGATGATTAAGAGGATGCCTTTAGTCATTCAACAATTTTTTTTTTAACCTTCACTCTGCTAAGTGCTGAAAATGCAAAGAACTAAACAGATGAGCTTTTTTGACACAAGTTTTGGTGCAGAAAGGCAACAAAGAGTAAACAATTTCCAAAAGTGAAGAGGATATCTAATAATTTTAAATCTAATTATACTACAGGTTGGCATGAGACTAAGAACCTAAAATGAGTTATACTCCAGTGACTGAGTTACTTCTAGGCTCTTCAGACAGCAATTACATTTAAAAAATAAAAATCTCAGCCAGGTATGGTGGCTCATGCCTATAATCCCAGCACTTTGGGAGGCTGACGCTGAGGCTGATCCCTTGAGTCCAAGAGTTCAAGACCAACCTGGGCAACCTAGCGAGACCTCACCTTTACAAAAAAAATACGCAAAACCAGGCATAGTGGCACCTGCCTGTAGTCCCAGCTACTCGGGAGGCTAAGATGGAAGAATTGCTTGAGCCCAGGAGGTGGAGGCTGCAGTGAGCCATGATCGTACCACTGTACTCCAGCCTGGGCAACAAAGCAAGACCCTGTCTCCAAAAAATTTAATTTAATTTAAAAAAATTAAAATCTCTATATTCATTTATTCTTTTGAACTAACCCTCCCAACTAGGTTTCCTACAACTAAAAAAGTATGAAGGAAGCGAGGAAAAGTGGTGGAGAAACTTAGACCTTGAGCATTTATTAACTCTAACATAAATGCTTAAGTCAAAAGAAGACATAGAGTTAGCACTGGATGCATGGACTGGGGTGGGGTACAGGGGGTGGTGCCCATGCACATGTGTCAGTGGTCAGACCTATTCAGGCAAAATTAAAGATAAATATCTAAAAGTTGCTACTGAAACTTTACAGGCTGATTTTCAGCCTTTTAATCTTTGTCAGATATCATTAAAATTGTTTGGCAGGGCAAACATTAGAATGAATTCTATCTATAATATCACGAGTAGTCCAAGGTGTTCCACTTTGTCCCTCCAAAACTAAAGCAAGTCCAGAAGATTCCAAGATTATGAGGGACTTCAAAACCATCTCATATGAAGAACGAAAAGAACTGGCAGTTCTCAGCCAGGAAAAAAACAATTTTACTGGTTTTACTGGTGGCTGGGGGAAAGTGACAAGATAACCACCTTCAAAAATCTGGAGGGCCATCATGTATTAATGGCTCTGTGTGATGGGCAGAGTTCTGTCTCTCAAAAATTGACATGTTAAGGTCCTAACCCCCAGTACCTCAAAATGTGACTATCTGGAGACAGGGTCTTTAAAGAGGTGACCAAGTTAAAGCAAGGTAGTATTTAGGTGGGACCTAATACAATATGATTGGTGTACTTAAAAGAAGAAATTTGGACACAGTTACAGATGGCAGGCCACATGAAAACACAGAAAAACCATCACTTTATATACCAAGGAGAGAGGCCTCACAAGAAATCAACCCTGCCATCACCTTGATTCTGGACTTCCAGCCTCCAGAATCATGAGAAAATATGTCTGTCATTTAAGCCACCTAGACAGTGGTGCTTTGTTATGGCAACCAAAGGACACTTAATATACTCTAGAAGGCAGAACCAGAACCAAGGAGCAGAAGAAGTTTGGTTCAGTGAAAGGAAGACACAATTTCTGATAATCAGCATCTGCAAAAAGAGAATGCCTCCCCTTTGGGGTTGGGGGGCATGGCAGGGGATGGGTCCTGAACTCAAGCTGAGCCCTACCCTTAATGCACAGCAGAGCCTGGGGCCTCATCGAAAGCTACTGAGGCAAATGGCTGCATGTCCCAGGCTAGACAGAGCTCAGCTGCCAATAATATCCACCAGGTAGGTCAACTTTAATTTTTTTTTTGAGACGGAGTTTCACTCTTCGTTGCCCAAGCTGGAGTGCAATGGCACGATCTCAGCTCACTGCAACCTCCGCATCCCAGGCTTAAGCAATTCACCTGCATCAGCCTCCCAAGTAGCTGGGATTATAGGCATGCACCACCACATCTGGCTATTTTTGTATTTTTAGTAGAGACCGAGTTTCACCATGTTGGTCAGGCTGGTCTTGAACTCCTGACTTCAAGTGATCCGCTCACCTTGGCCTCTCAAAGTGCTGGGATTACAGGCATGAGCCACCATGCCTGGCCTCCAATTTTTAAAGTTAAAAAAAAAAAAAAAGCTCTAAGTCAATAGTCTGTGAAATACGACATATACCTGGAGAAGAATTTAAACTCCTCATCTCAGTTTCCTCTTAGCACCTCAATGGGGGGGATATCTCAGCCGTGCTCATGTCACACACATCCCTCCTATGGGCAACTAGAGTCAGCAGAGCCTATTTACTCTTTCCTGCACTAACTAAGGTAAACTAACCTGGAAAATGCACATCCATTCAACTCAACCCAGCACCTCCAATGCAACAGGTCTCCAAAACCAGACAGCCAAACTCAAGACCTAATAGTCGTGGAGGGTGGCTACCCCCAAATCCAAGATTGCCAAACCAGCAGAGGGGGCCTGCAGATCAGCCAGAGGGAGTTCCCCTTCCAGAAGAAGTCAAATGTTCCCCAGTACTTTGGGTCTTTTGAGAAAAAGGAGTTCTGGGATCAAATACATTTGGGAAGTACCAGAGGGAGTTCTTATCACGCATTTCATCCAACTCTAAAATGTCTACTTCATGGGGAGTCTAAGATTTAGATTTTTACACATAGTACATCTGTTACACACAGAGGCGGAGTGAACAAAGAGGCATTTAGGACTGCAGGGGTCAGGGGGACTCCTCTATCTTAATCTGCCTGCCATCACAGTCCCCACAGCTTGGTAAGTAAAGTCACAATAAAGGCTGTTCCTGCTTCCTGCAGCCCTCACCTGCCTACAAGACAGGCTACAAAATACCTACAAGACAGGCTGCTTGGAGCTGGACTCACTTTGATATGATTTCATACCCACTTGGATGCTAGTACCATTTAACTCCTTCGTGAATTTTCCCATTCCAATAGAAATTAAATTCCTGAAAGAGAAGCACTCTTTCTCGGTTCTTTTATACTACAACTCCCTGTACCCCATCACCCAATTAGAAGACCACAAATCAAAGCTGCAATGGAAGAAATAGTCCTATCACAGTTCAAAGGTGCTCAGGCTATTCATTCTAGGTGGTGATGACTATATCCCAGGGCCCTGTGGAAAGCTGGAAGTTAACATGGTGTTGGCCTTCCATCCTCATAATCTAACAGGACACCAACTGAACCAGTGCAGACCCTAAACCAACCTAATACTGGCAACCTGCTACTCCATGTCCCCTAGCACCTTGAGTCCTTTGTGAAAATTCTGTGATAATGTATATTTCGGAAGTACCAGATTAAATAAACTGAAAGACTGCTCTTCAACAGAATTTCTCAGAGCCATTAATTCACTACTGTGCAGAATATATCTCTAAGAGAAAACTAGGATAAACAGTATTTCCCAACTACTGAGCCCCACCATTAATGCATAGCATAGGTTCTCGCAGAACCCTTTCACCACAGAACACTGTGCAGGACTGCTGTTCTTCAGGCGATGCCTTGAGAAAAGCACATCTTGGGCATACTCCAGAGAAATCTGCATTTGGCTTTAGAAAGTATACATCTATTTTAATACAAGTGTACCCGATGTCCTAAAAATCCACAACTTCCCAAGCCAAAATAAATCAAGCCACTCAGTAAAGACTCAAATCAGCAAGGATTCGAAAACTGTGTCCCTGCTGGGCATGGTGGCTCATGCCTGTAATCCCAGCACTTTGGGAGGCCAAGATAGGTAGATCACCTGAGAGCAGGAGTTCAAGACCAGCCTGGCCAACATGGTGAAACCCCGTCTCTACTAAAAATACAAAAAATCAGATGGGCATGGTGATGGGCGCCTGTAGTCCCAGCTACTCTGGAGGCTGAGGCAGGTGAATCGCTTGAACCCAGGAGTTGCAGGTTTTGGTGAGCTGAGATTACACCATTGCACTCCAGCCTGGGCAATGAGACCGAATCTCTGTCTCAAAAAAAAAAAAAAAGAAGAAGAAAAGAAAACTGTGTCCCTGAGTCTAGATGGACAGTATTTGTGGATCTCCCAAACAACTAGAGAGTGGCAATTGTCCCTATCTTATTCAGACAATAATGAAGGTAAGGTGAGCCTCAGCCTCCCTCCTCTGGAGTGTTTGTGCTACAGCTGACATCTTTGCTAGGAACAGAGAAGCAATAATTGAGTGCTTTAAGAGGCGGGCTCCTTGTGAGCCTCAGCCTCCCTCCTCTGGAGTGTTTGTGCTACAGCTGACATCTTTGCTAGGAACAGAGAAGCAATAATTGAGTGCTTTAAGAGGCGGGCTCCTTGATCCCCGGATGTAATCCAACATAGCTAAAAGATAAGAGATAAGATCAAGCTAAAAAAAAGTTACCAAAGCAGAAGGGAATAAAGGTCACAAGGAGTTGATACTATGAGAAGCAGGGTTAAGATGAAAACCAAAAATTAAACATTCTAGAGAAAATTCTGCCTGGACTGGCCCAGTCCAATCTGCACCTCTTGCCCTAAATCAAAAAGCTGACACCTGCTTTGGCTCTGGCTAGGGCAGGCAATGTTTCTGGAACAACTTCACCTTGGTTACATATTTCTACTTTAAACATTCCAAAGTTGCTGAAGGCCTCCCAGGAGCATCTGCTCCTGCTTCTCAGGAGGGAGTCAGTTCCTGTGGAAAGTGTTTGTTTAGTTTGATTACAACTTTGAAGAGGGGTAGGAATTCTGGCTCAGAAGAATTTAATGGCCGGGGCTTTCTCTTACATAATTTGTAAACAAACAAAGTTTATCCCAGTGTGGCTCATTTGGCTCACTGGCTGGATTTAGAAAAATATATTCCTCATTCATTTGGGAGAAGCCACAGTAAGGCCTGTCAATAACCAGAAATGTCCAAACCAGACTATCACTCTATTGCCTAATCCTAAAGGACCAGGCTCAAGATAGCACACTTGCAATCTCCCTTCTGAAACCCAGGGCAGTCAACAGATGGAACCCAAACTGAGGGGTTAGGGGCAGGACTTGAAAAGCAGCTGAGGAATTGCTCCCCAGAAGTTTCTACATGCTCATGATATATAAAAAAAACTCTCAGAAAAAAAAAAATGCTAACGAAGATCAAATGCCCCACAGCAATTTTCTTCCAAGGTGTCATGAATGGTCAAGTGTATGGGTACAGAGCAATTTGTTACTAATAACAGCTAAAGGCCAGAGTTGGCATGTGATTTATTTATCTTTAATAAAGTAAACTCAAGGTTGTCACTAAAATATCACTTACTCCCTTACATTCCAGGCTGTTCTCAGGAGAGGAGGGACTGCTGGAAAACTACTCCCGAATGAACCTCCTAACTGCTGTGCAATGAGTGCTGCAATTACATACCATGCTGCTGGAGGACCACAGGGCAGGAGGGAATCACGTCACCAAAATGTGGCCATGCACGTAGACATCATCTATATTCTGGCTGCGGGACCACTGGTCTCTGCGATAAAAGTCGAATACCCTTTTCTGGCATTCAAAGCCTCTCTTATCCCTCCCCTAACTTGCCCTCCAAAGTTCTTTCCCTCCCCCGATTCCCTTGTTAGGGTGCTTCTTCCCCCACTCCTGTTTCCATCTCCAGACATTCTTCAGAGGCACAGCTGCAGATCCTCGAGTCCCTCCAGGAATCTCATCCAGCCCTATGCCCAGTGTGCAGATGTGGACACTGAGGCTCAGAAAGGCTGACTCTGACAGATCCCACTTAAATGACAGACCAGAGAGCAAAGCAGATCTCCTGTCTCCCAGCCACACCTCACTTGGCCTCTCCTTTCTCCCCACCCTGCCATGGGCACATTCTATGCCAGGCAGCCTCCAGGTCTACACAAACTAGAAAAAGCTCCACTAGTTGCCAACCTCGCCTGGGTCTCAGCAAGAAATGCCTTCCCCACAGCAAGAGCCAGCAGGAGCAAATCCAAACACCAGTCTTCCTTAACAGTCCAGCTGGAGGTCCACCCCCAAGACCTTTCTCTCATTTCGAGGCACTTTCTCTGGGCCCCAGGCATTTGGCACTCAGCCTATGCATGTTATACTGTCACCATCTCAGGGATACATCTGACTTTCCCACTGGCCCATAAGCCCTCCCTCAACAGACCACGCAGGAGGAGGCTGGCATTCACTCGGTGATTCTGTGAACACTATTCAGAAAATATCCAGTGCCATATCTATCAATCCTTGCCAGAAAATAAGAGGACATTAAGGCTGACACTCAGAAAGCAAATCACAACCAGACACACCTTGAAACATACAAAGCCTGTTGCAGACCTCACTTTCATACCCAATAATTCAGTAACAAAGTGGACCATCATGAAGAGTTCAAGACTGCTTATGTCCACAAGGAGAGGACTGAACTAAGTTACTTTGCTGTTTTTCTTACTATCTTCCAGATCCAAAGTCTAATAGAGAGGCTGGGAGCGGTGGCTCATGCCTGTAATCCCAGCACTTTGGGAGGCTGAGGTGGGCAGACCACTTGAGGTCAGGAGTTCAAAACCAGCCTGGCCAACGTGGTGAAACCCCATCTCTACCAAAAACACATTAAAAAATTAGTAGGGTGTATCAGTGGGTGCCTATAATCACAGCTTCTCAGGAGGCTGAGGCAGGAGAATCACTTGAACCCAGAAGGCAGAGGTTGCAGTGAGCTGAGATTGTGCCACCGTACTTCAGCCTGGGCGACAAGAGCAGAATTCCGTCTCAAAAAAAAAAAAAAAAGTCTAATGGAGAAAATGAGGCTCCCAAATACAAATCAGGCCAGGTGCAGTGGCTCACATCTGGAATCCCATCACTTGGGGGAGACCCTTGTCTCTAGAAAAAAAAAATTTAATTAGCTGGGCATGACCAGACATGGTGGCTCACACTTGTAATCCCAGCACTTTTGGAGGCCAAGGTGAATGGACTGCTTGAGCCCAGGAGTCTGCAACTAGCCTGAGCAACATGGTGAAACCCTTTCTCTTAAAAAAAAAAAAAATAGCCAGGCATGGTGGTCACGCGCCTATAGTCCTAGGTACTCAGGAGGCTGAGGCAGAAGGATCTCTTAAGCTGGGTGGCGGAGGCTGCAGTGAGCTGAGATCATGCCACTGCACTCCAGCCTGGGTGAAATCAAGTTTCATCAGATTCATTGTATGAATGAGGAAAGCACTTGGGCTAAAGAAAGGCACTGTTTTCTTTTCACTGAACTGCATTTCTAGGAACATAAGCATGCAGACCTGATTTGCATAGTCACTCTGTATAAGCAAGGGCAAGTTTTGGTTGGATTATTTTCTGACCAAAAAAAAAAATAAAATAAAATGAAAATCACCCTGGTCTGAAGGCAGAGTCTACAGAAGGGTTAGTAAACAGGACTAACACGCCCCCCAGGAGAGGTCCAAGTTTATGTCCATTCCCAAAGAGCAACTTTTCTGTAGGTAGCAACAAACAGTTAAGATCAGGAAGGGCTTGGAAGCTCTAAAAACTGGCTCAAAATCAAAAAAGTTTCTTCAGACAAGTGTGCCTAAAAAACCCAATGGAGAGACACCAGGCCATCTGGGGACCAATGGTCTCTACTAGACCAATAGTTTCATCTTTGCTCTCCATCCAGATGAATCTAATCACCGCTTTAAAAAACACAAACTAAAAGCACAGGTCTTATCACTGTGTTACTAATTTAGCAGGCCTTCTTTTTCTTTAGCAAAAGCAAATTTGCATCCAACTGACTGCACATCCAGCAATCCAGCTAATCCTAAAGAGAGGAGAGCCAAGGCAGGATGGATTTTGCTTCTGTTCTTAGTTTTGACATCCAGAGAACGGGGGCACATGCCCCGTATGACATGGGGTAAATGATGCTCCATAAGGATCATTAAAAAAAAGCAAATATCACCACATACAGACCCCCGTGGTACTAATTCAAACCTATTGGACTTCTTTTTGTCTAAAGGTTGCTAGTTAGTGATTCTCACATATTCCTACCAAAAGTGACTTGCACACGGCCCAACACTGGTTCAAGATGTGTTTCTAGACGTTATTCTTCCACAGCATGATTGGCATGCAACATACACCAAGGACAAAAGGAGGCCACTGAGACTCCCGGGAGAAGTTAAGTTAACGTAGAGGGTTGTTGAGGGTTATTTGGAAAGAAAGCTGGTCTTCACTTCATTCTCAATCACTTCATGGAGATGACTTGCAGCCAATTTCCATTGCACGCTGCATTTTCTCTGTCATTTTGCCTTCTTCTGAACCATCTTTTCAGTTGTTGTTTTAGCTGAACAGAAGCTAGTTTTAATGTGAAATTAAATATGCTATTTAAAGAAAGCATAGATAACAGAGTTGAATATAAATGACCCACTTCAGTGGTCCCTCCAGAGCCAAATCAAAAATTAACATTATTTTTATGGTCCAAAAGTAGAGCATCATGTTAGCTTTAAATCAATAGCGCATTTAGAAAATACCCACTTCCCACTGAAAGCCTGCTTGCTAATTCAAAATGAAAGACATAGAAATGACCTCAAATCTATTTTAGAGGTTTGTAACTATACAAAGACAACCACAAATGTTTTTCAATTGTATCTCTGTTCTAGATTAAATGTTACCAATCAACTCAGCAAGTGAAAGTATGCTGACACCACTCTGTACCATGTGCTGTGGGCAGGGAAAAAGTTCTACCATACAACCATCCCCCACTGATTGCAAAGGGGTAGGGGGGTGTGGAGAATGGGACTTATGTTTCAAGATAGCTGGTGACTCAGACAATGAAACTGCAGAGAAAAAAGCTAGTGCCAGTAATCAAATCTGAATATGGTGCTGGGTTGGAAAACCAAATCAAAGCAAAATCTTATCAACAAATCCCCCAAGGAACCAGACCATGAAAGGCACGGACACCATCTGGGCACTGTGGGGACCCATGCGCCATGCGGTCACCACCTGCTCCCTCAGTGAGTCGCTTGTACATTCTCAAGGACCGTAAAGTTCTCATGTAGAAGGGAT
Source organism: Ateles fusciceps (assembly GCA_036589455.1). Classification (NCBI taxonomy): domain Eukaryota; kingdom Metazoa; phylum Chordata; class Mammalia; order Primates; family Atelidae; genus Ateles; species Ateles fusciceps. The sequence continues at coordinate 6,253,760 of JAZHEH010000517.1, read as the reverse complement.
CAGAAAAATTAGAGGAAATTAGATAAGATTAAAATGAGAGTTGAAGGACAGCACAAGGCCATATAAGATAAATGGTCAAATGGAATATGGCTGTGCCATTTGGCACCCTGGCATTTTATGTGAAAATGACTCCGTGAAAATCTTTCTTCAGGTGGCAATTAACATTTTAGCTCAAATTCTCCCATTAAGGGAAAGAGAAAATTTGGGGCGACGGGGAGCTGGCAGCAATCAGTGTGATCCAGTGGCTCTGCCAGCACAGGGTAAGCACTCAATTCGTATCTGCTGAATGAAAGAAAATAAAAATCCAAGCCAGTGGCTCTGCCTGGGTTCCTAGTCAGCACCAGCACGTCTCTCTGCTGTAGCTGCCAAGTTGTCTTCTAATAGCTGGTTTACCTGATGCTTTCTTGCAGGACTACAAACTCTTTGAGAGTGACAATTCTGTGGCAGCAACAGACACCAAACCAAACGTGTTATGCACTTAATGTATACCTTATATATATATTATCTAATTTTCACAGTCCTTTGGAGGTACAAGCTATCTGTCCCATGTTATAGATGAGGAAGCAAAGGTTCAGAGAGGTTGGATGACCTGGCCAAGGTCACAGAGCTGGCAGTGGCAGAGCTGAGATGCAAACCAGGCCTATCTGGCCCCAGGGATGTGCTCTCCACCACTGTGCCCCTTACATAGCAAGAGCCTGGTCAGCTCTGAACTCCCAGAATGCAACATACAGTGGATTTTAGCCTTGGGAAGTTTCTGTTTTGTTTTAGAGACAGAGTATCACTGTCACCCAGGCTGGAGGGCAGTGGTGGCATCTTGGCTCACTGCATGCAACCTCTGCCTCCCAGGCTCAAGCAATTATCCCACCTCAATCTCCTGAGTAGCTGGGACTACAGATGTGTACCACCCACTTGATTAATTTTTGTATTTTTTTTGTAGATATGAGGTTTCACCATGTTGTCCAGGCTGGTCTCAAACTCCTAAACTCAAGCAATCCACTTGCCTTGGCCTCCCAAAGTGTGGGATTACAGGCGTGAGCCACCATGCACAGCCTCAAGAGGATTTTTTAGCTCTAAGAGGTTAGCAGACTGCCACTGGATTTACCTGCCTCCAACTACCTAATGGTGAGGCTATAAGACACAGTCCTGAGCTCCAGACCAGCTTCTCCATTCACTAGCTATGTAAACGTCTCTGAACTTTAGTGTCCTCATCTAAAAAAACAGATAGGAAATGTCTTATCGCTCAGAATCCTCTTAAGGATCTACTGAGAAAAACAGTATAAAGTCCCGAGAATAGTGTCTCACACAGTATTCATTCATTCACACATTTCATCAACCACCTATGAGACCTTCAGCACTAAAGGCTTTCATGTAGTAGGAGGCACAGCCAGCAATGATGGAAGAAGCCATGAAATCTTTTGGCCTTCTATCTCCCAGGCCCAGGTCAGTAACAGCAGCTAAGAATCCGATAATTTGGATTGTTTCTCAAGCAGAATGTTTACCCAGAGGCCAGGATGGAAGAAGCCTGTCCTCTGTTCTACCATTTGTTTTAATTGGTACAAAGTTTCCTTTTTCTTTTTCTTAATGGTTTAACAAATCTACATCACAGCCCTGTTCTTCTATCTCTGAGACCAAAATCTTTGATTCTCTGTTATTTTTAGCCAAGAAGTCTAGCAGAGCCAAACAGAGCAAGCCTGAAATGATCAGGAGAAAGTTCTATCTGAATTTCCTGCTCCAGCTATAACAGTACCTGCAAAAGATACATTGGAAATCATAACTTGCTGAGGCCCCATCAATGTCAATGCAGGCAAGCACAGTAGGGTATTACAGCCTGGTCATCCATAAGGAGACACCTTCAAGGCCAGGTGAGGTAGTGCACACCTGTAATCTCAGCACTTTGGGAAGTCAAGACAGGAGGATTGCTCGAACCCAGGAATTCAAGACCAACATGGGCAACAAAGCAAGATCTCATCTCTACAAAAAAATGAAAAAATTGGCGGGGCGCTGTGGCTCACGCCTGTAATCCCAACACTTTGGGAGGCCAAGGCAGGCGGATCATAAGGTCAAGAGATAAGACCATCCTGACCAACATGGTGAAACCCCAACTCTACTAAAAATATAAAAATCAGCTGGGCGTGGTGGCACACGCCTACAGTCCCAGCTACTCAGGGGGCTGAGGCAGAAGAATCACTTGAATCAGGAGGTGGAGGTTCCAGTGAGCCGAGATTGCGCCACTACACTCCAGCCTGGTGACAGAGCAAGACTATGTCTCAAAAAAACCAAAAAAAAATTAGCTGGGAGTGGTAGCACATGCCTGTAGTCCCAGCTACTCAGGAGGTTGAGGCAGGAGGATCACTTGAGGAGATCACAGTTACAGTGAGCTATGATCATTCCACTGTACTTCCAGTCTGGGTGACAGAGCAAGACCCTGTCTCAAAAAAAAAGACACCTTCACACAATGCCCAGGTCTCCATGATAGCCTGAAAGCTCTCAGGTCAGCCAAAGAACAGATTCCTGCGCCAGATTAGAAAAAAACTCAGCCTGAAGAAAGTCAAGGGATGAACAGAAGTGCCTTAAGCAATCTCAAGCAGGCAGGATGATACAGAGAGGTAGCCTTTACCAAAGAAGCAAAAAGAAGGGTCAATCTCATGTGTGTTGTGAATGCAGCCAAAGAGCCTTCACCAAAGCTGCAAAGGAAACAAAAATAAACTAAACAGGATAAAAGGAAAGCTGTTGCATGAGGAAGAACTTTTGCTCCAGTTAAAAAAGAGAGAGAAAAAAAAGAAAGCACACACTGAAATGATCTAAAGCTGCCTATAAATATTTGGGAACATCAAAGGCGGTCCTGTTAAATTAAAAATGCTGTCACACAGATAGGAACTAGCCTCTAGCACTGCCAGCTTCAACATGTGAGCCTGTGATCTGAGGAGCGAAGGCTCAGCTCCTCAAGAAATCTGATTCACCAAAGAAAAAAGTGAAGGAGCAGTTGAGTTTTAATAAGGGCATTAAATACCTTAGGAATGAGCTAATTAGAGTTTAACTCTTTCAAGATTTTTCGAGCTCTTAAGAATGCTGTAGTGTAAGCTCCCTCCTGAATCTAGTTAAATCGGTCTCGAAACCTGCAACGTAAAAGAACAGTATTAAAATAGCACCTTAGGACTTCAAAGCTGATCGATCCCACCAGGTCACTCAGACTTAAAGACAGAGGCCAAGTGAAGAGGAGCCAAGGTTAACTAGGAGTTGTTTTCTGGGATGAAGTTAGGTTCCTTGCTTATTTACAGGAATTTTTTCCCCAGTTTAGACTAGATAAGAACAAGCTCACTCTCTAATGCCAGATTCATTCTGCCACCCTGTGAGATGCCCTTTACCCAAGACACTTTGAGGAGAGAGACAGGGTGTTGAGCAGGAAGGCCTACTCACCTCGCTCGCTTGCTAGCTAAGCTAGCTCACTCACAGGCCACACAAGAAATTCTGGCTGAGCCTCCCAGACACACTCAAGGTCACCACGGGAAGTCACCCAACAGTTTTCCCTATACAAATTCTGGATCAGAATCCCAAGAAATCCAGGACGAGTTCCCAGTTAGGAAAGTTCCATCAAGATGGCAAAATCCTTCCTTTGGCCTTGACACAGGAAGGAGCAGAACCTCTTGGGGAAAACACACACCTTCAGAAAGGGGCATCTTTCTATCATCCAGTTTCAGGAATGTTAGAGGAGGAGGTAGACAGTGATGGAACTCACCTTCTCCATTCAAGGAGAGGAATGCAGAGCCTAGTCTTGGTGGGGGGGGGGGGGGGGGTCAGGAGGGGGGAGGGGATTAAAAAAAAACATAGTGCTCTCCAATCATTCCCATTTTTAGAAAAAGTCCATGTGTCTAATTTGCGGGGGGGGGGTGTTAAGATTAATAAAGTATTTGCTTTGGCAAAATCACACACTGGATCAAACCAAGCACTGAAGTCACTTGTGCTTGCCACAGGTCCCATGTAATTAGGCCCCCCCAGAGCACAGCCTTAGTACATCCATGCAGCATTTCACACATCCAGCTGGATCCTGAGGCGCAAACAGCCATCCTCCTTTCCTCGGGAGCAACCCGGAACAACTGTCAGGCTGGCCTGGAAACACACTGGACTCAGAATTCACAACCAGCTGTGTGTGTGTGTGTCTGTGTGTGCACACATGCCCGACTGACAGAGCTTAAGGCCTGGGCAGTGATCTAGCTGTAGGGAGTAGGGATGAGCACGTGAAGCTACAGCAAAGTATCCCTCCCAGGAAATAGAGGAAACCAGGAATCGGAGAAATGCGCAGCCTTCACCTCTTGCAAACAGCCACTCTGGCGAGCCCACGGACCTCACACTAGGAGAGAAGGGACCACAGGTGCAAGTAGAAAGGCACTAAGCATGTTAAAAAAAAAAATTCCTATGGTATGATCACTTCTCTTCTCAGTAAATGGCACTTTTGGATTCCTTTAACTTTGATAAGCTACCATTTTAGAATAAGAATTTCCAACCACTTGGGAACTGCAACATAAACGTTAGGTATATGTGAGGAGCAGCATGAAATTATGTATCTTCTTTAATCTCATCCCCCACTAAATACAAACTGCATGCTGAGAGTAACTCATGTAATCCTCATAACAACGCTAGGAAAAATTATCTCCATTTTACAGATGCAGAAACTGAAATCCAGAGAGGCAAAGCCACCTTTCCACAGCAGGTAACTGGCAAAGTCCATATTCAAACCCAAGCTGTCTGGCTCCAGAATCAGCACTCTGCAGCCTCTCACATCATCAAAGGAAACTCAGAACCAATTTGTTCTACAAAGTTTACAACGTGCTTAAGGAACTTGGTGAAAAATACAAAAATTAGCAGGGCGCCTGTAGTCCCAGCTACTCAGGAGGCTAAGGTAGGGGATCATTTGGTGCAGGATGGGGAGGTTGCAGTGAACCAAGATCGCACCACTGCACTCCTGCCTGGGCAACAGAGTGAGACCCCATCTCAAAAAAAGAAAAAAAAAAGGCCTGGCAAATGCTGGGTGTCTGCATGCAAAGTGGAAAACTACTGCTCTGTCCTCCCAACTCCTCTTAAATACAGTTGGTTAAAGGTTGTAGTTTGAAGAACTAAAGAGAACTTATACCCACACCAGGTTATTGAAACTTAACTTGCCAAGCACAGTGGCTCACACCTGTAATCCCAGCACTTTGGGAGGCCAAGGTGGGTGGATCACCTGAGGTCAGGAGCTCAAGACCAGCCTGGCCAACACAGCAAAACCTGTCTCTACTAAAAATACCAACATTAGCTGGGCATGGTGGTACACACCTGTAATCCCAGCTATTCAGGAGGCTGAGGCAAGAGAAATGCTTGAGCCTGGGAGGTGGAGGTTCCAGTAAGCTGAGATCGAGCCGCTGAACTCCAGCCTGGGTAACACAGCAAGACTAAGTCTCCAAAAAAAAAAAAAAAAGAAAGTTAACTTAAAAGTTGGTGATTAGGAATACCCACAAAATAGCAGTGCCATTTCTGCACCACAAAAGGCCCATCCACCCGCCTGGGCAACATGGCAAAACCCCATCTCTACTAAAAATACAAACATTAGCTGAGTGTGGTGACATGCGCCTGTAATCCCAGCTACTCAGGAGGCTGAGGCAGAAGAATCACTTAAATCCGGGAGGTAGAGGCTGCAATGAGCTGAGATCAAGCCACTGTACTCCAGCCTGGGCGACAGAGAATAGACTTCCTCTTTGGAGGTGGGAGGGTGAAGAGGCACTAGAACAGCAGATGCCACCTGCAAGTCACATCCCGCTCTGCCATTCTGGGCTCCCATCTGGCTTACCAGACCTTATCAATTCCCTTCCAGACATTTTACTGCACAACACCAAGTACCATAGAATTAATCATGCAAAGAGGTTAACAGCATTCCAGTGTGAGATGCCAGGGACATTTCCTTCCTCTCACCCTGGTTCTGTCTGCCAAAGCTTATGAACAGGACATCCCAAGATCCCATTTATGGGTGATGGCACCTTCGACTGTGGTCTTTGCTTATATACTAGAATAGGGAGGAACAAGGAAATCCCTTCTTGGTGTAGGGGAAAGTGAGGAATATAGATAAGGAGCTGGGGGTGGAGGAGTCCCCATTTATCCTTGCTATTTTTCTTTCCCTTCTCCCTCCCCTAATCAGCCATCACTAGGTTAGTTACCAGAGGGCAAGGGAGGTTGGCAGGAGTTGAGAAAGGGGGTCTGTAATAGGAAGAGACAGAAGATCCCTGTTTACCCTCCAACAACTAGGGAAGAAATTCACACATGAAAGGCCCACCATGTAACTTCCACACCTTTGCAAGAGGACAATTAAAACAGCCTTGCAAAGTAAATTAACTATTGCTTGAGCCCAGGAGTTCAAGACCAGCCTGGGCAACATACTGAGATTTCATCTCTACAAAAAATCAACAGCATTAGCCGGGCATGGTGGTGGTGCATGTCTGTGGTCCCAGCTACTTGGGAGGTTGAGGTGGGAGGATCATTTGAGCCTAGGAGGTGGAGGCTAAAGTGACCTAAGATCACACCACTGCACTTTAGCCTTGGCAACAGAGTGAGACTCGAAAGAAAGAAAAAGAAAAGAAAGAAAGAGAGAGAGAGAGAGACAGAGAGAGAGAGGAAGGAAGGAAGGAAAATTAACTAATGCCATCTGAGCATACAGTAAGAATTATAGTTTTCTATAGCATCTTCTTGCAGGGAACATATAGGAAATTTTCCTTGGAATATTCAAAACTATTCTGCCCCCATCCCATTGCTGTTTCAGAGCTTTCCCCTTCCAAAAACAAGGTTGGTATGGCAACCAGTGCCCCAGTCACCGTGGTCCCTAACCACATCCGCCAGGGCTTGGCATGCTGAGACATGTGCCAACTCTGTTGTCTGTAGGGCACTCCTGGCCACAGTACACAGCAAGCTATAATCAAGTCAGAAACCACCACATTCGTATAGAACTCAGCTCAACATAAATATTCATTAAATGTGAAAACCTATGGTGATGCAATGTTGAGACTGCAAATTTAAACACAAGAGTCAGGAAATGCAAAAATTACCACTGCCACTGGAACTTGAAATCACCCACCCGGCACATTTAATACCACAAGTGTGTTTGTATGTGTCCTAGAGATTTAAACCTAATAACACCAAAACTTCAAAACTACGTATTATCTCTTCATTTAATTCCCAGGATGAGGGTGACATTTATTGATGGGCATTAGAGCATTTCTAGAGTGAACATGCATGAAAAGGCAGCCTGAAAACCCTCTAGCGCAAGTGAAATATAACATATATATTCTGGAATACTCCTGAAGGTCCTGATGCCCACGTAATCACCACTGTCCCATAAAAACAGCAACAGTAACCAAAAAAAAAAAAAAAAAAAAAAACTTCAACATGCTAACATATATAGAACTAAGCAATAATTTAATAATTTCCCAAATGCTTATAGTCAGCCCCACAAAGACGAGAAAATCAAATGTTTGCTAAACTGAAATCTAAAATTCTCTCACATGTAGCCTGTTAGTCTCTTTAGAAATACTACTACAGTCCTTTTAAATTCTGCTTCCCACACAGCACTTAAACACAGGATCAAGGCCCATGCCAGAGCTTCCAAAGGGAAAAAAATTGGGTGGAAGCAGTATCGTACAAATTTAAGTAAGGACTCATATACACTCGTTTCTGATGGGTCATTCTGAAGCTACATACAACTTCTGCTGTTTCTCCAAAAGTCTCAGTGTTTTAAGTGACACCAAAAAAATTGCATTTTACATATTTAAATAAAACCCATCCCCAGAAGTCTACAGTCAGACTGTGATATTCTCTTCTCCAGTGTGTTCTGAACAATGTTCCCAGGACAGGCACAAGCGAGGCTGGAAGGAGCTAGAGGGTGTCACCTCCTCATACCACCTCCTTTCTCCAGACCTCCAGGAAGCACAGGCAATTATTCTGAGAGTCTTGACTATCCCAACTACCTGGAATAATCCTAGGACACACCCATGTCTGAAAACTGCTTGCAAATAGTTACAACAATCATAGAAAGTTCTCCCTCAAAAAGCCAAGTCTTGGGTGGGCACAGTGGCCCATGCTTATAATCCCAGCACTTGGGGAGGCTGAGGTGGGTGGATCATCTGAGCTTAGGAGTTCAAGACCAGCCTGGGCAACATAGCAAAATCCCATCTCTACCAAATATACAAAAAATTAGCCAGGCGTGATGATGTGTGCCTGTGGTCCCAGCCAGCTACTTGGGAGGCTGAGGCGGAAGGATCATTTGAGCCTAGAAGGTGGAGGTTGCAGTGAGCCAAAATCACGCCACTGTACTCCAACCTGAGTGACAGAGTGAGACTCCATCTGAAAAAAAGAAAAAAAAAGCCATGTCTTTTTTTCTGCTGGCCACATTAACATCCCTTTCACATCCCTCTCACTATGCTATCCCAAAGTAGTATGATCTAATTCCAGTTCAGTAAACAATTTACATGCAAGGTAATAGGGAGATGGAGTGCTCTGGTTCAAAGGAACACACTGGTGGAACCCAGGAAAAACCTTCATGGGAAGAACTGAAAGTTTGGCTGCAGACAAGAGGAGTCAGGACAGGAAAAGACAGTGGAAAGCAAAGATGCAAGTCGAAAATGTGGAGGTGAAGGCATGTATTCCAGCAGGCAATTCAAAAGGAAAGGTACAGGCAGGATGCGGTGGCTCACACCGGTAACCCCAGCACTGAGCTGAGGCAGATGGATCACTTGAGCTCAGGAGTTTAAGACCAGCCTAGGCAACATGGTGAAACCCTGTCTTTATTAAAAATACAAAAATTAGCAGAGTGTGGTGGCACATTTCTGTGGTCCCAGCTACTTTGGAGGCTGAGGCAGAAGGATAGCTTAAGCCCAGAAAGCGGAGGCTGCAGTGAGCCAAGACCACACCACTACAGTCCAGCCTGGGTGACAGAGCAAGGCTCTGCCCTCCACTCAAAAAAAAAAAGAAAAAAAAAATAAGAAAGAAAAGCACAGAGAAAGGAAAGCCCAGGACCCATTCAGGAACAAGGGCAGCAACACAGGCCCACATCCCAGAGGCAACAATGAGAGATTGAGGCAGCTAGGTCACCTCTTTACTCAGCTCAGTAGTAAGCAACAGAACACCACGAAAGATTTTGATCAAGAGACTGATGTGACCAAGGATTACTTTAGAAGGATGAATCTGAAGGGAAGGGAAGAACTGATGGGAAGAAAGAGAATGTGAGAACTGATTGCAATGGCACATGCCTGCACAGTCCCAGCTACTCGGGAGGCTGAGATGGAAGGATCGTTTGAGCCCAAGAGTTGAAGTCCAGTCTGGGCAACATAGTGAAACCTAGTCTCTTTAAAAATAAATGAAGAAAAATAAAAACCAAAAGAGAGAGAATAAGAGACAGGGAAACAGCTTGGGCAACATCAGGCATGAAAGGGAAGTCAGCAAGGGGCAGAGCAAGTCAAGCACTGTCTTGAAGATACCACCATTTCCCTTCAACTCAGCCACAAGCTACATTTATTCAAATTTTGAAATAGCTTTTCAAGTCAACCTTGCAACCTTCTTTACATGCCATTAGTTGTCTGCTTACCACCTACTCTAAGACTGAGGCACTTTCTGAAAAGATGTCAAGTCTCCAGCTACCCAGCGATATTCCAGAAATCCCATAAAGGTGCTAAACACACAATGTCAAATGTATTTAAGGAAAAGTATACAAATTAGGTACAAAAAAAGGCATTTTCAGGCAGGGCCCAGTGGCTCATGCCTGTAATCCCAGCACTTTGGGAGGCTGAGGCGGACAGATCACTTGAGGTCAGGAGTTTGATATCAGCCTGGCCAACATGGTGAAACACTGTCACTACTGAAAGTACAAAAATTGGCCAAATGAGATGGTGGGCGCCTGTAATCCCAGCTACTCAGGAGGGTGAGGCAGGAGAATCGCTTGAACACAGGAGCAGGGAGGTTGCAGTGAGCCGAGATCACAATACTGCACTCCAGCCTGGGCAACAGAACAAGACTCTGTCTCAGACCACCTGAACAGCAGACAGACAGCCTTCTGGGGGCAGAATCCAGAAAAGGCTCTCCCAAATGAAAGGATGAACCAAGATACTGGACGTGAAAGTACACCAGGAAACCTAAAGCACCAGGCACATGGAAGATTTTGTGGAACTCAACCATCACAGCAGAATGCTGTTCTAGAAAGACCACCCCCAGAGAACCCCAGGATCTGAGTTCTAATCCCAGCTCTTAAGATCAAAGGCTAGAGGCCCTTGCCCACAGTTCCCTCAACGCAAAAGGAGAGCCGAGTCACAGCATTTTCAAAGTGCCCTTCAGCACAGTTAAGTCTCAGAGTTAAGAGAAACCATGGAGCCAAAAGAGAAAAGGGGCAAAGATCTTTATGAAGGCACAGGCCAATGGCTCCAGACTTAAGCCTTCAACACCTACACCAAAGTAAAAAGAGCCCTCTGGTCACATCAGGGGGTAACTAGGCCTTCCCCAGGAGCATAACTTGAGACTCATGGGATCCACTGATGAACATCCCACACTAAGGTTGGTTGAGGAAGGGGAGAAAAGATACTCACCAAGCATAAGTTAAAAGCTTTCAAATTCGAAATTTCCAGATACAGAAAGGATAGCCAACTCCAATGCCTACAGGGCCAGGCATCGGTAAATGGAACTGTCAGTGTGGGAAGTGGGATCGGGCAATGCAAAAGGGACTTGTGACTGGAGGGCCTGTGCCCCTGCTGAAGGGGGCAGCTGGCACTCTACTATGGCAGGCTAGGGACTATAGACCCACTGTTGTCAGATCCTTTAATTTTTTTTGGAGAAGAGCCCATTTTCATGTAAAATTTCTAGATTTTTAAGAGATGGAACAAAATACCTGGAAGCTGTTTTCAGCCCATAGGCTTGCTGCTTAGATGCACCCCTGAGAGTCTGGTGTTTGGCTCAACTTGCATCTCTGCCCACCACCAACTGACAGTGTCACTCTGAATTCGAGGACAGATTCATTTGTCCTTTCTAAATCCAGCCTGTTCAGAAGCCTGCTCTACGGGAAAGAGGCAGGTCGGAAACCAGCAACTGAAACAGCACCCTCCTGGGCAACAATCTGCTGCCACAGGGTGTGATGACAACACAGTGGTCCCCCACCGTGAGTCCTCCAAGGATGGCCATCTGCCTAGAGAGGCGCCATGTTCCTGCCCAGAACACAAGGGCAACCTGCTGCTCCTGAATCATGCTCTGATACACCTATAAGGGAGGCACCAAGATGCCACGCCAGGTACCTTCGCTTCAGTGCAGACATTAATCAAAACTCCTCATGGCAGACCAAAAAAGCTAGTATTTTCCTATTTGCTAAACAATAGGAATATATAGCCTTTCACTTTCATGACATTTTATTTTTTTAAGAAACATACAGCGAGGCACAGCAGTTCACGCCTGTAGTCTCAGCACTTTGAGAGGCCAAGATGGGTGAATTGCTTGAGCCCAGGAATTTGAGACCAACCTGGGCAACATGGCAAAACCCCATCTCTACAAAAAAAAAAATTAGCCAGGCATGGTGGTGCATGCCTGTAGTACCAGCTACTTGGGAGGCTGAGGCAAGAGGATCACTTAAGCCTGAGATTTCAAGGTGCAGTGAGCCAAGATCACACCACTGTACTCCAGCCTGGGCAATAAAGCAAAACATACTATCTGTTGTGAGCAGGGGTGCTGTGTGGAAACGTACATGGTAGCCTGGTAGGGGAGTATAAACTAGACCACTCCTGTAGAGCAATCTAAAAATATGTAGCAAAAGCCTCAAAACTGTTTATACCACTTAACTCAGTGAACCTAATTCTAGAAATCCTATGAAAATAACCAAGACAGGCCAGGCATGTGGCTCATGCCCGTTAATCCCAGTACTTTGGGAGGCCAAGGCAAGTGAATTACTTGAGCTCACAAATCAAGACCAGCCTGGGCAACATGGAGAAACCCCATCTCTACAAAAAATACAAAAATTAACTGGGTGTGGTGATGTGCACCTGTAGTCTCAGCTACTGTGGAGGCTGAGGTGGGAGGATGGCTTGGGCCTGGGAGGAAGAGGTTGCAGTGAGCCAAGATCCCACCACTGTACTCCAGCCTGGGAGACAGAGCTAGACCTTGCCTCAAAAAAAAAAAAAAAAAAAAAGAAGAAGAAGAAAAAGAAAGAAAGAAAATAACCAAGGCTGGCACAGTGGCTCACACCATTACCTGCAAGGCTCACTGCAGCCTCAGCCTCTCTGGAATAAATCAGAGAAATAACATCTGAAAAGCACTAAATATATCATGGGTGCATAAAACCTACATTTCTTCTCTATACGATATCTACAGTAGATATTCAATAAATGTCTGCTGACCAGATTGCATATTCAAATTAACTCAAGGAGAAAATTAAGTTGTAATCAAATTCTTACCATGCTGGATGGGACCTTACACATACCTAATTGGGTACTATTTCACTCTTATTTTTTTAAATGCGGGCACTTCTGCACCAAGAGGCCAGAAGTCCCCATTCTAACATACGGTTTCTCATCAAAATTCTAGGATCAAACTTTGTTTTCACAGAATCAACTCTATACTGAGTTTCTAAACAACTATATTATAATGGCTGCTGGGGGAGAGAAGGAAATTAATATCAAGTCTTACAACACATCTTAAGGGCAATAAAAATAAAATGCTCTCCTTTGAACCACAATGGGCCAGCTGACCTTATTCTTTTGACACTATCCATGAGTAAACAGAGCCACTGAAAGTCAGATTTTAAAACATCTCATTCAAGCTACAAATAGAACAAAGAACCTCTACTCTTTACCTCCTTCCTATGCTGTTAGAAAGGTATAAAGGCACCTCTCCTCAAAGGGGTTATCAGCTTTAACCTCAAAGGTAGGTAAAAATGAGGTGGAAGGCCAGAATGCTCATACAGTGACAGACAATAGGCTGCTCGGGTCTAAACTTAGCACCAGGTCCAGATTCCCTCTCCCAGGTGTTCTTCAGCATCCTACAGGCTGTCTCCTACCAGATAGGACATGTCCCACTGTACTGTAAGGTAATACCGTTTGCTTCCTGTCTGGCCACCTACATTCAGCTGCCTGCAGGCAGGGACCAAGTCCTACTCGTGTGTTCACTGCCTTGCCCCACAAAGGATCTGATGGACAGGGGACACCACTGAATGTTTGCCAACTGAGGAATATAGCACTCACAGTAAGTTTTAACAACCAGAAGGAGGCAATGAGCCTGTGCAAAGTAAGAAAGGTCAGAAACATGGGACATGAGACACGACCTCTTTGGGGAAAGACGTGCAGACTCCCAAATTGCTATAAAGGTCAGCCACAGGAAGGAGGTGTGTCACACCAGAAATCCCTTTAAACGCCAGAAAACTACAGCCATTCCAGCTTACCCAATAACTGAAAATAACAGAAGTGCCATCGAGTGACAGTTGTATACTTCAAGTCACTGGTCCTTCTTCCCGAATTTGGCAGATTGGCTCTTTATGGCAAAAACAAGTTAGAATGAGACTTCTGTGATTTAAAAAAAGAAAAGAAGGAAGGAAAGACATCTTTGTGAGGATAGGGGATTTTCTCAGTTGAAGTCATAGACTTATTTCTTGGTCAATCATTTTGAGTTTAAACTCAACTCTAAATTCCACATCAGTTCCTATAACCTCATCATAAGAAAGTGTGAAGTGAAGCAGTCTTGTGAAAACAGAAGTGGCTTAGAATCAGACAGAGCAGGATTTGAACCTCAGCTGCACTAATGACTTGCTCAGTGACTCTGACAAGTGACTTTACCTCTCTGCACTTGGCTTCCTCATCTGAAAACCTGGCACATGCCATCTACCTTGTCTGTTAAATGTGAGCAAAGCATGGTGCCCAGTGCCTGGCACACAGTAAGCACTTGATCATTAGTAGCTATTTTTAAAAGCTCTGACAGGGAGGAAGACTCAGAGACTCAAAATCTAAATTAAAGGAGAAAAGCAACCTCTTAAACCCAATATACAATTTAAGAATGCCTGGCTTTCCTCAATTATACATCTGATCACAAAGCATGCCCTGTATCTGGTATTCCCTGCTGTACTCAGCCAGGGTACAGCCAGGGGTAACAGAAGGGCTCCATGCCTGGGAGTCAGGGGACCCAAATAATAATCCTGGATCATCTCTACCTTATCATGTGGCCTTCAGCAAAGCACTCCTCTGGATTTCAGTCTCCTTTCTAATATATTAAAAAATTGAGTCTGGTTCTTTTGATTATGAAGATTTATTTAAATGTCATTTTTGTCACGAATTAGAAGTACAAATTATCCAGACTTGGGAAAACACCAGCAAGAAGCAAACTTTTGGTCAGATATGAGGACCCTCACCTGTAATCCCAGAGTACTGAGAGGCCAAGCCAGGAGGATCACTTGAGGCCAGGAGTACAAGATCAGCCTGGGCAGCATAACAAGACCCTATAACTACAAAAAATTTAAAAACTAGCTGGGTGTGGTGGCAAACACCTGTAACCCTAGCTACTGGGGAAGCTGAGGCCTGAGAACTGCCTGAGTCCAGGAGTCCAAGGGTACAGTGAACCATGATCATACCACTGTGCTCTAGCCTGGGCAACACACTGAGACCCTGTCAAGAAAGCCAGACAGACAGAGAGAAAGAAAGACAGAAAGCAAGAAAGCAAGCAAGCAAGAAACAAAGAAAAGAAAGAAAGAAAGAAAAAGTTTTTCACATGGCATATATTTAGGTTAATGATGATACTGAATGCCAACCCCTTATTGTTACTCCCAGGGACACTGGAAATTCAAGAGTCTTTCCTTCCATAACCTATCTACTTTAAGGATTTGTCAATACTCAGTTTCATCAGGAAAAGAATACCTTCAGACTTTTCTTATGCCAGGTACCCTGCCTTGGAATACAAACACCCCACACAGATCACTTTCATACACGCTGGTATTATAATACCAGTGGGTCTATGGCAACCAGAGAGAGAGAGCCATCCTTTCCCCTCCAAGCAAGTTTCTGGTAATAACAACCAAAAAGGAAAGATAATCCCAGAATTTACTAGCCAAGCCAAAGGAAGTTGTTCTCATCAATTAAAGCATAAATAATCCATAAAACCCACTGCCTGCCTGATCTCCACTCTCCATCATTCATTTAATAAATACTGAGTGCCTCATGCATAGCAGGCAGTGGAAACCCAGGGGGTGGATCCAGAAATGAGCAAAAACAGACCTACCCCCATGGGGTTCAGGTCCACAAGGGAAGGTGTGAGCAGCCGCTCTTTAGGCATTTCAACAGCAACAGGTGCTCCATTTCATTTTTCAATGAACTGTGCAAAGGAACACATAAATGCTCTGCTTTCCCACATGCTGTATTCAGAGTGTCGCGTTCTTGCACTTTGCCATATAAATGCAGAAAAGCCTTTGAGTGACTATATTCTCACTTCTCCCAAGGATGATGCACAGTGCACAGGAGGGAAGTTGATTCATTATAGACAATGGATGCCTTAGGGACTAAGTGCTCAGTTCAGTGGAGAGACCGTTTGGGAAAAATCGTCCTTTATCCATGCATGTGTCTGTCTTCATGAGACTGAGCTTCAGAAGACAACAGCAATACAGTGTCTGGTACAGAATAGGGCTGTGATAGATGTCTATGAAATAAATATGCTCAATGGAGGCTCCCAGACCTGTAGACTTCTTCCCTACAACTCTTGCCAGCCTGAACCCCACTCAAACTCTTGGTAATGGACTATTTGATGCTCTATTAGAGCTTCCCTTTTTCCTCGGGGGGGGGGGGGGAGGGGCACATCATAGAACCCTTGAAGAGGCAAAGCTGTAAGTGCCCATAAACAAGAATATGCATACACTTGCAGAAGTTCATAGACTATCTCTGAAAGTCTGTGACCCTCAGGTTAAAACACCTATATTATGTTGTTAAAAACTAGACTTGAATTAATGTCAAAATCCTAACTGGCCAAGTTATATTTATTTGGCAAAAACAAGAACAAGCAGGCCAGGTACACCTGGGTTTGAATCAATCCAGGTTTTGTCATTTGCTAGCCATGTGAAGTCAGAGAAGTCAACTTGCTTCTCTCAGCCTCAGTTTTTCTCCTCCATAAAATGGGTTAACAGTAGTTGCTAACTGCATGTTAATGTCAGGATGAGATGAACCAAAACATAACATGTTTGATGGTTTCCTCCGTATACATAAGAGGAAACCATCACTGCCTTCCCTTTAGTCTACAGCTCTACACTGAACTCCCACTCCCATCTTCATCCCTATTCAGAATTGTACTAATAACTCCCATGAGATCTCAGGGAACAAAGGGAAAATAAGAGGCTCTAAGAATTTATAATGTCACAAAATATAGCCCCAATTTTTCCCCCTGTATAAAATGCTTGGTTTAAACCTATGAAGGCCCATCTGAGAAGACAGTGGGCAATCCCTTTCTGTGTAAATCCAGGTCAGCTGTCAGCACACAATTGTTCTATTAGACCAAGTCAATTTTTAGAGGCAGGCCTGTTAACTTAAAATGGAAATGAAAAGAAAGTGTTTGATCAAATGCTAAACTGCAGAAGCACACTGACAGGGAAACAAAGCAGAGGAAATAGTTTCCTAAAATTACTCTCTGTGATACCTTTACTTAACATTGGATATTTAAGGACCTCAATCAGCCTTTTTAACCCACCACCTAGCTCTCTTCCCACCCCTAAGAGCTAAACGAACTGACTTAGTTCTTAAATGTCCTCAGCTTCCCTCTGTTTTCAAGTCCATTCAACATTTAACCTATGATCCAGGAAGGCTGAATTTAAAGTTACACAGAAACTATCATTCAGATTCCTTCTACAAATGAATTTCTCAAGCCTTTCTAAATATTTGACTTAAAGGAAAAAAAATGCATTTCCACTTTAAAACAATCTTTCATCTCTAGCAATGCAAATTTTCTTTGTTTGTTTAACCAATTCACATAGGACTAGCCAGTATTTAATCGGGCCTTTATTTAACATCACCAACCATGTGAGTTGCACAGCCAACTCTGAAAGTTTCAGATAATGATCTCATTAACGCAACAAATTGGTTCAAAGATGAAATATATATCAATATGGCTAAGAACCCTTTAAAGTCCCACACTTCAGAACTACAGGAGAAGTGTAATTAATTTCTCCAGCATTCAAACTGTATGCCTGACACTTACAAGCAAATGGGCTTTAACACTACATAAATAAATAAGGTAATAAAAGTAACTAATAGCATTTCACACCCACAGACCGTTTTCACCACAACTTTCACAGATGGAGACATTTAAAAAAAATCTCTTCATTCAGATTACACTGGTGACCTTGGGATAGTTATTTAAACCTAAAATGCACAAGAGAAGAATCAAGATTCCTGATGACTAATCCTAAGGTTTGAATTACTACCTCCCTCCCTCTTGCAAGTGTTCGTTCTCTCTCTCTCTCTCTCTCTCTCTCTCTCTCTCTCTCTCTCTCTCTCTCTCTGTCTCTCTGTCTCTGACACTGACAGACAAACTGACACAATTCTTAACTAGACTTCCCCTACCCATGGAAATGCCAGAACAGGTTAGAATTATCTGGGCAAACCAGACTATGATAAGGTATCTACTATACATACACATACACACACACACTTTTCATTGGCGTATAATAAAGAAGGGGAAAAATCAGTAATACAAACCAATTTCTCATCTTAGAATTCTTAAAGGAGAGGGGACTCCTAAACAGGTTTTTTCTCCCCCTAAACCATGAACAATACTGCTACAGAACCCCAACGGAAATAACAGAAACAATGCTATATTGCTACTGTTTAGCTTCACTTATAGGAAAATGAACTCTGCTCTGAGACAATAAAACACTAAGCAGAAAATCACACTATTTGGTTTTTTCTTTTCTTTTCTTTTCTTTTGAGAGAGAGTCTCACTCTGTTGTCCAGGCTGGAGTACAGTGACGTAATCACAGCTCACTGCAGCCTCAACTTCCCAGGCTCAAGCAATCCTCCCACCTCAGCCTCCCAAGCAGCTGGGTGCACGCCACCATGCCTGGCTTTTTTTTTTTTTTTTTTTTTTTTTTGTAGAGACCAGGTCTAATTGTGTTGCCTAGGCTGGTCTCCAACTCCTAGGCTCAAGCAATCCTACTGCCTCAGCCTCCCAAAATGCTGAGACTACAGGTATTAGCCACCACACCAGGCCACTATTTTTTTAAGATAGCAAATAAAAGAAGGTTTTGAAAAGTTCAACGAGATTGTGAGACCAGGGCACAGTGAAAGCCTAAAAGAAAGACAGGAAGTCACAATGAGCAAGACTTGATTCAAACGATTCTTGAAGACTATGAATAAAATGTTTGGGAATCTTCAGCAGAGCATCATCTCTAAAGCTTATAAAGGTTTTTCAAGATAGTAAACAAAAGGAGGTTTTTTAAAGATAGTAAATAAAAAGAGGTCTTGAAAAGTTTGTGTTACTCAGAAAACATGATTAATCCAAAGCTGGACACTAATTTATTTCTTCTGCTTTCTCATTTCTCACCAAAAGAAAATGTTACATTCCCTGTCAGCGGCCCTAAAACATCACCTTTCCTTACAAAAAAACTTTCAGGGCTGCCAGACAAGGTCCACACCAGTTCCTTCAATCAAACAGTATTTGCAGAACTCATAAAAGCACACTAGCCTTTGTATACATACATCCCTGAAAGCCACACTGCACTCTGTCCGCAGAAACAGAGAGGTTCAACAAGTCAGCCACCACAATAAAGTTACTAAAGATACGAGGTGCACCATGAAATGACTATTCAGACAGCTCGGATAAACTCACCAACATTACTGCAGTTATAAGGGAATTAAAGACACCTATTAGTGATTGCTTAACAGGTAAACTTATTAAATACCATTTAAGTCACTTTACTTAGCAACTGTTGACTTAATTTTTTTTTTTTTTTTTTTTTTTTTTTTGGCTAGGCTAATGGACTACAAAAGAGATAAGCACTTCAAAAAGTTTCAAAAGAGAATAGGTTCCTTCTGCCAAATTCACATATTATCTCTCTACTCACAAGGATAAAACAGTTACAAATGGTGTTTAAACTGCTAATTTTGTATTAAATGGTGAACCCAAGATTATCTCCAAAGCATAACACTACTCATAATGGATAGCTCACTCCAGACAAACTACTGTTGAGAAAGAGTGACACGTTAAAACACTGCAGATAAAAATCGCAAACTTCAAAAGTCTCCTTCAAAAAGTCAAGTGCCGCGCTAAAATATCTTTTTTTTTAGAAGGCTATAAATCAAACATTTCTAAAACCATCAGGGCACAATGAAAGCCTCAAAGAAAGAGAAGGAGTTTCAAGGAGCAAGACTTAAGATTCAAACTATTCTTGAAGGTGGTGACTGAAATGTTCAGGAATCTTCAGCAAAGCATCATCTCTAAAACTTATAAAGATCATAATTATAACTTTTTTAAGTCTAAAACCATTATAACATAGATAGTCAAAGGGTT
Source organism: Ateles fusciceps (assembly GCA_036589455.1). Taxonomy (NCBI): domain Eukaryota; kingdom Metazoa; phylum Chordata; class Mammalia; order Primates; family Atelidae; genus Ateles; species Ateles fusciceps. The sequence goes on along the minus strand of JAZHEH010000517.1, from coordinate 6,234,245 downwards.
CAGTGAAGGAATTTCCTCTTCTATTTACCCCACAGAAGTTTTCAGATGGGCTAAGAGCCCGCTAAGGCAATGCTGCTGATACATCGCATGGGCCTGGGTGCCTCCTGCAGTTTTCTCAGGGCACACCTCTAAGGAGTCAAGCTGCACAACTCTCCCTGTCCTATGCAGGCAGGGCTTGGAGTCTGCACCCAAGGAGGGAAAAGGACACCACGGAAGAGGCTGTCTACACTGCGGGCTGCTGTGCAATCATTCCATGCAGTCCCCTTCTTTTCATTCATAACTCACCCAAGAGTAAAGCACAGAAGGCCCACAAAGCTTAGGCCCTGCAGACATCCAATCACCCCAAAGGTTCAAAGACAAGCCAATCTTTACAAATCGCCCCCCAACCGAGGTGTGCATATTAACCGCCGTTAAGTGCGCTGGCCGTCTAACAAGGTGATAAAATCAAGGCCAAGGAAGCGGTAAGACATCCACCCAGCTTACCACCGCAGAAGCTTCAGTTGGGAGGCCCTCGTCCAAAGAGTAAGCACAGCTTAAAGCGAGTCTCCCTAGCTAGCTTCCTTCGGGATGTGATCTCTTTCACTCGGTCCAAGGTGGAGGCCCTGTCAGTTAAAGACCCAGTCTCCCCATTTGCAGTCCCTTCGCATTAGTCTTGGCCGAGGGACGGGCAGGAGGTATCCCTCCCACCCTCTGTAATGTGAGGCACGCAGCGAGGGCTGCCTTCCATCGCCACTCCGCGCGTGGAACCCCCGATCCCCCACTCCTCAACCAGCTCCGCCTCCTCCCCGGCCTGCTGCTGCTTGTCCAGGAGACCCGCAGGAGGGTCAGCGGCGCCCAGGTGAGGCGGGCTGCAGGGTCCGGGGGAAGAACCCGATGTTATGCAGCCCTTCAGACAAACCTGGCCGCACCCAAAAGAATATGCATGGATGGAAAGCAAAGCCTGCAACCTGAAACGAGCCACCTATCCCCTCATCACTTGTCTTTCCAAAGTTGGCATTCAACAGGTAGTTCCCGGGACTTCCACCTGAGGCAGACCGAAATACCCAAAGGGCCAAGGAAGCCGCCCCAGCGTGGGTGCCGGGCCCAGGGTCCTCCTCCCGCCCCGGGACTCAAGGGAGCCCGAGCCCCCACGTGCGCTTGCCCCCCCGCGGCGGCGCCCGGGAGGCCGCGTCCCGCCCGCCGGCCCGCCCGCAGGGGATGGATGCTGCCGGCCTCTCGGTCGCCCCCTCCCGCCCGCCCGCCAGTCAGCCAGCCCACGGCGGGGTCGGCGGGCGCAGCCCCCGGAGCCATCTTGTGGCTGCAGCGGCGCGGGGCCCGGGCGGCGGGCAGCTACCTGCACGATCTCGCCCTCGGCGCTGAGCGTGGCCCCGGCCCGCGAGAAGCGGCCCGTGAGGCCGGTAGTGTAGGTGGTGTAGTCGCCGCTTGGGCTCGACTCGAACAGCACCACCTCCACGAACGCCGTCTCCTTGGCCCGCGCCGCGCCGGGCCCCGCGGCCGCCAGCAGCAGCCCGAGCAGCAGCGGCAGCGGCGGCGGCGGCGGCAGGCGGCGGCACCGGAGGCCGCGGGGGCGGCGGCGGAGGCGGCGGCGGCGGCGGCCCGGGGCCCCTGGGCGCCCGCCCGAGCGCGGCCTCATGGTCCTGCGGCGGGAGGGCGCGGAGGGCGGGCGCGGCCGGGCATAGTCGCTGGCCGGCTGAGGACCGAAGGCGGGCGGACGCCTCACAGCCCCATCGCGGCGGCGGTGGCGGCTTTGTGGGTCGCAGGCTCCGCTCGGCTCCCCCGGCCGTCGCGCCGCGGCCCTTTCATCTGCTCCACGTGAGGGGTTATCCCCGCCCTGGCAGCGTCGTGACCCGCTCTCCCCTCCCTCCCCGCCCTCCCCACCCTCAGCCGCCGCAGCCGCCGCCGTGGGGAGTGAGAAGGCGGGGCGGGCGCGCCTGCGGCGAGAGGCGGGGCCCGAAGTCCGAGTACGCCCCGCCCCTCCCCGACCCGGCTTCATCTGCGCTCCGCCCCTTTGTCCTCGCTCCGCCCCATCATCCCAGCTCCGCCCCCCGCCCGCGGCCTGCGCCCCGCCCCATCGTCCTTGCTCCGCCCTGGCTCGCCGTCTTGCTCCACCCAATTATTCTCGCTCCGCCCCCGCCCGTCTTCTCTACTCCGCCCCTTCGTCCTTGCTCCGCCCCCTCAGCTGCGCTCCGCCCCCGCCGCGCTCCGCCCTCCACGGCAGACATTTCTCCTCGCGGTTGCTAGAGTTCGGCGGGGAACCCGGACGGCAACCTGCTCCAGGCGATGCGCGCCCCCCTCCGAAGGCGCCATGCGTCCTGGTCCGGTGCAGGAGTTAGGGCCATTTGGTCTAGAAAGGCCCAGTTCTTCCGGTTCCCCGCCCCCAATTTACAGTTCCCAGGAAGCTTGATCGCCTGCTCCGGGCGCTGTATTCCTACCCGCACCTCCAGGATCCAACGGGGAAGGCCAGGGCAGTCGGGGGCAGTTTGCAGCTTGGGGTGGAGTCCAGTTGTTGCACAGGTGTCGCCTAGACAGCTTCTCTGTCTGAAGTCTGTACTGAAGGAGTGAGGAAGACCTTGAGGACCTTCTGATGGAGTTCATCTTTCTGCAGCCCCAGAAACTATAATTCAGACACCACCCCCCAAAAAGTCTGGAAACTTTGCCTCGCCTCGTGCAGCCAGAGGAGTCCAACATCATTATCACCCTCTATGCACAGACTGCTGGCTGCCAAACTAACATATCTAAAGCACGTGCTCGAGGGCTGAGAGGTTCCCAGTCACCCAGAAAATAAACTTTTAATTCCCTGCCCCTTTTTGGAACATGTCTTTTCCTTCCTCATCTAGTCCTCTGAGAATTGAACCCCTCCTTGAAAAGCCTGATCCAATTCCCACTTCCTCCGTGGAGTCTCCCTCCCTGGCCAGAACAGCTTTGTTCAGATATTTGCAAATATTTGGTTAGGATGAATCTGCTTCTACTTGCTACCACACCCAAAATGTTAGAAAGACAAAAGAAAGAAAACTCATTGAGAATTTTCTTGAGTAAACAACTTACCAAGGTTATATTTTAAAGCTGAAAAAAATTTAATGTGCAATAGAAAACACACTTGAAAAAATCCACAGATCTGTATTACCACATATGGACCACCCAGAGCTTCCGCTCAGGAGGGGAGGCACCTGGAAAGCGGGTACTCTGGAGGGAGGTGGCTTTTAGTTTCTCCAAAACCGAGCCTAACTGGTGCTGACTTCAACGGCACCATCAGTCCTGACAATTACCCCCACAAGGCCTTTTTATTTTTTTCATTTAGATACAGGGTCTCCCTCTGTTGCACAGGCTGGCGTGCAGTGGTGTGATCACAACCCACTGTGTCCAAGTATCGAACTCCTGTGCCCAAGTATCCTCCCAGCTCAGCCTCCTGAGTAGCTGGGACTGCAAGTGCCACACCCAGCCTCCATCCAGTTCTTAATTAAGGGGAAGGGCAAATCTCTATAGTTCATGGATGACACTTGGCAATATTTAAAATTCAAAGGCACCCACCACCAACTGATAAAAGAATAACCAAATGTGGTCTATCCATGCAATGAGATATTATCTATCCGGAAATGAAATACTTGGCTGGGTGCAGTGGCTCATGCCTGTAATCCCAGCACTTTGGGAGGCCAAGGCTGAGGTGAATCACCTGAGGTCAGGAGTTTGAGACCAGCCTGGCCAACATGGTGAAACCCCGTGTCTACTAAAATTACAAAAATTAGCTGAGCATGGTGGCGCGTGCCTGTAATCCCAGCTATTCAGGAGGCTGATGCAGGAGAATCCCTTAAACCTGGGAGGCAGAGGTTGCAATGAGCCAAGATTGTGCCCCTGCACTCCAGCCTGGGCAACAGAGTGAGACTCCATCTCAAAAAAAAAAAAAAAAAAAAGAAAAAGAAAAAAGAAATACTAATATATGCTACAACATGGATGAACATTGAAAACATTATGCGAAGTGAAAGAAGCCAGACCCAAAAGCCCACATATTCCATGATTCCATTTATATGAAATGCCAAGAATAGGCAAATCTATAAAGACGGAAAGTAGATTACCAGTTGCCAGGGGATGGGGAGAAGCAGGAATGGGTAGTGACTGCTAATGGGTTTCTTTGGAGGGTGATGAAAATATTCTGGAATTAGATAATGGTGATGGTTGCACAACTCTGTAAATATACTAAAAACCACTCAATTGTACACTTTTAAAAGGTAAATGTTATGGCATATGAATTTTTTTTTCTTTTAGAAACAGGGTCTCACTGTCACACAGGCTGGAGTGCAATGGCATCATCACAGCTCACTGCAGCCTTCACCTCCTGGGCTCAAGTGATCTTTCAGCCTCAGCCTCATAAATAGCTGGGACTGCAGATACACACCACCACACCAAGCTAAATTTTTAATTTTTGTTTTTAAAGACAGGTTGTCACTATGTTGCCCACACTGGACTGAAACTCCTAGGGTCAAGCAATCCTCCTGCCTAAGTCTCTCAAAGTGCTAGGTTAACAGGCATGAGCCACCACACCTGTCTGGTATGTGAATTATATCTGAAAAAAAATTTTTTTTAATAGAGACGGGATCTCGCTATGTTGCCCAGGCTGGAGTGCAGTGGCTATTCACAGGCGAGATCCCACTACTGATCAGCACAGGAGTTTTTGACCTGCTCTGTTTCCGACCTGGGCCAGTTCACCCCTCCTTAGGCAACCTGGTGGTCCCCCGCTCCCGGGAGGTCACTATATCGATGCCAAACTTAGTGCAGACACCCGATCGGCATAGCGCACTACAGCCCAGAAGTCCTGGGCTCAAGCGATCCTCCCACCTCAGCCTCCCGAGTAGCTGGGACTACAGGCACGCACCACAGCACCTGCCTTGTATCTCAAATTAGCTGATAAAAAAATTTCTAGCTGGGCACAGTGGCTCACACCTATAATCCTAGCACTTTGGGAGGCTGAGGCAGGTGGATCACTTGATGTCAGGAGTTCAAGACCAGCCTGGCTAACATGGTGAAAACCCATCTCTACTAAAAATACAAAAATTAGCTGGGTATGGTGGTGCACGCCTGTAGTTCCAGCTAATTAGGAGGCTGAGGAGGAGGCTGCAGTGAACTAAGATTGTGCCACTGCACTCCAGCCTGGATGACAGAGCTAGACTCCATCTCAAAAAAAAAAAAAAAAATTCTGTCTTCAGTGGTATTTTCATGCAAGTGCGTGCACATGCGTGTGTGCCTGCACCCACGCACACACACACACACACACACACACACACGATACAGCATAAGGATATCCTCTACTCTTTGAAGTCTTAGTGCACATTTCACACCCTCAACAGGGACTACCCTGACTATACTATTTTAAACTGCATTGTGCCCCCTGTCATCCACTCCTATCCTCCCTTGGCCTGCCTTCCCCCACCCCCTGTGGCATTTATCACCTTGTAACATACTAAATAAATTGTTTATGTATTTTTGTCTGTCCTCCACACCCCACATGCACGCATGCCAGAGAACAAGCCCTCTAATGACGGAGATCTTTCTTTTGTTCGGTGACTTAGGCCAAGGCTGCCTGACTCAGAGTAGGCACTCAATAAATATTTGATGCATGAATTAATGACTAAATGAATGAGTGATAAGCTCATCAATGTGTATCCCTCCCATTTTGCAAACATTTGGGGCAGCTTGTTAACAGCTGCATTGGAGCATTGGGCTTCATGGGACCAAAATAAATTCTGAGTGTGGAGAATGACCATCCTTCCCTCAAGAACTGCGCTGCAAACCCACACAAGGGTTAGAAAACAAAGCAGTTTGGATTTTTTAAATTCTGCTTAAAGAAAGAGATGAGGCCAGACACGGTGGCTCATGTCTGTAATCCCAGCACTCTGGGAGGCCAAGGAGGGCTGATCACTTGAGGCCAGGAGTTCGAGACCAGCCTGACCAACATGGCGAAACCCCATCTCTACTAAAAATACAAAAAATTAGCCAGGTGTGGCGGCACACACCTATAGTCCCAGCTGCTTAGGAGACTAAGACAGGAGAATCGCTTGAACCTAGGAGGCAGAGGTTGCAGTGAGCCCAGATCACGACAGTGTACTCCAGCCTGGGCAACAGAATAAGACTCTAACTCAAAAAAAAAAAAAAAAAAAAGAAAAAAAGGCCGGGCGCAGTGGCTCATGTCTGTAATCCCCAGCACTTTGGGGGGCTGAAGCGAGTGGATCACAAGGTCAGGCGTTTGATACCAGTCTGACCAATATGGTGAAACCCCGTTTCTACTAAAAAACATAAAAATTAGCCAGGCGTGGTGGCACACACCTGTAGTCCCAGCTACTCGGGAGACTGAGGCAGGAAAATTACTTGAACCTGGGAGGCGGAGGTCGCAGTGAACCGAGATCATGCCACTGCACTCTAGCCTGGGCGACACAGCAAGACTCCATCTCAAAAAAAAAAAAAAAAAAAACCAAAAAGAAAAATATGAAAGCTGTGCACTGTGGCATGTGCCTATAATCCCTGCTACTCAGGATACTGAGGTAGGAGGATCCCTTGAACACAGGAGTTCAAATCCTGCCTGGGTAACATGGCAAGACTCCATCTCTGAAAAAGAAAAAGGAAAAGGGGCCTGGGCAACATAAAGCGACCCCATCTCTAAAAACAAAAATTAGCCAAGCATGGTGGTGGGCACCTGTGGTCCCAGCTACTTGTGAGGGTGAGGTAAGAGGATCTCTTGAACCCAGGAGTCGGAGGCTGCAGTGAGCTAAGATTGTGCCACTGTACTTGAGACTGGGCAACAGAGCAAGGCTCTGTCTCAAAGAGAGAAGAGAGAGAGAAACATAGGGTTAATAAGATATAGTTCAGAAACACGGAGGTAGCACGATTCATCTTTCAGCAGTGTGAAGCTGTTCAGAAAGGAAGTATTGACTGAGAAATGAGGTTTCACCAAAATCCGACAGGCAGCAAGGGGGAGATAGATAGAAAATAACTTCAAATAAAAGATAAGACCCATCAACTAGAGCAAGGAAGGGATCCCCAAGCTGGGCCAAGCGATAGAAGTGAAGCACATTCATTATCTTGTGTGGCACATCCCTAGCAAATCATCCTGGGTGTAATTTAGCTTATGCCTTTCCTTGCTTATCAGACACAGCTCAGAAGAAAGTAACTGAGAACAGGTGCATCAGCATTGGTTAAAGCTGCCAAACCTTTGGCAAATCTCACTGACTTAGGCCAAAAACCACATAAAGCTTCAGGAAATTTTCTACCAGCAAAATTCTATTTATATGACTAAATAGGGAAGTTCAGGGATTTCAAATTCATAAACATACGATTTAGTACCTAAAGAGACTGTATCTGTGCTAAATAAATGCAGATGCATATGGTATTCAAGACAGAAGAGGGGTGGGTGAGTAGACAACAGATACATGTGAAGGTTTGCAAACATTACCTCTATATGGAAGGAGACATTAGAAACTAATTAACGGTTGTTTCTAGAGAGGCATCTGGGTGACTGGGAGGCAAGGAACAAAGGGAAACTTACATTTCCCAAAAAAGTTGGAGCTCCATTTCTGTGAGTTCTGCATTTGTGGATTCAATAAACCATGAATAGAAAATACTCAAGAAAAAAAAATGGATGTTTGCACCTGTACTGAACATATGCAGACTTTTTTCTTATCAAAAATAGCATAACAACTATTTACATGGCATTTACATTGCATTTGGTGTTATAACATCTAGAGATTACTTAATGTATACAGGGTGGCCAGGTCCAGTGGCTCACGCCTGTAATCCCAGCACTTTGGGAGACTGAGGCAGGCAAATCATGAGGTCAGGAGTTCGAGACCAGCCTGGCTAGCATGGTGAAACCCCGTCTCTACTAAAAATACAAAAAATTAGCTGGGCGTAGTGGCAGGCGGCTGTAGTCCCAGCTACTCAGTAGGCTGAGGCAGGAGAATCGCTGAAACCAGGAGGCAGAGGTTGTAGTGAGCTAAGATCGCACCATTGCACTCCAGCCCAGGTGACAGAGTAAGACTTGGTCTCAAAAAAAAAAAAAAAAAAAAGTGCTCAATTCGGCCGCACATATACTAAAATTGGAATGATACAGAGAAGAGTAGCATGGCCCCTGCACAAGGATGACGCAAATCATGAAGCGTTCCATATTTTTTAATTAAAAAAAAAAGAAGAAAAAAAAATTGGCTAGGGGCAGTGGCTTACATCTGAAATCCAATATTTTGGGAGGCCAAGGCGAGTGAATCGCTTGAGGTCAGGAGTAAGTGACCAGCCTGGCCAACATGGTGAACCCCTATTTAAAAAATACGAAAATTAGCCAGGCGTAGCGGCATGCACCTGTAGTCCCAGCTACTCGGGAAGCCAAGGCAGGAGAACTGCTTAAACCTTGGGGGGCAGAGAGGCAATGAGCTAAGATCACACAACTGCACTCCAGCCTGGGCAACAGAGTGAGACTCTGTCTCAAGAAAAAAAAAAACTAAATTAAAAAAATGGATTAACCAATCTCTGCATTCAAGTAGTTCCTTTCTTTTTTCATTTTTTGTTTTTTGTGGGGTTTTTTGAGACAGAGCCACTGTGCCAGTAGTTCTTTCTTTTTCATTTCTTCCTTCCATCTGCAAACATTTATTACTATATGGGACAGATAAAGAAGTCAATAAAAGATTTTAATAAAATATAAGTACACATCACTATTTTACAAAATCATTTTAGGACTTTGAACCTTATGTTTCTTCTTTAAGGTGATCCAGATGTAAGATATGTTAGCATTCTTCTACAGTATTTATATCTATTTCTGGAAACTTACATTTATTGTATTTAAACATCATATAATTCTCTTGAAAGGCACAATAGATGTTATATAGACAAGTAGCAGCAGTTCTTTCAGACTCTTACAAGTATCTCTTTGGCCTTTGAAGTATGCCATCAATCTATGTCTACTTTGAGCCTTAAGGCAGAAAGCCAATCTAGGCCCCAACTCATCAGTGGTTTAAACCTTGCTTCAACCTGCCCCTGATTTGCAATGGCCGCCCAACCTGGAGTCACAAACTCCAACAGCGCTCCAGGGGCCAGGCAGGGAATGTGACTGAGTGAAGTAGGCCAAATGGAAGCAAAAATAACCAGCAAGTGAGATGGTAAATGACAACAGTGCTTCAGATGGGAACACCCTTGGGAGTGGTGGCCTGGGGAATGCATGGCCAGCGCAGAGGGCCACTCCAGCATGTCATTGCTGTGGGGAATGTGGACCCAAGATGCACAGATCTTCTGATTTGTTCAAAAGAAGCAAAAATCCAGATTTGTTTGTAGCATCTCCTGGTTTTTCAATGTTAGAAATAGATTTCTAAAGATTAGTATTGCGGTGGAGCTAAATGAGTACATTTACAGGCCATTTTTGACTCAAGAGACACAGAAGAGAAATTAGACAAAGTAGACGCTGATTGGACCAAGTGGTAAAATGATCACTTCTAAGCTATTAAGGTGAGGAAAAGGAAGAAGTTCCAAAATCTCAGAAGTATAAATACTGCACTATATATAGGACACAGTTGTATTCGTGGGCAGTACCCTTGACCACAAGAGGCATCTGTCTTCAGGGTGCAGCATTTAATTGAAGTGGAAATGTAATCACATGCCTACTTGGCCAAGAAAGGCTGATGAGGGATGAGGGATCATTAGACCTTCAAAGATAGGGAAGTCAGATTGCTTTTACACTGATTATGTCCCTATTTGAAGATAAAGAAAAAGAATTGGGAGAAAACATCAGAAGGAAATAAGGGCCAATTACTTGCTTTTGTCCAACAATATCAGACAGGAGAGCTTAGCACAGAGTCGAGTTAATAGGAAAGAAGACAGTTTGGGTGAGAACATACACTCCATTCTCTGTGAGTGTGAAACAACATCAGCTTGCAGGGTAGTAGTAATGAACAGGAATTACTGACTCAACATTCCTCTTTACTAGGAGTATCACACCTTCCTGGCCCATGCTGTCTCCAGGGGGCTGTCAATCACAGAGCTCAGCATCCCAACACAAGTGGGCATGTGACTCAGACTAGCCAATCAAAGCACTCCACTCCCCTAACTACAAGCATTGGTTCAGAAGTGAGCATGTGACCAAGGCAGGACCAATTAGAATCTTCCCTGAAATTTGATCTACACCAATTTGGGAGAGAGATCTTTCTTCTCCTCTGGCATCTCAAACTGTAAGGGTTATGTAAACTTAAACTGTGGCTTTTTTCCTCAACCACATAGAAAATGCTGCTGTTGCTGCTGCAGGAAAAAGGAGCAGAGACAAGCTGAGATGAGATAAATAAGAAGAGGAAGGGTACTGGTTGCATCCATTGAGCACTTGGATCCATCCCTGTAACAAAAGACTCCTGAAAAATACAGCAGTAAAGCTGACTAGTTCAGTGACTAGCAGTTGTGATAAGAGGTAGACACCCACGTACAACATATGCACCATCAAACCAAAGAAACTGAGACTGAGGTGGGTCAAGAAACCCAAACTTTGCTAAAAGCAGCTGAGTCAAACATAGTTTCACATAGTACAACTCTAGTATGTACCTCTCAAAAAATCTTTTGCAAATCAAGAAAAATGAAAAAGATTCCAAAGCCAGAAACCTAAAATAAAGAAGGGCTCTGTGTATTAATTAAGTCAATGAACGAATGAACAAATACCCAGACTAGAGTTCCTGATCATTTATTTTTAATTTTATTTTTTCTGAGACACAGTTTCATTGTGTTGCCCAGGCTGGAGTGCAGTATCATGATCGTAGCTCATTATATCCTTAAACTCCTGGGCTCAAGCAATCCTCCCACATCAGCCTCCTGAGCAACCAGAACCACAGACATACACCACCACACCTGGTTAACGTGTGTGTGTGTGTGTGTGTGTGTGTGTGTGTGTGGTTTGTTGTTGTTGTTGTTCTTTGAGACAGTCTCATTCTATTGCCCAGGCTGGAATGCAGTGGTGCAACCCAAGTTCAAACAATTCTCCTGCCTCAGCCTCCTGAGTAACTGAGATTGTAGGTGTGTGCCACCACGCCTGACTAATTTTTGTATTTTTTACTAGGGATGGGGTTTCACCATGTTGGCCAGGCTGATCTTGAACTCCTCACCTCAAGTGATCCACCTGCCTCGGCTTCCCAGTGTGCTGGGATTACAGACATGAGCCAACAGGCATGGCCCGTTCTTACTTTTGTTTTTGTAGATACAGGATTTTGCTTTGTTGCCCAAGCTGGTCAAATTTCTGGCTTCAAGTGATCCTCCCACCTCAGCCTCCCAAAGTGCCCGGATTACAGGCCTGATCCACCATGTCTGGCCTCCTTATCATTTCAGTTGAGGGCACTTAGAAGAAATAACTCACAATGCAGAAGATGACAAATCTGTCGTCTCCAAATGTGACATGGAATTCAAATAGGCCTCACATTTTATTGCTGAAAGACACCTTAGAGATCAGAAAACCAAAACCTAGCACTTACAACAAGCTAATAGATCAATAAAAATACACAGCATGGAGGTGCCCAGCCTCCTACGTGGTCTCATTTATACAGAGGTGCTATCTGGCAACAATTAAATACTGAGCACAGACATGATGAGGAAGAGAGATATCACACAACCTTGCCTTCTTTGTTCAAGCCAGTGCCACCTTCTTTGGTTTTGGTCAACTAGAGCCTTAAGGCTCTTGGAAGCCACAGCCACAAGGATCAAGAAAGCCCACTCTTATTCTACAGATATTTTCACAATGGTTTGCAAAGATTTTCAGTATTTGTGTGTGTGTGTATATATAAGATTTACAGTATGTGTCTATATATACACACTGTATGTATGTATACAGCACATATACATATATAGTATATACACTGCATATCTATAGTATATACTATACAGTATATACGGCATACTGTATCTACACATATACTGTATATACACTATATATACAGTATATGCTATAGTATACTGTGTATATTATAGGTTAATAGTATATATAATGTATATGTAAATATATACATATATACTGTAAAGATTTATAGTCTATAGACTGCAAATCTGTAAATATACTGTAAATATATGTTTATGTATATATCATATATACATATATGCACACATGCATATATACATATTTTTGTTTGTTTTACAAAAAAAGAGGTCAGGCGTGGTGGCTCACGCCTGTAATCCAAGCACTTTGGGAGGTCAAGGCGGGCGAATCACGAGGTCAGGAGTTCGAGAACAGTCTGTCCAACATGGTGAAAACCCATCTCTACTAAAAATGCAAAAAATTAGCCGGGCGAGGTGGTGTGCACCAGTAATCTCAGCTACTCGGGAGGCTGATGCAGGAGAATTGCTTGAACCAGGGAGGTGGAGGTTGCAGTGAGCTGAGATCACGCCACTGCACTCCAGCCTGGGTGACAGAGTGAGACTTTGTCTCAAAAAAAAAAAAAAAAAAAACAGAAAGAAAAACAAAAACAAAACAAAACAAGAATATCTAACCGTAAGATTCTCCCATCTCATACCGTCTTCCCCCACTTAAGTTATCCATTATTTTGAATCCTTTACTTTCGTTTTATATACTTTCTTTGCATCTATATGCAATCTAAAATTTTATTTTTATTCATTTTAGTCGCTTTTACTTTTATAAAAGAGTATCATAATGAATACAATCTTTCAGAACCTTTCTTTACTTTTTTCCACTTCATAGTATATTGCTAATATTTGTCCATATTATTAAGTCATTGGAATTCACCTGTTTTGACCCTTGTATAGTGTGTCATTGCACTGATAATATCAGAGTTCATCCATTTCATTCTTCTCTTGATGGACGTTTGGTCTACTGCCAAGTTTTTGCTCTTGTGGAGCAAAATTTTTTTCTCTAATGCTTCTCTTAACATATAACACATATTAATACTATTAGCCTGTTCTCACATTGCTATAAAGAAATACCTGAGACTGGCCGGGCGCAGTGGCTCATGCTTGTAATCCCAGCACTTTGGGAGGCCGAGGCGGGCAGATCATGAGGTCAGGAGTTTGAGACCAGCCTGTCCAATATGGTGAAACCCCATTTCTACTAAAAAATACAAAAATTGGCCATGCGTGGTGGCACATGCCTGTAGTCCCAGCTACTCGGGAGGCTGAGGCAGGAGAATCACTTGAACCCAGGAGGTAGAGGTTGCAGTGAGCCAAGATTATGCCACTGCACTCCAGCCTGGGTGACAGAGTGAGACTCCACCTCAAAAAAAAAAAAAAGAAAAAGAAAAGAAAAAAATACCTGAGACCAGGTAATTTTATAAAGGAAAGAAGTTTAATTGGCTCATAGTTCTGCAAGCTGTACAGGAAGCATACATGATTCTGGGGAGGCCTCAGGAAACTTACAATCATGGTGGAAGGTGAAAGGGAAGCTGGCATATCTTACAGGGCCACAGCAGAAGGAAGGGAGAGAAAGGAAGATGCTATACATTTTTTTTTTTTTTTTTTTTGAGACAGAGTCTTGCTCTGTTGCCAGGCTAGAGTACAGTGGCACTATCTCAGTTCACTGCAATCTCTGCCTCCCGGGTTCAAGCGATTCCCATGTCTCAGCCTCCTGAGTAGCTTGGACTACAGGTGTGCACCACCACACCTGGCTAATTTTTTGTGTTTTAGTAGAGACGGGTTTTCATCATGTTGGCCAGGATGGTCCCAATCTCCTGACCTTGTGATCCGCCCACTTTAACCTTCCAAAGTGCTGGGATTACAGGCATAAGCCACCACACCCAGCCAATGTTACACACTTTTAAACAACCAGATCTCACGATAACTCACTCATTATCAGGAGAGCAGCACCAAGGGGATGGTGCTTATTCATTCATGAGAATCCATCCATATGATCCAATTGCCTCCCACCAGGTCACCTCCAACACTGGGGATTACAATTCAACATGAAATTTGGTGGGGGACAGATCTAACTGCTTCCTTCCTTCCTTCATTCCTTCCATCCTCTCTCGCTCTTCTTTCTTTCTTTTTGCTTTCTTTTTCTTTCTCTCTCTCTCTCCTTCCTTCCTTCCTTCTTTCCTTTTTTCCTTCATGACAGGGTCTTCCTCTGTCACCCAGGCTGAAGTGCAGTGGCACCATCATAGCTCACTGCAGCCTCAAACTCCTGGGCTCAGGCAATCTTCTTGCCTCAGCCTTCCAAGTACCCGGGACTGCCGTCTCAGCATGTTATCGTGTCTGGCTAATTTTTTTTTTTTTTTTTTTTTTTTTTGATACAGAGTATCGCTCTGTCGCCCAGGCTGGAGTGCAGTGGTGTCCTCTCAGCTCACGCAACCTCCGCCTCCCGGTTCAAGCAATTCTCCTGCCTTAGCCTCCCACGTAGCTGGAACTGGCTAATTTTTCAAAATTTTTTGTAGAGACGGAGATCTAACTATGTTGCCCAGTCTGTTCTCGAACTTCTGGCCTTAAGCCATCCTCCCACCTTGGCTTCCCAAAGTGCTGGAATTGCAGGCTTCAGTAACCGCACCTGGCCTCAAGTCTTTTTCTTAATTGGGCCTTGAACCTATAACTCCTGCCTCTTTTGCACCTCCCATGGCCTATAGGTGACCCCCACCCTCAAACACACCAGGCCCTTTCCCACTTCTGAGCCCCCATCCTGCTGTTCCCTCAGTCTGACTGCCTTCCCCCCCATACCCCAAGAGTTCATGATGGAGGAATCCGAAAATGTTGATCACAAGACCCTGCAGTTGAAATTCCTGTCACAGAAACCTTTTGACTAGTCTGCTCAGCTTCTCGGGCCTCCATCCACTTTTCTTTTGTTTTTCCTTTTTTTTTTTTTTTTTTTTGAGAGGGGAGTTTCGCTCTTGTTGCTCAGGCTGGAGTGCAATGGCGTGGTCTTGGCTCACTGCAACCTCCACCTCCAGGGTTCAAGCAACTCTCCTGACTCAGCCTCCCAAGTAACTGGAATTACAGGCGTCCACCACCATGCCCAGCTAATGTTGTATTTTTCAGTAGAGATAAGGTTTTGCCATGTTGGCCAGGCTGGTCTCAAACTCCTGATGTCAGGTGATCTGCCCACCTCGGCCTCCCAAAGTGCTGGGATTACAGCTGTGAGCCACCGCACCTGGCTGCCACCACTTTTCTTTAAACTAGTCCACACATACCTGAAACTGTTTGAAGGAAATGACCCTGCCTCTCTCCCTTGCTCTAGTTGGTATAGTTGCTATACCAACTTGCAATAGTTGCCTCTTCTGGCTGAAGAAGGAAGAAGGAGGGTGCTAGTTAGTTGGTGGGTGTTCCTGGAGCTGGGAGGCCTAGGGAGGCTGTTTCCTACCAGTGAAATGATAACAGCAACTTGGGTTTTATTGAGCATTTTTTATGTGCGAGGCACTGTGCCAATGGCTTTGCCCGTGTTTTCCTCTGTGATCCCTACTTGGGGACTGTGGTATCCCTGTTTTGTAGATGGGGAAGTAGGCTTGCCTGAGGTCACAGAGGTAATAAAATGGTAAAGTCAGGACTGGACCCAGATCTGATGCCAGAACCCTTAAGTTGGGAGGTCTGTGGTCCCAGACAGGGTCAGTGGCTGCCTTGCCTCCTGATGGCTTTGCTGGACCTGGCTCCTGTCTTTTAGGAAGCTGTGCTTCCTGCCCTTACATTCCTAAACATGTCCTCAAACCAGAATGATTTCTTCTCCTTTTCGCAAAAGCCAGCTCCTGTTTATTTTTTCTCCACCACTGACAAGCTGTGTGGCCGAGGCAAGTTGTTCTCCCTCTCTGAGCTTGGGTTTCCTTGTCTATAAATGCAGGCAATCCTTGCCCTGCCTCACAGGGTCAGCCTGAGGATTACATGAGATGATGGATGGGCCGCGGTGGGCCTGGAGACAGGCATGGGCATGCTCACAATGGCTGTGAGCTCGGATTCCCCCAGCTCTCAGCTCAGGGCAGACTCTAGCATCTTCAAGCATCTGTTCCCACAGCACCTGGCATGGAGACTCACTTATAGAAGGTGCTCACCAAACGCTTGCACTCGCTTACAGAAGCCGTGAGTGGCAGCCACTTCTGATATTCAGGAGTTCTTAACATCCCTATGGCTCTCAAGTCCTGGTGCTACAGATATGGCCTGTACTCCTGTTTGTTTCTTCAGTGAGTTAATGATTTACCTCCCGTGTTAAATTTTGTTTAAACAGACATGACCCCGTTGGTGGCCACGGCTCTGTCCCGTCCAAAGTGTCTCAGGGATCAAAGAAGCCCAAAGACACAGGAGCCCTCCCACTGCCTGCCCCATTCCAGAATTGTCCTTTAGCCTGCTGGCATCTGCCTCTGCACCGTGGTCTCTTGACCTTAGCCACCTTGCTTGTAGCCATGCTCTAGCCAGAGCTAGAGGCCCTTAACCTCTCTTTGAGAAGAGTCTGCCTCTCTCTAGGCCACAGCATAGCCATGTGCCCCCCCAGGGCCCTGTTGTCCTTACCACGATCACTATCTTCTTTCTTTCTTCTTTCTAGAAAAAAATCAGTGAAGGCTAGAGAGCCCAGCCCTTTAGAAGTGAAGGAAGGTCAAGGTACCTGTGGCTGGAGAACAGGAGAACAACGTGAGTCCAGTGGCCTGGACTGCACTGTAAAGGTCTACGCCCACCAGAGTCCCTGAAGCATTTGTTCCCTTGCCACCCTATGTTCCTGGGGCTTCCTGAGGGTCCCTCCTGCATCTCTCCTCTGTGGATTTGTTCCCAATGGGATTTGTTCATTTCATTGAGGACATTGGGAGCCAAGGGTCTTTCCAGTGTGACCCTGTCATTTCCAGTCCCTCCATGGTCACCCCATCCTCCCAGCCCTGGGGGAATGGACCTGCCTATGAGTAAAAGGACTGCCCTGCTCCTGGTGTGTGGGGGAGGTGAGCACACCTCATCCCCGCCAGCTGCTGGTCTTCTCCAGCCTCTAGTCTGGGCTCCCTGTCCCCTGACTTTGCTGCTCCCCCACTCCAGCTTCCTGCCTATTAGTATTTTCCCAGGGCTGGTGTAGCAAATTGCTACAAACTTGATGGCTTAAACAGCAGAAATGAGGCCAGGCACAGGGGCTCACACCTGTAATCCCAGCACTCTGGGAGGCCGAGACGAGAGGATCACTTGAGCCCAGGACTTCCCAATCAGCCAGCACAACATAGGGAGACCCTGTCTTTATTTCACAGTTCTGGAGGTCACAGATCCTAAATCAAGGTGTCACCAGGGCCAGCCTCCCCTCCACAGACTCTAGGGGAGAACTCTTCCTTGCCTTTTTCAGCTTCTGGTGGCTGCCAGAGTTCTTTGGCTTGTGGCTCCATCACTCCAGCCTCTGCCTCCATCCTCACATGACTTTCCCCTTTGTTCTGTGTCTTTTCCTCCTCTATTGTGAGGACACTCGTCATTGAATTTAGAGTCCACCCAGGTCATCCAGGAGGATCTCATCTGGAGATCATTAACTTCATTTCATTTCATTTCTTTTTTCTTTTGTTTTTTTTTTTGAGACACGGTCTTGCTCTTGCTTAGGCTGGAGTGCAGTGGCACGACGCCTGCTCACTGCAACCTCTGCCTCCCAGATTCAAGTGATTGTCTCACCTCAGCCTCCTGAGTAGCTGGGACTACAGGCGTGCACCACCACGCCTGGCTAATTTTTTGTTTTTGTTTTGAGACAGAGTCTCACCCTGTCGCCCAGGCAGAGTGCAATGGCGTGATCTCAGCTCACTGCAACCTCTGCCTCCCAGGTTCAAGCAATTCTCCTGCCTTAGCCTCCTGGGTAGCTGGGATTACAGGCGTGTGCCACCACGCCTGGCTAGTTTTTTGTATCTTTTGTAGAGACGGGGTTTCACCACGTTGGCCAGGTTGGTCTTGTACTCCTGACCTCGTGATCCACCCACCTCGGCCTCCCAAAGTGCTGGGATTACAGGCATGAGCCCAGCCTAATTTTTGTATTTTTAGTAGAGACACGGATTCACCATGTTGGCCAAGCTGGTCTCAAACTCCTGGCCTCAAGTGATCCACCTGCCTCAGCCTCCCAAAGTGCTAGGATTACAGGTGTGAGCCACTGTGCCCATCCTAATTTCATACTTTTCCCAAATGAGATCACATTCACAGATTCTAGGTGGACACATCTTTTAGAAGGGTCACCTTTCAACCCACGGCAACTAGTATCAACTGAAACCAGAAGAATATGGGCATACCAGGCAGTGCAAACAAAATCAGTGAAGGCTAGAGAGCCCAGCCCTTTAAAAGTGAAGGAACATCAAGGTACTTGTGGCTGGAGAACAGAAGAGCAATGACAGGCCAGGTGGCAGGGGGCTGGCGGGGCAGGAGGAGGGAGGTGGTCTGGGCAATTCATGCAACTCTCACAGACCAAGGCAAGAAGATGGGACAGCCACAGGATGGTTTTAAATAAGGAAATGATATTAATCAATTGCCTTGTTTTTTCTGTTTTTATTTTTTCCTTTTATTTATTTATTTTTGAGACAGGGCCTCACTCTGTCACTCAGGTTGGAGTGCAGTGGTGTGATCATGGCTCACTGCAGCCCTGAACTCCTGAGCTCAAGGAATTCTCTTGCCTTGGCCTCTTGAGTAAGTAGTTGGAGCTATGGGCACGTGCCACCATGCCTGGCTCTGCCATTGACTATTGAACAACTAGTTATCCATATAGAAAAAAAGTGTGTGTGTCAGGGGAAGACTCCTGCATCACAATATATACAAAGATTAACTTCAAGAAGATGAAAGTCAGCCAAGCGTGCTTATTCACGCCTGTAATCCAGACACTTTGGGAGGCCAAGGTGGGTGAATTACTTGAGCCCAGGAGTTCAAGACTAGCCAGGACAACATGATGAAACCCCGTCTCTACTAAAAATACAAAAATTAGCCAGGCATGGTGGCAGGCGCCTGTGGTCCCAGCTATGTGGGAGGCTGAGGCATGAGAATCGCTTGAACCCAGGAGATGGAGTTTGCAGTGAGCCAAGATCCCACCAGTGCCTCCGGCCTGGGCGACAGAGTGAGACTCTGTCTCAAATAAATAAATAAATAAATAAGCTGTACGAATATGCAAAACAATACCACTTCTTGTTCTGCCATATGTATGGATGTAATAAAGTTACAAAGAATCACATGAGAATAATAAACATCAAGCTTAGCATAGTATTTACTTGGGGGAGGGGGCAAATAAGTGATTAGAAGAGCACACAGGGGTTTTTTACAGTTTGGGGAGTACTCTGTGTTCTCTTTCTTTCTTTCTCTCTCTCTCTCTCTTCTTCTTCTTTTTTTTTTTTGAAATGGAGTCTTGCTCTGTTGCCAGGCTAGAGTGCAGTGGCACAATCTCAGGTCATTGCAACCTCTGCTTCCCTGGTTCAAGCAATTCTCCTGCTTCAGCCTCCCGAGTAGTAGCTGGGATTACAGGCATGTGCCACCACGCCCAGGTAGTTTTTGTATTTTTTTATAGAGACAGGGTTTCACCATGCTGCCCAAGCTGGTTTTGAACTTGTGAGTTCAAGCGATTTGCCAACCTAGCCCTCCCAAAGTGCTGGATTACAGGAATTATAGCCACTGTGCCCAGCCAATGTTTTATTTCTTAAGTCACGTGGTGGGAACACAAATGTTTGTTGTGTTGTTCTATATATCTTTTGGTATTTCAAATATTTTTTATTTTAAAAAGAGATGACACCAAAAAATAGTATACCAATGGCCAACAAGTACATTAAACAATTCTTTGCATTATCGGCCACCAGGGAAATGCAAATCAAAACCACAATGAGACATTATTTCACACCCACTAGGATGGTCATGATAAAAAAAAAAAATAGTGGCTGGGCAGAGTGGCTCATACCTGTAATTCCAGAATTCTGGGAGGCTGAGGTGAGCAGATCACTTGAGGTCAGGAGTTTGAGACCAGCCTGGCCAACATAGTGAAACCCCACCTCTACTAAAAATACAAAAATTAGCCGGGCATGGTGGCACACACCTGTTAATCCCAGCTACTCTGGAGGCTGAGGCATGAGAATTGCTTGAACCCAGAAGGCAGAAGTTGCAGTGAGCTGAGATCATGCCACTTTACTCCAGCCTGGATGACAGAGTGAAACTGTGTCTCAGAAAAAAAAAGTGTTGGTGAGAATGCAGAGAAATTGAAACCCTTGTTTATTGCTGATAGGAATGTAAAGTGGTACAGCTGTTACGGAAAAGTTAGGCAGTTCCTCAAAAAGTTAATTGTAAAATTACCATATAGTCCATCAATTCACCTTCTAGGTATATGCCCCAAAGAATAGAAAGCAGGGACTTGTATGCAACGTTCATAGCAACATTATTTAAAATAGCCAAAAGGTAGAAACAAGCCAACTGTTCATGAACAGATGAATGGATACCAAAAAAGTGATGTAGACATTCAAGGGAATATAATTCAACCTTAAAAAGAACTGAATTCTGATACGTGCTACAACATGCATGAACCTGGAAAACACCATGCTAAGTGAAATAATCCAGACACAGAAGGACAAACATTATGTGATTCCACTCGTATCTGGTACCTAAAATAGGCACAGTCACAGAGACAGAAAGTGGAATAGGGGTTATTAGGGGCTGTGTGAAGGAGAAATGAGGGGTTATTGTTGAATGGGTACAGAGTTTCTGTTTGGGAAGATAAAAAAGTTCTGGAGATTGGCAGTGATAATGGTTGCACAACATTGTGAATGTGTTTAATGCCACTGAATTGCACAGGCACCTGTAGTCCCAGCCACTCGGGAAGCTAAGGCAGGAGGCGGAGGTTGCAGTGAGCTGAGATCGTGCCACTTCACTCCAGTCTGGGTGACAGAGCAAGACTCTGTCTCAAAAATAAATAAATAAATGTTAAAATGGGCCGGGTACGGTGGCTCATGTCTGTAATCTCAGCACTTTGGGAAGGTGAAGCAGGTGGATCACCTGAGGTCAGGAGTTTAAGACCAGCCTGGCCAACATGATGGAACCCCGTCTCTACAAAAATACAAAAGTTAGCCAGGCATAATGATGAGTGCCTGTAATCCCAGGTACTTGGGAGGCTGAGACACGAGAATCACTTGAACCCGGAAGGTAAAGCTTGTAGTAAGCCAAGATCGTGCCATTGCACTCAAGCCTGGGTAACAGAGCGAGACTCCATCTCAAAAAAATAAAATAGCGGGGCTCAGTGGCTCACACCTGTAATCCCAGCACTTTGGGAGGCTGAGGTAGAAGGATCACTTGAGTCCAGGAGTTCGAGACCAGCCTGGGCAACATAGTGAGACCTTATATCAACAACAACAACAACAAAAACCCTATGGCAGAGTGGCATGCTGCTGAATCTAAAGTAATTGTCATAAATTATTGCCAAATAAATATTTCATTTATGAAAAATTAACTTTTAAAATAAAGTTCCTGGGTCAGGAGCATGCACTTTGTTTTTTTGGACAATTAAACCAACACTCCATATGTGCCACCATCAGGATTTATTTCCACTCAGTAACTCACCCCACAGCCCCAGCCTAAAGGCCCCTCTCCAATTGACCATGCTGATTCAAGCTCATCTCAGAAAACAGCAGAAAGGAGTTAGAGACTACAGTGCACTATGATCATGCCAGTGAATAGCCACTACATTCCAGCCTGGGCAATATAGTGAGACCCTATCTCTTAAAAAAATACGTATCAAAAAAATATGTATCATGTTTCTTTGGAGTTGTATAGCGTATTGTATAATTTCATTGACCTTCACAACCTGACATAGATAGGGCAGGTGTACTTCTCTCCACTTTAAAGACAGGGAAACTGAATCTCTGAAAGGTTTAAGTTACTTCACTTGCTTTTTGTTTGTTTCGTTTTGTTTTTTGAGATGGAGTCTTCCTCTGTTGCCCAGGCTGGAGTGCAATGGTATGGTCTCAGCTCACTGCAACCATTGCCTCCCTGGTTAAAGTGATTCTCCTGCATCAGCCTCCCAAGTAGCTGGAATTACAAGCACCTGCTACCACACCCAGCTAATTTTTGTATTTTAGTATAGACAGGGTTTCACCATGTTGGCCAGGCTGGTCTCGAACTCCTGACTTCGTGATATGCCCACCTGGGCCTCCCAAAGTGCTGGGATTACAGGCATGAACCAACACGCCCAGCTAGTCACTTTATTTGCAAAGGGTGAGACCAGATTAGAACCCAGGTTTTCTGACTTCTAGCTGAGTAATAACATACAACATCAATCAGGACATGTTTACTCAAACCCATTTTGAACCTTTTTTTTTTTTGAGACAGAGTCTCACTCTGTCACCCAGGCTAAAGTGCAGTGGTGCAGTATGGGCTCACTGCAACCTCCGCCTCCTGGGTTCAAGCAATTCCCTTGCCTCACCCTCCCAAGAAGCTGGGACTACAGGCGTGTGCCACCATGCCTGCCTAAGTTTTTGTATTTTAGTAGAGACGGGGTTTCACCATGTTGGCCAGGGTGATCTTGATCTCTTGACCTCGTGATCCGCCCGCCTCAGCCTCCCAAAGTGCTGAGATTACAGGTGTGAGCCACTGCACCCGGTCAAAAGGACTTTTAGAAATAATCTAAGGTCAGCCTGGGCTCAGTGGCTCATGCTTGTAATCCCAGCACTTTGGAAGTCTGAGGTGGGTGGATCACTTAAGTTTGAGACCAGCCTGGGTAACATAGTGAGATCCCATCTCTAAAAAAAAAAGAAAGAAAAAGAAAGAGAAGAAGAAATAATCCAAGGTTAACAGAGGTGGCAAAAAGGTTTCCCCTCATGGGCCAACTCTCACCAGCTGTAGTGTTAAAAAGGATTCCGAGGCTGCATCTGTGTCTGGACTTGGTAGGAAAGGCTCCTATGGTTGGTAAGAGATACCTGTCCTGGTATCTTGACTCCTATATTCAAGAGACTTAACACAAAGTGATAAATTAAGAAACAATTTCCTGGCCTTCTCTTCCCAGTTCTTCTCAGAGTCAGGAAAAGCTGGGTTAAGAAAGCCAAAAAAAAATTATTGAAAAAAAGAAACAATTTCCTTAAAAGAAGCAATGATCCAACATAGTACATGCTATAAAACACACAACAAAATGCACATAAGTCTTTCCTCTTTAGAACGTAACTTATTTCAATGTAGGAATGTATATGGGGTATGTGTTGGCTATGTGTAGGTCCCTCCTACTTGTGCAGGTAGAAAGTTGATTCTCATATGGGAAGTAACTTGCCCAGGATCACACAGCACTTCACTGGACAAGCTGGGACTTCAGTGCAGGTCTCCTAGGGTTCAGGCCACGGGTCCTTCTCTCTATGCACAGGCTCCATGGACCTTCCAACCACATGCTGATCTCAGCCCAACATCATAGCAAGATGGTGTTACTAAATCGTTTTTCTCTTCTGAACAAAATCCAAGTCTACACCTCAGTTTTCCTCCTTTGGGGTGTCCATTTGTCACTAATAATGTATTCGCCACATGCTGTCTCCCTAACCACGTACATTGTCCACAACAGACTCAAAAGTAATGGATCCAAGATTTCATAAGCCAGCCAGTCCTGTTCCCTCTGATGAAAGTTTCTGTCTCTAGTTTGGTAGAAGGCTCAAATTTGTGAGCTTAAGTTTCAGAAGAGGTGGGAGAACCAAAGCAGAGAGCAATCATCTTTCTGCATCAACTCTAACCTGATGGCAGGAATTCTAACAGCAGAATATGTTCCAAGTTGCTGCTTGTATTGCCCCCTAGTGCTAAAAACAGGAACAACACACTAGGCAAGTCATATTTTCCAGCTGCAAAGAATTGACCTCAGAGATCTTAATTCAAATCGCAACATTTTATTTCACAGTAGGTAGAGGGAAAGGGATTCACCAGGGCGTACAGCAAATTAGTGGTGAAGTCAGAAATAGAACCAAGTTCTAAACTTTGACTCCTATATTCAAGATGCTTATCACAGAGTGATAAACTAAGAAACAATTTCCTTAAAAAAGGCAATAATCAGCCAGATGCGGTGACTCACACCTGTAATCCCAGCACTTTAGGAGGCCAAGTCATGAGGTCAGGAGATCAAGACCATCCTGGTTAACATGGTGAAACCTCATCTCTACTGAAAATACAAAAATTAGCTGGACATGGTGGCATGTGCCTGTAATCCAGCTACTTGGGAGGCTGAGGCAAAAGAATTGCTTGAACCAGGGAGTCTGAGTTTGCAGTGAGCCGAGATCGCGCCACTGCACTCCAGCCTGGGCGACAGAGTGAAACTCCACCTAAAAAAAAAAGGCCAACTAACAGTTGGCAGTGTACACACACACACACACACACACACACACACACACACACACCTGCTGGGGTTCTGATTGGGATTACACTGAATCAATAAATCCATTTGGAGAGGACTCACAGAGCTGAGAAGCACTGAATCAATAAATCAATTTGAGGAGAACTCACAGAGCTGAGAAGCAAGTGGCCAGTCACAATCTCTCTTCTGGGAAAGCAAGGAACGATTCTGTTTCATCAGGTTCACGTGCCTCCCCTGACACCCCTCTTCTTTTTCCTGTCATCTGCGAGGTCCAACTAAAGTTACTTTCTCCCAGAAATACTTGTTTCCACCGCTGAACTCCCACAGCAAACTCTCCACATCTTTTTAATGTATCTCAGCACAGTTCTGCATTGTATTAAAGACCTTTGGTTCCCTGGTTGCCTGTGAGCTTCTGGAGAATAGGGCTCCGCGTCTGATCATTTGGGAGTGGGCAAGGGAAGCAATATAATGAAATGGGAAAAGTATAGGCCAGTGTGATCCAATAGAACTTCCACAATGATGGAAATGTTCCACACTTGTGCATCACTTGATGAGGAACGCAGCTGAGGAATGCATCGTTAGGTGATTTCACCACGTGAGCATCATAGAGTGCATTTGCGCAAACCTACCTGGTGTAGCCTACTACACACGTAGAGTATATGCTGCTGCAGACTATTGCTCCTAGGCTACAAACCTGTAAAGCATGTTGCTGCACTGAATACTGTAGGCAGTTGTAACACAATGGCAAGTATTTGTGTATCTAAACACATTGTATTTGTGTGTCTAAACACATAGAACAGATATAGTAAAAATACAGCATCATAGGCCACGTGCAGTGACTCACGCCTGTAATCCCAGCACTTTGGGAGGCTGAGGCAGGTGGATCACAAGTTCAAGAGATTGAGACCATCCTGGCCAACATGGCAAAACCCTGACTCTACCAAAAATACAAAAATTAGCTGAGCATGGTGGCGTGCAACTGTAGTCCCAGCTACTCAGGAGGCTGAGGCAGGAGAATCACTTGAACTTGGGAGGTGGAGGTTGCAGTGAGCCGAGATCGCGCCACTGCACTCCATCCTGGTGACAGAGCGAGACTCTGTCTCACACATACACACAAAAATATAGTATTATAATGTTATGGGACCACTTTCGTATATGCTGTCCATCATCGACCAAAATGTCATTTCGTCGATGCTACATGACTGTAGTTACACTGCCCTATGCTATGGCCAGTAGCCAGCTATGGCTGTCCAGTGCTTAAAAGGTGGCTCATGGAGCCGTGGAACTGAATTTTTAATTTTATGTTAATTGTTATTAATTAAATTATTTATTGATTAATTTCTTCATTCACTCATTCCTTTACTTATTTTTGAGACAGGATCTCATTCTGTCACCCAGGCTGGAGTGCAGTGGCACAATCATAGCTCACTGAAGCCTTGAATTCCTGGGCACAAGCAATCCTGCCACCTCAGCCTCCCGAGTAGCTGGAACTAACTGGGACTCCCATGCACCCCCATGCCTGTCTAGTTTTTAAACAATATTTTTGTATAGATGGGGTCTCACTATATTGCCCAGGCTGATCTTGAACTCCTGGCCTTAAGCAATTCTCTTGCCTCAACCTTTCAAAATCCTGGGATTACAGGTGCGAATCACAACACTTGACCTGTTATTAATTAAATTTATTTATTATTTTATTTTATTTTTTGAGATGGAGTCTCATTCACTCTGTTGCCCAGGCTGGAGTGCAACGGCACCTTCTCAGCTCACTACAACCTCCATCTCCTGGACTCAGTCGATTCTCCTGCTTTGAGAATGGTGGGCGGATCACCTGAGGTCGGGAGTTGAAGACCAGCTTGACCAACATAGTAAAACCCCATCTCTACTAAAAATACAAAATCAGCTGGGCATGGTGGCACATGCCTGTAATCTTAGCTACTCAGGAGGCTGAAGAAGGAGAATCCCTTGAACCCGGGAGGCAGAGGTTGCAGTGAGCTGAGATCGAGCCATTGTACTCCAGCCTGGGCAGCAAGAGGGAAACTCTGTCTCAAAAAAAAAAAAAAAAAAAAGAAGAGAAAAAGAAAAGAAAGAAAAAAAAGAAAAGAAAAAAAATCTGGTCCTGTTTCTTCTGTACTGAAAATATTTCATTGTCTTTTACTGACCATAGTGGTTTCTGAAATCAAGAACTAATGACACATTCTTGGTGCTCCCTGAGTTCTTTTTTTTTTTTGCTGTTTGTTTGTTAAGGCAGAGTCTTGCTCGTCGCCCCAGACTGGAGTGCAGAGGCATGATCTTGGCTCACTGAAACCTCCACCTCCAGAATTCAAGCGATTCTCCTGCCTCAGCCTCTTGAGTAGCTGGGATTACAGGCATGTGCCACCACACCCAGCTTTTTTTTTTCTTAGTATAGATGGGGTTTCACCATTTTGGCCAGCTGATCTCAAACTCCTGACCTCAAGTGATCCACCTGCCTCAACCTCCCAAAATCCTGGGATTACAGGTATGAGCCACCTTGCCCAGCCCCCTGAGTTCTTTATGATAATCTTTTTTTTTCTAAAATTTCAAACCTACAGAAAAGTGGAAAGAACAGTATGTGTAGCTTTCATTGAGCATTGCAAATTATTAACTTCTACCCTTTCTGTTTCACTTTTCCTGAACCATTTGAAAGTAAGTTGCAGATATGAAGACTTAAAAAAAAGGCCAGGCGAAGTGGCTCACGCCTGTAATCCCAGCACTTTGGGAGGCCAGGGCAGGTGGATAATGAGGTGAGTTCAAGATCAGCCTGGCCAAGACAGTGAAACCCTGTCTCTACTAAAAATTACAAAAACATTAGCCAGGCACAGTGGCAGGTGTCTGTAATCGCAGCTACTTGGGAGGCTACAGCAGAAGAATGGCTTGAACCTGGAAGGTGGAGGTTGCAGTGAGCCAAGATCATGCCACTGCACTCCAGCCTGCTCAACAGAGCGAGACTCCATCTCAAAAAACAAAAAACAAAACAAAAAAAACTCCTAAGCACTTAGGCTGGGAGCGGTGGCTCCAGTCTGTAATAGCAGCACTTAGGGAGGCTGGGGCAGGAGGATCACTTGAGGCCAGGAGTTCAAGGCTGCAGTGAGCTATGATTGCGCCACTGCACTCTAGCCTGGGAGACAGCAAGACCCTATCTCTCAAAAACAAGTGGAAAAAAAAAAAAAGCAAAGTGAAAATAATTCCAGCTGAGTCCATCTGCCTCACCAGTCCTTGAACCTACACTATCCCATGGAGGTCTATTCTACCGCTGAGTCTCATCCAGGTATTGGTGGCATAGAAACAGATCGGGGGTTGGGGGGAGGAAATGGCTTGAGGGATGAGACACTCATAAGTGAGACCCACAGAGTGGGTCAGAAACAGTCACTGTCAACTACCAATAATCAAGGCTGTCACTTTTCCCTTTGTTTATAATGTGCTTTGTCATTCAGATGCTTTTTAATTGTATCCAGAGCAAATGGTGTTTCTCTTAATGACTGGTACTTTTGCATTTTATTAACAAGATTCTTTATACCCTGATGTTCCAAATATGTTTCTTTTTTTTTTTTTGAGACGGAGTTTCACCCTTGTTGCCCAGGCTGGAGTGCAATGGCACAATCTTGGCTCACTGCAACCTCCACCTCCCAGGTTCAAGCAATTTTCCTGCCTTGGCTTCCTAAGTAGCAGGGATTACAGGTGCGACCACCACGACCGACTAATTTTGTATTTTTAGTAGAGAGAGGGTTTCACCATGTTGGCCAGGCTGGTCTAGAATTCCTGACCTCAGGTGATCTGCCCGCCTCAGCCTCCCAAACTGCCAGGATTCCAGCACTGCCCTTGGATTCAGACTGTGGTCAGACCTCTCCTGAAAGCATGTATTTGCTCAGCTCCTTCCTGTCGCCATTCTGCTTTCCTCATTGGTCCTGCCTTGAGCCCAGGGATGGACTTTTATGCCCCACCCATTAGTGAGTTATAGGCCTTGGGCCACCCCAGTTGTGTGTGTAACCTCTCAGACACCCCACCAGAGACAACTATACCCACCAAAGAGACAACAGCATCCACCTCAGAGGCAAGGTGTGCACCCACCTCCTCAAAGACAACAACTCCTACCACAGAGACAACAATTCCCACCACAGAGACAACAGCACCCATCTCAGAGGCAAGAGCACCCACCAGAGAGCAACAGCACCCACCTCAGAGGCAAGGTGCATACCCACCTCCTCAGAGACAACTCGTACCACAGGGACACAACTCCTACCACAGAGACAACAGTACCCACCACAGAAACAATAGCACCTGCCTCAGAGGCAAGGTGCGCACCCACCTCCTCAGAGACAACAACTCCTACCATAGAGACAACAACTCCCACCATAGAGACAACAGCACCCGCCTCAGAGGCAAGAGCACCCACCTCCTCAGAGACAACAACTCCCACCACAGAGACAACAACTCCCACCACAGAGACAACAAATCTCACCACAGAGACAACAAATCTCACCACAGAGACAACTCCCACCACAGAGACAAATCTCACCACAGAGATAACAGCACCCACCACAGAGACAACAACTCCCACCACAGAGACAACAACTCCCACCACAGAGACAACAACTCCCACCACAGAGACAACAAATCTCACCACAGAGACAACTCCCACCACAGAGACAAATCTCACCACAGAGATAACAGCACCCACCACAGAGACAACAACTCCCACCACAGAGACAACAGCACCCACCTCAGAGGTAAGAGCACCCACCACAGAGACAACAGCACCCGCCTCAGAGGCAAGAGCACCCCCCTCCTCAGAGACAACAACTCCTACCACAGAGACAACAACTCCCACCACAGAGACAACAACTCCCACCACAGAGACAACAAATCTCACCACAGAGACAACAAATCTCACCACAGAGACAACAGCACCCACCACAGAGACAACAGCACCCATCTCAGAGGCAAGGTGCGCACCCACCTCCTCAGAGACAACAACTCCTACCATAGAGACAACAACTCCCACCACAGAGACAAAAGCACCCACCTCAGAGGCAAGAGCACCCACCACAGAGACAACAACTCCCACCACAGAGACAACAACTCCCACCACAGAGACAACAACTCCCACCACAGAGACAACAAATCTCACCACAGAGACAACAACTCCCACCACAGAGACAACAAATCTCACCACAGAGACAACAACTCCACCACAGAGACAACAAATCTCACCACAGAGACAACAGCACCCACCACAGAGACAACAGCACCCACCACAGAGACAACAGCACCAGCCTCAGAGGCAAGGTATGCACCCACCTCCTCAGAGACAACAACTCCCACCAGAGACAACAGTACCCACCACAGAGACAACAGCACCTGCCTCAGAGGCAAGAGCACCCACCTCCCCAGAAACAACAACTCCTACTACAAGACAACAACTCTCACCACAGAGACAACAACTCCCACCACAGACAACAGCACCCGCCTCAGAGACAACAGTTCCCACCACAGAGACAATAGCTCCCTCCACAGAGACAACAACTCCTGCCACAGAGACAACAATTCCCGCCTCTGAGACAACAACTCCCGCCTCTGAGACAACAGCTCCCACCACAGAGACAACAGCACCCACCACAGAGACAACACTCGCCACAGAGACAACAGCTCCCACCATAGAGACAACTCCCACCACAGAGACAACAGCACGCACCACAGAGACAACAACTCCCCACCACAGAGAAATATTCTCTAATTCACAGAAAAATATTCTCACCACAGCATATTCTCTAATATTCTCTAATTCTCTATGCCATACACCACAGAGAAATTTTTTTTTCTTTTAAGAGAGACAGGGTTTCACTTTGTCTTTCTCTTTTAAGAGAGACAGGGTTTCGCTGTAGTACAGTGGCCTAATTGCAGCCTTGAAGCCCTGGGCTCAGGTGATCCTCCTGCCTCAAATGCCTGAGCAGCTGGGACTACAGGAGTGTACCACCATGCCTGGGTTTTTTTTTTCTTTGTTTTCTTTTTTTTTTTCCCAAGACAGAGTTTCACACTTATTGCCCAGGCTGGAGTGCAATGGCACCATCTCAGCTCACGGCAACCTCCACCTCCTGGGTTCAAGCAATTCTCCTGCCTCAGCCTCCCGAGTAGCTGGGATTACAGGCACCCACCACCACACCCAGCTAATTTTTTGTATTTTTAGTAGAGATGGGGTTTCATCATTGGCCAGGCTGGTCTTGAACTCCTGATCTCAGGTGATCCAACCACCTCAGCCTCCCAAAGTGCTGGGACTACAGGCATGAGCCACCAATTTTAGTAGTGATGGGGTCTCACCATGTTACCCAGGCTGGTCTCAAACTCCTGGCCTTAACCAATCTTGACCTCCCAAAGTACTAGAAGTACAGGCATGAGCCACTGTGCCTAGCCCATAAAGAAGTATTCTAAGCAAAATCTGAGGATAGGGTTGGACCAATATGATGATAGGAAAGAATTAGAGAAAAATGTGAACTTGGATATGTCTTCACCAAGCTTAATCTGAAAATAATCTATTTTACTATTTTATGTCTGTGATGTTTCTCTGGTTTAATCAAAATGTGCTTCGCCTTTCTATTTGAGACAGGATTCACTCCTGTTACCCAAGCTGAAGTGCAACTACACGATCTCAGCTGACTGCAACCTTTGCCTCCCAGGCTGGAGTGATCCTCCCAGCCATCCTCCCGAGTAGCTGGGATTACAGGCCTGGGCCACCACGCCTGTAATTTTTTTAAATTTTTTGTAGAGATGGGGTGTCACCATGTTGCCCAAGCTGGTCTCAAACTCCTGGGCTCAAGCTATTCACCTGCCTTGGCCTCCCAAAGTGCTGGGATTACAGGCATGAGCCACTGTACCCAGCCTTTCTTTCTTTCTTTAAAACAAGGTCTCGGTTTATTGCCCAGGCTGGAGGATAGTGCTGCAATCACAGCTTATTGTAGCCTTAAACTCTTGGGTTCATGAGATCTTCTGCCTCAGCCTCCTGAGTAGCTGGGACTACAGATGCATGCCAGGGCACCTAGCTAATTTTTAAATTTTTTGTAGAGATGCAGGGGGGGGGGGGGGGTCTCTGATGTTGACCAGGCTGGTTTTGAACTCCTGGTTTCAAGTGATCCTTCTGTGTTGGCCTCCCAAATTGTTGGGATTACAGGCGTAAGCCACTGCACTCAGCCTGCTCAGGTTTCTTATAGCAAGCCTTTACTTCAGCCTGTTTGATTAGGTTTCCATCCCTGGCCTGGACTTTCCTTTAGACACACAATCAATACCAAACACTTATTTGTCAGGAACAGTAGCAAATACATGACATGCACACTTGCCTTGGTCTTCAGAACAGTCCTGTCTTTGCTATACAAGAGGAAATGGAAAGTCAGGAAGATTAAGTAACTTGCCCAAAGTCACCCAACAACAAGCACTAACTCAGGCCTGTCTGATTCAGCAAACAGTGCTCAAAATCACCGTTCAATGGCTGGAAACTTAATCTTCAGATTTATAGTGAGGCAATATTTTTAAGTGCAAAGCTGTAAGAATGTTTATAAAACAAATGTGAAACATTTCGCAAATGTCTGAAAGTGGCAAAAGTTGATCCTCATTGGGGAAACACTGGGTGTGGGTTACCAGGTTTTGTTTTGGGGGACTGCTGAAGAGAACCACCATTGCATGTGCAGTGAAGACAATTGGCCACTAGATGGCTGTGCAGCTCTTTGCGGTGCCATCGCCAACCGCATTGGCCTGTTGGTTTCCAGGGTCCAAACCACAAGAAAGCAGAGAAATGAGAAAAATAAGCACAATGTAGGACATTTTTTAAAAAACGTAATGTACTAAATTATTATTTATTTATTTATTTATTTATTAATAAAGACAGGGTTTCATCATGTTGGTCAGTCTGGTCTTGAACTTCCGACCTCAGGTGATCCGCCTGCCTTGGCCTCCCAAAGTGCTTGGATTACAGGCGTGAGACACCACGCCTGGCCAATGTACTAAATTTAAAAGGCCATTGAATATTCTGAGATCATGTTCTTCCTACCTCAGCCTCCCAAATAGCTGGGATTACAGGTGTGCACCTACACGGCCAGCTAATTTTTTTTTTTTTTTTTTTTTTTTTTTGATGCGGGGTCTCACACTGTTGCCGGGGCTGGAGTGCAGTGGCGGGATCTTGGCTCACTGCAACCTCCACCTCCCAGGTTCAAGCAGTTCTCCTGCCTCAGCCTCCCAAGTAGCTGGGACAACAGACATGTGCCACCACGTCCGGCTTTTTTTTTTTTTTTTTTTTGTATTTTAGTAGAGACGGGGTGTCACCGTGTTAGCCAGGATGGTCTCGATCTCTTGACCTCCTGGTCATCCTTCCTACTCTTTTGAGTGGTAATAGATGATTGCTCCTTGGCAAATATTCTTCCTTCGCAAAAAATGACCTAGCTTAGGACACATTTCCCCTCCCCACTTTTAAAAGGGGCATTGTGAATTGCAAAAGCCTGGGACTGGTAAAATTATCAGCTTCTCATAAAAAGTGGATCTAAGGCAGGGCACAGTGGGTCACGCCTGTAATCCCAGCACTTTAGGAGGTTGAGGTGGGTGGACTGCCTGAGATGGGGAGTTCAAGACCAGCCTGGCCAGGATGGTGAAACCCCATCTCTACTAAAATTACAAAAATTATCTGGGCATGGTGGCAGGTGCCTGTAATCTCAGCCAATCAGGAAGCAGAGACAGGAGAATCGCTTAGGTTTCACTCCAACCTGGGCAACAGGAGCAAAACTCCGTCTCAAAAAAAAAAAAAAACTTTATGTGGCTTAAAGATCCCAGGCCTCCAAGCATGGCTCTTAAACAAGCTAAAGTGCCTACAAAAGTTAAACATATATCTTATGTATTTATTTAAATATATACATTAAGGCTGGGCGAGGTGGCTCACACCTGTAATCCCAGCACTTTGGGAAGTCAAGGCAGGCGGATCACCTGAGGTCAAGAGTTTGAGACTAGCCTGGCCAAAATGGTGAAACCCTGTTTCTACTTAAAATATAAAAATTAGCTGGGCCTCAGCCTCCCGAGTAGTGCCTGTAATCCTAGCTACTCAGGAGGCTGAGGCTGAGAATTGCTTGACCCCAAGAGGCAGAGGTTGCAGTGAGCGGTGATGGCGCCATTGCACTCCAGCCTGGGCGACAGAGACAAGACTTCATCTCAAAAAAATATATATGTATATATATTTACATTATTAGAAGCTATTTTTTAAATGGTAAAATGAAATACTGTTGATAAAAATAACGTGAAGTTGGCTGGGCGTGGTGGCTCACGTCTGTAATCCGAGCACTTTGGGAGGCCAAGGGGCGGATCACAAGGTTAGGAGTTTGAGACCATCCTGGCCAACATGGTGAAACCCTGTCTCTACTGAAAACACAGAATTAGCTGGGCATGGTGGCGCACACCTGTAATCCCAGCTATTTGGGAGGCTGAGGCAGAAGAATCGCTTGAACCCAGGAGGCAGAGATTGCAGTAGGCTGAGATCATGCCATTGCACTCCAGCCTGGGCAACAACAGTGAAATTCCATCTCAAAAAAAAAAAAAAAAAAAAAAATATATATATATATATATATATATATATATATATATAATATCGCCCAGGCTGGTGTGCAGTGGGGAGCCACCGCACCTGGCCCTTTGTTTTGTTTTATTTAAGGAACATGTGCATAGAGTTTGTTTGCTCAAGGCAGATTTTAAAAGCTTACAACAAAACCACCGTGCCTCCTCCATCCCCCCAGTCTTATGTCTCAGAGGCAACCTCTGCTATGACTTCTTGTTACTTCATGCTTTTATTACCCTTCTTCTTTTCTTTTCTTTTCTTTTTTTTTTTTTTTTTTTGAGACAGAGTCTCGCTCTGTCACCCAGGCTGGAGTGCAGGAGTGCAGTGATCATGGCTCACACAGCCTTGACCTCCTGGGCTCAAGCGATCCTCCCAGCTCAGCCTCTCAAGTAGCTGGGATTACAGGCACACACCACCTCGCCTGGCTAATTTTTTATTTTTTGTAGAAATGAGATCTCACTATGATTAGCTCAGCCTGGTGTCAAACTCCTGGACTCAAGTGATCCTCCCAACTCAGCCTACCAAAGTGCCAGGATTAGAGGCTTGAGCCACCACACTGGCCCCCTGAAGAAATTATTTATTCCATCCTGATACTTGATTAGAGGGTTTGGCCAAGTTGAGAATGAGGGAAATAGAAATCTGACTGGAAGTTCTCTATATGTGGGGGCTTATTAATTGCTTGGTTTTTCCTGTAAAATGATCAAGGGGAAACTTGCCTTCTTCCTTTGATGACTCACAAAAATGAAAGTGTGAGGGGGTCATTTACCTGAGACAACTCAGTTTTTCTAGAGAAGAACCTCCAATCTACTGTCTGGGCACAACTTTCTGGGAGTAGGAGAAATGAAGGGGACTGGAAACCTAACTTTTTTTTTTTTTTTTTTTTTTGAGATAGAGTCTGGCTCTTGCACCCAGGCTGGAGTGCAGTGGAGCGATCTTGACTCACTGCAACCTCTGCCTCCGAGCTTAAGTGATCCTTTCACCTTAACCTCCCAAGTACCTGGGACTACAGGTGTGCCGCCTCGCCCAGGTAATTTTTAAATTTTTTGTGGAGACATCAGCTCACCACGTTGCCCAGGCTGATCTTGAACTTCTGGACTCAAGTGATCCTCTCACCTTGGCCTCCCTAAGTGCTGGGATTACAGGTGTGAGCTTCCGTGCCTGGCCTTATTATGTACACTTTCGATAAAAGTTCTTAGTTCTGAGTCTTATCTCCATTCCCTGCCATGCCTGGGGTACCTAAACATGCAAGCTTCTTAGGTTCCATTTTTCCAGACTCCAAATTTAACTCCACAGGTAAGGCTTTTAGGGAACCAAGTGACAGAGATCTGTTCTCTTTTTACCAGATAGATCATCCTATTTTATTCTTTAATGACAATAGGACTTTCTATAATGTCTCAAACGTAGGATTGCCAGATTTAATAAGTAAAAATACAAAATGCCCAGTTAAATTTGAATTTCACATAAACAATGCAATATGTGGGACATACTTATACTAAAAGTTAATTTCTTTGAAATTCACATTTGACCAATAGCCTGCATTTATTTATTTATTTATTTAGAGATGGAGTTTTGCTCTTGTTGCCCAGGCTGGAGTGCAATGGCATGATCTCAGATCACTGCAACCTTTGCCTCCCGGGTTCAAGCGATTCTCCTACCTCAGCCCCCTGAGTACCTGGGACTACAGGCAGGTGCCACCATGCCTGGTTAACTTTTGTATTTTTAGTAGAGAACATGGTTTCACTGTGTTGGCCGGGCTGGTTTCGAACTCTTGACCTCAAGTGATCCACCTGCTTTGGCCTCCCAAAGTGTTGGGATTATAGGCGTGAGCCACCACACCCAGCCCACTGTTCTAATTTCTTTTTCTTTTCTTTTCTTTTTTTTTTTTTTTTTTTTTTTGAGACAGACTGGCTTTTTCACCCAGGCTGTAGTGCAGTGGCACGATCTCAGCTCATTGCGATCTCCGCCTCCTGGGTTCAAGCAATTCTTCTGCCTCAGCCTCCAGAGTAGCTGCGATTACAGGCGTGCACCACCACACCTGGCCAATTTTTGTATTTTTAGTAGAGATGGGGTTCGCCATGTTGGGCAGGCTGGTCTTGAACTCCTGACCTCATGTGATCCACCTGCCTTGGCCTCGCAAAGTGCTGGGATTATCCATGTGAGCTACCTGGCCGGCTCACTGTTCTAACTTTCTATCACCATAGTGTACTCTAGCCTGTTCTCGAACTCATACACATAGGCTCATAGATCATACTCTTTTGTATTTGGCTTCTCTCATTTAATATAAATTTTTTTAACTGAGGGGAAATTCATGTAACATAAAATAAATCGTGGGGAAAGTGAACAATTTGGTGGCATTTAGTACATTCACAGTTCGGCGTAACCGCCACCTCTGTCTAGTTCCAAAACGTTTTTGTTACCCCCAAAGGAGTCTTCATTCCTGTAAACACTAGCATTCTCCCCACCCCCAGCACCTGGCAACCACTAATGTGCTGTCTGTCTAACCTTGTCTTCTTATGGTTCATCGGTTCTTTACTGTCTGGTAAAATCCCACAAGCAGAGAGGGATTATTTTAAAAGGGCTCCAAGAAAGGAAAGGCAGGGGAACAAAAGCAGCACTAGGTAAAGTAAAATGTGGCCAAATGATCAAGCCACAAAGGAAAACATTCCTAACCCCAAGATGGAGTCTACTCTTCATCTTGGGCAGGGCCCTGCTCAAACCAGTCTTGAAGGCTGCCCTGGTGCTATCTACGTGAGCAGTGTTTAATTTCCTATCAACAAAGCACAATTCAGTGGCAATGATGAAAGAGAAAAAGCCGCACAGCTGGCTCTCTCTGCAAATAACATTGACATAAAGACCAAAGTAAATGTTAGCATCCTGGAAACAGCAGCAGGTGTCCTAAATACAACAGCAGCCACTGAGGAGAACTGTGGCCACCTACTAAGTAGCATCTACTCAGAATTCATTTGAAACAATCATAAAAGTTACAATTTTAGACTTCTGGGTGCATTTGATCCTGGATCTTTTTGCTAGGTCTTTCTGTGCATTGCTGGGGATTGCTGGACAATTTCTGTTGTTTTCTGGACAGGTTCTTGCCCACCACCATATGCTTAGCACCCAGTACCTAGTGTGATGCTTGCTACATAGCAGGTGAACAATAAAAGTTTTTTGAATGAATGAATAAATGAGCAAACCATGTGGGGCACTGAATCATACAATCACTGCAGTTTAGACTTAGAGGAGAACTAAAGAGGAGAAACAAACTAATAAATGAACTCCCGGGTTGGTGAGGTGGCTTACACCTGTAATCCCAGCACTTTGTGAGGCCGAGGTAGGTGGATCACTTGAGGCCAGAAGTTCGAGACCAGGCTGGCCAACATGGTAAAACCCCGTCTCTACTAAAAATACAAAAATTAGCCAGGCATGGTGGCAGGTGCCTATAATCCCAGCAACTCGGGAGGCTGAGGTGCAGGAATCACTTGAACCAGGGAGGTGAAGGCTACAGTGAGCCAAGATTGCACCACTGTACTCCAAGCCTGGGCAA
The DNA here is from genome assembly GCA_036589455.1 of Ateles fusciceps. Classification (NCBI taxonomy): domain Eukaryota; kingdom Metazoa; phylum Chordata; class Mammalia; order Primates; family Atelidae; genus Ateles; species Ateles fusciceps. Next base: position 6,196,922 of record JAZHEH010000517.1, on the reverse strand, counting down.
CAGAGCAAGACTATCTCCAGAAAAAAAAAACTCCCACGAGGGACTGTGCAAGGTGGTTTATATGCATGACTCTCTTTAATCCTCACAATTACCTTCAAAGTTGTCATGATGCCAGTTCTAGAGATGAGGAAACTGATGGTTCCAGGTCATGTCCCAGAATGCCAAGCCGAAGCCTTTCACTTGGAAGTTGAGAAACCTCAGGGCCAAAGCTGCCAGGGGTCTTGAACTAGTCGACAGAGCTAGCCTTGTTAGCGGCCCACCTAGGATGTTTCCAGTTCTGCTTTTGGCTGAAGGCACACTGCAATGATTCCAGAAGCAATATGACCATCAGTGTCCAAGAACAGAAAGTTTCCAACGGCAAAGTGTTCATCTATTAAAACGGGGTTGGAGTATGAAGACTCCTGGGCAGGTTTTAGGCAAATAAGCTTTTACAGGTCACCCAGGGTGGATTCATGTCTCAAGGTCTCAGGGGACAGACATGGATGAGCAGCAGTAGGTCAGAGGTTCAGGAGCTAGACAGGCCTATTGCTGGAGCCAGGGGAATTTGCCACCAGGTCCTGGCTGCGTCACTTTTAACCTTTCTATGTCTCAGATGAGTAATTGATTAGGGATGTACTGAGTCCCTGCCAGGTACTCTGCCAAAGAGGACAAATTTGGCCAATAATAGTTACTGAGGGGCTGGGTGCAGTGGCTCATGCCTGTAATCTCAGCACTTTGGGAGGTCGAGGTGGGTGGATCACCTGAGGACAGGGGTTCAAGACCAGCCTGACCAATGGAGAAACCCCATCTCTAGTAAAAATACAAAATAAGCTGGGCATGGTGGTGCATGCCTGTAATCCCAGCTTCTCGGGAGGCTGAGAGAGGAGAATCACTTGAACCTGGGAGGCGGAGATTCTAGTGAGCTGAGATCACACCATTGACTCCAGCCCGGGCAACAAGAGCGAAACTCCAACTCAAAAGAAAAAAAAATAGTTACTGAGGGCTATCAAGTGACTTTAGGGTTACAAAGGTACATACATAAGATCCAGTCCCTATTAGCTGGGCATGGTGGTACATGTCTGTTGTCCCAGCTACTCAGGAGGCTGAGGCAGGAGAATCGCTTGAGCTTGAGAGGTGGAGGTTGCAGTGAGCCATGATCACACCACTGCACTCCAGCATGGGTGAGAGTGAGATCCTGCCTCAAAAAAAAAGATCTAGTCCCTGCTTCTTTCTCTAATCGCGTGACAAACCATCCTGCTTTGCTGGAACTGGCCCAGTTTAAGCACTGAAAATCCCCCATCTCAGGAAACCCCTCAGTCCTGGGCACATGAGGCCAATTGGTCCCTGTGGAAGGTCTTGATGGAAAGGGGAAGGGGAATCCACACACGAGATAATGATGAACACTAGCTGCGGGTGTGTGACTCCATGTCTAATACAGAGGCCCCAAGGGACTCAGGACAGCAGTGCTGTATGCACCACATCAGACCCTGCAGCAAAAGGAAACACCAAGAATACTGATCCTTCTTTATTTAAAAATGTGATATTTTGGGTCAGGCGCAATGGCTCACATTTGGGAGCATGAGGTGGGAGGATCACTCGAGCCCAGGCTGCCTCCCACAGTGCCGAGATTACAAGGGTGAGCCACCACGCCCAGCCCAAAGCAGTTTTTGTTGTTGTGTTGTTTTGTTTTGTTTTTGAGATGGAGTTTTGCTCTTGCTGCCCAGGCTGGAGTGCAGTGGCATGATCTCAGCTCACTGGAACCTCTGCCTCCCGGCTTCAAGCGATTCTCCAACCTCAGCCTCCTGGGTAGCTGGGATTACAGGCATGCACCACCACGCCTGGCTAATTTTGTATTTTTAGTAGAGACTGGGTTTCTCCATGTTGGTCAGGCTGGTCTTGAACTCCCGACCCCAAGTGATCGACCCACCTCAGCCTCCCAAAGTGCTAGAATTACAGGCTTGAGCCACCGCGCCCGGCAAGCAGTTTTTAATCACATGTATAACAGTTACTTCTGTGTCAGACACTCACAGTCATGTGTGCATCTCCTCCTGGACTGTGGGCCCCTTGAATCAAAGTTCATGTGTAAATACCATTTTATCATCAACAGAACTAGTGCAAAGCCCCCAAATGTGCCAGACATTCATTATTTGCAGAATTTGAGAATCAATAATAATTCCTAAGATATATTAAGTACCAGCCCTGAACTAAGCTTTAACTTTCAGAGGTTAACTTGAATTTCTTTTATTTTTTATTTTTTTAAGTTTCTTACCTTGCTATAGTTGAACTTCAATTTTGCTACCAAAAAAGGTAAGTCAAAGCATGGTGGTGCTTGCTTGTAGTCCCAGCTACTCAGGAGGCTGAGGCAGAAGAATCACTTGAATCTGGAAGGCAGAGGTTACAGTGAGCTGAGATTGCACCACCACACTCCAGCCTGGGCAACAAAGCAAGACTCTGTCTCAGAAAAAATTTTTCAAAAGGAACGAGGTGTTGCTCTGTCACTCAGACTGGAGTGCAGTGGTGTGATCATAGCTCACAGCAGTCTTGAATTCCTGGGCTCCAGCAATCCTCCCATTCCACCTCAGCCTCCCAAGTAGCTAGGACTACAGGTACACACCACCCTGCCCAGCTAATTATTTATTTTTTGTAGAAATTAGGTTTTGCTCTGTTATCCACACTGGTCTCCCACTTTGACCTCCGAAAGTGCTAGGATTACATGTATGAGCCACCTTGTCCAGCCATGAACTCACACTGGACCCAGGCAACTGGATTCGATTCTCTGCCTGCCTAACCACCAGGCTGCACTGCCAGAGTCAAACTGACTCCTGCAGCCTCAGACCTCAAACATCATCAGCTTGGTTTTCTTCACTTCAGAGATGAGGAACAGAGAGGTGCAAGTGTTAATAACAGCAGAACTAGCACCAGAGCTCTGGATTCCAGGCTCCCAGTCCACTGGCGCATTCTCATGGTTGTCTCTCAAAGCAAGGCACCCTTGGGGGAGCTTGCATGACCTTCGAGGGCCTTCAAGTGCTATTTACTTAGCTAGGTGTGGACTCTGCCTGGCTCCTGGGCTATTGTTTGCACAGCAAATGTCACCCAGCCCCCAACCACAACCAAGGAATGGGAACAAAGACCAAAAAAAAACCATTCTTTTGCTGGTTTCAGACACCTTGACATGAGTTTTCAGTTTCTATCTAATAAAATGCAAATTACTGAAAGAGGGGGTCACTGAGAAGTTTACTGAGAAGTGTCATGTCCTAAAAGCAGTGGACCAGGCCTGGATCTTTTCCATGCCTGGCCAACCTCCAGGACACAGGGCAAGGAATCTAGATTTGAATCCCAGTTCCATTAGCCGGGCATGGCGACATGCACCTATAGTCCCAGCTACCTGGGAGACTGAGGTGGGAAGATCATGTGAACCTGGGAAGTAGAGGCTACAGTGAGCTGTGATCGCACCACTGCACTCTAGCCTGAGTAACACAGTGAGACCCTGTCTCAAAAAAATAAATAAAACCCCAGTTCCACCACTGACTAATTTCATGGTCTGGGGCTTAACTTCACGGGGCCTTATTCTCCTCTGAGAAAGGGAGCCAATTCCTAACTTGCAGGAACCAAAGAAAGAACAGATGCCAAGTGCTCACACAGTGCCTGGCACATGTCCAACACTCGTTAGCTATCCTTCCTAAAGTTGACTTATTTTAGACATCCTCATGTATGTCTCTCTGAAAATCAAGGTAACTTTAAAGTATAGAGGACAAAAACAAGGCTTACTGTTTTTCCCTACTCTGACTTTACCTGGCTTTTTCCTGGAAACAGGTTCCAAGAACTTTTAGAAGTAGAAAGTGGACAAACAAGAGAGATTTTAATCTGTAAAAACAGCCCTACAGATTCCCTCTTTCTCAGGGAGGCCACTGCCTGCAGCTGGAAGCAAATCCACTTAATCAGTAACTTTAGCTCCCTGATCAGTTTCCAGCAAGCAGTTCCTGTTCTTGAACCAGGATATGCAAACATGGGCACTTACTGGAAGGGAGGTTTCAGGGCCTCTGGGATTTCGTCAGCTGCTCACTCTCCCAGGAGAGCTGTGGGACCTGTCAAGCCGGTGGCCAAGGACAGAAGGCAAGCTGAACATTTCAAGGTCTACTGGGCCTCTGCCTTTTCAGTTTTTAATTCAGGCAGAACACATTTAAGAAATGCCAAGAAGGAAAGTGTGGATTTATGGCTGCCAAGCCAAGTGGGGGTGCAGAAAGAAAACAAGAGAAAATACAAAAGGTCGTCTACTTCATTATACAAAGTGAGGAGGCAGGACAGGTACACAGAGCATAGCCTTGTCCCATCTCAGGAGCCCTGGGTTCCATCCCAGCTCCTGATCCCAGAGATATCTCTCCTGGGCCTCCAAGGGAGATCAGTAACACTGCCCAAGCCCAGAGACCTGCAGCGCTTTTCCAGGGAAATGGGGGTGGTGAGTGTGTAAAATTTAAGGCCAAATGCAGAGATACGGGAAGGATATTCTCTCTCTCTCTCTCTCTCACACACACACACACACACACACACACACACACACACACACACATCCTGCCTCCCATTTAAAAACAAAGTTGTTGATTAAGGTCAGGTGCAGTGGCTCACGCCTGTGATCCCAGCACTTCTGGAGGCCAAGGCAGGCAGATCACCTGAGGTCAGGAGTTCGAGACCAGCCTAGCTAACATGGTGAAACCCTATCTCTACTAAAAGTACAAAAGTTAGGTGGGCATAGTGGCAGGCATCTGTAATCCCAGCTACTTGGGAGGCTGAGGCACAAGAATCACTTGATCCTGGGAGGCGGAGGTTGCAGTGAGCTGAGATCACACCACTGCCCACCAGCCTGGGTGACAGAGCGAAACTCCATCTCAAAAAAAAAAAAAAATTATATATATTTATGTTAAGGAAGTGTTGAAGGGGTTGGAGTGAATGTAGGAAGGAGACAAGGGATAAGAGTTAAAATAAGTATATACAGAAATCTAGAAGGATCTTCTTATACCGACTTGGGGGACAGTAGCAGGTGTTAAGGCTGAATATATTTTTCTTTAGTTTCAAGTCATTTTTAGTACCAGATGAACTGTTATTACTTTCTTGCAGGTGGCATCTGGCTTCTTTGGCAGAGAAAAGAGGCAAGAAGAAAGAAGCTAAATTCTGTGCAAACTCCTACTCATTCTTCAAAGCCCATTTGAACATCCTCTTCTTTATAAAGTCTTCCCTGATGGCCCTGGGGGAGTTAAGCATCTTTCTCTTTCCTCAGTACCACCACTTAGGGATGGTTACAGTTACACTGCACTGGAACTATTTGCATGTCTCTCTCCTCTTCTGGATTCTGCTCCCCTGAGAGCAAGACAAAGGCAGCACAGTGTTCAGGATGAATCCATGACTCCAAATCCAAGCTTTTCTGGCAGTGGTTATGATCACGATGCTAGAAATATCAGTTTATTGCAGTTGTAATGGCTAATCATACCCAGCTTCTGGACACCAAATAAAAAAGCATTGAATGCAAATGATTGAACACAGGTGAAGGGTGGTGAATTTCAGGAGAACCTCAAGTCTGCACAAAAGCAAATTGTTCTCCTCCCTCTCATGTTGGTACCTGAGAGAGTGTGGGACACTCCCTTCTACCTTGGTCAAGATTAGAGGAGTCTCTTTATTTTTTATTTATTTTTTTGAGACAGAGTTCTCCCTTGTTGTCTAGGCTGGAGTGCAATGGCACGATCTCAGCTCACCACAACCTCCGCCTCCCGGGTTCAAGTGTTTCTTCTGCCTCAGCCTCAAGAGTAGCTGGGATTACAGGCATGCGCCACCACACCCGGCTAATTTTTTATATTTTTAGTGGAGATGGGGTTTCGCCATGTTGGCCAGGCTGGTTTCAAACTCCTGGCCTCAGGTGATCTACCTGCATCAGCCTCCCAAAGTGTTGGGATTACAGGCGTGAGCCACTGCACCGGGCCAGAGAAGTCCCTTTAGAAAGCTGTGTTTTCTTCCTTGACATGTACAAGTTTAAAAAAAAAAAAATAGAAAGCTGTGTTTTGGCCAGGTGCCAAAAAAAGTCTTGGGGAAAATCACTGAAAACACAGTTTTCTTTCCTTTTTTTTTTGACTATGTTGCCCAGCTGGAGTGCAGTGGCACGATCTCAGCTCACTGCAACCTCTGCCTTCTTGGTTCAAGCACTTCTCCTGTCTCAGCCTCCCAAGTAGCTGGGACTACAGACAGGCATGTGCTACCACACCCAGCTAATTTTTGTATTTTTAGTAAAGATGGGGTTTCACCATGTTGGCCAAGATGGTCTTGATTTCTTGACCTCATGATCCACCTGCCTTGGCCTCCCAAAGTATTGGGATTACAGGCGTGAGCCACCACACTGGCCCCCAAGACTTTTTTTGTTTTTTTTTTTAAGACAGGGTCTCACTCTGTTGCCCAGGCTGGACTGCAGTGGTGCAATCTTGGCTCACTGTAGCCTCAACCTCCTGGGCTCAAGTCATCCTCCCTCCTCCCACCCCAACCTCCCAGGTAGCTGTCACCATGCCTAGTTGTTTTTTGTATTTTTTTAGAGACGGGGTTTCACCACATTGCCTAGGCTGGTCTTGAACGCCTGGGCTCAAGCGATCCACCTGCCTTAGCCTCCCAAAATACTGGGATTACAGGCATAAGCCACCGTGCCTGGCCTTCCCCAAGACTTTTAAGGGGAATCTTAGAATCAAATAATGTACTTTCCAGCAATCCTGAACAAATCTGCTTTTCCTCTTTTTTTTTTTTTTTTTTTAATACGGACGGGGTTTCACCATGTTGGCCAGGCTGGTCTTGAACTCCTGACCTCAGGTGATCCACCCGCCTCGGCCTCCGAACGTGCTGGAATTACCAGCCTTTTTTTTTTATTTAATAAAGTTTTATTTTTCCAAATGTACAGTTGGTTGGACCTATTCATGCATCTTCACTAGTAGCTGGAGCATCTCCACCTTTGGTATTTCTGGTGTAAATTACTTGAGCTCTGTGCTTTGAAACCAGTTTGATAAGTCCTTTGCTAAGGAGCTCCTGAAGGGCTGCCCTGGCAAGGGAGCCTCGAATATTCAGTCTCTCAGAGACCACAGCTGGAATTATAAGTTTATAGCTGGGAACCTCCTTACAGAGTTTGTCATAGGTAGCTTTGTCAAACAAGACTAAGTCATTGAGCTTGTCCCAAACTTTGCCTTTGGACCACTTCTTCTTTTTGGCCTTGCCCCCGGATTTGTTCACTGGATCTTTGTCTTTCTTGGCCGACTTTCCGGAGTCTTTCTTCTTTTTGTCGTCCTTCAGCGGCATTGCGAAGCTCGGGGAGCAGCGGCGAACACTACAACCGCGCTAAGATCTTTTTTTTTTTTTTTTTTGAGAGAGAGTCTTCCTCTGTCGCCTAGGCTGGAGTGCAGTGGTGCAATCTCGGCTCACTGCAACCTCAGCCTCCCAGGTTCAAGCAATTCTCCTGCCTCAGCCTCCCGAGCACCTGGGACTACAGGCACATGCCACCACGCCGGGCCAATTTGTGTATTTTTAGTAGAGATGGGGTTTCACCAAATTGGCCAGGCTGGTCTCGAACTCCTGACCTCGTGATCCACCTGTCTCAGCCTCCCAAAGTTCTGGGATTACAGGGGTGAACCATCGCACCCAGCTGATTTTTCAAGACATTACTGAAACACTTGAATTTGATAAATGTTTATTCCCCACCCAAAGCTGTATCCAGGGCAGCTTTCTTCTTTACTGCTTTATCCCATAAGGTAAGAATAAAATATATTCACAGATGCTTAGAGTTGTAAAGACACCTGGTCAGCTAGAACATGACTCTAAAGAACCCTGTCCCCCATCTTGCACATATCTCTGGATTGTTGTGGAATCTGCATTCATTTCTTCATCCACGCTGTCTCTGCACAGACCTCCCTTGAGTCAGTGTCTGTTCCAAGCACCTCCACATACTGTTCCTAGGTGCTGAGGGGGCTATTGGTGGGCAGGCAGACCTTAAAAACAGTTGGTTCCAGTCGCTATCACTCTCCTTTAGATATCTAGGCAGTATTTCCTAAAGCAAAGTCAGAGTGGCTCAGGCCAATATGGGCCGTCTTTGTTCTGGACCCCGGAACTATAAATTCAACAAGCTCCTTCCTGTGTGCCAGGCACTCTACTAGGTCGCTTTCACGCACATTTCCACATTTTCCGGTAGAAACAAACAACAGCAGTGAAGGAAAAGAAAAGGAAGCTCTCGAAGTTAACGCTTTATTCAAGGTTTTCTAGCAGAGCTGACCCACAACTTACAGCTTAAGTTTGGTAGTTAATCTCATAATTTAAAAAAAATGAAAACAGCCAGGATTTATGCAGTTCCAAGAGCCAGCTGGGTAAAATATAGACCGAACTCTGTTTTGGTGAATGAAGGGGATATGAGAAGAGAAAAACCTCTAAGAACAAAGAAGGAAGTAGAATTATGTTGCTTCAGAGAACACTGGGAGAGAAACCATTCATCTTCCATTCATTCATCTTCCATTCCCAGACCTTGTAAGAATAGTCACTGTAACGTGGGGGGCTAGAAGCATTGGCTTATGAAATAGATGAACACAGGTAGGTTTTCAGCTCCACCACATCCTAGCTAGGTAACCTTGGGCAAGCTGCTTAACCTCTTCACTACTCCAAGAGGTTACAGATCACTGAAAGTACAGACGTTGGCAAGTATTTTTTGGAAACGTTATGGGTCCGAAGGACTATACTGTAGTCTATAATTCTGGAATTTCGTGCTAGAAAATACAACTTGTTTTCAGATGGAAAATGATTGTGTTTTATAAAAACGACAGAGTCACATTTTAAGACCAGGTTGGGCAACATAACAAGACTCTTTTTCTACAAAAAATAAAAATAAGCCAGTTATAAAGAGAGCTAATTAATAACTAAATAAAAAATTAAAAAATTAGCCAGGTGTAGTGGTGTGCTTGGGAGGCTGAGGCAGGAGGATCACTAGGGACCAGGAAATCATGACCAACCTGAGCAACACAGCAAGACTCCCTTCTCTACAACAACAACAACAAAAGATTGTTTTTAATTAGATGGGTATGGCAGCGTGCTTGGAAGGCTGAGGCGGGGGGATTGCTTGAGCTCAGGAGTTTGAGGTCATAGTCAACTATGATTGCACCATTGCATTCCAGCCCGGGCAACAGAGCAAGGCGCTGTCTCTGAAAATAAAAATAAAACAGCAGACTCACACTTTCAAACTGCAGATGCCAACCGCTTCTTTCCCAGGCCTCACTGCCTCACGCACCTTGTTTACAATAGAGCACCTCCCCAGAAGCCACCAACCCACAGTTATGGCGTAATTCAAACCCTACCTCTAGAATCTCATGTCGTAGGGTCCCAGGTCTGTGTGCTCAGCAAATGTTTGCTGTCCTCTGCTGGGAATTTTGTCTCAGGTCACACTAACAGGGGAGATAATTGGGAGCCTCTGACCAGGTCCAGCCCACTCATTGGTCAGACAGGCATTTTGTTTCCAGTTTGAGGGAGGGGGCAACTGAAGAAAGCTTATTCAAGGTCCATCAATGTGACATTTTTCCTGCTTTGTGAACCCCATTTCTGCTGTGACCAGTGATCAAATTTTATACATACTTAGACATATTTTGAAGACATGGGTACCCCATTGTTTCACGTAGACCTCTGGGAACTATCAAACTTCTTGGCTACCAAATACCTTTTTTTTTTTCCAGACTGAGTCTCACTCACTCTGTTGCCCAGGATGGAGTGCAGTGACACGATCTCAGCTCACTGCAACCTCCACCTCCCCTGGGTTCAAGCGATTCTCCTACCTCAGCCTCCCGAGTAGCTGGGACTACAGATGCATGGCACCATGCCCAGTTAATTTTTGTATTTTTAGTAGAGATGACGTTTCACCATGTTGGCCAGGCTGGTCTCCAACTCCTGATCTCAAGTAATTCACTCGCCTCGGCCTCCCAAAGTGCTGGGATTACAGGCATGAGCCACTGCACCCAGCCCTTGGCTACCAAATATCTATAGATGGAAGAAAGGATGAGATTAATGATAGACTAAGAGTATGCAAATGCCTGTTGGTAATTAGGATGAACTGCCTTTGGTAATAATAATAGTTAACAGATATTATGCGTTTTCATGTGCTGTGTTAAATACATTATCTTATTCAAAGCTCAATCCTCATTTTGGAAACAAGGAAACTGAGGCTCAAAGAGGATAAGCAACTTGTCCAAGGTTACCTAGCTAGGATTCGGTAGAGCTGAAAACCTATGTCTGTCTATTTCATAAGCCAATGCTTCTAGCCCCCATTTTACAGTGACTCTTCTTACAAGGTCTGGGAATGGAAGATGAATGAACGGAAGATGGTTTCTCTCCCAGTGTTCTCTGAAGCAGCATAATTATACTTCCTCACCTGTTTCTGAAGGTTTTTTCTTCTCATACGACCTTTATTCCCCAAAACAGAGTTGGGTCTATATTTTACCCAGCTGGCTCTTGGAACCACATAAATCCTGGCTGTTTCCGTGGGGGAAAAAAAAAAGAAAGAACGGGAAAAGTACAGCTTGCTATCTTATCCCACATGAATATCAGGTGTGCAAAGTCAACTATAAATAAGAGGATATTTTGGCTGGGTGCAATGGCTCATGTCTGTAATCCCAGCACTAGGGAGGCCAAGGTGGGCGGATCACTTAAGGTGAGGAGTTCAAGATCAGCCTGGTCAACATAGCGAAACTCTGTCTCTACTAAAAATACAAAAAAAAAAAAAAAAATTAGCCAGGTGTGGTGGTAGGTGCCTGTAGCCCCAGCTACTCAGAAGGCTGAGCCAGGAGAATCACCTGAACCCAGGAGGCAGAGGTTGTGGTGAGCTAGATCGCACTACTGCACCCCAGCCTGGACAACAGAGTGAGAGGCTCTGTCTCAGAACAAAACAAAACAATACAAATAGATATTTAAAAAATGCTGAGAGTCCCTAGACCATTCCCAGGAAATCCAGTCTCCTACAAGCCAGGTCATGCACAAATTCTCAGTGTCACCCAAAGGCTAAGCCACCTCACTAAAGGGGAAGGGAGGGATCAGTTGTTGCCATTTTGGAGTCAAAGCCCCAGGGTGTGTATGTGGGAAGATTGAACTTGAGTAAATTAAGCTCTTCAGATAAATATGGTTTGCTGAAATTAATCATGAAACATCTGCAAAAGTAGGTGTATCCAGAAGCCAAGTAATTAACACCAACGCAGGATCCTGGAACAGGAAAAGGTAATTAAAGGAAACACTGGTGAAATCCAAATAAAGACTAGAGTTTAGTTCCTAGCAATGTGTCATTGTTGGTTTCTCGGTTTTGACAAATGTGCCACAGTGGTGTAAGCTGATAACGTTAGGGGAAACAGGAACTGGGTGAGGGGGTGCATGAGAATTATCTGTGCTAGCTTTGAAACTTCTGTACATTTGGCTGGGCGCAGTGGCTCACGCCTGTAATCCCAGTACTTTGGGAGGCTGAGGCGGGTAGATCGCCTGAGGTCAGGCGTTTGAGACCAGCCTGGCCAAGATGGTGAAACCCCATCTCTACTAAATATACAAAAAATTAGCCAGGTGTGGTGTGGGCACCTGTAGTCCCAGCTGTTTGGGAGGCTGAGGCAGGAGAATCCCTTGAACCCAGGAGGCAGAGGTTGCAATGAGCTGAGATCACGCCACTGCATTACAGCCTGGGCGACAGAGTGAGACTCTGTCTCAAAAAAAAAAAAGAAAAGAAAAGAAAAAAACTTTTCTGTACATTTAAATTATGCCAAAATAAAAAGTTTAAACATTTCAGTACTAATGAACTGGTTTTCTTTCTTATAGGAGTAATGAAGGGGGCTTATGGCACTTAAACTTCTTTCTTTTGAGACAGGGTCTCACTCTGTCACCCAGGTTGGAATGCAGTGGCATGATCACGGCTCACTGCAGACGCAACTTCCTGGGCTCAGGTGATTCTCCTATCTCAGCTTCCTGAGGAGCGGGGACTACAGGTACATGCCACCGTGCCTGGCTAATTTTTTGTATTTTTTTGTAGAAATGGGGTCTCACCATGTTGCCCAGGCTGGTCTCGAGTTCCTAGGTTTAAGGGATCCCCCCACCTCAATTTCCCAAAGTGCTGGGATTATAGGTGTGACCCACAGCAACCGGCTAAGCTTCTTTCCAATAAGATAAAACTTGCTTCTCTTGCCACCTTTGACCCTCAGCATAAAGAATAGTTACCAACAATGGAGAGTTTGTGCTTTATTTAAAAAAAAAAGCAAAACCAAATGCAGAGCCAGGTCTGTGCCAAGTGAAAAAGAGCCGTGCGGTATCTTCACATTTTTTGAATGAATCTTTTCTTTTTGTTGTCATGCCCTTTTAGTGTCATTTTAATTGACTGAGCAAATGAACTGCAGCATTTTGTAGGTGCCAAAGAAGTACTGAATTTCTTAGAACCCAAATGCACACAAGTGAACTTCAGGAAGTTTTGCAACTTTTTTTCCAGAAAGGGGTGGGCAGCCACAGGACCGAAGGAAATACCCGTCCACATGACCAAGAGGATTTCCTGCCCACACACTCAGCGCTCAACGTTATTTGAACGGCTTGTAAATGTCTTTCTTTAGAATCATACTAGTAGAATTGGAAATAAGGGATCAATAGTCTTAGCAAACCAACATGACTTCATCTATTTCTGGAGAATAATGAAGTCCTATGCATTCAAGTGATTTTCTTTCTTTTTTTTTTTTAAGATGTTTTCTTAGTTATGACAAATGTAACACAATAATTTAAGATGACAACATTAGAGGAAATTAGAACTGAGAAGAGTATACAAGTGTACACTGCATTTTCTGCAAGATTGATTCAACTTTGATTCCATCAGGAAAAAAAATAGTGTATAGAAATTTCCTCTTCATTCTCTCCCAAATCATTTAAGAGTGTTTCATTTTTCTTTGTGAGAATATAAAAGGTTTTCCTAAATTCTTTGTATTCCTTTTCCTTTTTTTTTCTTTTCTCCTTTTTTTTTGAGACAGGGTCTTTCTCTGTCACCCGGGCTGGAGGGCAGTGGCACTACACTACCATGCCTCACTGCAGCCTTGACCACCTGGGCTCAAGTGATCCTCCCACCTCAGCCTTCCAAGTAGCTGTGACTACAGGCACACACCGACTCCTGGCTAATTTTTGTATTTTTTGTAGAGACAGTGTCCCACTTTGTTGCCCAGGCTGGTTCAGAACTCCTGGAATCCACTCACCTCAGATTTCCAAAGTGCTGGGATTACAGGCGTGAGCCACCCGCGCCCGGCCTCCTTTTCCATTTTAACTGGTATGTTAAAAACAATAAGCAACATAACTTCCTTGCCAGAATCTGCCTCTTGACTCTAGCATTGGCATCTACAAAATACAATGTCAAGCAAAGGCACAGGACACATGAGTCTTTAACAATGAGTGTTGAAATCATGGCATCAGGGACCCAGAATTCCTGAATTATTTTCCTATTCTTCTCCCAAGCCATTTTTATTTTATTCTGAGACGGGGTTGTCACAACTTGGAAGAGGAGAGAGGTGCCACTGCCCACCAGATGCCAGTGGCACCTCTCTCCTCTTCCAAGTTGTGACAACCAAAATTGTCTTTGGACACGGCAGAATGTCCCCTGGGGGCCAAGATCTCCCCTGTTGAGATCACTGCTCTAAAGTCAGGTCAAACATCAATCTATACCTGCTTTGTTCCCACATGTCCGCCACAAACTTCCAGCATAATAGCTGCAGCACTATTACCTGTCCATATCTCTGCATCATATTGTATGCTTCTTGAAGGCTCTTTGACTCATTTCTGCATCTCCCTGTTTATTGACTAAATAAATTTCAAAAGTGTTCAGGAAGCCAGGTGTGGTGGCTTGTGCTTGTAATCCTAGCTACCTGGGAGGCTGAGGCAGGAGGACTGCTTGAGCTTGAGCCCAGCAGTTGGTGGCCGCAGTGAGCTATGATCATGCCACTGCACTCCAGCCTGACAACATAGCAAGACTCCATCTCAAAAAAAAAAAATTGCAGATAATCTAACCATTCAATAGTCATTCAGAAATATTTATTGAATGCCTAATAGGTACTCAGCACTATCGTAAACACAGAACACACAAAAAATGTAACCATGATTAACCATAGCTTCTGCATCTGAATGAGCTTGTTGAAATCCAGTTGGGAAAACATACGACATAAACAATGAAAAGTTGGACAACCATGAAAGAGTTAAATAACAATCTATAATAGCAACATAAAAAGCAGTCCATCACTGGTAGAAATGTAGAACGGTATTACCTATAGCCACTTGGGAAAGCTGCTAAGTTTCTGAAAACTTTAAACATAGTATTTACCATATGATATTGCAATTCCACTTCTAGGTTATTTACCCAAGAGAAATGAAAGTATCAAGATTTCACCAGGTCCGGTGGCTCACGCCTATAATCCCAACACTTTGGGAGGCCAACTTGGGTGGATCACCTGAGGTTAGGAGTTCCAGACCAGGCTGGCCAACATGGTCAAACCCTGCCTATACTAAAAATACAAAAATTAACCAGGAGTGGTGGCGTGCACCTGTAATCCCAGCTATTTGGGAGGCTGAAGCAGGAGAATCACTTGATCCCAAGAGTCAGAGGTTGCAGTGAGCTGAGATCGTGCCACTGCACTCCAGCTTGGGCAACAAAGCGAGTCTTCCTCTCAAAAAAAAAACAAAAAAAGTGGGAATGTTTCTTGGTTGAAAAAACATAGGTCCTTGGTTGGAAGGAAAGTTGTGCTGTTCAAATCTTTTCTGTCTGCTCCCTCCGTTGATTCTGAGAGTTGTATTTGTCTCCCATTGTGATTTGTGGATCAATCATTTTCATCATTTCAGTCTTTGTTTTATACATTTATTTTATTTTTTCTTTTAAGACAGGATCTCACTCTGTCACCAGGCTTGAATGCAGTGGCACCATCTCGGCTCACTGCAGCCCCAATCTCCTGGGCTCAAATGATCCTCCCACCTCAGCCTCTCTAGTAGCTGAGACTACAGGTGCACGCTACCAAGGCTGGCTTTTTTTTTTTTTTTTTTGAGATGGAATCTCTCGCTGTCGCCCAGGATAGAGTGCAGCAGCTCAATCTTGGCTTACTGCAACCTCCGCCTCCCAGGTTCAAGCAATTCTCATGCCTCAGCCTCTCCAGTAGCTGGGATTACAGACATGCACCACTATGCCCAGCTAATTTTTGTACTTTTAGTAGAGACGGGATTTCACCATGTTGGCCAGGCTGGTCTATAAATCCTGACCTTAGGTGATCTGCCCGCCTCAGAGTCCCAAAGTGCTGAGATTACAGGCATGAGCCACCGCACTTTGACCTCAAAGACAGAGAACTTTGTATTTTATATATTTTATAGCTCTCATCACAGGTGTCTAGTAAATGTTTTAAAACACTGATGACACCTGATGCAAGAATTATCAGGCTTATCTTACTGAGAGGATATGAAACTGCCCAAGGGTTTGGACTCACATGTTCAAGACTTCATGGACAGCAATCCGCAGTGGGTCAAATTATTGTTTTTAGTATGACTTAAAGTGTTTCTCAAAAATATAAAAGTCTTGAAAACAAGTTGGGGAAGTGAATTTCAAAATCCTATTAACTAAGACTAAAGTGCAATCCGTCAACCTTTTTTCCTCATCCCACACTTTATGCTTTCTCTACTCAGTTACTCACTACACCCTGCTGGACTAAAAGCGTCCTCCAGCACTTTCTTTCGTACACAGTGGAAGACATCCTCTTGGCGTTAATAAATGTTCACTTAATAAATAAAAGAGGCTGGGCGCTGTGGCTCATACCTGCAATCCCAGGACTTTGGGAGGCCAAGGCAGGAGGATCGCTTGAGCCCAGGAGTTCCAGCCTAGGCAACGTAGCGAAACCCAGTCTCAAAAAAAAAAAAAAGGCATCAAAAAATAAAGGTAAAAGATGGCATGACATGACCTGACTTTTCTAAGAGCCTCTTACAGCTTTCCAAGGTCTTTTAATGTGAAGCTGTAGGTCTCAACTAGAAGACACCTCCAAAGACTTCTCCCAAACATTTCAGAGGCCAGGAATGAGTTTCCCCACATCTGAAGGCACATCAGAACCAAGGTAGCCACGCCCGGCCTCTTTTTCTTTTTCTGAGACGGAGTTTCGCTCTGTCTCTCAGGCTGGAGTGCAGTGGCGCGATCTCGGCTCACTAAAACCTCCGTCCAGGCTTTTTTCGAACCCAAAAGCGGGACTGCGCTCTATCTCGACTTTCGGCTCCACACGGAGCCCGAAGTGGCGCACGAGATAAGATGTCCGGCTGACGTAATTCTATCAGTCCCGGTAAAAATTCGTCAGTCTGGAAATCTCTCGGTTTGGAATTAAATTCTGTCACTCCGAATGGAAATAAGTCCGCTTAGGCGGGGAAAATCCGTTTGTGGAAGACACTCTCCGCAACGCTCCCGCCGGTCACCCCAAGGGAAAAGGACCCCAAATACCTTTGGCCCGGGACTGCAGCTGCCACGCCGGCCTCCCTAGTCACGCCCCCGACACGCCCCCGCCGGGCAGATCAGACCAATGGACGCCGAGCGCTACCGCGCGTCACGCGACGCTGGCCAATCGCATAGGGCCACGACCGTAGAAAGGCCGAGCGCTGCGGAGCTGGCCGCTGGGCGGCGGCGCGGCGCGCGGTGCGTAGTTTTGAGCTATGGTGGTGGTAGCAGCCGCGCCGAGCCCGGCCAACGGGGCCCCTAAAGTAGTGCTTCTGTCGGGGCAGCCCGCCTCCGCCGCCGGAGCCCCAGCCGGCCAGGCCCTGCCGCTCATGGTGCCGGCCCAGAGAGGGACCAGCCCGGAGGCAGCGAGCGGGGGACCGCCCCAGGCGCGCAAGCGACAGCGCCTCACGCACCTGAGCCCCGAGGAGAAGGCGTTGAGGAGGTGGGCGAGGGGCCGGTATCTGGGGCCAGTCTGAGGCCGGGACTAGCGGCAGGGGTCGGGGCTGGGGCTGGGGCTGGGGCTGGGAGCGGGGACCCAGCACTGGCCGCCCCTCAGGGCTCCGGCGCCTTTGGCCTGGCGGGTCGGTGCCAGCGTGTCGCGGGGCGGGTCAGGAACCCGGGAGTGACCGGATCCGCCACGCCGGGAACGCAGGGCGGCCCAGGCCTTTCTTCTGTACTTTTTAACTCTCTCGTTAAAGATGACTTGAGCTGGGGATGCGGACACCTGTCTTTCAGGCCCTCTTGCTGTGTGGCCGCAGACCCGTGGCTCAGCCTCTCTGAACGCGGGCGGTGACATGAAGTCGAATAATCTGTTTTGGTTTACTACTATTTGTGAAGAGGCGCGGAGCTGAAATAACAGCTGTTGGAAGGACTGGGAGTTCTGGGAGGCTCACTGGTCTAGCTCAGTGTCTGCATTCTTACAATGGAACCTATTTCATGAGGTCTTTGGGGGAGATTGAGACTTGCGTATAATGTACCTAGCATTTAGTCGTCCGTAAATGTTCAGTCTTCTGTGATCATTGTGCCTTTTGTGATTTATGAAGTGTTTCCTCTGAGTTCAATTAATTCTTAAAAAAATAAAAATTGAAAAAAATGAAGAGTCTCCTCCAACAGACACCGGCCCATCATCAGGGCACTGCCTAGGATCCCAAAACTAGAGATCAAGGAGTGGCATCAGCCTCTCCCTTTTCTAAATTGGGCTTGGGGACGGAGAGTTGATGTCATAGCAAGATTGCAGCCTTCACTAGATTAATGCGGTCAGGTTGGATCCTGTTGAGAGTTGGAGACAGGAAGCAGCGGGGGGGAATAGATGGGGAAAGAGGAAGGTTCTTTATGATGCAAGATGAATAGTGTGTGTGTCCAGCCCTAGTGCTGTGACGGGGAGGAGTCTGAGGTGGGCGGATGATGCAGTATGGGAGAGAATAAAGCAGGTCTTCGAGCTAGATTGACAGGAGACTGTATTTTATCATTAGTCTAATACTGTAAATAAAAATGAAAGCACCAGCTGGTCAAGTTTTCAAATAAAGGCATAAATAAGGTTTGAAATGACTCAATGTGGTATGTTCCTTCTCTTCTCAGGAAACTGAAAAACAGAGTAGCAGCTCAGACTGCCAGAGATCGAAAGAAAGCTCGAATGAGTGAACTGGAACAGCAAGTGGTAGATTTAGAAGAAGAGGTAAAAGTGCTTAAAGTCAAACTCTTTTATCCATTGTATTCCCTTCCTTGGTGAATGTTCTGATATTTGCTTCTCATCCCAAGTTGTTTCAGCCCCTGTTAGAATACAATTGAATATTGATTAAAAGCTAAACTAGACCAGGCGTGGTGGCTCAGGCCTGTAATCCCAGCACTTTGGGAGGCCAAGATGGGCAGATCACTTGAGGCCAGCAGTTTGAGACCAGCCTGGCCAATGTGTTAAAACCCTGTCTCTACTCAAAAATATACAAAAAAAAAAAAAAATTAGCCAGGCATGGTGGTGCATGCCTGTAAGTCCCAGCTACTAGGGAGGTTGAGGTGGGAGAATTATTTGAACCTGGGAGAGGGAGGTTGCGGTGAGCCGAAATCGCACCACTGCACTCCATCCTGGGCAACAGAGTGAGATTGTCTCAAGAAAAAAATGTTGGCCGGGCACAGTGGTGGCTCACACCTGTAATCTCAGCACTTTGGGAGGCCAAGGTGGGTAGATTACTTGAGATCAGGAGTTCAAGACCAACCTGACCAACATGGTGAAACCCCATCTGTACTAAAAATACAAAAATTAGCTGGATGTCATAGCAGGCACTTGTAATCCCAGCTGCTCAGGAGGCTGAGGCATGAGAATTACTTGAACCCAGGAGGTGGAGGTTGCAGTGAACTGAGATTGTGCCACTGCACTCCAGCCTGGGCAACAGAGTGAAACCCTGTCTCAAAAAAAAAAAAAAAAAAAGAAAGAAAAAGTAAAACTAATCTAAGTTAGGATAGATAGGTAGTTGGTGAAGTGGTGAAGCTTGTTGAGGGCAGAAGTGATTGACTGTGGCCTTTGGTGGTAGATGTACCTCAGAGTTGATGGATTCAACAATGTTTAGTGAGTTTGTCATAATAAATTAGCAAGGGCTAATAGGAAATATTGCTTAGACTTTACATTCTTCCTGGTATGGCCAGAAATTCACAATTACACATCTTGAATACATAGAGATTATTTACATTTTTTTTAACCCCTTGGTCAATTTGCATATATTGTTCTTTTTAAAGTTTTAATCATTAGTTGGTTCTTCTAAGAATCATGAGTCTTTCAGGAGCAGGTTTTTTTTTTTTTTTTAACTTATTTTGGATTCACAGTCACCACTATCACTGTTAATACCTGCCGGTTCAAGATAGTTATTTATTCCTATTTTATTATTATTATTTTTTAGACAGAGCCTTGCTCTGTTGCCCAGGCTGGAGTGCAGTGGTGCAGTCTTGGCTCACTGTAACCTCTGCCTCTCAGGTTCAAGCAATTCTCCCTGCTTCAGCCTCCTGATTAGCTGGGATTACAGGTGCCCGGCCGGCTAATTTTTGCATTTTTTAGTAGAGACAGGGTTTTGCTATGTTGGCCAGGCTGGTCTTAAACTCCTGACCTCAGGTGATCCATCCACCTTGGCCTCCCAAAGTGTTGGGATTACAAGCGTGAGCCACTGTGCCCCACGAAGATAGTTTAAAAAAAATTATATCTACATTAAAACCACAAGTCACCCTTTGCTGAATTGAGTATTAGTAGGTGGAAGCAGTGTGTTATTCTTGACCCCATGAAGTGGCACTTATTAAGTAGATTGTTTTTCTTCCTTTTTTTTTGAAACTGAGTCTCCCTCTGTCTGTCACCCATGGCTCCATCTCAGCTCACTGCAACCTCCGCTTCCCAGGTTCAATTGATTCTCCCGCAGCAGACAAGACCACAGGCACATGCCACCATGCCTAGCTAATTTTTTTGCATTTTTAGTAGAGACGGGTTCTCACCACGTTGGCCAGGATGGTCTCGGTCTCCTGACTCCATGATCCACCCACCTCAGCCTCCCGAAGTGCTGGTATTACAGCCACCTCGCCCAAGTAGATTGTTTCTCATAATTATGGCCTAGCTTTCTAAAACCTACTATGAACAACACAAGCATAGAGTTTTCCAAAAGTTCAAGAGGAAAGGAAACCAAGAATCAGGTAGATTCTTAACTGAAATAATTAGACATTTCAATAACCTCTTACGAACTTTCTTCCAGAACCAAAAACTTCTGCTAGAAAATCAGCTTTTACGAGAAAAAACTCATGGCCTTGTAGTTGAGAATCAGGAGTTAAGACAGCGTTTGGGGATGGATGCCCTGCTTGCTGAAGAGGAGGCGGAAGCCAAGGTAAATCATCTCCTTTATTTGTTGCCTCATGTGAGAACTGGTTCCAAGTGACATGACCCAGTGATTATGTTTACAGTCTGAACTTCTGATCAAGAGTGTTCTTGAAATTTTCCTTGTTTTAAGACATTTTCATGCAGGCAGGGTGTTCCTCTCCTAAAGGCACTTGACACTCATTTTTTAAGTGTGTAGTGATCAACAAGCTACATGGCTCTGTAAGAACAAGTACTAACAAATGCAGTAGCCAGTAAGATTACCATGCAATCATTAAGGAGCACCAAAGTAAGAGAGCCACTCAAATCAGACTTGGAGTGCTACTAAAATTAAAGTAGTCCTTTGATGAATGTGAATGAGTAGGGAAAGGATTCTTTGTGATAGTGACACCTCTGTGATAACAGAAGGGTGGTATGTTAGTTTTAGTCTATAGATTATGGCAAATTAAGTGACAACAATCGAGTGGTCTGAGATTGACGATAGGGCATTACTCTATGAAGGTAATGTTCAGGAAGAATTTCAAGAATTACTTTTCAAAAAGATTCTAGGCTTAAATTGCTGTAGAACTTTATTATCTAAGAACATTATTATTATTGAGGATAGCAAGATAACATATTTGTCAATTCTGCTTGAATCTTTGCCTAGAGGAAGAAAAATGTTTCATTGTGCAGGAAATGTATAAGGTAGTCTTACCTCCCTTTTCTTATCTCTTGAGGACTTAAATTGGAAATAACAATGGTTAGGGAAAGATTTCAGCTCTAAACGACAGTTTGCTAGTTTTCTTGAAAGTGAGAATCACAGCTGTCCGGGCAAGCATTTCCTTGGGAACTTGAAGCTGTTTATTCACTTTGGTCTTTCCTTCCAGGGGAATGGAGTGAGGCCAGTGACCGGGTCTGCTGAGTCCGCAGCACTCAGACTACGTGCACCTCTGCAGCAGGTGCAGGCCCAGTTGTCACCCCTCCAGAACATCTCCCCATGGATTCTGGCAGTATTGACTCTTCAGATTCAGAGGTAGGGATCATTCTGACTTATTAAAGAGCTATATAACCAGTTAATTCCATCTGTTTGATGCTTGACATCCCTAACTAGACAAATGAGGGTAGAAGTTCAGTTTTGGTGGGGTTGGAGGTGAACATCAACTACCTTCCTACTTCCAGGTAACATAGGACATGGAGGGAAGTGTAGATAAATGGGTCTGGTGGGTCCTGAGATCATCTTATAATGTAATGACTAATTTACATTATGGAACTGAGTATGAAGTGTTCCAGTTAGATCTCCATTGTATTCTGATAGTTGTACTTCATTTAATTTTTGCCTCTTGCAGTCTGATATCCTGTTGGGCATTCTGGACAACTTGGACCCAGTCATGTTCTTCAAATGCCCTTCCCCAGAGCCTGCCAGCCTGGAGGAGCTCCCAGAGGTCTACCCAGAAGGACCCAGTTCCTTACCAGCCTCCCTTTCTCTGTCAGTGGGGACGTCATCAGCCAAGCTGGAAGCCATTAATGAACTAATTCGTTTTGACCACATATATACCAAGCCCCTAGTCTTAGAGATACCCTCTGAGACAGAGAGCCAAGCTAATGTAGTAGTGAAAATTGAGGAAGCACCTCTCAGCCCCTCAGAGAAAGATCACCCTGAATTCATTATCTCAGTGAAGGAAGAACCTATAGAAGATGACCTCGTACCAGAGCTGGGTATCTCAAATCTGCTTTCATCCAGCCACTGCCCGAAGCCATCTTCCTGCCTACTGGATGCTTACAGTGACTGTGGATATGGGGGCTCCCTTCTCCCTTCAGTGACATGTCCTCTCCGCTTGTAAACCATTCTTGGGAGGACGCTTTTGCCAATGAACTCTTTCCCCAGTTGATTAGTGTCTAAGGAATGATCCAATACTGTTGCCCTTTTCCTTGACTATTACACTGCCTGGAGGATAGCAGAGAAGCCTGTTGTACTTCATTCAGAGAGCCAAAATAGAGTATACAGTCCTAGAGAATTCCTCTAAAGTATTTGTTCAAACCTCATAGATGACCCCAGGTGTTGTCTTTTGACATCCAGCAGTCCAAGGTATTGAAATACATAACTGTAATTGAGAAATATTACTGTAATTGAGAACTACAGCTTTTTTAAGATTGTACTTTTAAGGGTGGTAGTTTACCCTAAAATACATATTATGTATAAAATACTTACTATGTATGTCTTGAAGTAGACATGGAATTTATTAATGGTTCTTTACCATGTCTCTTCCCCCTTTTGGTATCCAGGCTTGTCTCCAGTTTTAGGTCCTTTAGTTTGCTTCTCTAAGCAAAGAGAACACCTGCCTGAGGGGGCTCTTTCCCCCATGTATACTTCAAGTAAGATCAAAAATCTTTTGTGAAATTATAGAAATTTACCATGTAAATGCTTAATGGAATTTTTTCCTGCTAGTATAGAAAGGTGCTTTCTCCATTTATTTAAAACTACCCATGCAATTAAAAGGTACAATGCAGCAATCCTTGTTCTTTGATTTCTTCTAGGGCCATAAGTCTTATTTTCTCTCTAGATGTTATCTGTGTGCTGTGGTAGGAATTTATCCGTCTGAAGTAAGCCTGCTGCTTTTAAAGTGACTGAAGGCTTTTCCACTTTAATTACTGCCTGCTTTAATTCTGGAGTGCCATAAGTGATATAATCTATAATTTGAGTAGTTACTGTCTTTCTGAGACAGATTCTTCAGCCTAATTGACCAATATCAGAGCTAGCAAGTGGCAGAGCTAGCACCCTAACCACTGTTTGCTACACTGTCTTATAAATGTTAAGACACACCATCACATAATGAAGATTCTCTTTCCCTTGTGGGGATTAAGAGCATTTTCTAGACTCAAATTCCCTAGTTTCAACTCTGCCACTGGTAAACTGGGTAACCCAGAGGTTATATATAATCACTTATTTCCTCATCTGTAAAGTTGGATAATGGCATCTCTAAAGGTTGTTGAGAAGATTCAAAGAGATGATGCATTATAAGCATTTAGTATATGCCAGGCACCATCCTAAACATTGGAAAGTTAGCTATTATCTCTTAATTGGAAGGGTTTTAATCTCTTCCAGAATTATATTTACTCAACTTGTTTCATCAAAGAATAAACCTCTTCAAGAAAAAATCCTAGAGACATTAATACAACTCTCAAAGAGTTGATAACCTCTTCATCCTTACATAGCATCTTTTCCTTGGAAATCTTAAAATGTTTTACAGGACTTTCCCTATTTATAAAAAGTTCACCTATGCCAGTAGATGAAATCATTCTATGCCAATTTAGCATTTAAATGCTATGTTCCCTACTTATTAAGACTAACTCTGGGGACATCAAAGAAGTGAATGAGTAGAAAAAAGGAGGCAGGATTCAGAGAATCCCAACAGCAAGGCAAAGTGAGCTATAGAATGCCTTTGGTGTAGAACGGGTGCAGTGGCTCATGCCTGTAATCCCAACACTTTGGGAGGCTGAGGTGGGTGGATCAGCTAAGGTCAGGAGTTCGACACCAGCCTGACAAACATGGAGAAACCCCAACCCTACTAAAAATACAAAATTAGCCAGGCGTGGTGGCATATGCCTGTAATCCCAGCTACTTGGGAGGCTGAGGCAGAAGAATTGCTTGAACCCAGGAGGCAGAGGTTGCAGTGAGCCGAAATTGTATGATTGCACTCCATTTCGCTCCAACAAGAGTAAAACTGTCTCCAAAAAGAAAAAAGGGAATACCTTTGGTATAGTGGCTGGAGGCAAGTCAGCTGCCTTCAAGATCTGGTCACTGAAGCCAGAGCGCAATGCAAGCTTGCTTAGGCTCTTAAGTTTCTTAAGAAATTTATAGGCCAGGCACAGTGGCTCATACCTATAATCCCAGCACTTTGGGAGGCTGAGACCAGCAGATTGTTTGAGCTGAGTTCAAGACCAGCCTGGATGACATGGCAAAACCGTGTCTCCACTAAAAGTAAAAAAAAAATACGTATGGTGGTGTGCACTGGTGATCCCAGCTACTCAGGAGGCTGAGGTAGGAGGACTGCTTGAGGCCAAGGGGTAGAGGCTGCAGTCAGCCAAGATAAGCAGCGCTGCACTCCAGACTGGGTGACAAAGCTAGACTGCCTAAAACAAAAAAAGTTTCTGTATTATAAAAACAGCTTCCAGCTGACCCCATGATTGAAAACTTTATCTCACCTGATTTTCTATAACTCTGCAAACCTTGGTGCCAAGAATCTATTTAGGGATTGTATAGGCAGATGTTAATTACAGATGTACTTTAGCCTGTATCATTATAGCACAAGCATCTGGAGGATGAGGCTGAAGTTTATATTCAATGATATCACATGAAAGAGGCAGCTGTACTAACAGGACAGGCAGGACATATATAACCTGTGTAGAATATCAGGGTTTTCATTTCCTGCACAGATGGGTAGAAATTACTAAACAATGCTCAGCCTTGAGAAAACACCTGGTATTCACGGACATTTTCATACTGAAACACCAAATTGAACGGTTAGAACCAAAAAACAAGATATTCCCACAAAACCAAAGCAAGATTTCCATTAAATGCAGAGGTTTGTTTTTTTTTAATCTATTTTTCTTTTCATGCATGTTGCAGGGAACAGAGGGTTGTCTCATAACTGAGATTGAAGAGGCAAGTGGTAAGATGCTTAAGCCTTGTCACACCAATCTCTTTCTCACCTTGCTTTTTTTTTTGTTTGTTTGAAACTGAATCTAACTCTTGTCCAGGCTGCAGTGCAGTGGCACCATCTCAGCTCACTGCAACCTCCACCTTCTGGGTTCAAGCAATTCTTCTGTCTCAGCCTCCTGAGTAACTGGGATTACAGGCCCCTGCCACCACACCCAAAAAATTATTTTTTTAGTAGAAACGGGGTTTCACTGTGTTGGCCAGGTTGGTCTCAAACTCCTGACCTCAAGTGATCTACCTGCCTCAGCCTCACAAAATGCTGGGATTACAGGCATGAGCCACTGCACCTGGCCCCCTCCTTGGTTTTCTACTAGATATGCTATTGGAGCAGAAAGAAAATAGGGACAGAACTATAGGCAGAAGGTAATACTACTTACTCCAGGCACACTTTAAAATATCAGTTACATTCTAGTCTCTTAAGAATTCAATCAGGCCAGGTGTGGTGGCTCACGCCTATAATCCAAGCACTTTGGAGGCCAAGGTGGGCGGATCACCTGAGGTCAGGAGTTCAAACCAGCCTGACCAACATGGTGAAACCCCGTCTTAAAAAAAAAAAAAGAATTCAATCTTGGCCGAGGTGGGTGGATCACAAGGTCAAGAGATCGAGACCATCCTGGTCAACATGGTGAAACCCCGTCTCTACTAAAAATACAGAAATTAGCTGGGCATGGTGGCATGTGCCTGTAGTCCCAGCTACTCAGGAGGCTGAGGCAGGAGACCTGCTTGAACCCAGGAGGCGGAGGTTGCAGTGAGCTGAGATCGCGCCATTGCACTCCAGCCTGGGTAACAAGAGCGAAACTCCATCTCAAAAAAAAAAAAAAAAAAAGTTCAATCTTTATTCTTGTGACTTTTTTTTTTTTAAGATGGGGTTTCACCATGATAGCCAGGCTGGTCTTGAACTCCTGACCTCGGGTGACCCACCCACCTCGGCCTCCCAAAGTGCTAGGATTACAGGTGTGAGCCACTGCACCCGGCCTTATTCTTGTGACTTATAAAGTTCATTAAGAAACAGGAGGAAGACTGGGCCAGGCACAGTGGTTCACATCTATAATCCTAGCACTTTGGAAAGCCGAGGTGGGATGGCTTGAGCCCAGTTTGAGACCAGCTTGGGCAACAAAGTGAGACCCTATCTCTAAAAAATAAATACATAAATCATGAAGAAATAAAAAAAGAAACAGGAAGACTGGCTTGTTTACCTAGCAAACAGTTGTTGAAAGAAAACACTGATCTTTTTTTTTAATCTTCTTTCCCTAGCCCCCTCCCCGCCATTTTTTTTTTTTTTTTTTTTTTTTTTTTGAGACAGGGTCTCAGTTATCCAGGCTGAAGTGCAATGGCAAAGTCATGGCTCACTGCAGCCTCTAACTCCTGGACTCAAGCCATTCTCCCACCAGGCCGATCTCAAACTTGTGGGCTTAAGCAATATTCCAACCTCAGCCTCCCAAAGTGCTGGGATTATAAGCATGAGCTACAGCACCCAACCAAACGTCATTGTCTTGCTGCAGCTATAATCCAAACACTATTCTAACTACAACTACCTCATCTCTAAGATGCTACTGGTAATCTGAGGAACTAGAGAATTAACATAGCTAGAAGATTTGTGCCAAACTGATACATACTAAACCATATTTCCTCAAGGAGTTTAATGTTAGACTGCTTTAACTATATTATTATTTCAATGAAATCTAAATGACATCTTAGGTATTGCTGCAGACTCTAAAACCAACCGGTCAAGTGGAAAGAACACTGACTTGAGGAACTGAATGACACGATCTACTTAGGCTTTAGTTTCCAAACCTGCAATTAGCTAATTTTTAGCTGTGATTTCCAAATTTTCATTAAAAACAAAACATCATGCTTTTGTAATTGTATCCCAAACTTAACTCCCCCTGCCCAACAAATCAGAAATGCATTTATCAAAGAATGTAAATATGCAGGCAATACTGCCACCCAGTGACCTGTCAAGTCTTAAGAAAGGAACAACCAGTCAGGGGCAGTGGCTCATGCCTGTAATCCCAACAGTTTGGGAGGCCAAGGTGGATGGATCACCTGAGGTCAGGAGTTCAAGACCAGTTTACCATGGAGAAACCCTGTCTCTACTAATAATACAAAAATTAGGCTGGATATGGTAGCAGGCACCTGTAATCACAGCTACTAGAAAGGCTGAGGCAGGAGAATCGCTTAACCCAGGAGGTGGAGGTTGCAGTGAGCCAAGATCACGCCATTGCACTCCAGCCTGGGCAACAAGAGGGAAACTCTGTCTCAAAAATAAAAAAGAAAGGAACAACCATGTAAGTGAACATCACTGGGTTTTCCAGTCCCCATTTTCAAAGATCCCCAACCCAACTCCCTCTCTGTGAACTCCATGTCATTTCCAACTCTACATTTGGAGACATATACACACACACACACTTTTTTCTTTTTTGTAGAGACAAGGTCTTGCTAACATTGCCCAGTCCGGTCTCTCCTGGGCTTAAGTGATCCTCCTGCCTCGGCCTCGCAAAGTGCTGGGATTACAGGAGGGCACCATCATACCTGGCCCATCTGAACATTTTTGAATACACAGTTACCACTGCCGTCTAAATACTAACAACAGCAGCGAACTGCTCTGAGTAGAAAGCAGTCTATGGGTTTTAGAATGGCAACACATAGCCTGCCTATTTTGGGAATAGCTAATTCAAATATGAAACTTAGCTTTATCCCAACATACGCATCCTTTCAGGATAAATTTAAGTCCCTCACTGATATAAATGCTGCTTCAACTATAATTCAGAGGAAAGGAGATATCTGATTTCATTACTTAAGTGCAGAAATACAAATATCTCAAAAGTCCAAAACACTTAAGTTTTATTGAAAATGATAAAACACAGAAACACGAGATTCTCATTTTAAAGTAAAATTAACAGCATCTTCCAGAACATTCTAGAACTGAACCATTCTTGTCACTATTGAAAAACAAAGCCAAGTTCCAAATACAAAATAATAAATGAACCTGTTGGTAAACATTCTCATGGTTCTAGCCCCTACCTTAGTTACTTTTCTAAATTTTACATGTGTACCTTTTCAAAAAAGAATAGCATTTTTTTAAAGTGATTAATATTTATGAGAACTGGACATTCTTCATATTAATTACAAAAAAAAACCCAAAAAACAAAAACCACACGCAACCTACTCAAACTCAGATAAAATACACGTTTGTTCATTAAAGCTCACCTGCTTTAGATAATTTTTTCTCTTCACACATTAGCACAGTAAGCCAATGTTTGATCCATGCTGCAAAAGCTATGCAAAATGAAAAGCCTGGTAACTCCCTAGGGAAATCTTAAGGCAAAAAAAGCAAAAGCAAAAACCTTATGCTACAAAACTAGAACAAAAAGCAGAGGCATTGGGACTGTGGAGACGGCTCAGTTGAATAAGCACCACATGGATGAAGAAAACAATTTTTGTACAAACATATGCAAGAAGATAAAGTCCAAAAAAAGAACAAAAAACATTAATTATCCTACAGAAGTAATTATCATGTCAGGTAACTTGACTCCTGAAATAAGCTCTGTTTGGATTTTAATTAACAGAATCTTAATTCTATCCTACATTTGCCAGTAGTAACAGAGCCTTGTGTTGGGGGCTCTTTTCTTCCTTCTCATCGTAAGACCTTTAGTCAGAAGCCTGCCCAACAATTACTATAGAAGACAATCTTGGTGCGTTTTAGGTCCTTCTTCGGAAAGCTGTCATCTCCCTTTCTACCTTAACACTAACTCCACCTCTGGGCAGTCACTTCACGTTTTTGTGTTGCACTAGAACACATTTTTTAGCATGGAGATTTATTTAAGGCTACAAACTTTACAAGTTGGTCCCATTAAACAATGACTACAAGGCAGAAGTTTATCAAACGGCATGAATCAAACACTTGCACATTTCAAAATAATAGTTTACATTCATCTCAAAATCTGAGATTAAGAAACTATTAGCTGGTTTCCAACTACTTTTAATACTGATTTGAAGTTTGAATAATTTTACTGTATAGACATTAAATATTTTGTTTAAATATTAAACATTAAATCTTTTCCTGACTATCCAGACAGAAAGAGAAAACAGGAACAGGCAAAGAAGCAACGGTCCAATTAATAGACTTGTGACTTCTACGCCATCTGTAACAAGGGGAGGGATTTCAGTAAGGGTTTCAAAAACACCTGGAAGGTGGTTTCTAAAAATTCACCTTTATGTGACATAAGCCATTTTTTTCTACAAAAGGTATCTGATTCCTACAAAGGGGAAAGAAACCTAGAAAACAAAACTGGGATGGTGTCCTGTTGTGTGATGGAAGGGCATTATACCATTACACTCATTTAGTAACTTTTAGTGGATACTCTGTAGCAATAAAGAAGTTATTTTACTTTGCCCTGTAAATCCCTGCCACACAGAAGAGCTCTTCCTGAGAAACTAAAAATTTCAAACCTGGCTATCCTCAAAGGACACTGGAAGCCTAGTTTAGGTACTCAAGATGAAGGCTTCCTGCTAGCAGGAAGCGATTCTCCATGACCTTTTAGGCTTACTGCACAATAGTCTAAGCACCAGTCAAATTGGCTATTTCAAGAAACCTCAATGTCACCTGCTCATATATTTTCAGCTAATCATTTACTGTTTTCTAAATTAATATTTAAAAACAACTTGCTGGCTGGGCACGGTGGCTCACACCTGCAATCCCAGCATTTTGGGAGGCTGGGGTAGGCAGATCACCTGAGGTCAGGAGTTCGAGACCAGTCTGGCCAACATGGCAAAAGCCCGTCTCTACTAAAAATACAAAAATTAGTTGGGCATGGTGGCAGGTGCCTGTAATCCCAACTACTTGGGAGGCTGAGGCAGGAGAATCACTTGAACCTGGGAGGTGGAGGTTGTGGTGGGAAAAAAAAAAACTTGCTAATACAAGGATAAATGTTTTTTTTTAAATTACTGAAGTCATCAATGCTGGGTTTAGCTGACAAAGCACTTTCTTAGGATGAACTAAAGGATGCTTCCCCCACAGGCAATTTGCAGATGGGTTACCTCATAATCTTTTAACTATCATTCAAAGTCAATTAATTTGTAAACATTACTGAATAACTGGGCTTATCTATTACGAAAGGGAAACCAAGGAGCAACAGTGGCACAAGGCAAAAAAGCCTTGAAGGAAAAACTTTCTGTGTATTTTCACTGCATTTTCAGAGTCAAAGAGGAGAGCCACAATACTATTGCTATTTAATCAACAGAGCTATATTGAATTGATATCTAAATTACAATTGGCTAAGAAATTAAATTTCTTAGCAACAGATTTAAGCTACTGCTCTCTTCCCTCCTTCTCCCCAATTACACAGTCACCACTGTAAACAGCTCATATCTATAAACTAGGCTGTGACTTAACTGTCAGGATACAGTTGTAGTAGGAGCATCCTTCTTTCTTCATCATTTTTTAATTCAAGGAGAATATTCTCCAAGTGTCTGAATAGTCTAGACAATATGACATATGATTTAAGTCACTCTTACACATACAGCTTCTATACTTGCCTTTGAAGAGACCGTAAACAAGCATTCCTCTAATAAGCCCCACAGAAAACTGCTTTTCCCTTGAGACAAACTTCCTTGGCAAAAAGTTGAATTCAATAAATGGCTACCCAAAATGAGAGTCCCACCCCCAAATCACAGGTGGAGATATTATTACACCCATTTCATAAAACTTTCAAGTCCCTATACTATGCAAAGAGGCTCGTAACTGAACACAGGATTCTTCTAACATTTGACTTTAGTGTAGAAATTGGCTTCTAGAGTTCCATCTCTTCTTCTGTGCTAGTAGCTGTCTCCAAACTATTATAAAGAGATATCCCTGTTTGCCGAGGTTCCAAAAACAGTTCAGTTCTCTGAGGGAAGGCAGTGCTAGCAGCTGCATGTTTATCTTGGCTCTCTCCTGTATAGTTTTTAGCATTAGAGGATGGCTTTGGCTTATCAGAAAGGAGTTCAGGGAGGGGGTTTCCAGAGAACAAGCTCCATGGAAGGACGGCTCCTAAGACATAAAATACAGATTTTTATCAAAAAATTTTAGGACATGAAATCTGTATGTTGAAAAGCAAACATTACCTAATACCTTAAGGACTGATGGTATCAAAACAGGAGATTCAGAACGTACAAACTGATCTTTACTTTCTTTCCTTTTTTTTTTTTTTTTTAAAGAGATGAGGTCTTGCTGTGTTGTCCAGGGTGGAGTACAGTGGCATAATCATAGCTCACTGCAGCCTTTAACTCCTGGGCTCAAGCAATCTACCCACTTCAGCCTTCCCAGTAATTAGGACTACAGGCACACACCACCATGCCTGGCTCCAACTGACCTTTAGAAGGTCCCTCAAATACACAAAATTGCACACTTCAACATGCATGTTTAACCAAATCATGTGGTTGTAATGATGCTGTGATTATAAGTATTTAAACATCCAATGTGATAACATAGAGCCCTTGATTGTTAGAAATTTTTTTAAATTGTGGTTAATATTTGATATAGGCAGCTAGCTTACACTAAATCATTATACATGAAAAGGAACACTGGAAAAACATACTTAAAAGTATTTCAGATGCCTTTTGCTTAGTTCAGGTACAAAGTATAATGCTTCATGGGCTGGTCGTGGTGGCTCACGCCTATAACCCTAGCACTCTGGGAGGCCAAGGCAGGCAGATGGTTTGAGCACAGGAGTTAGCGACCAGCCTGGGCAATATGGCAAATCCCAGCTCTACAAAAAAAACAAAAATTAGCTGAGTGTGGTGGCAGATGCCTGCAGTACCAGCTACTCCAGAGGCTGAGGTAGATCACCTGAGCCCGGGAGGTCAAGGCTGTGGTGAGCTGTGATCATGCCACTGCACCCCAGCATGGGTGACAGGGTGAGACCCTGCCTCAAAAAATAAATAAATAAAAAACACTTCATGGTTAAGGCAAAATGACTATGTTACACACACACACTGTGTCAGGGATGGTGCCTGACAAAGCAAAAATAAACACTAAAACGAACACCCTCCAAGGCTGGCTTCTGGAAAACTACTAAGAGCAGAAAGTGCTATGTTATAGGCTGGAGGGCAACGTGACCAGCTTACTTCTGGCTAAACTATTTATCCACCCTTAGGGCTAGGTAGTTAATTATAAGCACAAGCTAGGACCCTAATGCAAAACCTCTGTGATCAAAGACCAAATAGCAGCTGAACCTCAGCACAAATCATCTTCACTGTATCCAAAGGCAATAATGTCTCACCTATCAGGCCTCTCTGAGACTGACGTCCTAAGAGGCTTTTCCAGATACCTGAAACTTACCCTCATTGAGTACCAACTAGATTTAAAGTCTTTCTAGGCAATATTTAAACAGCACTTTATAACTAACTTCCCTACTATTTTACATAGTGAATAATGACAATTTGAGATCATGGAGGCTTCAGGGACTACAGGATTACAGGGCTAATCATTACTCACCGGCCCCAGGCCACTTTACTTTTTAGGTTATTGTGTTTGCTTTCCAGTTTACTCTCTTGTCCTCACTGTAGTCCAGTTCCCTAGTTTGATCTACTCTAATTTGCTGTTTCTGCTTCTACTCTGATGATCCAGGAAACCAGATAACTGAGCTCATAAACTGTGTTTAGATTAAGAGCAAAATAGCTCTACTAAAGGCCTGGAAGGACTATGCTATGAGCCAAGAATATGAACTTTGTTTTGCAGTTTTTGCAATAACTACTTTGACTGCTGGGTCACTTTAATTTTTGTTTCCTACGCTTCAATGTTGTTCCCGGATAACTTAGAAAGCCAGGTAACAGGAGCCTTTGAAATGTGGTTTATATATCCTATCACAAGAACTTGAGAGAGTGGGCTCTCTTGCCAATCATCCCATTTCCAAGTATCAGACTGCAGTGCATTTGAGGTCTTCAAAGGAACCAAAGAGTAAGTAGGCAAGGCAGCCACTTCCCTATACTTCAAATCCCTACTTGCAAAGCACTTTGCTCACCCCTAGTGGACTAAAAGAAAGCCAATCTCCAATTGCCTGGTGATCAGGAGATAAAAAGAGCTGACTAGGATAGGATAGGCAGAATCTAAACATTGGGTTTTCCCTCCAAGATCATAATTAAATAGAAATCAGGTACCAAAACTTACATAGACTCAATTATTTTCTTTGTAAAAACTTCATCAAATTCCCTCTTCAAACCTGTTTTCATGGTATCAGAAAGGACAAGACTGGGGAGATGGTTAACATTTCTGTCAGCTTCAACTTCTTCATCTTCGTCAATTATCCTAAATCAATTAAGGCAGCAGAAGCAAAGAAAGAAAAAATATCTAGTCAAGCTATTATATATTCTAGTACTTGGACAAACTTTTAAAAATAAAGAAAGGGCCGGGCGCAGTGGCTCACTCCTGTAATCTCAGCACTTTGGGAGGCTGAGGCGGGCAGATTACCTGAGGTCAGGAGTTCAAGACCAGCCTGGCCAACATGGTGAAACCCTGTCTTAAAAAAAACAAAAGGATAAAAGCAATAATACAGCAATAGACCAAGAAAAAAATGAAGCTATAACTGAGTATAAAAAGTATACTCGGGCCTGGCGCGGTGGCTCACGCCTGTAATCCTAGCACTTTGGGAGGCCGAGGTGGGTGGATCACCTGGGTCAGGAGTTCCAAGACCAGTCTGGCTATCATGGTGAAACCCCATCTTTAAAAAAAAAAAAAAAAGTATACTCAGGCCAGACATTTTGGAAGCCCGTGGTGGAGAGATACGAAGGTCAAGAGTGGATGGGAAGGCAATCTGGCTGTGACATCTGTCACCCCATTGATCACCAGGGTTGATTCACCAAAAAATTAAAAAAAAATAAAAGAAAAAGAAGGTCAAGAGTTCGAGACCAGCCTGGCCAATATGGTGAAACCCCATCTCTACTAAAAACACAAAACTTAGCTGGGCGTGGTGGCGGGTGCCTGTAGTCCCAGCTACTCGGGAAGCTGAGCCAGGAGAATCACTTGAACCCAGGAGGCAGAGGTTGCAGTGAGTGACTGCACTCCACCCTGGGCAACAGAGCGAGACCCCATCTAAAAAAAAAAAAAATTAGATCTATGAGAAGAATTCACTTTAAAAGCGTACACTTGGCCAGGCGTGGTGGCTCACACCTGTAATCCCACCACTTTGGGAGGCTGAAGTGGGTGGATCACGAAGTCAGGGGTTTGAGACCAGCCTGACCAACATGATGAAACCCTGTCTCTAATACAAATACAAAATTTAGCTGGGCGTGGTGGTGCGAACCTATAATCCAAGCTACTCAGGAGGCCGAGGCAGGAGAATCGCTTGAATCCAAGAGGCAGAGGTTGCAGTGAGCAGAGTTGTGCCACTACACTCCAGACTGAGCAACGGAGCAAGACTCTGTCTTTAAAAAAAAAAAAAAAAAAAAAAAAAAAAAAAAGGCCGGGCGTGGTGGCTCACGCCTGTAATCCCAGCACTTTGGGAGGCTGAGGTGGGTGGATCACCTGAGGTCAGGAGTTCAAAATCAGCCTGGCCATCATGGTGAAACCCCATCTTTATAAAAACTAAAAATAAAAAAAATCAAAAAACAAAAAAAAAAGCACACACTTCAGGGCCAGGCGCGATGGCTCACGCCTGTAATCCTAGCACTTTGGGAGGCTGAGGTAGGTGAATCACCTGAGGCCAGGAGATTGAGATCAGCCTGGCCAACACGACAAAACCCTGTCTCTACTAAAAATACAAAAAAAAAAATTAGCCAGGTGTGGTGGCAGCCACCTATAATCCCAGCTACTTGGGAGGTTGAGGCAGGTGAATCGCTTGAACCTGGGAAGCAAAGGTTGCAGTGAGCTGAGATCGTGCCGTTGTACTCTAGCCTGGGCAACAAGAACAAAACTCCACCTCAAAATTAAGTAAATTAATTTTTTTTTTTTTTGAGATGGAGTTTTGCTCTTGTTACCCAGGCTGGAGTGCAATGGCGCGATCTCGGCTCACCACAACCTCCGCCTCCTGGGTTCAAGCAATTCTCCTGCCTCAGCCTCCCGAGTAGCTGGGACTACAGGCGCGCGCTACCATGCCCAGCTAATTTTTTGTATTTTTAGTAGAGACGGGGTTTCACCATGTTGAACAGGATGGTCTCGAGCTCTTGACCTCATGATCCACCCGCTTCGGCCTCCCAAAGTGCTGGGATTATAGGCATGAGTCACCGTGCCCGGCCAGTAAATTAATTAATAAATAAACGCATAAACTTTGGAAGGCCAAGGCAGGCGGCTTGCTTAAGCCCAGGAATTCATGACCAGCCTGAGCAACATGGCGAAACCCCATCTCTGCAAAAGATACAAAGATTAGCCAGGTGTGGTGGTGCATGAGAGCAGTCCCAGCTACTTGGGAGGCTGAGGTGGGCAGATGCGTTGAGCCCGGGAGGCCAAGACTGCAATGAACCACTCTACTCCAACCTGAGTAACAAAGTAAAACTCTGTCTCAATTTAAAAAAAAAAAAAAAAAGGCAGCTGGGCATGGTGCCTCACGCCTATAATCCCAGCACTTTGAGAGGCCAAGGTGGGCAAATCACCTGAGGTCAGGAATTCAAGATTGGCCCGACCAACATGGTGAAACCCTGTCTCTACTAAAAATACAAAATTAGCCAGGCATGGTGGTGCATGCCTGTAATACCAGCTACTCTGGATGCTGAGGCAGGAGAATAGCTTGAACCTGGGAGGCAGAGGTTACAATGAGCTGAGATCGTGCCATTGCACTCCATCCTAGGTAACAAAAGTGAAATCCGGTATCAAAAAAAAAGACACCCACTTTGAATTCTCTGACTTATATAGTCTTTCTGAGAGGCTAAGGATCAAGTTATCACCAAATGACAAATAGAACTAGCTTAAATGAGTTATTACAAGAGACCAGCAAAAACGCAGCTATATACACTGCCCATTTACCTGTCCTCAATCTCCTGAAGCTTCCTTCGGGCAGCTTCACACTGTGGTTCTCCAGTTGTCTGATCCATTTCTTCACAAATAACATCTAATATCCCAGGTACGGAAAGGCCACTAGTGCAGGGATTTACTCCATGCCCCTCTACATCCTGATGTGCACAAAGAATCCAGTCATTAGGATGAGCACAGAGCTCTGCTTCAGTTATCCTTTTCTTTCTTACTGGACAACTGAAAAAAAGAAAAAAATTCAATGAAAATCCCCAACTAATATAAACAAAATGTATATCATCCCCATCTCAAATCAAATTTTTATATAAAAAAACTAACCTTTTTGACAGTTTGTGATTATATGATGGAAAATACTGCACTTTTTCCCTGTTATTCTATAGCCACACGGAAATGTTTTCTTCTACTGCTCTCTGCCAAATAAAGATGCACCTGCAAGATTTTGCCTGCTCAGATAGTGTTCAATGTGGGAGCTTAAAGTCATTCCTACTTATTTGGCTCTGGAAAGGTCTAGTGGGAAGTAAAGAAACCAAAAGTCAGCTGGGCATGGTGGCTCACACCTGAAATACCAGCACTTGGAGTGGCTGAGGTGGGAGGATCACTTGAGACCAGAGTTCAAAGACGAGCTTGGGCAACACAGTGAGACACCACCACAAACCAAAAAAAAAAAAGAAACCAAAAAACCAAAAGTCAGCAATTCAGCGTCATATTTTGTCATACTATTACTGCTCCATCAAACATATGGGGAGATGGTCTGGCAGCTATTCTATATTCCCTTAGGGCAAAAATGTGTATCTCATGAGGTTTGTTCAAAGTATTAATACCACAGGTGTGGGTGACAGCATTAATTTCTTGGTCCCCTTTGAAACGTCAGGGGCTCTATCAGTGTCCAACCAATTGTGGGGTCCAAATTTCTCCCACTTTGCAACATACTGTCTTCACATCCCAAACAAATTTGTACTTCATAGAAACTTTAGAATTCATCAAATCCATTTCTTTTTTTTTTTTTTAATTTGGAAACTAGGACCTAGAAAAACTAACCTGGCTTCTCCAAAGTGTCACAGTAGTGAGTTGCATCCTGAGGACCAGACACCAGAGCTCCTGAATCTTACCTCCATCCCATTTTTACTAACTCCCTGCACCTTCTTAGGGAGGTTCAACTGTTCAAGAGCTTACCACAAACTAGTATTTGCAAGCACTGTGATATACCCAGTGCTGAGCTGAAAGCTGTCTGAAACAAGCTGAATAGTCAATCAGCCCTGTTCTATTATGTATGTAGACCAAAAGTATTTTATTGCCTGGGCATCAGCAAGCACCGTCTCAAGGTCAGAATACAGCTCTATAACCAAAAAAAACCCAAATCATCAATGGCTACCAGAGCCTCTGATTCTTTAAACTGAGGGTCAGAGGAAGAGGCATATATTTTATAAGAAGAAATTTCTATTCCATCTTAAGACTGAAAACCAACTAAAGTCTCTGGCAATATAAAATCTGCCAAGTAACAAATCTCTCAAACCTATACGTATATTTTTTTTTTGGAGACAGAGTCTCGCTCTGTCACCAGGTGCCAGGCTGGAGTGTGAGTTATCGAGATCTCGGCTCACTGAAACCTCTGCCTCCTGGGTTCAAGCAATTCTCCTGCCTCAGTCTCCTGAGTACCTGGGACTACAGGTGCGTGCCACCACACCCAACTCATTTTTGTATTTTAGTAGAGATGGGATTTCACCATGTTGGCCAGGATGGCCTCAATCTCTTGAGCTTGTGATCTGCTTGCCTCGGCCTCCCAAAGTGCTGGTATTACAGGTGTGAGCCACCGCGCCCAGCCAAACCTAAATTTTTTAATACAATCAACTATCAATCAAAATGTTTGGTTTATAATTAGTTTATAACATTAGCTATATCTAATGTTTCTGTAGTATTTTAATAGTTTTAAATATGTAATATTTTAGGCCAGGTGTGGTAGTTCACACCTGTAATTCCAGCACTTTGGGAGGCCAACGCAGGGAGATCACTTGAGGTCAGGAGTTCAAGACCAGTATGGCCAACACAGTGAAACCCTGTCTCCACCAAAAATACAAAAAAAAAAAAAAAAAAATAGCTGGACGTGGTGGCATGTACCTATAATCCCAGCTACTAGGAAGGTTGAGGCAGGAGAATCACTTGAATCCAGGAGGTGGAGGTTGCAGTGAGCTGAGAATGCGCCACTGCACTACAGCCTGGGTGACAGAGCAAGACTTCGTCTCAAAAAATAAGTAAATAGGCCGGGTGTGGTGGCTCACCTGAGGTGAGAAGTTCAAGACCAGACTGATGAATATGATAAAACCCCATCTCTACTAAAAATACAAAAAATTAGCCGGGCCTGGTGGTGGGCACTTGTAATCCCAGTTACTTGGGAGGCTGAGGCAGGAGAACTGCTTGAACCCAGAAGCGGAGGTTGCAGTGAGCTGAGCCTGTGCCACTGCACCTCGAGCCTGGGCAACAGAGCAAAACTCTGTCTCAAAAAAAAAAAAAGAAACAAACAAACAAAAGATATAGAATGCTGCCAGCATCTCAAAATGGTAATCTAGTCTTGCCCTGTTGCCCAGGATGGAGTGTAGTGGCACAATCTCAGCTCACTGTAACCTATGCCTTCTCCTCGTGCCTCAGCCTCTGCTGTAGCTGGGATTACAGGTGCACACCACCACACCCAGCTATTTTTTTGTATTTTAGTAGATACAGGGTTTCGCCATGTTGGCCAGGCTGATCTCCAACTCCTGGGCTCAAGCAATCCATCCACCTTGGCCTCCCCTAGTGCTGGGATTACAGGCATGAGGCACCACACCCAGACACCAAATCAGGACTTTAAGGTGGATGCCTAATGATACCAATGATCCCAATTTACACTTCTACCCATATTTAAAAGTTCCTGGTGCTTCACATACATACCAACATCTGGACGTAGAGTAGCATCTCACTGTGGCTTTAATATGCATTTCCCTAAAGACTAATGACGTTGAATACTTTTTTATTTGGTTGTTCATGGAGATCATCTTTGAGAAACTCTTTTACTTCTTTTTTTTTATTGAGACGGAGTTTTGCTCTTATTGACCAGGCTGGAGTACAATGGTGCGATCTCGTCTCACCACAACCCTCTGCCTCCAGCGTTCAAGCAATTCTCCTGCCTCAGCCTCCTCATAGCTGGGATTACAGGCAGGCACCATCACACCCGGCTAATTTATTTATTTTTAGTAGAGATGCGGTTTCTCCATGTTGGTCAGGCTGGTCTCAAACTCCCAACCTCAAGTGATCCACCTTCCTCAGCCTCCCAGAGTGCTGGGATTACAGGTGTGAGCCACCACACCCAGCCCTTTTACTTTTTTATTAGACTGCCTGTCTATAAGATGTAAATTTTTTTATCTCTTAGCTGGGCAGCAATCCCAAAGTTTAAAAACACAGTTGTGTTGAGATGTTAATGGGCATATAAACTGGCAAAAACTCTTGTTCAAAATTTAAAATGCAGGCCGGGAGAGGTGGCTCACACCTGTAATACCAGCACCTTGGGAGGTTGAGGCGAGCAGATCACAAGCTCAAGAGATCGAGGCCATCCTGGCCAACATGGTGAAATCCCATCTCTACTAAAATACAAAAATGAGTTGGGTGTGGTGGCACGCACCTATAGTCCCAGGTACTCAGGAGACTGAGGCAGGAGAATTGCTTGAACCCAGGAAGCAGAGGTTGCAGTGAGCCAAGATTGCGCCACCTGCACTCCAGCCTGGCAACAGAGTGAGATTCAGTCTCAAAGAAATCCATCAATAGGAAATTGGTTAATTATCTATACCAAGTCCTACAACAGAATTCCACTCACTATTGAAAGAGAAATTACATAAACCTCTATGTGTTGACATAGAACCAGCTACAGGAGAGTAAAATGAAAAGATCAATGTGTTGCAGTGTGAACAATATCTTCCTACAAAGGTAAAAAAAAAACAGCCACAGCCAGGCATGGTGGCTCACACCTGTAATCCCAACACTGTGGGAGGCCAAGGCAGGTGGATAACAGGTCAGAAGTTCGAGATCAGCCTGGCCAACATGGTGAAACCCTATCTCAATTAAAAATACAAGCTGGGGGCCGGGCGTGGTGGCTCACGCCTGTAATCCCAGCACTTTGGAAGGTTGAGATGGGCAGATCACGAGGTCAAGAGTTCGAGACCATCCTGGCCAACACTAGAAAACCCATCTCAAAAAATAAAAAATAAAATAAAATATAAGCCGGGGGTGGTGGCTCACGCCTGTAATCCTAGCACTTTGGGAGGCCTAGTTGGGTGGATCACTTGAGGTCAGGAGTTCAAAACCAGCCTGGCCATCATGGTGAAACCCCATCTTTGAAAAAAAAAAAAAATACAAAAATTAGGCAGACGTGGTGGCACATGCCTGTGATCCCAGCTACTTGGGAGGCTGAGGCAGGAAAACTGCTTGAACCTGGGAGGCAGAGGTTGCCATGAGCCGAGATTGCACCATTGCACTCCAGCCTGGGCAACAAGAGCGAAACTCCATCTCAAAAAACAAACAAACAAAAAAAACCAACAGCCACTGCACTCCAGCCTGAGTGACAGAATGAGACTCTGTCTCAAAAAAAAAGAAAGAAAAAGAAAAAGTCTTGATGCTAGCGTGCTGGGAAAAAAAAAAAGAAAAAGACTTGTAAACTTGGTAAATTTTTAGATTATCTTCTAAAGGAAACATGGAAAACTGGTAATGGGTTGTCTGATCGGGGGGAGAACTAGGGGTGTGGAGTAAAAGACTTTTCAATAAGGACTGTTGCCACAGTTCACAACTGCAATCCTAGAGTGGGGAATATTGCTTGAGGGCAGAAGTTCATGACCAGACTGGGCAACACAGTTAGACACCATCTCTACAAAAATTTTTTTAGAAATTAGCTGAGCATGGTGGCACACTGTAGTCTCAGCTACTCAGGAGGCTGAAGCTGAGGGATCATTTGAACCCAAGGAGTTTGAGGCTGCAGTGAGCTGTGATCACACAACTGCACTCCAGCTTGGGTGACAGAGACCCTGACTCAAAGAAAAAAAAAAGACTTTTCAATATGTATCCTTTAAATTATTCTACTTTGTGCATGTAATATTAACATGATTCATAATCCAAACATTACAACTTAAGGAGCAAAGTTTCCCTCTGACCTGTCTGCCTACCACTGTTACTTTCTCTAAAAGACAAATACTGCTACTAATTTCTATGTCCCTTTCCAGAGACACTCATCTAATGTTTCACCTTTTCACTTAAACAAGTAATTTGTCTGTAACATATGTTCAATTAACGGTGAATAAACAGCCACTGAAACTTACTCATCATCCTCCTCCTCTCGCTTGTGTTTCTTTTTACAGTGAACAGAAACACTGTTGAAACAAACAAAAATCAGTCAGTTGAGAAACATACTTGAGAGTGTGCTTTCAGTATCAGTATCCTCTTTCTTGCTACAATTATCTTGCTCATCCCCCACATACCAAACGTCCCTTTCCGAGCCTAGTGGGATGGGTACAGATCACACGTCAGTCGGGTAACTGTGGATTGCCCCGACTTACCTGGACATTGAAATCTCAACTTGCCGTTTTGTCAAGGTAATGGGAGACAGATTAGGGAGGACCAAACCAGGGAAAAACGTCCTCTGGGCAGGAGCTGTGCTAAGCATTTTATTTGCATAATCTCACTAAGAGGACCCATTTCTGTCCCACGCTTGGCATACTTTGCAGATGAGACACTGAAAGTTGTCACTAACAGCAGCCACGCCAAGGGGGCACCCAGACCGAGTCGCCCAGGTTCCAACTGGCAAAGTCTCACTTCTCGGGGGACGCAGTCGGGCCGAGGTTCGCACCGGACTCCTGGGCTGTGCGACCCAAGGCGACTTACAGTTAACGTCTCTGTGGATCAGTTTTTTATCTGTAAACTGGGCTGCGAAGCCCAGAGGGTCGTGGGGAGGGAGTGTCAGTCAGCAAGCCACGACGAGAAGCCCGCGCCCGCCGCGAGGGGCGCCCAACCTGCCCGCCCGCCCTGCGCCCTGCGCCTGACCGGTCCTCACCGTCCGCGCGCCACACTCCCGCCGGGGCTACAGGGACTACGCGGGGTCCCGGCCGCGGGGGCAGCTCGGCGCCGTCCGCCCCCGACGGGAAGGCCCGGCCGGGGAAGGCAGGCGGCGGCGGCTGCAGGAAGTCCGAGCTGCTGCTCAGGGGGAGGCCGCTGAAGGGCCGGCCAAGCGCAGCCATAGCCGGCGAGACGAGGAGGCTGTGACCGCGGCCTCCGCCGCCCGTGTCCCCAGGCCTGGCAGCTGCAGCCACAGTGTCTGCCGAAAGGCGCCCGCCTCCGAGCCCGCTCTCGACCCCACGTCACGCCTTCTAGAACCCTCCACCTCGGGCCAGTCAGGAGCATGCCGGGATTTGTTGTGTGTAGAGGGCCGCTGCCGCGAGGAATGCCGGGCTTTGCAGTCCTTCCAGACTACAAATAAAATGGCTGCTTCTCGACCTCGTCTGTGGGGCTTGAGGGTGGCTGACTGGCCGAGCCTATGACCTCGGTTCAAATCCTCACTTCTCAAGTTTCGTAACTTCTCTGTACCTCAGTTTCCACAGTAGTAAGATAAGATAATAATAGTACATATAATCATAGAGTTGCTGTGTAGAGTAATGAATTTATTTATTTTTTGAATAGGAGTTTTATTCTTGTTGCCCAGGCTGGAGTACAATGGTGCAATCTTGGCTCACGGCAACTTCCGCCTCCCGGGTTCAAGCGATTCTCCTGTCTCAGCCTCCCGAATAACTGGGATTACAGGCATGTGGCACCACGCCCGACTAATTTTTGTATTTTTAGTAGAGACGACCTTTCGCCATGTTGGCCAGGATGATCTCGATTTCCTGACCTCATGATCTGCCCGCCTCGCCCTTTCAAAGTGCTAGGATTACAGGCGTGAGCCACGGCGCCCGGCCAAATACATGAATTTAAACATATAGAGCCAGGGCGGGGCGTTGGCTCACTCCTGTAATTCCAGCAATTTGGAAGGTGGAGGCGAAGGATCTCTTGAGCCCGGGAGACAGAGGGGGGACCCTGTCGCAAAAAAAAAAAAAAAATCTAGAGCCCTTAGAGCAGTTCTTGGCATACAGTACACACTCATTAAATATCAGTTATTAATATAAGTGAATCTACGAGGTTGAGATATCCAGACCATCCTGGTCAACATGGTGAAACCCCGTCTCTACTAAAAATACAAAAATTAGCTAGGCGTGGTGGCGGGCGCCTGCAGTCTCAGCTACTCGGGAGGCTGAGGCAGGAGAATTGCTTGAACCCAGGAGGCAGAGGTTGCAGTGAGCCGAGATCGCGCCACTGCACTCCAGCCTGGCGCCTGGCGAGGGAGCAATACTCTGTCTAAAAAATAATAATAATATATATGTGTGTGTGTGTGTGTGTGTGTAGAATCTATTAATACAAATGTAACAATTTTAATACAAATGAGGTTGGTGGTGCCTTAGAGAGAACAGCAAGGAAGATCAGTAAAAACCTGTTGCTGGCTGGGCGCTGTGGCTCACGCCTGTAATCTCCACTTTGGAAGGCCGAGGTGGGAGAATCACTTGAGGTCAGGAGTTCAGAACCAGCCTGGCCAACATGGTGAAACCCTGAGGCAGGAGAATTGTTTGAACCCCGGAGGCGGAGGTTGCAATGAGCCAAGATCGCGCCACTGCACTCCAGCCTGGCGACAGAACGAGACTCCGTCTCAAAAAAAAAAAAAGAAAAGAAAAGAAATCCATCAATAGGAAATTGGTTTATATTTTTTATATTTTGTACCAATTTTTTTAATTTTCTACCAAATTTAGAAAATTTTTTATATTTTCTACCAAAATATAAAAAATTAGCTGGGTGTGGTGGTGTGCACCTGTAATCCCAGCTACACCAGAGGCAGAGGCAGAAGAATCACTTCAACCCAGGAGGCCGAGGTTGCACTGAGCAGAGATGGTGCCCCTGCACTCCAGCCTGGGCGACAGAGTGAGACTACATATCAAAAAACAAAGCAAAACAAAAAAACACAATTGCGCTGCAAGGTGGTTTACGCCTATAATCCCAAAACTTTGGGAGATGGGGAGGAGGTAGAGCCATAGCCCTACAGGGCCGTGGGGTGTCACTTATTGCTGTGCTGAGGCGCTGGATTGGAGAGGTAAAGAGACAGGACACAGAAGGACTGGAAAAGACTGCTGGGCTTGAGGGGCCACGCCACTTACAGGCGGAGACTGGCAAGGCTCCGAACCTCCAGAAACGTCTGTATTAGTTACAAGACAGGGGAAAGTGTCACGAGTTAGGTCATCTATAGGCGTAATGATAGGGCATACATAATCACGTGAGTAGCAAGAGAGGGGGCCACCCCATTAGGTCGCCTAGTCAGAGAGGTGGGCTGTGCACAGTAGGGGGCCAGACTGTGTGCAGTAGTAGAGGGTCCTGTACAAAAAAGGGGGGTCCACTCCTATTAGGTCACCAAGGCAAGGAGGTGAGCTGTGTGCAACAAGTGCTCTGCGCAACACTTCTTATCTGGGGCCTGGAGACTTCAAAGGATTCCTATGGAAGGATGCTGTAAACCAATGC
This sequence comes from Ateles fusciceps, assembly GCA_036589455.1. NCBI lineage: Eukaryota > Metazoa > Chordata > Mammalia > Primates > Atelidae > Ateles > Ateles fusciceps. Next base: position 6,152,368 of record JAZHEH010000517.1, on the reverse strand, counting down.
AGTGAGAGTTGACAGAGTGTGCTCTTCCATAAGATATTTTATAGGAGGATGATTTGAGCCAGCACAGTAGTGAGAAAAGCTGACAGAGTATACAGCCGCCGTGGCGCGATTACACCAGAGGGGTTCTTCTCCCTTGGTTGTTTGCGGGATGTCAGGCCTGAGGCCTACTTTCCACAAGAACTGGATGCAAGGTACTACAACTCCTTTTTAGGAGGAATAACTCTTGCTCCAAGCCAGCCATGTAGCCAGTACTGAGTGCTGCCGTCTAGGCCCTGACCTGCCATATAGCGTATGCCCTTTCAGGCAAGTGCACTACAGCCTGGGTCATTGTTTCTTGTCCTGGTCTGGCTGTTTTTCCCATGTACTTGGTTCTGCTCAGTGACTGCTCTAGGCATTCCTCTTATTACATGGTTATATAGAAGGATTATATAAATTAGCACTAAATGTGCCGGAAGTCTGTACAGCTCTGACTACAATCCGTTATATGATTATATAGAAAGATTATATGGAACTAAGTATAATTGTATATATAAGCTACATATAAGTAAGCAGTAAGTTATACTTCAGGCACTAATTGTACCTGGGGTCTGCACAGCTCTCCTTCCTTGGTGCCCATGTTGGGGGTTACCCACAGGAGGTGGGGAGGGTGGAGGTGGGAGAATTGCTTAAGGCCAAGAGTCCATCCTAGGCAACATAGCTAGATCCTAGCTCAACAACAAAAAAATCAAAATTAGTCCAGCATGGTGGTGCATGCCTGTAGTCCTAGCTACTTGGGAGGCTGAGGTGAGAGGATCACTTGAGCCCTTGAATTTGAGGTTACAGTGAGCTATAATCACACCACTGCACTCTAATTTGTGATTTGGTATCTTTTTTTTTTTTTTTTTTTTTTTTTTGAGACAGAGTCTCACTTGCTGTGAGTGACAGAGCAAGACCTTGTCTCAAAAAAAAAAAAAAGTAAACTCAGGACTTAAAAGCCTCAGAGCACTTATGAGAGGTACTGGAAAGCCTTCCACCCTCTTTGTCTGGGACATTCAGAGGCAGCATCTCCTGCCTGGGCTTGGCAGATGGTCAATCCCAACCACTGATTATGCTCCATTTTTTCCATCTAGCAACAGCACCACCATCCAATCTAAATTGCTTATGCCAACGTCAATGCCCTTCAGCCAAAGCACACACACCTATACATAATTGAACAAAGAAGGATTTATCCACTCATTGCAGTGAGGAAGTGTCTGTCTTCCTAAGGATGTGTTACAAAAGGCTTTTTATAGGATTTTGGGTTGTGTTAGATGATTTGAGGGAAGGTTTAAAAAAACAGCTTTGTGCCAGGCTCACTGGCTCACACCTGTAATCCCAGCACTTTAGGAGGCCGAGGCGGGCAGATCACAAGGTCAGGAAAGTCCCAAAGTGCTGGGATTACAGGTGTGAGCCATGCACCTGGCCTTTTTTTTTTTTTTTTTGAGACAGGGCCTCACTCTGCTGCCTAAGCTAGAATGTAGTGATGCGATCTTGGCTCACTGCAGCCTCCAACTCCTGGGTTCAAGCAATTCTTGTGCCTCAGCCTTCTGAATAGCTGGGATTACAGGGGTGCGCCACCTCGCCCGGCTAATTTTTGCATTTTTAGTAGAGATGGGGTTTCACCATGTTGGCCAGGCTGGTGTCGAACTCCTGACCTCAAGTGATCCGCCCACCTCAGCCTCCCAAAGTGCTGGGATTACAGGCATGGGCCACTGCCCCCCGGCTGTGATTGCGTATCTTAACCAATCTTTTCTACAAGTTGTGAGGAATGAAGGGAAGCTGAACCTGTAATTGGTAAAGAAGCAGCAGTCCTTCATATCAGTTACAGTAGGGTGATATTTGGCCATTTTTGTTGTTTGGACAATGTTTATGTTTTTGTCTGTGTTTAGGTATGACTATTAAGTGGATTTGTTTTTATCTTGATCTACAAGGTCACAGAGTGGCCTTGTTTGATGACCTTCTGTGAAATTTTTATGTTTAACAGGACACCTAACAGTATGAGGCCAGTTTCCTCTGTCAGAAGATACTTCTCTCTTTCTGACCAAAACCCAAGGCATCATCTTGATTCATGCCTCTGTTTTGTTCAAACCCATACCTAGTCAGTAAGCAAGTTCTAAGGGCTTTACTTGTAAAATGCTTCCAGATTCTCCCTATTCCTCTCCATCTCTATTGCCATTGTGATGATCAAAGAAAAAACTAACGAACTCCCTTTGCCTAATCCAACATAATGGATTAGGTTTCAGTTTTCTTAACACCATCTGCAATTCAATTTTGACTTCTTTTTTTTTTTGAGTTGAAGTCTTGCTCTGTTGCCACGCCTGGTCAATTTTCCCTTCTTAAAGTAATATCCTGCTTAACTCAACTGGATATAAAAGATACTCTTGCCGAGAGCAGTGACTCACACCTGTACACAGCACTTTGGGAGGCCGAGGCAGGTGAATCACAACATCAGGAGTTTGAGACCAGCCTGGCCAATATGGTGAAACCCCGTCTCTACTAAAAAATACAAAAATTAGCCAGGCGTGGTGGCACACGCCTGTAGTCCCAGCTACTCAGGAGGCTGAGGCAGGAGAATCGCTGGAACCTGGGAGGCAGAGATTGCAGTGAGTGGAGATCTCGCCACTGCACTCCAGCCTGGGCGACGGAGTCTCAAAACAAACAAACAAAAAAAAAACAAAGATACTCTCCTGGGCAATTTTTACAAATGGCCACCTCATTCCTCGCCTTAAAAAATATCCTTTTTTCATGAATTCATGTCCTTTGCAGGGACGAACATGGATGAAGCTGGAAACTGTCATTCTCAGGAAACTAACACAGGAATAGAAAACCAAACACTGCATGTTCTCACTCATAAGTAGGAGTTGAACTATAAGAACACATGGACACAGAGATAGGAACATCACACACTGGGGCCTGTTGGGGGGATGGGGGGCTAGAGAAGGGACAGCATTAGAAGAAATACCAAATGTAGATGACAGGTTGATGGGTGCAGCAAACCACCATGACACTATATACCTATGAAATAAACCTGCACGTTCTGCACATATATCCCAGAACCTAAAGTATAATTTAAAAATATTTATATATATATCCTTTTTTCAGCCTTGATTACCAAAGAGTCTTGTTGACTCTGAAGTTTAGAAAAAAAAAAAGGAAAAAATATTTTTCCAGGCTGCATGGTGGCTCACATCTGAAATCCCAGCACTTTGGGAGGCTAAGGTGGCTTGACACCAGGTGTTCAAGACAAGTCTGGGCAATATAGCAAGACCCAGCCTTTAAAAAAAATGAAACCTAAAAACTTAGCAGGGCATGATGGTGCATGCCTGTTGTCCTAGCTACTCCAGAAGCTGAGGCAGGGGGTTGCTTGAGCCCAGTAGATGAAGGTTGCAGGGAGCCATGATCATGCCACTGTACTTCAGCCTGGGTGAGAGAGTAAAGCTCTGTCTCAAAAAAAAATGAAAACAAAAACAAAAACAAAAACAAAAATGGGATTTCCCCTCTGGGGTCCCCTTCCACACAGTCTCTCTAGTGAAAGCTTTCTTCCTCTCCTTTTTCCCTTTCTCTACCTAAATAAATCACTTTCTGAACAAACAAACAAACAAACAAAAAACTTCCATATGATATTATATAAAAATATAAGTATATATTTATAAACCAAGAGTCATGGCTGGGCATGGTGGCTTACGTCTATAATCCCTGCACTTTGGGAGGCCGAGGCGAGCAGATCACCTGAGGTCAGCAGTTTGAGACCAGCCTGGTCAACATGGTGAAACGCCGTCTCTACTAAAAATACAAAAATTAGCTGGGCGTGGTGGCGGCGCCTGTAATCTCAGCTACTCAGAGGCTGAGGCAGGAGAATCAATTAAACCTAGGAGGCAAAGTTTGCAGTGAGCCAAGATCACGTCACTGACACCAGCCTGGACAACAAGAGCGAGATTCCATCTAAAAAATAAAAATAAAAAGAGAGTCACACTCTATATTATTCTGAAACTTGCTTTTCTACCTAATATTTCTTGTCTATCTAAATTAATTCTCTCATTCTGTTTTTTAATCACATAGGAGAAGGAGGAGAGAAGGAAGGAAGGAGAGAGGGAGAGAGGAGGGAGAAAGAATGAGAGTGAGAGCCAGAGAGAGAGAGAAGAGAGGGTGAGCATAGGGTGGAGTATAGAGACACCTTTGGCAGGCCCCAACCCTGAGCTCCTGGCAGGGGAGGCATGCACAGGCAATCTTTTCATTCTTTAATTCACAGTTTTTTTTTCTTTTGAGTAGAGACTATATAAACTCCATTATGACAGAGTGAGACTGTCACATAGGCTGGAATGCAGTGGTGCCATCTTGGCTCATTGCAACCTCTGCCTCCTGGCTTGAAGCAATTCTCCTGCCTCAGCCTCCTGAGTAGCTGGGATTACAGGTGCGTGCCACCACACCAGGTCAATTTTTGTATTTTTTTTGGGAGGGGCGGTGGACAGAGTTTTGCTCTTGTTGTCAGGTTAGAGTTCAATGGCATGATCTCAGCTCACCACAACCTCTGCCTCCCAAGTTCAGGTGATTCTCCTGCCTCGGCCTTCTGACTAGCTGGGATTACAGGCATGTGCCACCATGCCTGGCTAATTTTTTGTCTTTTTAGTACAGATGGGGTTTCACCATGTTGCCCAGGCTGGTCTCGAACTTCTGACCTCTAGTGATCCACCCCCCCTCAGCCTCTTAAAGTGCTGGGATTATAGCATGAGCCACAGCACTGGGCCTAATTTTTGTATTTTTAGTAGAGACAGGGTTTTGCCATATTGGCCAGGCTGGTCTTGAACTCTTGGCCTCAAGTGATCCACCCACCTCGGCCTCCCAAAGTGCTGGGATTACAGTTATGTGCCACTGCGCCTGGACCCCCTCCTGTTCTTAGTGACTGTCCAACCTTGTCTCTTTGAGGTTACTTCCAGTGCACCTCTCATAGGATTGGTGGGTCAGAGACACAGACACTTCATGACTCCTTTTTCCTTGGTGGTTAATCTCAACTGTTGCCCCCTAACTTTTTTCAAAACAATGTTTTCCGGTTATAAAACGAACACAGCTTCAGGTCAGGTTCAATGGCTCACGCCTGTAATCCCAGCAATTTGGGATGCCAAGTTGGGCGGATCACGAGGTCAGGAGTTCAAGACCAGCCTGGCCAACATGGTAAAATCCCATCTCTACTAAAAATGCAAAAATTAGCCCGGCATGGTGGTGCCTGTAATCCCAGCTCTTCGGGAGGGAGGGTGAGGCAGGAGAATCACTTGACCCTGGGAGGCGGAGGTTGCAGTGAGCTGAGACTGAGCCATTGCACTCCAGTGTAGGGGGGAACCCCATAAGTGTCGAGGCGAGGCAGGAGCCAGAAGCCTCAGTCTATTTCCATATAAATAATGAAGAAGAAAGTAACTAGAAAGTAACCTTAGTAGTTATTATTCATAGGAGATCCTAGGTATTCATAGGTGATCCTAATTTTTTTACTAATGCCTCTCAGGTCAGAAATGTGAACCTGGGGTGACATTGTGAAAGAAATGACCCTGAGGCAAGATGCTTTAAGCCCTCTGTCACCCCCTTGCAAGGGCTGCTAGAAGGTGCCTGGACTGTGCGGCAGCACCAGTGCTAGGAAAGCACCTGCTGTTTAGCCAGCTAGGGAAGGAGACATCCAAGATGGCGGAGACGTCCAAGATGGCCAAGATGTCTTCTTCCTTGGGAGAGTTAGGAGAAAACTCGACTCCTCTGAGCTCTTGTGGTAGGCCTGACAGCTGTTAGGTAGACCCGCAGACATCCGGGGGCTTAATTGTCTCTATGTGACCCTGTGCTTCAGTGGTCACGTTCCATGTCCACTCTCATGTTCTGCTTCTGCACCTGGTTCCTTTTTCCTTAGAAGAGATAATCAGTAAAAGTAATACAAATCCTAATGTCTTTGTTCTTTCTTGACAAGTATGGAAACAGTGCTGACGAATTGTGCTCCTTACCTCATCTCAGCTACCTGAAAGTCCTGGGCCCCCATCCCTATGACACGTACTTGACCCTATCTCAGACCGCCAATACCACACCTTACCTACCCTGCCCCCAGCTTTGCACCACACCCTACCTACCCTGACCCCAGCTGTGTACTCAATAAAAGTCAGAGCGTCCAGGCACTCCGGGCGACTGCTGGACTCCGCAATTTGGTTGTCAGTGGACCCCTGGGCCCAAACTCTCTTTCTCTATCTCTGTGTCTTGTGTCTTTTATTTCTACAGTTTCTCATCTCCACACCAGCAGAGAGGGTCTCAAAGAACCCTGTAGGGCTGGACCCTACACTCCAACCCGGGCAACAGGGCGAGACTGTCTCAAAAAAGAAAAAGAAAAAGAAGAAGGGGTGAGGATGGAGAAAAAAAGAAAAGAAAAGAAAAAGAAAAACATATAGATGAAAAAGAAGTTGGGGAACTGGGACTTAAACCCAGATGTTAGGTAGCTTAAATAACAGCAATTTATTTTCTCACAGTTGTGGTAGCTGGAGTCCAAGCTCAAGGTGCCAGCATGGTCAGTTTCAGTTTCTCTTCCTGGCTTGTAGAACCTTAATTACTTCCTTAAAGGCCCCATCTCCAAATATAGCCACTCTGGGGGTTAGAACTGCAACATATGAACTTTGGAGGACAAAATCATTCAGTTCACAACAGCAGCACTGTCTGACACCAAACTCTGGGAAGATATAGTCACAAATTAGTTGAAAGCTCTGGGTTGTTCTGACACGATATTGGGAAATGTGGAGTAGGGGAGGGGGAAAGGGGGTGCTTAATTTGCTTCACTTGTTGGTCTGAAACTTTAATCCAAATTGGGCTGCCAACTTTTCAGTCGTCCAGAAGAAGCACACCTCCCACAGGGCTTTGTTAGAGAACGCTTGAAAGGGTTACTGGATTTAGAAGTCCAGCTAAACTTTAGATGAGAAAGGAAAGAATTTGGAAGAGGGAAGAAAAAAACTAATCCCACTCACCTCAGAAGCCATGACTCAGAAATAATGTCTTTTTTATATATTCCCCAAATCAGACATGGTTTGTGGGGGAGGCCCTGCAGGGTTTTTTTTCTAATAGGTAAGGGAAAGTTTCTTTGAAGTTCCTCCAAATATGTGGCGATGTTGATGTGATTTATTTTTGTGGTCAGATGGTTTTGGTCCTGATCATTGATCTGAAGAAAGAATGAAGACTGTCTGCACAAGTATTTCAAACCCTCTTTCATTTCCTCTTTTTTTTTGCAGAAGCTCCCAATTTAATTAGGACATTTGCTTGCATTGTAATTATTTACTTAAAGGACTCCGGGTGTGTTTTAGACAAGTAATTCATTCTCTTTGTATATCATGAGGGGGGTGGAGATTGTACTGATGTTCCCAAGTATCATTAGGTATGACAACTGCTGTGGTTAATTTGCCTTCTGAAGATCAGCGAATTCTAAAACGTTAACTAAGTATAACTCGTTCGGGATTCACATGATATACGTTTTTCGATGAGGATAAGAAATTTCGGGCTGGGCACGGTGGCTTACACCTGTAATCCCAGCACTTTGGGAGGCCGCGGTGGGTGGATCACCTGAGGTCAGGATTTCAAGATCATCCTGGCCAACGTGGTGAAACCCTGTCTCTACTAAAAATACAAAAAATTGGCTGGGCCTGGTGGTGGGTGCCTGTAATCACAGCTACTCAGGAGGCCGAGGCAGGAGAATCGCTTGAACTCTGAAGGCAGAGGTTGCAGTGAACCAAGATCACGAGATTGCACTCAAGCCTGGGCAGCAAGAGCAAGACTCCGTCTCAAAAAAACAAAAAACGAAACAAAACAAAAGCAAACTACAAAGGAGCTGTGGTTTTAAGCTCTTGGAGTAGTATTTAAACCTTGGTTCAGATACCCTGACTTTTTCTAATTATAAACAGGCAATTATCTCCAGAGTTAAAGGCTGTTTCAGCCTCCCAACTAGCTGGGATTACAGGCATGTTCTACCACGCCTGGCTAATTTCGTATTTTTAGGAGAGACGGGGTTTCTTCACGTTGGTCAGGCTGGTCTTGAACTCCTGAGCTCAGGTCATCCACACACCTCAGTCTCCAAAGCGCTGGGATTGTAGGTGTGAGCCACCACACCTGGCCAAATTTTTTGTATTTTTAGTAGAGACGGAGTTTCATCATGTTGGCCAGGCTGGTGTCGAATTGCTGACCTCAGGTGATCCACTGGCCTCAGTCTCCCAAAGTGCTGGGATTACAGGCATGAGTCACTGTGCCTGGCCTAATACCAGATTAGTTCTTTTTTTTTTTTAATTTTTTTATTTTTTGAGATGGAGTTTTGCTCTTGTTGCCCAGGCTGTAGTGCAGTGGCACGATCTTGGCTCACTACAACGTCCACCTCCCAGGTTCAAGAGATTCTCCTGCCTCAGCCTCCCGAGTAGCTGGGATTACAGGCATGCACCACCATGCCTGGCTAATTTTGTATTTTAAATAGAGACGGGGTTTCGCCAGGACAGGCTAGTTTTGAACTCCTGACCTCAAGTGATCCACCCACCTCGGCCTCCCAAAGTGCTGGGATTACAGGCGTGAGCCACCGCGCCCGGCCCCAGATTAATTCTTGATAATATTTGCTACAGTTTGAAATTTAGACCAAAGAGATTCTTACGTGGCCTTGTTTGTTACCACACAGAATGCCCCAAGGCCACAGTAACAAAGGGGACTACCTATCTTAGGGGAGGAAGGTCATGCCATTAGAAAGTTGTGGAATTTAGGCAGAGGTTGGCAGAGTCACGGCCAAATCTGGCTCATTGCCTGTTTTGTAGATAACGTTGGACTGGCACACAGCCCTGTCCATTTGTTTTCATATTGTCTATGCTGATTTTGTGTCTCAATGGCAGAATAGCAGTTACAACATGTTGAAAAACGCGTGTTTTAGGCCGGGCACGGTGGCTCACGCCTGTAATCCAAACACTTTGGAGGCCAAGGTGGGCGAATCACCTGAGGTCAGGAGTTCAAGACCAGCCTGACTAACATGGTGAAACCCCGTCTTTATTAAAAATAAAAATTAAAAAAAAAAAAAAACAAAAAAAAAAAGCGTGTTTTGAATGAAGAGACCTTCCAAACAGGCTTTGTGTGAGCAACATGGCTGTTTATTCACCTGGGTGCAGGTGGGCTAAGGCTGAAAAGGGCATTAGCAAAGGGCAGTGGGATAGGAGTTGGTTTTATAGGTTTGGGTAGTTTTTTGGGGGGGCGGGGGTGTTGCAGAGTAAGTTCAGTTACAGTGGTGGGGGTTAGGGGAAAGGAGTATACATGACCACAAGTTCAGTTACAATGACAGGGTTAGGCGAGAGGTATTTACATTATCATAACAGTTAAGGTGGCAGTGTTGGGTGAGGGGGTATTTACATTATCAGAACAGTTAAGATGGCAGGGTTGGGTGAGGGGCTTGTCCGGGGAAGCTCGGCTTGCCGGGGGATCAGGGACAATGGCAAACGCAGGCAGGGGGTGGGAGATATCAGATGGGGCAGGCAGGACTTCAGACTTTCAGGCTCCAGGCTTGCATATGGAGAGCTGACACAACGGAGACCATATAGTCCAGCGTCCCCAGCCTTTCTGGCATCAGGGAGTGGTCTCATGGAAGACTGTTTTTCCATGGATGGGAATGGTGGGAGAGGATGGTTTTGGGATGAAGCTGTTCCAGCTCAGATCATCAGGCATTAGTTCTCACAAGGAGCATGCAACTTAGATCCCTCACATGCACAGTTCACAATAGGGTTCATGTTCCTATGAGAATCTAAGGACACAGCGGATCTGACAGGAGGCGGAGCTCAGGCGGTAAGGCTCGCTTGCTTGCTCACCTGCCACTCAACTCCTGCTGTGTGGCCCAGTTCCTAACAGGTTGGGACTCGTAATATAGCCCACAAAGCTGAAAATATTCATTACCAGGCCCTTTTCAGAAAAAAGTTTTTGGACCCCTCTTTGTAGGGCCTCAAATTGGCCCCATCTCCATCTCTTCATCCATTAGCCTACATTGGGGTCATGTATAAAGTGTCAGATGAAGAACTGATCACCCAAGCTCTTGACTAGGCTGTGTTTCTTCCCACAGGACAAACTTTGCCATCCATTAATGCTTGAGCCACAGGCTGAATTAAGACAATATAAATGGTTAAAACTTATCTATTCCCAATTAGCAGAAGCCAGAAAACAAATATACAGGAACTTTATTTTTCAAACTTTGAACTACTAACAATTAGAGCGGAATCTTCTTTAACTTGATCTTTTCTTCTATATTTGAAAAGTATCTCATCTTTGTCAAAATTTCCTTGGCTTCTTCAAAGTCATCTGAAAGAGACAGAGACACTGAAGTCAGGCTTCAGAATAAAACCAACTCTGATGACTAGGGAAGCCACATGTAAGTGGAGCTCTGTGGTCTGGAGGGCCCATTAATTCCTCAGTACGTCTGAGCAATGAAGAGGGAGAACATCTGGATTGTTAAGGAGACAAAGAGAGAAACTAAATGGGCTGGGGGGGGTGGGCAAGAGCATTTGTACAGGATTCACATAAATTAGAGAAGTTGATTCTCTTCAGGACGGTCCCAAGGAATAATAAATGAGTGGTGGGGCTAGCTGCTGGAGCTCATTCATACCTGCCATCCCAGCACTTCAGGAGGCTGAGGCAGGAGGATGGCTTGAGTTCAGGAACTGAAGACCAGCCTGGGCAACAAAGCAAGACCCTGTCTCTACCAAATAATAATAATAAAAAAATTAGCTGGGCACGGTGGCATGTGCCTGTAGTCCCAGCTACTTGGGAGGCTGAGGTGAGAGGATCCCCTGAGCCCAGGAGTTCAAGGTTGCAGTGAGTAATGACTGCACCACTGTACTCCAGGCTGGGTGACAGGGTGAGATTCTGTCTCTTAAAAAAAAAAAGTGGGGGAAGGTTGGGTTTTAAAAATTTCTCCCTAATACATGTAGTGGTATACTGAGGAGGATGTGGACGCACTGGATGCTTCCTCTATACCAGGTGCTGAGGAACAGAGCTGCCTTCAGGGGGCTTACAGTTCCCAAGAAACATACCCGACCAGCAATTTTTTCTTTTTTTTTTTTTCAGACGGAGTCTTGCTCTGTCGCCAGGCTGGAATGCAGTGGCCCGATCTCAGCTCACTGTAACCTCTGCCTCCCAGGTTCAAGCGATTCTCCTGCCTCAGCCTCCTGAGTAGCTGTGACTACAGGCACCTGCCACCACACCCAGCTAATTTTTGTATTTTTAGTAGAGATGGGGTTTTGCCATGTTGGCCAGATGGTCTCCATCTCTTTACCTCAAATGATCCGCCTACCTTGGCCTCCCAAGGTGCTGGGACTACAGGTGCGAGCCACCGCGCCCGGCCTTCTTTTTTTTTTTTTTGAGACGGAGCCTCACTCTGTTGCCCAGGCTAGAGTGCAGTGGCGCGATCTCAACTCACTGCAACCTCTGCCTCATGGGTTTAAGCGATTCTCCTGACACAGCCTCCTGAGTAGCTGGGACTATAGGCACACGCCACCACGCTCAGCTAATTTTTGTATTTTTAGTAGAGATGGGGTTTCACCATGTTGGCTAGGCTGGTCTCAAACTCCTGACCTCAAGTCATCTGTCTACCTCAGCCTCCCAAAGTGCTGGGATCACAGGCATGAATCACTGCGCCCGGATCACTTTTTTGATAGTTTGTTTCTCTAGCAAGGCAGAAATGTAGATTCTTTTATTTCTTTTTCTTTTTTTTTAATTGTGTAAGTTAATACTAAAAGAAATGTAGATTCTTAAAGGCATTACTTAAAGGCAGAAATGTAGATTCATAAATATTTCATATTTCCCCATATACCTATCATAGGAGGATATATAATAGCTAGTTATCAAATGAATGGCTATGCCTCAATGCTTGAAATTTCTTTCCTTATTTAAGAAAGTCAAGAAAAGAAGAAAGTACCTTGTTCAAAAGCACTGCTCACATTGTCAGTAAGTTCTTTCTGTTTTGCTGAAAGAGAAAACCAATCTCTTAATTTTTCCACTGAAATAGATTCATAATATGAAGACAATATTTTGTAATCTTGCTGGTTTGAACACAACAAAGAAGGAAGTTTGGATTCGAAGAGTAAGCCTTCATAACCTTTGTCTCTCTATGTACCATGACAGCAGCTGCTGTTCAGCACAACTTGGGTCGACCCTACTAACAATGTTTTTCTACCTACGAAAGGTCTGAGGAGCAATCACCAAGGCTTATAAAATGGCTATAGAATCATTAAAAAAAAAAAAAAAATCGACAAGGATATGCTTTGATTATCTCCACGAAACAGTCTGAGTCTTCAAGATTTTAGCAAGGGGAAAATTAACATGCTGGGAACACCTATGAGTAAAGCACGACAAAGTGATTCCGGCAACCACTTACAAACTGTATAGCCTTTCAGGAAAATGAAAACATTTATGTTATGTTGTGTCATAAGAGAGAGATGCCAAACAAAATAAAGAAGCAGCTATCTCATATTTCTCATTTCCTGGTTAGAAAATGAGGAATTTTCCAATAACTGCATTTTCCAGACATAAATAGTACGAGTCATTTATATGGTATCTTCTTCGAAGCACTGTCACATACACTATATCCCCAAGGTAGGCAATGACAGGTATTGGGGAAATTAATGGAAGAGCTGGGAACAGAATCTGTCACTTGAGTCCTGGTCCAGTGTTTGAAACTCGCCTCTTAGGTAGCAATGTGGTGTCCACAAAAGAACAACAGACTAGGAACCTAGAGGTTCTTAAGCCCTGACCCTAAAATTAACTAGCTCTATGCCCTTGAACATTCATTTTACCTGGGCTATAGCAGGTACCTTACAAAAAAAAATTTAGGAATTAATCTAAATTAAGGTTAGTGAATTGCTCAAAGTCAAATGTTTACTATAGGGCTAGAATAAGCGTTTTTTGTATTTTTTTTTTTTTTTGAGATGGAGTTTCACTCTCATTGCCAAGGCTGGAGTGCAATGGCACGATCTCAGCTCACTGCAACCTCCGCCTCCCGCGTTCAAACAGTTCTCCTGCCTCACCCTCTGGAGTTGCTGGGATTACAGGCATGCCCGGCTAATTTTGTATTTTTAGTAGAGATGGGGTTTCGCCATGTTGGTCAGGCTGGTTTTGAACTCCTGACCTCAGATGATCCACCCATCGAGGCCTCCCAAAATGATGAGACACGGCATCTGGCCTAGAATAAGTGTTTTACATGCTTTATCTCATTTAACTTAATCCCCGCAACAATCAGTACTAGTATTATCTCCCTTTACAGATGAGGAAATTGAGGCTCAGAGGAAAAAAGTCTCATTTGCTCAAGGTCACACAAAATCAGTAGCATGTTGTTCTCACTCCAGACCTTCATGCTGCCCCTGCCATCTAAAATTGTGTAGCTGAGCCCTCTGACTGCAATTTCTGAGTTTCTCTTCTCCCTACCACCCAGCTCTAAGGCAGTCAACATATCATCAGCTGACAATCCCCTCATCCCAAATTCTATTTTACTGCTTAAAGGTCTTTTCTCATTATTATTTGCTCATTTAGTAAATACTTACTAAGTCCCTTTTAAACTCTAAGTACTTTTCTGTGAGCTGAGGATGTGAGAGAAGCAAAAAGTGGACATGATTTCTCCTGCTGCAGAACTTCCAGTCTAATGAGGGAGGCTGATATTGATCAATTAATGTCACATAGAACAGTAAAGTTATAACTGATTAGCTCTACAAAAGAGATAGCCAGCCGGGCACAATGGCTCACGTCTGTAATCCCAGCACTTTGGGAGTCAGAGGCAGGTGGATCACGAGGTCAAGAGATCAAGACCATCTTGACCAACATGGCGAAACCCCGCCTCTACTAAAAATACAAAAATTAGCTGGGCGCGGTGGTGCGCGCCTGTAGTCCCAGCTACTCAGGAGGCCGAGGCAGGAGAATTGCTTGAACCTGGGAGGGGGGAGGTTGCAGTGAGTTGAGATCACACCACTGTACTCCAGCCTGGTGCCTGGCGACAGAGCAAGACTCTGTCTCAAAAAAAAAAAAAAAAGAGATAGCCACTACTAATGGTTAGAAAAGGCTTCTCTGAGGAAGTGATGATTGCCTGAAGATCTGAAGAAGGAGGGGTTAACTTAAATGGGGTAGAGGAAAGGAGGGTTTCAGGCAGAAGCAACAGGCCCTAGGGGAGGAGGGTACCTAGTACAGATGAGGAATGGGAAGTGGTCAGCATGGCTGGAGTGGAGGGGGCAAAATGGAGAGAAGCAGAGGTCAGGCCATGTAGGGCCCTGTAAGGCATGCTAAAGAGTTTTAGAGTAGTGAGAAGCCACTTCAAGTTTTTTCTTTTTTTTGAGACAGAGTTTTGCTCTGTTGCTGAAGCTGGAGTGCAGTGGGGCAAACACGGTTCACTGCAGTCTCCACCTCCTGAGCTCAAGTGATCCTCTTGCCTCAGCCTCCCAAGTAGCCGGGACTACAGGGATGTGCCACCACATCTGGCTAATTTTTAAATTTTTTATGGAGATGGGGTCTTGCTATGTGGACTAGGCTAGTCTTGAACTCCTGGGCTCAGGTGATCCTCCCACTTCAGCCTGCCAAAGTGCCAGGTTACAGGTGTAAGCCACCATACCTGGCCAATTTAAACAAGGACAAGAGTAGGCCGGGCGCGGTGGCTCATGTCTGTAATCTTAGTACTTTGGGAGGCCAAGGTGGGCGGATTGCCTGAGCTTAGGTGTTGGAGACCAGCCTGGGCAACACAGTGAAACCCCATCTCCACTAGAATACAAAAAATAGTCAGGCATTGCGGCGTGTGCCTATAGTCCCAGCTACTTGGGAGGCTGAGGCAGAATTGCTTTAACCTGGGAGGTGGAGGTTGCCGTTAGCTGACATCACGCCACTGCACTCCAGCCTGGGTGACAGAGTGAGATTCCGTCTCAAAAAAAAAAACAACAAAAAACAAGGACAAGAGTAGTGATTAGATTTGGGTTTTGGCCTGGCTTGGTGGCTCATACCTGTAATCCCAGCATTTTGGGAGGTGAGATGGATGGATCACCTGAGGTCAGGAGTTTGAGACCAGCCTAGGAAACGGTGAAACCCTGTGTCTACCAAAAAAATACAAAAATTAGCCAAGCATGGTGGAACACACCTGTAGTCTCAGCTACTTGGGAGGCTGAGGCAGGAGAATAGCTTGAAACTGGGAGGCGGAGGTTGCAATCAGCTGAGATCTCTCCACTGTCTCTAGCCTGGGCAAGAAGAGTGAGACTCTGTCTCAATAAAAAAAAGATTTGGGTTTCAAAAAGATTCCAGTGACAGTGCAGGGATTTGTTAGATGGGGCCTGAAGGTACAGACAGACCAGTGCAAAGCTACTCCCATTGTCCAGGGACAGTGAATGGTAGCTTGGAAAAGGCTGGTGGCAGTGAAAACAGAGATGGGTGGATGAATTTGAGGCAATTTAAGTCAGCTGTTTCAGACCTAATAGATTGACTATGGGTGTAAGGAAGAATAAAGTTGTTAAGGCCTCCTCAAAATTTACACTTGTGCAACTGGTGTCATTCTCTTAGGGAACACTGGAAGAGGAACAGATTTTTCTTTTTTAGAGATGGGGTCTCACCATTTTGGCCAGGCCGGTCTTAAACTCCTGACCCTCAAGTGATCTGCCCACCTCAGCCTCCCAAAGTGCTGGGATTATAGGCGTGAGCCACTGCGCCCGGCCTTTTTTCTTTTTTAGATGGAATCTCACTGTGTCGCCCAGGATGCAGTGCAGTGGCGTGATCTCTGCTCACTGCAACCTCTGCCTCCCAGGTTCAGCAATTCTCCTGCCTCAGCCTCCGGAGTAGCTGGGACTACAGGCGCGTGCCACCATGCCTGGCTTTTTCTGTTTTTAGCACAGAGGGGGTTTCAGCGTATTAGCCAGGATGCTCTGGATCTCCTGACCTCGTGATCCGCCCACCTCGGCCTCCCAGAGTGCTGGGATTATAGGCGTGAGCCACTGCGCCTAAGAGGAACCGAATTTTTAGGGGAAAGGTGGGGAGGGAAGACACTCAGAAGTTCCATTTTGGGCACTGTTGACATATATAAACTCCAAGGCACAGTCCTTCTTGTTCCCTGCTGTATCCTTAGTGTCATGCACCAGTGATTGATTATTTGTAGTAGCCACACTACAAATATTTGTGAAAGTACATAATTGAATATAGTCTAACAGAGAACCTTGGAGTCTCTTCTATGTGGAATGGTTAATTTTATGTGTCAACTTGGCTAGGCTATGGTGCCCAATTGTTTGATCAAACACTAATCTATGCCAGGTGCAGAGTCATGCCTGTAATCCCAGCACTTTGGGAAACTGAGGCAGGTGGATCACTTTGAACCCAGGAGTACGAAGCCAGCCTCGCCAACAGGGCAAAACCCCATCTCTATAAAAGACACAAAAAATTACCCAGGTATGGTGGTGCATGCCTATAGTCCCAGCTACCTAAGAGGCTGAGGTGGGAGGATCACCTGAGCTCATGGGTTGAGGCTGCTGTGAGCGGTGACTATACCACTGCACTTCAGCCTGGATGACAGAGTGAGACCATGCCTCAAGAAAACAAAAACGAACTAGTTTAGATGATCTTGTAAAGATATTTGTAGATGTGATTAACATTTACAATCAGCTGACTTTAAGTAATGGATGTTACTCTGCACAATGTGGTGGGAGGCCTCATCCAATCAAGCAGAGGCATTAAATGCAAAAACAGGTTTTCTAGAAAGGAATTCTGTAACAAGACTCTAACACAGAAATCCTACCTAGACTTTCAGCCTGCTTGTCTATCCTATAATTTTTTTGTGTGTGACAGGGTCACTCAGGCTGCAGTGCAGTGGTGTGATCTCAGCTTCCTGTAACCTCTGCCTCCCAGGCTCTGGTGATTCTCCCACCTCAGCTTCCTGAATAGCTGGGACCACAGGTGTGCACTACCATGCTTGGCTGAAGTTTTAATATTTTTTTGAGAGATGGGGTTTCGCCATGTTGCCCAGGCTGGTCTTGAACTTCTGGACTCAAGTGATCTGCCCTCCTCGGCCTCCCAAAGTGCTGGGATTATAGGCATGAGCCACCATGCCCAGCCCTACCCTATAGATTTTAGATGTGCCAGCCCCCAAAATTATGTGAGCCAATTCCTTAAAATAAACAAACATCTATCTATCTGTCCATCCGTCGTCCATCCATCCATCCATCCTATTGGTTCTATTGAGAACTGTGATTGATAAACTATGGAATCCAGTGGAAAACAAAGCAATATGGGGAGGATATGACCAAGGTTTCAATCTTTGCCAGCTGTACAGTTGCTGTGTAACCTTGGGCATTTCTGTTAACTTCTGAGGCCCATTTTCCTTGTTAGAGATGATAATAATATTTAAGTGTTATCACAGGTACAAAAGATCACTGCAATCGGCAAAATGTGATTACATTCTTGGTTTAAGGCTATCTTCCATAGTGTTAGGGATGTTGCAAGTTTAACCTCCAGACAAAATTGGTTTCAGTGTGAGCAAAACCAAACTAAAACCAAAATCCGTACTGAATCACTAAGATGACCATTATGTATTTTTTTTTTTTTTTGAGACAGAGTCTTCCTCTGTCACCCAGACTGGAGTACGGTGGCCCAATCTCGGCTCACTGCAACCTCCACCTCTCAGGTTTAAGCGATTCTCCTGCCTTAGCCTCCCAAGTAGCTGGGATTACAGACATGTGCCACCATGCCTGGCTAGTTTTTGTATTTTTTTTTTTGAGATGGAGTCTTGCACTGTTGCCCAGACTGGAGTGCAATGGTGTGATCTTGGCTCACTGCAACCTCTGCCTCGTGGGTTCAAGCGATTCTCCTGCCTCAGCCTCCTGAGTAGCTGGGACAACAGGCATGTGCCACCATGCTCGGCTAATTTTTGTGTTTTTAGTAGAGACAGGGTTTCATCATGTTGGCCAGGCTGGTCTCAAACTCCTGACCTCAGGTGATCACTCGCCTTAGCCTCCCAAAGTGCTGGGATTATAGGTGTGAGCCACTGCACTTGGCCCATTATGTACTCTTTACATTCATTTTTCACTTATCCTTGGACAAGTGTTCATAATAGCAATGAAATATATTCAGTGCCATTTTATCTTTCACCTCTGACAATGGATTCAATCTCTTTCATGGCGGCTTCACTTTCAGCTTCTGCGAGTTTTTCATTGATTTCCATTATTTCCATGAGGAATTGCCTGTCCATTTCATAATCTGTCCTTTCAGGAATCTCTATTCCACGGAGCTTTAGCTATTGAGGCAGAAAGTAAGAAAAATAAGTTGAAGAAACTATGGGCAGAATAATGTAAATCCTACTCATCCCTTAGGAAATAATACCACTCAGATAAAACTGGAACTGTCCCAATAATGAAAGAGCTTAGACTTGTCAAAAGTTTGGACTGAAACAGAAATGCTGGGATGGAATTCCCACTTATGCTACCTGAAACTGTGTGACCTTGGTGTGACCTTGGGGTAGTCATCCCTCCACTCAGAAGTTGAACTAGATGTTTGTAAAGATTCTGTTCAATTCTAAGATTTTCTAGAGTCTAAGATGCACCCCGAGAGGAAAAAAAAAGCAAAAGAGAAAATCACTCAACTAAAAGTTACCATCATCAAATCCTTGAAATTTATAAAAAAATAGATAGAAAATCACAATTTAAAAAATGCAGTTGAGGCAAGTAATATTCACAGAGAATATTCAGAGAAAATTATATTTGTGCTTTGAGGCTAAATACCATTGGGTCCCTGGACTTCTTTTTTTTTTTTTTTTTGACTTTTTTTTTTTCGAGAGGGTGCAGTGGTACAATCACAGCTGACTGTAGCCTCGACCTCCAAGCCTCAAGTGATCCTCCTGCCTCAGCTTCCAGAGGAGCTGGGACTACAGGTGTGTGCCACCATGCCAAGCTAATTTTTGTATTTTTGTGTAGAGATGAGGTCTTCTTGTGTTGCCCAGAATGTTCTTGAACTCCTGGGCTCAAGTGATTTGACTACCTCAGTCTCCTAAAGTGCTAGGATTATAGGTATGAGCCACCATGCCCGACCTCAAGCACTCTTCTGCTGAATCAAGGGGACACAGCTGTCCTATGCTATAATGGGCATCAGGATGTCATGCAGAGAAGGGTTGGGAAATCACCTTACAAGGTACAGTCCTCTGCTCAGGGGGGCCAGCAGGGTCTTATAGGCATCGTTCACCAGGGTTGAATGCTTCTCCGAGAAGTCTTTTTCAGTCTGTTAGTGGAGATGAAGATAGTACTATTACCATCCAAATCACAGTCTTTTTTCATTCAGGCTGGAGTGTGCAGTGGCACAATCTCAGCTCACTGCAACTTCCGCCTCCCATGTTCAAGTGATCCTCCTGCCTCAGCCTCCTAAGTAGCTGGGACTATAGGTGTGTGCCACTGTGCTTGGCTAATTTTTGTATTTTTAGTAGAGACAGGGTTTCACCATGTTGGCCAGGCTAGTCTTAAACTCCTGACTTCAAGTGATCTGCCTGCCTTGGCCTCCCAAAGTGCTGGGATTACAGGCATAAGCCACTGCGCCCAGCCCACAAAATTTTATAATATGCTGATGGGTAGGCACCTAAGGAAGTGGTTAAGTAGACCTGGTGTGGGATGAGGTGTCTTTATATTCAGCCGATAGGTTTTAAATTATCTGGGAAGTCAGACAAAAACTGTGAATGAATGAGAGTCTGGGTCTGGCAGGCTGGGGTCAGACTGCCATGGGCAGATAGAGCTGATTTTCCAGCTCCGTCCCTGATAATCACATAGCCACAAGACCACTGCCACCTGGTATGCACACATATTTGGGGATTATTGGGGTTAGCCAGTAAGCTACCTGAGACCTCTGGCTGAAGAAATCTGGGGTGGACAAGACGCTGCAGTTGCTGGTACCTGTGCTGGAGCTTCACAGTATCAACTCTGAAGGAACAGTTGCTGGAAGGAAATTGGGAGATAAAATTTATGCGACAAATATTTAAAGATTTGTCTACCACGAGCCTGGTTCTTGCTCTTAGGGGGATGATGCACTAAACATATAAACAGATAATTTCAAAAAGTGGTAGGTGCTATGAAGGGACACAGAACAGAGTCAGAGAGGGTAGCAGATGTAGTGGACAAAGAGATGGCATTAAGCTGAAATTTGAATGATGACGAGTAATCAAAGATCAGAACAAAGAATCATCTAGGTAGAAATTCCAAGAGCAAGGACCTTGAGGTGAGAGCAAGATGGGGATGCTGAGGAACTTAATATCAGTGTTATGGCCGCTCCTCATACATGTTCAGTGACTGGTGGGGGCAGATCCCACAGTTAAGGGAAAGGGACATTCCTAAATTACACAGACAAAGATTCTTTGCTTGGCCAAACTTTTGTCAGATTTCCGGACTTCCTCCTAGGCCCAGCTGTGTGTTTTCTTGTATAATCCAGTTTTGGCAAAGAACCTTGCTAAATCAGTTTAGCTACAATCCTCAATCCTCATATTTTATCATCCTAGATCTCTGATTAGATTCTTCATCCTCTACCATCCTCCAGGAAGTGTCTCAGCACCCTGGCCTGTCTTTAGGAAGAATCCTGTTAGGTTGGTTTAGTCAGAATCCTGCTTACTCTGCTCCTTGGCTACGAATTCCCTCCTGGGCATGCTGTTTTTGGAGTTGAGACCAATCTCTCTCCCCCACTGGAAGACCCTATTGCAGTGGTCCCGCTACAAGATGCTCTTGAAGAAAGTCTTCCTTCGGTGCTTGAACTAGTGTTACTGAATAATTTTTTTTTTTTTTTTTTTTTTTTTTGAGACAGAGTTTCACTCTTGTTACCCAGGCTGGAGTGCAATGGCTCGATCTCGGCTCACCGCAACCTCCGCCTCCTGGGTTCAAGCAATTCTCCTGCCTCAGCCTCCCTAGTAGCTGGGACTACAGGCACGTGCCACCATGCCCAGCTAATTTTTGTATTTTTAGTAGAGACGAGGTTTCTCCATGTTGACCAGGATGGTCTCGATCTCTTGACCTCGTGATCCACCCGCCTCGGCCTCCCAAAGTGCTGGGATTACAGGCGTGAGCCACCGCGCCAGGCCTGAATAATTAAAAAAAAAAAAATACCACCCTATCTTTCCACAGTTCAGATCCCCTTATCCCTGTCTCCCAGTTTATTTTAGTCCAACCCCTTTCACTTTCTACTCCCAAAGTCTGTCCTATTTCCTTACGAGTTCAGCTGTGTCCA
Organism: Ateles fusciceps; assembly: GCA_036589455.1. Classification (NCBI taxonomy): domain Eukaryota; kingdom Metazoa; phylum Chordata; class Mammalia; order Primates; family Atelidae; genus Ateles; species Ateles fusciceps. The sequence goes on along the minus strand of JAZHEH010000517.1, from coordinate 6,131,143 downwards.
CATGGCCCCATCTCTCCAAGATCCTCAGCCTCAGGGAAAAAAACCCATGTATTGGACCCTCTCCCCTCCAATTCTCACTTTTCCCTTAGGCCTCGCCCACAATATTAAGCTTTTCAGGCTTTACTCCCCAATCTTGGACCACACTTCTGCAGTTCCTTTTTTCTTTTTTTGAGATGGAGTCTCACTCTGTTGCCAGGGTGGAGTGCAGTAGCGCCATCCGAGCTCACTCCAATCTTTGCCTCCCGGGTTCAAACCATTCTTCTGCCTCAGCCTCCCGAGTAGCTGGGATTACAGGCGCGCAACACCACACCCAGCTAATTTTTTGTATTTTCAGTAGAGACGGGGTTTCACCATGTTGACCAGGATGGTCTTGAACTCCTGATCTCAGGTGAACCGCCAGTCTCGGCCTCTCAAAGTGCTGGGATTACAGGCGCAAGCCACCGCGCCCGGCCTTCTGCAGTCCTTTCTTAAAAACGTCAACCCAACTTTAAACCTTCCAGACGCTATCACTTCAAACCTTCCAGACTCTATCATTCAAGTCTTCCAGTCTCCCAGGCCCTGGCCCTCAAGTACCCTTTCCTCAAACTCCGCCCCTCGACTTCTCCTAATCTTTCTCGTCGGTACCGCCCCTCAAATCTCCCCTCCACTGTAGCCTCGGCCCCTCTATTTCCTCAAACTTCAGTGCCCGCCCCTCCCAGTCCCGTTTCTCTCCCCTTCTCCACACCGCAACGCTGCATCTCTCAGTCCCCGCCTCTTAATTTCCTCCTGAGAAATCAAGACACTTCTCTAACGCCTGCTCTCCAGACCTCCGCCCCCCTATTAGTTCCGCCTTCCCTTCCGCAAGCCAGATCCGCCCTCCCGTCTCGCAGGCCAGCCCCTGACGTCTCTCTCGCTCAGGCAGGTTTTCCGAAGCCGTCGCTCGTACCAGTCCATGAGGCTGAAGTAGTCTCGAGTGGGGTCAGGTGCCTGCAGCGCTCGGCACTGTGGGCAGAGAACCCGTTCTCCCCGCCCGTGGCCCCCTGGGCTGCCGCAGTTCCAACAGCGGGGCGAATTGCTTCCCGCCTGCGACGCAGCATCGCAGCTTAGCGGTCTCCTTCCGGGAATCCCTGTCGGCCAAAACCACCATACCCGGAGCAAAGCCCCAACTCTCCGCCGCCACATCAGGCTGGCGGCCTACCTAGCCGCGGTCACTAGTGGGGCAAAGCAGAGAGCGGCCAACCAGACTAATGCTGCTGATTGGCTGGGGAGTCGAGGGGGCGGGATCACCCGAGGGGAACCTGAATTCTGAGTTCCGCTCTGCCTTCTAAACTACAACTCCCAGGAAGCATTGAGGCGACGCCCGACGGCCACATCTGCTGTTTGTCATTGGTCCGGCGGCAGGGGAGGGCGTTTTGATTGGCTGAGGGTGGAGTTTGTATCTGCAGGTTTAGCGCCACTCAGCTGGCTGAGGCTGCGGAGAGTGTGGGGCTCCAGGTGGGCTCACGCGGTGAGTCATATGGGGAACTTCTGTTGGGTGTTAGGTGGTTCGAATCCCATCCTCAGCGTTTTGTGCGAGGGGGAGTCTCCTGAGCTTCTCTTTGTTTGTATTTTTGAGCTGAAGGGGGAGTGTGTGGGCGACTCTCTTCCTTTTTAGATCATCCTCGAGGTGAAGTTCACTTCCCTTGTTACTTGCAAGCTGAAACAGGCCTGAACGTACAGGATAGGAAGGAATAGAGTTGTGTTCTTCAATATCAGAAGGAAGTTACTTTGCTGAAAAGTTCTACAGATGTTTGTAGAACTTTTTACATTCTTTAGGTTCAATATCTAAAATACTTACAGAGAGGCCAGTCTTAGCTCCTGGGCGCTGCAGGAACTGGAAACGCACTGAGCTGTGTAGGAGGATGTTCTGCAAGTGTCCCTAAGTGTATGGGATGGGGTGGCCAGGAGTGGGTAGGAGGGCATCAGTCCTCCTTCGGACTCAGGTTTTCTAGTTGAAAAAAAGATGGTGTTTCACTTGTAAGTCCTCTGGATTTTTTTTTTTAATTACTTATTTGTGATATAAAATATACATATATGATTTACCGTTTGTACCATTTTAAAGTATACAGTTCAGTGATGATAAACACATATTCTTTTCTTTTTTCTTTTTTTTTTTGAGACAGAGTTTTGCTCTTGTTGCCCAGGCTGGAGTGCAATGGCGCAATCTCGGCTCACCGCAACCTCTGTCTCCTGGGTTCAAGCGATTCTCCTGCCTCAGCCTCCCTAGTAGCTGGGATTACAAGCATTCACCACCACGCCCAGCTAATTTTGTATTTTTAGTAGAGACGGGGTTTCTCCATGTTGGTCAGGCTGATCTTAAACTCCCAACCTCAGGTGACCCTCCTGCCTCGGCCTCCCAAAGTGTTGAGATTGCTCCACCTAAGCTGGAGTGCAGTGGTGCTATCTCAGCTTACTGCAACCTCCGTCTCCTGGGTTCAAGCAGTTCTCATGTCTCAGCCTCCCAAGTAACTGGGACTACAGGCACGAGCTGCCATGCCCAGCTAATTTTTTGTATTTTTAAGTAGAGATGCAGTTTCGCCATATTGGCCACGCTGGTCTTGAACTCTTGACCTCATGTGATCTGCCTGCCTCAGCCTTCCAAAGTGCTGGGATTACAGATGTGTCCACCTGCCTTGGCCTTCCAAAGTGCTGGGATTACAGAAGTGAGCCACCGTGCCCGGCCTGCCCATTTCTTAGATTGGATTATTTGTCTTTGCAGTTGAGTTATTTCATCTCCTTATATATTCTGGTTATTCATCCCTTGTCAGATAGCTAGTTTCCCAATGTTTTTCCCCCATTGTGTGGGTTGTCTCTTCACTTTGTTGATTGTTTCCTTTGCTGTGCAGAAGCTTTTTAGCTTGATGAAATCCCCCGTTGTCTGTTTTGCTTTAGTTGCCTGTGCTTTTGAGGTCTTATGCAAAAAACCTGAGCTCAGACAATGTCCTGAAGCACTTCTCCAGTGTTTTCTTCTAGTAGTTTTACAGGTTTTGGGACTGAGCTTCTGTTTACAGTTCTGGAGTTTTGCTGCCCTCACGTTGGTTTTTCACTCACTACTCTACGTGGCTTTCCAATAATAGTTATCTCCCAGATAGCAAGTGTGGGTGAGTGTGGGGAGTATTACATGCATCACTTCACTTAATCCTCACCATCTGTCTACTTTTTTTCAGATGAGAAAACAGGCTTAGAGAAGTTGTGATCTACCTGAAGTCATGCACAGTTTGCTTCAAGTGTCTGATCCGCTTGACTCTAATCTCTCATAGCAACTTGTTGACACATTTTCTCCAGTTGTCCTGTCTTGCTCAAAAAGCTGTGGGGAAGACTCAGCCTGGCGAAGGTAGTATTAGACCAGCAGGCCCTGGAGTGGCTTATTCCGTTGTGGTATTGCCTTCCTGGTATGTTTTAAAGAAAACTAATCAGAACCTTTGTATCTTTTTTTTTTTCACTTGAGACAGGGTCTCGCTCTGTTGCCCAGGCTGGAGTGCAGGCTCAATCACAGCTCACTGCAGCCTCAACCTCCTAGGCTCAAGTGATCCTCTTACCTCAGCCTCCCAACTAGCTGGGATTACAGGTGTATACCACCATGCCCAGCTAATTTTTTGTGTTTTCTGTAGATACTGGGTCTTACCATGGTGCCCAGGCTGGTCCCGAATTCCTGGGCTCGAGCCATTCCGCCTGCCTTGGCCTCCTAAAATGCTGTGATTACAGACATGAGCCACCACACCTGGCAGAACCTTTGTATCTTGAAAGCTTTGTAAATACAGTCAGGGTGGGTATCGTAGTCCCTCCTTATCAGCAATAGTAGTTTCAGTTACCAATGGTCAGCTGGGATCTGAAATTATTAAGTGGAAAATTCATAAGTTTTCATAAGAAATAATCAATTCATGGCTGGGCTTGGTGGCTCACGCCTATAACCCCAGCACTTTGGGAGGCCGAGGCGGGTGGATCACGAGGTCAAGAGATCGAGACCATCCTGGTCAACATGGTGAAACCCCGTCTCTACTAAAAATACAAAAATTAGGCGCGCATGGTGGTGCACGCCTGCAGTCCCAGCTACTCGGGAGGCTGAGGCAGGAGAATTGCTTGAACCCAGGAGGCGGAGGTTGCGGTGAGCCGAGATCGAGCCATTGCACTCCAGCCTGGGTAACAAGAGCAAAACACTGTCTCAAAAAAAAAAAAAAAAATCAGTAAGTCTTAAATTATGTGGTTTTGCAATGCTTTTTCAAGTCACCCTTATATTTAATAATGGCCCCAAAGCCAAAGATGCTGGTAGTTTGGATATTGCAAAGAGAAGCTGTAAAGTGTTTCCTTTTTTTTTTTTTTTTTTTTTTTTTTTTGGGTGAGCAGAGGGTTGTTTATTGATTGACCTTGAGAGGGGTCCGCTCTCCCTGTGCGGGGACCCACGTTCCCTCCTTGCTTGGATTCAGGTAGCCCAAGCGCTGGGGGGTTGGCCTTGGCTCCTCGGCAAGTTACTGACAAGCAGGGTGGAGCTGGGGACTCCCGCCCTGGCCTGCAGTCTCTCTACGACCCGGGTCCCACGAAGACAGCCGTGGGGCACTGGCTCTGAGGCCCAGCTCTGAAAAAAGGCAGTGTTGCAGGGAGCCCGGGCTGGAGGGCCTGCACCCCAGGGACAGGGAATTTAAGTGGAGTTCCCACCGGGACTCCCGGGCGCCAGTGTCCCCTGACAGGGAAGCCCCCACTGTTGCCATGCCACAGCCTTCCTGATCTCAGGGCTGAAAAGCCACACCAGAATTCCTGCAACTCACTGACGCAGCTGTTCAAAACTGAAGAGCCGCTGACCCACAGGGACAGAGGGAGGGTCGAGGGGGAGGGGCAGGAAAGGACCTCCCAGCAGGGCCCGGAGGAAGACCCAGGCTGGGCAGGAGCTGCACGCACGGGGCCCGGGGCGGCCGGCTGCCAGGACCGCCGAATTGCAGAGGTCTGCCTTGCAGCAGGAGATCTGAGAGCTCATGAAGACGCTTAGAAATTTCCACTAATGGAGTCCGATGTCATTCTTTGGGCAGGAGGGGAGGTACAGCTTGTTCTTCTTTCTCACTTTACCTCTCTCCGCGCTCAGCACGGCCACCAGCAGGACCAGGGACAAGGTCTTCATGGAATGGAGACTGCTCATTCTAGGGTACTGGTGTGCAGACAAACCCCTGCGAGTCGGAGCCGCCCCTGGCCACCTCACCCTCCAGGGCTGCGTGAGTCCTTCCTCCCCTCTGGCTGGTTCTCAGCCACTTGCCCTGCAGGCCTCAAAGTGTTTCCTTTAATGAAAAGGTGAAAGATCTCAACTTAATAAGGAAAGAGCTGGGCACCGTGGCTCATGCCTGTAATCCCAGCACTTTGAGAGGCTGAAGTGGCTGGATCACCTGAGGTCTGGAGTTCGAAACCAGCCTGACCAGGGAGAAACCCTGTCTCTACTAAGAATACAAAATTAGCCGGGCGTGGTGGCACATGCCTGTAATCTTAGCTACTCGGAAGCCTGAGGCAGGGGAATCTCTTGAACATGGGAGGTGGAGGTTGCGGTGAGCCAAGTTGCACTCCAGCCAGGACGACAGCATCAAAACTCCATCTCAAAAAAAAAAAAAAAAAAAAAGGAAAGAAAAAAATTTGTGTTCTGAGGCTGGTAACATCTGTGGTAAGAATAATCTATTTGTGAAATTGTGAGGAAGGAAAAGAAAGTTGTGCATAGCTTATATAGAGTTCTGTACTATCTGAGGTTTCAGGCATTCACTGTGTGGTCTTGGATCTTATCCCCCTCTGATGATAGGGACTACAATAGTGTTGTTGACTGTGTTCTCTTGGAGTAGTAGCCTGAGTATGGGGAGAAGAGAATGTCCTCCCCCCCATACTTTTTTTTGTTAATTGGATTAAGTCAGCTTTGGTTTTACTGGTGGTTCTGCTATCAGAGTCTTGTTTTGTTTTCTGTTTTTTGGAGATAGGGTCTCACTCTGCCACCCAGGGTGGTGTGTAAGTGGTATGATCGTAGCTCACTTCAGCCTTGAACTCCTGGGGTCAAGCAGTCTTCCCACTTTACATTTCCAAGTAGCTGAGGCCACAGATGCATGCCACCATGCCTAATTTTGTTATTTTTTTATACAGAGGGGGTCCTAACTATGTTGTCTGGGCTGGTATTGAACTTGTGGCCTTAGGTGATCCTCTTGCCTTGGCCCCCAAAGTGCTGGGATTATAGGTATGAGCCACTGCACCCAGCCTATTATGAGAGCCTACCTGTCCCATCAGGTTAATTCTTTTTTTTTTTTTTTATTGTTTTTGAGGTGGAGTCTCACTCTGTCACCCAGGCTGGAGTACAGTGGCATGATCTCGGCTCACAGCAATCTTTGCCACCTGGATTCAAGCAATTCTCCTGCCTCAGCCTCCTGAGTAGCTGAGATTACAGGCGCCTGCTACTGCACCCAGCTAATTTTTGTTGTTTTAGTAGAGACGGGGTTTCACCATCTTGGCCAGGCTGGTCTTGAACTCCTGACCTCATGATCCACCTACCTCAGTCTCCCAAAGTGCTGGGATTACAGGCGTGAGCCACTGGGCCTGGCCCCATCAGATTAATCCTAAAACAAGGTGCGGAGACTCTGTTAATGGTCTCCAGTTTATAAAAGAATGGTTCCTACAAGATTCCATCAAGGCAGGAAGGGCATTTAGGAGGCTGAAAAGTATTAGCATCACAAAGGGATAGGTGGAGTTGTTTAGAACTGTCTTCCTTTGTGTTGTTCCTGATTAAGTAGTTGATTCCTTAGGTGTTAGGGAATCTAGATTGAACAAACAGGTGTGTTTCCCTTTAGGAGCAAGCCTGGGGGAAAAGGGTACCAGTGACATTTTATGTAAATGGACCCTTTGGAGTAATGCAGCAGGTTATTTTACAATTTCTTTTTGACTTGCTTCTACTCCAAGTCACCTGATTCTTTGCCTTCTCTTTCCAAAATCACAGATGCTCCTCAACTTTAACGACATTACGTCTAAATAAGCCCATTCTAAGTTGAAAATATTGTTAAATTGAAAATACATTTAGTACACCTAACATACTAAACATAGTTTAGCCTAGCCTACTTTAAATGTGCTCAGAATGTAGCAGGAAAGGCCTCAAAACAAACTTCTCAAACACCGAACTGGAAAGGATGGGGTGATTTATTCAGCCTGGAGCAGTTGCCGCATGGATGCCTAATAGCATAGTTGCCTAACAGCCGAGCTCCCCCAACAGAGAAAATCCTTGCCCTTTTAAAGGCTTACAACTCTAGAAATTACATGTGAAAGGGTCCTGGGCTTACAACTCTAGAAATTACATGTGAAGGGGTCTTGATCCATGAAGTAGGCATAGGGTATATGACTTAGCTGGGGGTTTCATGGGGTGTAAGTAAAAACAATGCCTTCTGGAAAGATTCTTCCATACCAAGGCTGCGACCTATTGGAGTGTGATTAAGGGTGGCACCTGGGTCTGCCAGCCTTTACTTCTATTGAAATGCAATGTAGAAGTCTAGGGGGAAGGGCTCTTAGAAGCATAAGAGGATTAAGGGTCTCCTTCCTCAAGAACACTTACATTTGGCTACAGTTGGCCAAAATTATGTAACACAAAAATTATTATTATTATTTTTGTAGAGGTGGGGTCTCAAACACCTGCCCTCAAGCAATCGTTCCACCTCAGCCTCCCAAAGTTTTGGGATTACAGGTTTGAGTCGCTGCACCTAGCCTATTTTATTTCTTTATTTTATTTTGTTTTATTTATTTATTTTTTGAGACGAAGTCTTGCTCTTGTTGCCCATGCTGGAGTGCAATGGTGTGATCTCGGCTCATTGCAACCCCTGCCTCCTGGGTTCAAGTGATTCTCCTGCCTCAGCCTCCTGAGTAGCTGGGATTACAGGCATGTGCCACCATGCCTAGCTAATTTTGTATTTTTAGTAGAGTTGGGTTTTCTCCATGTTGGTCAAGCTGGTCTTCAACTCCCAACTTCAGGTGATCTGCCCACCTGGGCCTCCCAAAGTGCTGGGGTTACAGGCGTGAACCACCACAACCAGCCTATTTTATTTATTTATTTTGAGACAGGGTTTCACTCCTATTACCCAGGCTGGAGTTCAGTGGCACGATCTCAGCTCACTGCAACCTCCATCTCCTGGGCTCAAGTGATTCTCCTGTCTCAGCCTCCCGAGTAGCTGGGACTACAGGCGTACACCACTACACCCCGCTAATTTTTGTATTTTTAGTGGAGACAGGGTTTCACTATGTTGACCTGGCTGGTCTTGAACTCCTGACCTCAGGTGATCCGCCCGCCTCGGCCTCCCAAAGTTCTGGGATTACAGGTGAGCCACTGCGCCCCGTCACCTGGTCTATTTTATAATAAGGTGTTAAATATCTCATGTGATTCAGTACAGTTGAATACTGTACTGAAAGTGAAAACCAGAATGGTTGTATAAGGACTTGGAGGAAGTAGGTTTCTTTTGAATTGCTTTCAAAAAAGTCTAAAATTTGTTAAATAGAAGCATCATTAAATTGACAACTATATATATGAAATTTAAATGTAGCGTTGAATGTATCAATACATTTTTTATTTAGTTTTAATTTTAAAAATTTGGACAAATGTAAGATTTTATGAACCCATGAGCCCCTCTAGCTCAATTTTATTGCTTTTTACTTATTTGTAATCTTCAAATAATTTGTTTTTCCCTTGTTGTTTATGGCTATCAGACAAAAAACTGATCTAGTGAAAAGCTCAGCTCAGAAGAACTATAGGTCTGGACTGTTAAGACTTAATTTTTGGAGAAAATGTTTGCCCTGGGTTTTTTTCTTTTTCTTTTCTTTTGCTGTTGTAATATGCCCATCATTTTCTTTTTAAGTCTTGTACCTTGAAACTCACCTTTCTTGTTGGACACTTCCTTTTTGAGGTCGTGATGTCTCGGGAGACGGATGTGGACGCTCAGCAGTCCCATGGCAGCAGTGCCTGTTCACAGCCCCAAGGCAGCACTACCCAGTCCCAAGGCTTCTCCTCACAGTCCCAGGGCACATCCAGCTCCTCTACCAGCACCGTGGCAAACTCAAGCCAGTCCTCTCACTCCAGCTCTGGGACACTGAGCTCCTTAGAGACAGTGTCCACTCAGGAACTCTATTCTATTCCTGAGGACCAAGAACCTGAGGACCAAGAACCTGAGGAGCCTGCCCCTGCCCCCTGGGCTCGATTATGGGCCCTTCAGGATGGATTTGCCAATCTCGGTAAGACCCTTTATTATATGGTATGAAGTTTTGTTCAGAAAAACAGTTACAGAAAGTCGTTGTGTTACTGGGTGGGTGTTTGGCATGTTGAACAAATAATTGAACATCATGCATGAACAAGCAATGAAAGCATAAATTTATTGAAGTAGAAGGCAATTGAAGCTAAAGTACACATCACAGAATGGGAGCAGGCCTGAGCAAGTGGCTGCGGATCCCTGGTAGCAAAGTCTTCTGGGGTTCAAATACTCTCTAGATGTCTCCCATTGGTTACATCCTATGTTAATGAAGGGCTGGCTCACAGCCAATTAGAGGCCAATCCAAGGCTGGTGTGGATTGGCGCCTTATGCAAATGAAGGTCCTAGAATGGACCAATCATAGGCTAGAATGCAAGTTCTTCCTTTTTATTTAGTTCCAGGAAATTTTTTTTTTTTTTTGAAATGGAGTCTTGCTCTGTCACCCAGACTGAAGCGGCTTGACTCACTGCAACTTCTGACTCCTGGGTTCAAGTGACCTCTCCTGTCTCAGGCTCCTGAGTAACTGGGATTATAGACACGCACCACCACACCCAGCTAATTTTTGCATGTTTAGTAGAGATGGGGTTTCACCATGTTGGCCAGGCTGGTCTCACACCTGACCTCAAATGATCAGCCTACCTCGGCCTCCCAAAGTGCTGGGATTACAGGCGTGAGCCACTGAGCTCGGTCGGCTCTTCAGGAAGTTTGCGTAAATTGGCAAATTCTCACAAACCCTATTTTCCTACCTTAGTTAGTTGCAGCAGAATGCTTGATCCACTCTTGGAATGATTCTGGAGTTTGAAGGTGATAAAAGGTAAAACTGAAGAGGCAGTGTTGGATGTTGCACTGGCTGTTACCTGCTGTGGATTCCCTTCATTTATTCTTTCAACAAATATTAATTGGACATTTACAATGTGCTGTCCATTCAAGGGTCTGAAGGTAGCTTTGGACCCTTTCCCTAGAAAAATGCAGATTCACGCAAACTTGCAAACATCACCTAATCACAAAAGCTTCACCAGTTAACCTTTACTGTGGTTTGCCATGGCTTCAGAGAATCAGAGCTGTTCAGAATAGAGATGGCTATTTGTTGACACTTGTTATTTGTTCTTACCTGAAAATGACCAACCTTGTGATTTAAATATGTTGACCCTTTCTGACACCTCCTGGTTTCAATGGTAAGTCTTCCCTATGCGTGTTTTAAAATTGCCAGGCACAGTGGCTTACGCCTGTAACCCAGCACTTTGGGAGGCCAAGGCAGGAGGATCACTTGAGGCCAGGAGATCAAGGCCAGCCTGGGCAACATGGCGAAACCCTGTCTCTACTGAAAATATAAAAATTAGCCAGGTGTGGCGACGGGTGGCTGTAATCCCAGCTACTCAGGAGGATGAGACATGAGAATCACTTGAACGCGGGAGGGGGAGGTTGCAATGAGCCAAGATTGTGCCACTGCACTTTAGTCAAAATATAGTGTTTTTTTCCTTTCTCTTACATTAAGATGACCTCTTCACTAAACAAATTTGAACCTGGCTTTAATAGGATAGAATATATTAATATAAAGAAATTAAGGACTGATGTATCATTTTGTGTTTTGTCACCCACCATCCTTATTTCATGTCCAATTTTGATGTCTTGAAAAAACTGTACAAAATGGAGAAACAGTATACCTGCATTCCACATATACAATTTTAAATTTAGAAGTAGACACTTGAAGCTATTTTTTACCCATTTAAAAAATATTTTTCAGGTGGGGCATGGTGGCTCACGCCTGTAATCCCAGCACTTTGAGAGGCCGAGGCGGGTGGATCACCTGAGGTCAGGAGTTTGAGACCAGCCTGGCCAACATGGGGAAACCCCATCTCTATTAAAACTACAGAAATTAGCCAGGCGTGTTGGCAGGTACCTGTAATCCCAGCTACTTGGGAGGCTGAGGCAGGAGAATTGCTTCAACTTGGGAGGCGGAGGTTGCAGTGAACTGAGATCATGCCACTGCACTCCAGCCTGGGTGACAGAGTAAGACTCTGTCTCCAAAATAAATAAAATAAAATAAATTAAAATGTATATGAGGCTGGGGCGTGGTGGCTCACAATTGTAATCCCAGCTCTTAGGGAGGCAGAGGTGGGAGGATAGCTTGAGCCCAGGAGTTCTAGAGCTGCTGGGCAATATGGTAAGACCTCGTTCTCTACAAAAAGTGGGGGAAAGAAAAGACAAGTAAACAAAGAGCCTGATAGGATGACCAGCATAGAGCATATGTTGGATACAGACTGTTTATTATTATTATTTTTGAGATGAGTCTTGCTCTGTCACCCAGGCTGGAGTGCAGTGGTGCGATCTTGGCTCACTGCAAGCTCTGCCTCCTGGGTTCAAGTGATTCTCTTGCCTCAGCCTCCCAAGTAGCTGGGATTACAGGTACCCACCACCACACCTGGCTAATTTTTGTATTTTTTTAGTAGGGATGGGATTTCACCATGTTGGCCAGACTGGTTTCAAACTCCTGACCTCAGGTGATCCACCCTCCTCAGCCTCCCAAAGTGCTGGGATTACAGGCATGAGCCACAGTGCCTGGCCTAGTTTTAGCTCTTAAGTTTAACTAAGGTCCTTTATTCATTTTGAGTTGAGTTTTATTTATTTGTTTTTTTTTTGAGACGGAGTCTCACTCACTCTGTCACCCAGGCTGGAGTGCAGTGACACGATCTCGGCTCACTGCAACGTCTGCCTCCCGAGCTCAAGTGATTCTTCTGCCTCAGCCTCCTAAGTAGCTGGGATTACAGGTGCCCCCTGACATGCCCAGCTAATTTTTATATTTTTAGTAGAGATGGGGTTTCACTGTATTGGCCAGGCTGGTCTCAAACTCCTGACCTCAGGTGATCCGCCTGCCTCGGCCTCCCAAAGTGCTGGAATTACAGACGTGAGCCACTGTGCCTGGACTAATTTTTTTTTTTAAGTACAATTTCCATTTTATTTTTCTCCAGAGAATAGTCTGTCTTCAATCTTCAGTTCCTTCCTTACATGGGTTTTGATGGGGGTCATGGGGCAGCACCCGCAGGTCTAAATTGGGGTGGTGGGGGTGTTCGGTTCTTGCGGGCTTCACGAGATCCATTCCTGACTACTTTGCTGTGAATTGCACAACTCATACAGTAATGTAGCTTCACGTACAGCTTGGGAAGCACATAGGCATCAAAAAAGTTTGCTTCAGAAATCTCCCTGACTGCTGCAGCCTCCACTATACTTCAAATGATGAATTTCTTAATGGCCTTGTCCTTGGGCACGCATCGGGCACAGTTCATGCAGTGGAATAGGCTGCACGTGGCCGCAGCCCTTTTTGGCATGACCTTGTTTCTTCTTTTCTTTGTCATCTTGGAGGCACAGACTGGAGAGGGGACGACCTAATTATTTTATCTTTATTTTTCGTAAAGATGGAATCTCGCCATGTTACCCTATAGGATCTGGATCTCCTGTTGTCAACTGATCCTCCTGCCTCAGCCTCCCAAAGTGCTGGGATAAGAGGTGTGAGCCACCACACCCAGCCAGCTTTTCAGTCTTTTATCACTAAGTATATGTTAGCTGTGAGTCTTCTTTTCTTTTCTTTTTTCCTGTAGTACAGATCTGAACACCAAGCTGTGGATATTTCATGAAAGTTCTTTCTGGCTGGATGCTCTGACTCGTAAACTCTGTAATATCAGTGCTTTGGGAGCCTGTGGCAAGAAAATTGCTTGAAGCCAGGAGTTGGAGACTATTGTGAGCTTTGATTGCAGGCCACAGAGCAAGACTGTCTCTAAATTAAAAATAAATAAATAGTGCTCGCTTCGGCAGCACATATACTAAAATTGGAACGATACAGAGAACATTAGCATGGCCCCTGCGCAAGGATGACACGCAAATTTGTGAAGTGTTCCATATATTAATATTTATTGAAAAAAAAAAATAAATAAAATAAAAGCTCTTCTTAGGTTGAAGGGATTTCCTCCTATTCCTAGTTCTCTGAGTATTTTTTATTATAAAAGGGTGTTGAGTTTTGCCAAAAATTGTTTCTCTATTATCCTCTATTCTGTTGTTACTGTGTATTATATTAGTTGGTTTTCAGATGTTAAACCAACCAAGCTTTCCTGGGTTAATTCTTATTAGATCATGTGTAATCTTTTTTATGTGTTGCTGGATTTAGTTTGCTACTGTTTTGTTGAGGATTTTTTAAATCTATATTCATAAGGGATATTGATTTGTAGTTTTATTGTGATGTCTCTGTCTGGTTTTGGTATCAGGGTATTACTGGCCTCATAGATGAGTTGACAGTGCTCCCTCCTGTATTTCCTGGAAAAGTTTGAGAATAATTGGTATTAATCTTTACATATTTGATAGAATTTAAAATGAAGCCAGCCATCTGTTTCTTTTTTTCTTTTTTTTTTTTTTTTTGAGGCAGGGTCTCACTCTGTTTCCTAGGCTGGAGTGCACTGGCACGATCACATTTCACTGCAGCCTTGACCTCCCAGGCCCAACTCCTACCTCAGCCTCCCGAGTAGCTGGGAGAGGCATGTGCCACCACACATGGCTAATTTTTTTATTTTGCTAGAGATGGGGTCTCCCTATGTTGCTCAAGCTAATGTGAGGCTATCTGGGACTGCACTTTTCTTTGTAGGGGATATTTTGATTATCTATTCAGTCTTTTTTTTTTTTTTTTTTTTTGAGACAGAGTCTCTCACTGTCACCCAGGCTGGAGTGTAGTGGCACGATCTTGGCTCACTGCAGCCTCTGCCTCCCAGGTTCAAACGATTCTTGTGCCTCAGCCTCCAGAGTAGCTGAGACTACAGACGTGTGCCACCATGCTCGGCTAATTTTTGTATTTGTAGCAGAGACAGGGTTTCACCATATTGGCCAGGCTGGTCTTGAACTCCTGATCTCATGAGCCATCCGCCTCGGCCTCCCAAAGTGCTGGGATTACAGGCGTGAGCTACCTTGCCCGGCTCTTTTTTTTTTTTGATATTTTTAGTAGAGATGAGGTTTTGCCATGTTGCCCAGGCTGGTCTCCATCTCCTGAACTTAGGCAATCCGCCCGTCTTTGCCTCCCAAAGTGCTAGTATTATCATTCAATCTTTTCACTTTTTATGGGTATATTCAGATTTTCTGTTTCTGCTTGTGTTAGTTTTGGTAGTTTGTATCTTTCCAGGAGTTTGTCCATTTCACCTGTGTCATCTAATATTGTCACACAATTGTTCATATTATTCTTTTTACATCATTTTTATTTCTGTCAGATCAGTAGTAATTACCTCCCTCATTCTGATTTTAATAATTTGAGTCTTGTCTCTTTCTTTCTTGTTTAATCTGTGTTAAGGTTTGCCAACTTGTTAATCTTTTTAAGTAACTATTTTGGATTTGTTAATTTTCTTTTTCTTTTTAGAGACAGGGTCTCACTGTCTCCCTGAAGTGAGTGGTGCAATCACAGCTTACCGTAGCGTCTACCTCCTAGGCTCAAGTGATCATCCTTCCTCGGCCTCCCAAAGTACTGGGATTACAGGGATGAGCCATCGCATGCAGCCCATATGTAGTTTTGATAGATCTAAATTGTCCTCCCTAGACAATTATATACAGTGTGTATATAAATTATATTCTCACTGGCAATGCATGAGAGTACCTGCTTTTTCATACCTCTTGCCATCATAGGGTGATATGAAATTTTTGGATTTTTGCTGATCTAATAGGTAAAACATGAAGTGTTAATGTGTTTTTGATTTCTAAATTTTCCTATATTGAGTTAGCTTGGCCACCTTTCACATGTCTGAGCCAGTTGCATTTCTGTTTCTTGTAAATTATCTTTTCATGTCCTTTACCCATTGTTCTACTGGACTGTGTATCTTTTTCGTTGATTTATAGGACCTTAACATTTATTAGGGAAATTAGGACTTTTCCTGATAGGAGTTGCTAATATTTTCTCTAGTCTGTCTTGCAATGAACATTTAATTGCCTGCCATGTGTAGTGTTCCAAGTGCTGGAGTTGTGCTGTTAAACAAGAGGTCTCCAGCTGCCCTCCTGGAGGTTATGTTCTAATGCGGGGAGGTGGGGAGAAAATATACAAATAAGCAAGGTAATTTCCAGTTGTGGCCCATACTCAAAAAGAAATACAACAGGATAACATTATGATAGCAGGTGAGTAATGTTTATATAGAAAGCTGAGTGGGAGATGATAGTAGAGTCCAAAAGGCAGATTGTATTGTGTAGATAGTATTTATATAAAAGGCAAGGTGGAATGAGCCATTCAGGTAGTTGGGGAAGAAGTGCTAAGACCACAAAGTAGGTTGAACCCAAGTAGTTTGGGGGTAGTGGAAGGAGGCCGGTGGTGCTGGGTGTCATGAGCAAGGGGAGAGAGGTATGAGGTGGGGCTAGCATGGTGGCAGGGCCAGACCCTGAACATCTGATCGGCCATGATGTAGTGTGCAGATTTTATGCTAAGTGTTGTGGAAAGCCTCAGGAAGGTAATAAGCAGGAAGTTACTGTGTTGTCCGAGTCGTTAAAAATTACTCAATAACTTTTAATGACTATTTGTTATTTCATGGTTTTATATATATATGTGTGTGTGTGTATATATATGTATGTGTGCATATATATATACATATAACATTAGATTATTTTATATAAATACATATTTATAATATATATTTTGCATATATTTGCATGTATATTACATATATACTGTATATTATATATTATATAAAAATAATCTGTCAAATACGTAATACGTTATTTTATATATATATGTAATTATATTTAAGGCAACTTATATAATAAATATGTATGTATAATGCAAATCACATATATAATAAACATAAATAAATATTTAATATATATATTTGTTTATTGTTTTGAGAAAAGTCTTGCTCTGTTGCCCAGACTAGAGTGCAGTGGCAGGATCACAGCCCACTGTAGCATCAATTCCTCAGGCTCAAATGATCCTCCTGCTTCAGCCTCTTGAGCAGCTGCAGCTATAGGCACACGCCACCACATCTGGTTAATTTTTTGAAACAGGGTCAGGCCAGGTGTGGTGGCTCATGCTTGTAGTCCCAGCACTTTCAGAGGTCGAGGTGGGCAGATCACAAGGTCAGGAGATCAAGACCATCCTGGCCAACATGGTGAAACCCCATCTCTACTAAAATACAAAAAATTAGCCGGGCATGGTGATGTATACCTGTAGTCCCAGCTACTTGAGGGGGCTGAGGCAGGGGAATTGCTTGAACCCAGGAGGCAGAAGTTGCAGTGAGCCGAGATTTCACCGGTGCACTCCAGCCTGGTGACAGAGCAAGCCTCTGTCTCAAAAAAAAAAAGAAACAGGGTTTCATTCTGTCACCCCCAGGCTAGTGTGCAGTGGCCCTGTCTCAGCTCACTGCAGCCTCAACCTCCCAGGCTTAAGCGACCCTCCCATTTCAGCCTCCTGAGTATCTGAGACCACAGGGACCCACCACCACACCCTGCTAATCACCACCACACCCTGCTAATTTTTTATTTTTTGTGGAGATGGGATTTCACCATGTTGCCCAGGCTGATTTTTAAATTTATGGTAGAGATGGGTGCCCCCTATGTGCCCACGCTGGTCATGAACTCCTGGGGTCAAGCCATCCTCCTGCTTCAGCCTCTCAAAGTGCTGATATTATAGGTGTGAGCCACTGCCCCCGGCCATGTGATTATAGATAAACTGCCATTGGTTAAACTTGTTGGTAAATGTTGTTCTTTATCTCCTAATTTTTAATGTTATAAAATCTTGATAAGCAGATTCATTATTCTGATTGCCTTCTTAGGCTATTTTCCTATAAGTAGCATTTTTGAGCAATTTTTAAACATGTTTGATACATGAAATTCAACAGTCATCTGATGCATGCTTTTGTATTACAGAATGTGTGAATGACAACTACTGGTTTGGCAGGGACAAAAGCTGTGAATATTGTTTTGACGAACCACTGCTGAAAAGAACAGATAAATACCGGACATATAGCAAGAAACACTTTCGGATTTTCAGGGTAGGTGACAAATACCCATGTATTTAGGAGAGCTGGTAATCTATTCATTGCTTTTAGGTATTTTCCCACTATAAATCTTTGCTTTTAAAAGTTTGAAATAAAATGTTCTCTATTTTAGGAAGTGGGTCCTAAAAACTCTTACATTGCATACATCGAAGATCATAGTGGCAATGGAACCTTTGTAAATACAGAGCTTGTAGGGAAAGGAAAACGCCGTCCTTTGAATAACAATTCTGAAATTGCACTTTCACTAAGCAGAAATAAAGGTAATATCATCTTATGGTTACTGAATTTTTTTTTCACTCCCACATAGGAGGAAAATTTGTCGTGTCCTTACAGAGTATGGTTTAAGTGAGTAACGATGAGTAAGTTAGCATTCAAGATTCAACTTCTCTGTCATAGTTGTATTATTAAATTATGAAAAAGTTCCATCCAGACAGATTTGTTTTGTTTTTGAGACTGAGTTTGGCCCTATTGCCCAGGCTGGAGTGCAATGGCGCAATCTCAGCTCACTGCAACCTTCACCTCCTGGGTTCAAGTGATTCTGCTGCCTTAGCCTCCCAAGTAGCTGGGATTACAGGTGCCTGCCACCACGCCTAGCTATTTTTTGTGTTTTTAGTAGAGACAGGGTTTCACCATGTTGGCTAGGCTGGTCATGAACTCCTGACCTTGAGGTAGAGGTTGTAGTGAGCCGAGATCACACCACTGCACTCCAGCCTGGGCAACAGAGTGAGACTCTCTCCAAAAACAACAACAAAAAAAATTTTTTAAACTTTTTTTTAGATACAGCCCAAATAATGGAGAAAAAAGGGATTTTGTTTAGAAAAATGCTATTTACCTAACTTTACAAATATGTTGAATGTACTTTGCACTATAAAATACTTAATACCAGATATGTAAAGGTATAAATGGCTGAGAGACGATAATGCCAGTGTGGTGATACTGATGGCCTGATTTTCATTGGGACATTTACTTGCGTAGACCGTTTTTCTAGGCTCAGACTGATTGCTTTCTGATTCTGGGCCTGTGGAAATCTGCATGGGCATTTTATACTGGTGTAATTGATTAATCTTCTGAGGTCAAGGAATGTAAATAATGTTGTGTTACGGATTTCCTGCACTACCATTAGAGTGATGCTTATAGTTCCATTGAAGCATGAAATTGGACTATCATTTATTTCTCTCAAGGGTTTTACAATACGTATTAGCCTACTGAACTGATTTCCTTAAGTTTACATGATAAATATAGTAAAGAATTGTCTTATATTCCATATGACTATTAAATTTTAGAATCAGTGATCTTCTCTTGTGAATAAATTAATGAAACCCTTTTTTTCTCTTTTTTCCTTAGTTTTTGTCTTTTTTGATCTGACTGTAGATGATCAGTCGGTTTATCCTAAGGCATTAAGAGATGAATACATCATGTCAAAAACTCTTGGAAGGTAAATTATTTTCTTATATAACTGCACTTCATTTTTTCCCTATACATTTGTGATTGGTAGTTTCTCATTTCTGATTTCCTTCCTTCCTTCCTTCTTCCTTCCTTCCTTCTGTCCTTCCTTCCTTCTTTCTCACTCTCGCTCTCTCTCCTTCCTTCCTTCTTTCCTCTCTTTCTTTCTCTTTCTCTTTCTCTCTCTCCCTTCCTTCCCTCCTTCCTTCTCTTCTCTTCTTCTTTTCCTTTCTTTTCTTTTCTTTCACTGAGTTTTGCTCTTGTTGCCCAGGCGGGTGTGCAGTGGTGTGATCTTGTCTCACTGCAACCTCTGCCTCCTGGGTTCAAGCGATTCTCCTGCCTCAGCCTCCCGAGTAGCTGGGATTACAGGCACACGCCACTATGCCCAGCTAATTTTGTATTTTTAGTAGAGGCGGGGTTTCTCCATGTTGGTCAGGCTGGTGGTCTTAAACTCCCAACCTCAGTGATTCGCCCGCCTTGGCCTCCCAAAGTGCTGGGATTGCAGGCATGAGCCACCGTACCCTGTCATTCATTATTTATTTATTATTATTATTATTTTTAAACAGATTTTTGCTCTTGTTGCCTAGGCTGGAGTGTAATGGCGCGATCTTGGCTCACTGCAACCTCTGCCTCCCAGGTTCAAGCGATTCTCCTGCCTCAGCCTCCTGAGTAGCTGGGATTACAGGTGTGCACCACCACGCCCAACTAATTTTGTACTTTTAGTAGAGACAAGGTTTCTCCATGTTGGTCAGGCTGGTCTTGAACTCCTGACCTCAGATGATACGCCTGCCTTGGCTTCCCAAAGTGCTGAGATTTTTTATTTTTATTTTTGTGAGTTATTGCATACAGTCATTTTAATGTATTTTTATCTTATTTCTTTTTTTTTTTACTTTTATTTTTGTAGAGACGGGGTTACACCATGTTGGCCAGGCTGGTCTTGAACTCCTGACCGCAGGTGATCCACCCGCCTTGGCCTCCCAAAGTGCTGGGATTACAGGCATGAGCCACAGTGCCCAGCCTATTTATTTCTTTGTGAGACAGGGTATTGCTCTGTTACCCAGGCTGGAGTGAGGTGGCATGATCAGAGCTGTGGCCTTGATTTCCCAGGTCAAGGGAGATCAGGCATTCAGCACCACACACAGTTAATGTGTGTTTTTCTTTTTTTTTTTTTTTTTTTTTTTTTTTTTTTGAGACAGAGTCTCACTCAGTCACCAGGCGCCAGGCTGGAGTGCAGTGGCGCGACCTTGGCTCACTGCAACCTCCGCTGCCCGGGTTCAAGCATTCTCCTGCCTCAGCCTCCCGAGTAGCTGGGACTACAGGCGCGCGCCACCACGCCCAGCTAATTTTTTTGTATTTTTAGTAGAGACGGGGTTTCACCATGTTGACCAGGACGGTCTCGATCTCTTGACCTCGTGATCCGCCCGCCTCGGCCTCCCAAAGTGCTGGGATTACAGGCGTGAGCCACCGCGCGCCCGGCAATGTGTGTTTTTCTTTTTAAGAGATGGGGTTGCGCTGTGTTGCCAGGGCTGGTCTTGAACTCCTGGGCTCAAGCTATCCTCCTGCCTCAGCCTCCCAAAGTGCTGGGATTAATGGTGTGAGCCATCACACCCAGCAAGTATTTCTTTTTTTATTTCCTTTTGTGTGTGTGTGTGTGTGTGTGTGTGTGTATGTGAGTGTGTGAGAATCTTGCTCTGTTGCCCAGGCTGGAGTACAGTGGCACAATCTTGTCTCACTGCAACCTCCATCTCCTGGGCTCCAGTGATCCTTCCACCTCAGCCTCCCAAGTAGCTGGGAGTATAGGCTTGTACCACCACGCCTGGCTAATTTTTGTATTTTGTGTAGAGATGGGGTCTCGCCATGTTGCCCAGGCTGGTCTTGAACCCCTGACATCAAGCAATCCATCTGCCTCGGCCTCCCAGTGTGCTAGGATTACAGGTGTGAGCCACTGCGCTTCGCTGGGTGTATAGTATTTCGTTATGTATATATACACCACATTTACCTTGTTCATTTGTTGATGGACACTTAGGTTGCTTCCCTATCTTGGCTATTGTGAATAATGCTGAAATGAACATGGGAGTGCAGATATCTCTTCAGCATACTGATTTAAAAATTTTTTTGGATATATATCTAGAAGTGGGATTGCTGGATCATATGTTAATTATAATTTTAGTTTTTTGAGGAACCTTCAAACTATTTTCCAAAATGGCTGTACCAGTTTATATTCCTACCAACAATTTACCAGGGTTCTCTTTTCTTCACATCCTCTTCAACACTTGTTAATATTCATCTTTTTGATAATATCCATTCTAACAGGCTTGAGGTGATATGTCATTGTGGTTTTAATTTGCATTTCCCCTGTTCATACATCATGATAGGTATATTATTGATGTGTTTGATAATGATTAATTTAAATTAACTCTTTTGCCTCATGAATTTTATTGGTGATAACTTTTTAAAGGTGATGTTACTGAGATATAATTTATATACCATACAGTGTACCCATTTAGAGTGCAATTTAGTGATTTTTAGTGTATTCACGGAGTTGTGAAGCCATCACCACAATCAATTTTGGAATTTTTTTTATTACCTCCCAAAAAATATGGTTACTGTATTTCTGTGCTGTTTAGAATTTTTGTCATCTTGGGATGTGAAGTGAAACCTACAATTGAACATAACTTGGGTTAAAGTTCTGAAAAATTTTGGACCCAGGACTCCTCACTTTCTTAAAAATTATTGAGGACTCCAAAGAGCTTTTGTTTATGTGGCTTAAATCTATTGATATTTACTGTATTAGACATTAAAATTGAGATTTTTTTTGTTTGTTTTAAGTGAAGGTCTTGCTCTTGCTCTGCAGTAGTTTGATCACAGCTCAGGGCAGCATTTTTTTGTTTTTTTTTTTTGGGCAGCCTTGATCTCTCAGGTTCAAGCAATCTTCCCACCTCAGCCTCCTGAGTAGATGGTACTGCAGGCATGTGGCACCACACGCAGCTGATTTTTATTTTATTTTATTATTATTATTTTTGAGACAGACTTTCGTTCTTGTTGCCCAGGATGGAGTGCAGTGGCACGGTCTCAGCTCACTGCAGCCTTTGCTTCCTGGGTTCAAGTGATTGTCCTGCATCAGCCTCCAAAGTAGCTGAGATTACAAGCGCCTGCCACCACACCTGGCTACTTTTTTTGTATTTTTGGTAAAGACGGGGGTTTTACCATGTTAGGCTGGTCTGGAACTCCTGACCTCAGGTGATCCACCTGCCTTGGCCTCCCAGAGTGCTGGGATTACAGGCGTGAGCCACTGCATCCGGCCCTATTTTTTTTTTTTTTTTTCCAATTGTAGAGATGAGGTCTTGCTATGTTGCCTAGGCTTGTCTCTAACTCCTGGGCTCAAGTCATCCTCCTGCCTCAGCCTCTCAAAGCATTGGGATTTTAGGTGTGAACCACTGCAATTGCCCAAGACATTTTTATATTAATTAATTAAGTAAACTTGCTACATGTTAAGATGAGTAACTTTTTTTTTATGAAAAATAATTACTAAAAAGATTAGTGAGAAGAGAGGCACTGTTCGACAATTTTGCAAATGTTTTTGACATCTGGCTAGTTAGAACATGGCTAGATTCTGATATTTGCTTCTTCCCTCAGTCTATTATGATGTCACATGCGGTGTAGCCTCTGGAAAACTCCATACTTATGAGCTAATGTGAATGGAAAACACAAATAATGTGTTAGTATTATTCTGAACATAGTTTGGCTTTATGGATGCCCTGCAAGGTCTTGGGGTCCTTGGCGTTATCCAATCATACTTTGAGAACCATTTCTTTAGGAAAAGTATCAGGGTATTGTTACTACATTACAAAATGCTCTTCATCCCCCCTTCCCTTCTCACAAAGATCTTTCTACTGATATTTTTGGAAACATGAAAGTATAAAGTACATAAAAGTAGTGTGGCTGGGCGAGGTGGCTCACGCCTGTAATCCCAGCATTTAGGGAAGCCGAGTTGGGTCGATCACCTGAGGTCAGGAGTTCGAAACCAGCCTGACTAACATGGTGAAACCCCGTCTCTACTAAAAACACAAAAAATTAGATGGGCATGGTGGCGGGCGCTTGTAATCCTAGCTACTTGGGAGGCTAAGGCAGGAGAATCGCTTGAACCTGTGAGGTGGAGGTTGCAGTGAGCCGAGATCATGCCACTGCACTCCAGCCCGGGCGACAGTACGAGACTCTCTCAAAAAAAAAAAAGTACATAAAAGGAAATAATCATCCATATTTCTGCAACATAGAGTTAAGCCCAGTATCCCTCTTTGTCATATGGGAGAAATTTTAGTTTATTGATACTGAGTTCCCTAATTGATTGTGTTTTCATATTCCCACTGGTTGCTTGGAATCTCACTGTGAAACCCTTTCTTTTCTTTTTTTTTTTTTTTTTAAGATGGAGTCTCACTCTTTTGCCAGGCTGGAGTGCAGTGGCGCAATGTTGGCTCACTGCAACTTCTACCGTCCAGATTCAAGCAATTCTCCTGCTTCAGCCTCCCGAGTAGCTGGGACTACAGGTGTGCACCACCACTCCCAGCTAATTTTTGTATTTTTTAGTAGAGACAGGGTTTCACCATGTTGGCCGGGATAGTCTCGATCTCTTGACCTCGTGATCCACCCACCTCGGCCTCCCAAAGTGCTGGGATTACAGGCATGAGCCACTGCGCCTGGCTGTCAAACCCTTTCTTAAGAAATTTATGGGCTGGGTGTGCTGGCTCACGCCTGTAATCCTAGCACTTTGGGAGGCTGAGGCGGGCAGATTACCTGAGGTCAGGGGTTTGAGACCAGCTTGGCCAACATGGTGAAACCCCATCTCTACTAAAAATACAAAAATTAGCCGGTGTGGTGGTGCATGCCTGTAATCTCAGCTACTCGGGAGGCTGAGGCAGGAGAATAGCTTCAACCTGGGAGGTGGAGGTTGCAGTGAGCTGAGATCATGCCACTCCACTCCACCCTGGGCAACAGTTTGACTCTGTGTCAAAAAAAAAAAAAAAATGTATGAGGCTGGGTATGATGGCTCGTGCCTGTAACTCCAGCACTTTGGGAAGCTGAGGTAGGTGTATTGCTTTAGTCCAGGAGTTTGAGACCAGCCTGGGCAACAGGGTGAAATCCTGTTTCTAGAAAAAATAGAAAAAGTAAGCTGAGCATGGCGGGTTGTACCTGTAGTCCCAGCTACTTGGAAGGTGGAGGTGGGAGGATTACCTGAGGCCAGGAGGTGGGTGATAGAGTGAGAGCATGTGTCAGGAGAAAAAAAAAAGAAGAAATGTATGGAATTCAATGTTTTTCTGAGGGAGGATTTAATAAAAATTCTCTAACTTGTGGCAGATGACAGAAACTCAACTCAAATGAGTCAGGTAAGAGAAAAAATTTACTGGCTTTTGTAACTGGGAAATAGTGAGGCAGGCGGGGAATGGTGGCTCACTCCGGTAATCCTGGTACTGTGGGTGGCTAAGGTGAGTGGATTACTTGAGGTCAGGAGTTTGAGACCAGCTTAGCTGACATAGTGAAGCCCCTTCTCTACTAAAAATATACAGATTAACTGGGTGTGATAGCACAAACCTATAGTCCCAGCTACTTGGAAGGCTGAGGCAGGAGAATTGCTTGATCCCGGGAGGCAGAGGTTGCCGTGGGCAGAGATGGTGCCATTGCACTCCAGCCTGGGTGACAAAGCGAGACTCCATCTCAAAACAAACAATCATAAAACAGGCAAATCTTACTTCAGGCATGGAAGGATCTAGGAGGTCATTAGGCTTTACTCTCGGTCTTTGAATTTTGATGGTCTGTTTGACTTTATTGTTGACTGCATCTAAGAGCTCCCACAGTGTCACCAGGGCTCTAGCTCCATCTATTGAATCAGCTGTTTGTTGCTTTACTGTTGAATTGTTCTCTCAGTGTGGCAGGAAAAATGGCAACAAAGGGCTGCCGACTGATATTTTCTTTGTCTAGAAACTCTAGCAGAGATGCCGGGCGCAGTGGCTCACGCCTGTAATCCCAGCATTTTGGGAGGCCAAGGCAGGCAGAGCACGAGGTCAGGAGATCGAGACCATTCTGGCTAACACAGTGAAACCTTGTCTCTACTAAAAATGCCAAAATGAGCCGGGCATGGTGGCATGTGCCTGTAGTCCCAGCTACTCAGGAGGCTGAGGCAGGAGAATCACTTGAACCTGGGAGGCGGAGGTTGCAGTGAGCCGAGATGGAGCCACTGCACTCCAGCCTGGGCAACGAGAGCAAAACTCCATCTCAAAAAAAATAAAAATAAAAACAACAAACAACAAAAAAGGTAAACCAAAATTATCATGTGACCCAGAAATTCTCCTCCTATGTGTATAAATTTCCCAATTTTAAAAACAAGTGTTCAGGCCAGGCATGGGCTCACACCTATAATCCCAGCACTTTGGGAGGCTGAGGCGGGTGGATCACTTGAAGTCAGGAGTTTTAGACCAGCCTGGCCAACATGGTGAAATTCTGTCTCTATTAAAAATTTAAAAAAATTAGTCTCTATTAAAAAAAATTAGCTGGGCGGGGTGGCACACACCTGTAATCCCAGCGACTTGGGAGGCTGAGGCATGAGAATTGCTTTAAGCAGTGAGCCGAGATCGTGCCATTGCACTCTAGCCTGGGTGACAGATCCAGCCTACGTCTCAAAAAAATATGAAGAAAACAAGAAACCAAGTGCTCAGACAAAAACTTTTACATGAATGTTCATAGCATCTCTAGTCACAATGAAGAAGTTGAATTTATCTATTTTTCTTTTGTTGCTTATGCTTTTGTTGTCATATGAAAAAGCCATTTACAAAAGGTAGAAACAACCCAAATAAATGTCCATCAAAAGGTGAATAGATAAGCAAAATATGATATTTCCATATAATGGAATAGTATTCAGCTGTAAAAAGGAATGAAGCACCACAGATGTTATGGTGTTACCCTAAATGAAAGAATCCAGACACGAAAAGCTACATATTGTATGATTTCATCGATATGAAATATTCAGAATAGTCAAATCAATAGAGAGAGAGAAAGCAGATTAGTGGTTTCTAGTGCCTGGGGGCTGAGGGCTGGGGACAGGGTAAAGTGAGGAGTGACTGCTTGATTGCTTAAAAGGTACAGGGTTTCCATTTGAGCTAATGAGAAAGTTCTGGAATTAGATGCTGGTGGTTGTAAACATGGGCAGTGTACTTAATGCCACTGAATTGTACACTTTAAAGTGATTACAATGGTAAATTTTGTGTTAGTATATTTAACACAATAAAAAGATGTCTTGGTAAAACTGTCAACTCACCCCTTCAAAACCCACAATAGAAAGATAAAGAAAAAAAATAAAATAAATAAAATAAAAAACCCACAATAGTTAGAATAGTCCACTTCGTAATGGGTAACTGACGCTCTAGTAGCCATTATCTTGGGCTGACCCAAGCTTTGGAGGACAGATCCTACTCAGGATTAAGCGTGTTCTGGGTGATAGCTTGGATAGCATTCCTCCTCTATGAGTAGTATCCCAATTAACTGCAAATCTCTGTGAAAGGTTGCTGATAGTAGGCTAATTGTGTAATACTTTTGGTTTCTTAGGTAATCTGATTTGATTTAAAGTACAATTCATGCTGTCAAATGCTTATGCACTTCCTTTGAAGACAGAAAATAAGAAGGAAAGAAATGTATCCGTTAAAGTTATTCATTTGCAGAGTCTGTTTACTGTTATTTGTTTAGGGCACTCATTTTTGACCAGGGATGACTGTTTCTAGTTAATGTTTTTCTGACCTCTCAGATAAGTAATTTCTTTTTCATTTTTCTCTTAGTATCTTTCTGGGAATTTCACAATCCAGGGCTGCAGTAAGACTCATGTTTATATCACTCAGCTCAAAAGTGGAATTTGGAGCTGACTTAGTGCTGTTGGCTGTTAAGCCCTTGACATTTTACACTGGTGAAGTTCCACTGTGTCCTCTGCAAACAGGGACAATGGAAGGGTTGTTATATGGAATGTCTGTAAATTGTAATACTTGAAGCAGCGGACTCAGGAGTGGTGGGTCTCATAATTAAAAACATTCAGACAATCACTGTCTTTGTTTTTCCCTCTAGTGGTGCCTGTGGAGAGGTAAAGCTGGCTTTCGAGAGGAAAACATGTAAGAAAGTAGCCATAAAGATCATCAGCAAAAGGAAGTTTGCCATTGGTTCAGAAAGAGAGGCAGTAAGTACCAATAAAAGGCTGCTCACCTTTTGTTGACACTTCTTCATAACTTCCCCAAATAATTTTAGATTCACGATCTTCAATCTCAGGAACAACTCCCTGCTGAGATGGCTGAATTTGTGAGTATCAAAGAACATGGAAAATTTGGGGGGCATCTTTGATTAATCTAGAAACTTTTACTTATAGACAATTTGGTTCCACAAGTATTTAATTGTACATAATAATGAGCATAGCGGGAAGTTTTTTTTTTTCTCCTTCCAAGTTCAAAGTTGTTACAAGATTGTTTTTACAATAAATGACAGGAAATTAGAGAAAAAAATTCAGCTATAATCCCCACTGTAACCCCACAGCTGTTTTCAGTTTTCCTTTCCTCCTAGTTTTTGTTCAGATGAAATCGTGTTTTTAGATGGTTGAAATCATCTTGTATATACAGTTTTGTATTTTGCTTTTCCACAAATGCATTATGGCAAAAACTTTTCCCTAATACATCCTTTTTGATGACTGAGTTTTCATATCATTTACTTTATTGTAATTTATTTAACAATTTCTCTGCCTGATCATTTAGGTAATTTCTTATTCTTTGCTGTTCTGGGTAATATGGCAGTGAGTATCCTTGGTTCATGGATTAGCCATAGATTTTTTAAATTTTAATTAAATCATTGACATAGTCTTTCTTTATAGCAGCCATTTACTTTACCACTTTTTTGTAATCCACATTTATTGTATGGGAGAGATGGCCAAATGCGTTGGTCTTTCCACATGTGACTCAACAAAGTAATGTAAAACACAGCCCCTAATCACATTTTGCTTTGTGGCCAGCTGTTTCTGGCTATTATACTTTCACATTCTTTAAAGATCAATTTTTTCCCCCTAGACAATGCCATTCTCACATGGCAAAAGGAATTTCCTTTTTGTGTTCACTTTGTTATAGATGTTTTCCCCTGCGATTCTAAGATTTGTTTCCCATTTTGAGGAGAAGAAAATACCAACTAGAGCCAACTAGAGTGTTAAAAACTGGGAGTAAAATTTTACTTTTTGATTTCATTCTTTGAATCAGATTGGACTCTTCATGACCATTTTATTATCAGAATATGCCCTGACTTGGTAATGAGTTTAGCGGCTTACAGGAAGAGGCAGGCTCTTAAAATTAAACATCTGGGTTTCTTAGCTGAAGTTCATTTTATATAAATATGTAATTCTATCTCCTCTTTGCTTGTGGAGGGTGTAGCCCAGGAAGTTGAGTTACTTGATTCATCCTTTTGGAATTATAACAGAACAACTTTAGTACCCTGAAGCCTCCTCTTGTCAGAGTTTCAGAAAGTATGTGAGCCTGCTGTTGAAGTTGGAACCTGTATCTGCTCTATTAGTAGAAATTTGACTTAATATTTTCCTTATACAGTTTAATTGAACACCTTCTTGTCCATGTTTTTTTGTTTATCATTTTAATGAATGTAAATAGTTCCATAGCTAATAAGTAGGGTTGACGAATTAAACATGAACACGGTGGAAACACACTTGTTTCTGACTGTGGAGACTGGGGCAAGTGCATTCTGTCTTCTGAGGCTTGGTTGCCCCATCTGTAAGATGGGGATAATTGTAGAATCCCCTTCAGCTGGGGATTCTGTCTCATGAGACATGATCTCTGTAAATAAAGAGCTTGGCACAGGGCCTGGCCATTTATTTAAATAAAGAGCTTGGCACAGGGCCTGGCATTTATTGAATGCTTACTATTTGCCAAGCATTTTGCAAAGTTATTTTAGGTGAGATATTTAAGACATTGACCTCTGGGCTTTGATTTCGTTGTAGGAATAGAGCTGGGTTTGGAACTCAGGCAGCCTTTATTTAGTAAACTAAGTTTAACTGTAAATTTTTAAAAATATTGGCAATTATTACTATTAATAAACTCTGTTTTTCTATTTATCAAAGGACCCAGCTCTCAATGTTGAAACAGAAATAGAAATTTTGAAAAAGCTAAATCATGTAAGTATCATAAGATATGACCCATACTTAGATTTTTTAATCTCAAAATATGAGAGGAGTATAAAGCCTTTTAGTATAATAAAGCTAATACTGGCTGGGTTTGGTGGCTCACACGTGTAATCCTAGCACTTTGGGAGGCTGAGGTGGGTGGATCACCTGAGGTCAGGAGTTTGAGACCATCCTGGCCAACATGGTGAAACCCCATCTCTACTAAAAATACAAAAATTAGCTGGGCATGGTAGCACATGCCTGTAATCCCAGCTACTCAGGAGGCTGATGCAAGAGAAACACTTGAACCCAGGAGGCAGAGGTTGCAGTGAGCCGAGATCATGCCACTGCACTCTAGCCTGGGCGGCCAAGCAAGACTCTGTCTCAAAAAATAAAATAAAATATTAAACTGGGTTCTTTAACTTGTGTGTACATGCACACACGTGCCTAGCTGTCATTTAGCTATGAAGAGTTTTACCCCTGTTGAGTGAACAATACTATATAAAGATTTCATGATTAAATAATTACATGATATTTCTTCTGAGTTAGTTCTTGACCAAAAGATGTAGTAATTATTCTGTCTCATAGACATTTGATCAACTGATTATATTGGAGAAGACAGTGCTAATTTTAGTAAATTTGGCTTAGTTATACCTGAAGTTTTAACACCTTTGAATACCTTTTATTTGGAGTAATCCAAATAAATCCAAGGATATCCATTAAGTATGACAACATCCTGTTCTTACATCTGATTAAATGGTGTCTATGGCCTTGTTGGGTGTAAGTATTTCTTTTTTTTTTGAGACAGAGTCTCCCACTGTCACCCACGCTGTAGTGCAGTGGCTCGATCTCAGCTCACTGCAATCTCTGCCTCCTGGGTTCAAGCAATTCTCCTGCCTCAGCCTCCCTAGTAGCTGGGACTATAGGCGTGTGCTACCATGCCCAGCTATATTTTTTGTATTTTTAGTACAGATGGGGTTTCACCCTGTTGGCCAGGATGGTCTCTATCTCCTGACCTTGTGATCCGCCCGCCTTGGCCTCCCAAAGTACTGGGATTACAGGTGTGAGCCACTGTGCCCGGCCAGTACTTCTGTTTTTTTTTTTTTTTTTTTTTTTTGAGTTGGCGTCTCTGTCTCCCAGGCTGGAGTACAGTGGCTCGATCTTGGGTCATTGCAACCTCCACCTCCCAAGATCAAGCGATTCTCCTGCCTCAGCCTCCCGAGTAGCTGGGATTACAGGCGTGAGCTCACGCCTGGCTGGGTGTATTTCTTACCTTTTTGTGCAGTGATGTTTCTGTCTCAATGAAAAATGTATCCCACTTTTAAAAAGTGAGAATAAAGGCTGGGCTCGCTGGCTCACGCCTTTAATCCCAGCACTTTGGGAAACTGAGGTGGGCAGATCACGAAGTCAGGAGATCAAGACCATCCTGGCCAACATGATGAAACACCATTTCTACTAAAAATACAAAAAAATTAGCTGGGCATGGTGGTGCATGCCTGTAGTCCCAGCTGCTCGGGAGGCTGAGGCAGGAGAATTGCTTGAACCCAGGAGGCGGAGGAGATTGCAGTGAGCTGAGATTGTGCCACTGCACTACAGCCTGGGCGACAGTATGAGACTCCGTCTCAAAAAGAAAAAAGTGAGAAGAGAAATTAGAGGGTGGGCCTAATCTTATCTTGGGTTTTTTTTTTTGGTTCTTTGAGTTTCTTCATTAATTCACGAGTGCCCATGAAAGCATAAGCTCATTAGGCACTGGCATTAAACTCAAGGCAAGACCTCTCTCCTGTCCAGCTAATGATGATCTTTTTCTGGCTTTTAATCTCCAAACAGCAAAAAGATTTCTTTGTTCTTCTGTCTCTCCAAATTCCTCAAAAAAGTCAGTAGAAACAGAGGAGCAATTACTGTTGTTGATACTTCCACAGGTTCCTTTAGAACTCAGTGGGTGGACCTGAAAACCCAGGAGAATCTGAGTGGCTGACCTTCCTGCTTGACTTTCTTCTGTTTCTTTTGCAAATTCTTCTTCCTCCCTGAATTTGCCAGGTCCTTTTTCCAAGAGATTGGTAGTCTCTCTTTAAAACACACACACACACACACTCACACACACACACTCTCTCTCTCTCTCTCTCTCCTCACTGTCTCTCTCTCTTTCTGTTAGAGACAGAGTCTCTCTCTGTCCCCCAGGCTTCAGTGCAGTGGCACAATCATAGTTCACTGCAGCCTCAAACTCCTAGGCCCAAGCGATCCTCCTTCCTCAGCCTCGCGAGTAGCTGGGTCTACAGGAATGTACCACCATACCCTACTGGGAGAGAGGAGCCCTCTAATTTTCTGGGGTAGGGTTGCATCAAACCTACCCTTAAGATAAACACTAATGCTCAGGGAATTTTCTCTGATGTCAGATGATCTTCAAACAACATTTACACAAATCTGGTGTCCAGTGCAATAGAGAATTCAAAACCCTAAAAAGATTTCCAAACGTATCTATTTGCAGTTTACCAGGGCCCATGGAACTCTTAGGAAATAAACATGGGCCCATGAGTGCATTTTGATGCTTGGGGACAATGAGTAGAGTCTAGTGGCCAAGAGAGCCTGGCCTTTGGAGTCAGAGATTAATGTGGTCAGTTTTTGAACACTTACAGTGCAAGGCTTGTCTTGTGGACCCAGGGAAGTGGTAAGCACAGATAGAGCTGTCCTTCCCTTCCCTCATGTGACTTTAGTCTAGTGTGGAGACCAGACCTGGGTTCCCATCTCAGTACTACTAAAGAAGCTGAGGTCATTTATGAGAAGTTCAT
Organism: Ateles fusciceps; assembly: GCA_036589455.1. Lineage (NCBI taxonomy): Eukaryota > Metazoa > Chordata > Mammalia > Primates > Atelidae > Ateles > Ateles fusciceps. The sequence goes on along the minus strand of JAZHEH010000517.1, from coordinate 6,099,486 downwards.
TTTACTTATTGGAGCCCCCTGTTTCCTCATCTGTACAATGAAGACAATAAGACTACTTATGTCGCAAGGTTAGTGTGAGAATTTAGAGACTTGCTCGTAAAGCTTTCAGCACAGACAGCACACTTGGGGAGTGACAGAGATCATTAATTCCCTGAACTGCTTTCCCAGTATGACCTAAGTGGAAGGTGTGGGTTAGTAGCTTCCGATTCCTGGTAGAGACACTTTTAGCTGTGACAGCCCTGGCCAGTGACCCTGGAGATAGTGGACATAAAGGAGATAGTTCACACTGGTTCTGACTGTCAGGCACCTCTTCATGCTGTGTTAGCTCCAGACCCCACCCATTTCCAGATAGGTATTGACACTGCCCATTATGAAGTCAACCAGAACCTAGCAGTTCCCATTTTTCCTTCTGCCTGTTCCTTTTCTATGTGTGCCTTTTCTTCTTATTCTCCTTTATTTATCTAAGTGTGTATTTACTTTTTTTTGAGACAGAGTCTCCTTCTGTTGCCCAGGCTAGAGTGCAGTGGCATGATCTTGGCTCACCGCAGCCTCGGCCTCGGGGGTTCAAGTAATTCTTCTGCCTATCTTGAATGCTATGTGTACTGTCCCTTGCTTTTTTAAAGCCACATATATATGTATCCCTAAATAATACAGTTATTACTGCTTGTTTCTGAGCCTTGTGAAAATGGTACAGATTGAGTGTCCCTTATCCTAAAAGCCTGGGACCAGAGGTTTTTGGATTTTGGATCTTTTTGGATTTCGGAATATTTGCATTGTACTTCCTGGCTGAGCATTCCAAATCCAAAAATCTCAAATCCAAAATGCTCCAATGAGCATTTCCTTTGAGTGTTGTGTCACCTCTCAGAAAGATTTGGAGCCTGGCATGGTGGCTCATGCCTGTAATCCCAGAACTTTGGGAGGCCGAGGTGGGTGGATCATGAGGTCAGGAGTTCAAAACCAGCCTGGCCAAGATGGTGAAACCCTGTCTCTACTAAAAATACAAAAATTAGCTGGGCGCAGTGGCAGGCACCTGTAATCTCAGCTGCTCAGGAGGCTGAGGCAGGAGAATCACTTGAACCTGGGGGGGGTGGGGAGGGTGGGGGCAAAGTTTGTAGTGAGTCAAGATCATGCCACCACACTCCAGCCTGGGCAACACAGTGAGACTCCGTCTCAAAAAAATTTTTGTATTTTTGTATGTGGGATGCTCAACTTGTATCATACTCTTTGAAGTCTTTTGTGACTTGCCTTTTTTATTCAACATTATGCTTCCAAGACCCATCTGTGGTGGGAAAACTGGGCATTCATTCATTGCTATGTAACAATTCATTGTGGGAAGGTTCCACTGGAGGATCTTAATAGAGTGATGAGTGATGAGTGATTAATATGATGAAATATACATTATAGGAAGATCAATCTGGGAAGTTTTATCACTCTCGAGTCTAAAACAAAAAAATCTGATGGTTCTTTTCTCTTTAATTTTGATACAACTACAATCCTCCTCTGCTGGGGTGTGTGTCCCTGATGAATACACACCAAATCTTTTACTTACCCACCATGCTTAACTATCTACTGTCCTTCGTATTATAAAACCAATAGGTGTGGTAACTTATGCCTGTAATCCCAACACTATGGGAGGGGGAGGCGGGTGGATCACTTGAGGCCAGGAGTTCGAGATGAACCTGGCTAACATGGTGAAATCCTCTCTCTACTAAAAATACAGAAATTAGCTGGGTGTGGTGGCGCATGCCTGTAGTCCCAGCTACTCAAGAGGCTGAGGCAGGAGAATTGCTTGAACTCAGAAGGCGGAGGTTGCAGTGAGCTGAGATTGTGCCACTGCACTTCAGCCTGAGCAACAAAGTGAGACTCTGTCTCAAAAAAATAAAATGAGACTGTCTCAAAAAAAAAAAAAAGAAAAATTAAAAAAACCACAATAGGTGTGCTAAGTATAAAATCATGATATTGTATAGGCATTTTAAAATGTGCAGTACTTTCTCCCTTACCCTCAGTGTTTTTCCATGCACCCTGCATTGATCAGAGAACATGAACTGTCAGCCATAGGGGGTGTGTGTGTGTGTGTGTGTGTGTGTGTGTGTGTGTGTGTGTGTGTGTCTGTCTGTCTGTCTGTCTGTCTGTCTCTGTCTGTCTCTCTCTCTCCCTCTCGGACCCCCCGCCCCAAGTATGTTTTAGAGTTCTTATGAAATTAGAATTCTTCTCTTCCTTTGAAAAATGATAGAATCTTTTCCCATGAGGTCTAGTTGCCTGGAGTTTCCAATTGTCTGGAGCTTAAATAATCCTTGTTCGGGAACATGGTTGGGCTCCTGCTTGACCGCTTTTATTCATGCTACTTGTCAGTCTCCCCTCGGGGTTCCTTAGGCTGTCGTTGAGTACCTCTGCTCTGGCGCAGTGAGGAAGCAGACTGGGAAGAGACCCAGCCTTCATTCCTAGGTAAAATCCTTGCATATGAAATATGAACTAGTCTCTCACCATCATGGCAGGATGGAAAATTTCTTGCATGCTCTCACTGAGGAGTTGGCTAGATTCTGTCTGCCTTCTCCCTGATTGAACTTTCAAGCCTCTGGAGGCAGGGGGCCAAATGCCTGGTCTTGGCCTCCCTGCCCCTCTGGGCAGATGTTCTAAGCTCTTGTGGTTTCCTCTTGGGAGTTTCTCACTACTTTCCCTTTTTTTCTTCCCCTCTTCTTAGCCTTGCATCATCAAGATTAAAAACTTTTTTGATGCAGAAGATTATTATCTTGTTTTGGAATTGTAAGTAGTAAACTTTTTAAAAATTTCTGTTCCCTTTCAAATGCTTATAAAGCCACCAAAGAATCTAATGTAGGCTTGCCTTTCTCATCCTGGGGGGACCTCAACGTATGTATGTAGTAGTGGGGCCCACAAAGTCTGTGTATAGGGGGATAATATTAATCCTAAAAACTCTGCAATGTTTCCAAAGCTAGGTGGTATGGGATTCCAGGCCCTGGATCTGTCACCTGGGCTTGAATTCCACCCTGCAGGTGACAAGCTGACCACCCATGGGTGAGTTTATTTCACCTCTCTGAGTCTCATCTACCTAGTGTTAACTGGGGATTATAATGTACCCTCACATGGCAGAGTCCTTGTAAGAATTAAATGCTGGCTGGGTGTGGTGGCTCACGCCTGTAATCCCAGCACTTTGGGAGGCCGAGGCGGGCAGATCACGTGGTCAGGAGTTCAAGACCAGCCTGACCAACATGGAGAAACCCCGTCTCTACTAAAAATACAAAAATTAGTTGGGCATGGTGGTACGTGCCTATAATCCCAGCTACTCCAGATGCTGAGGCAGGAGAATTGCTTGAACTGGGAGGCACAGGTTGCAGTGAGCCGAGATAGCGCCGCTGCACTCCAGCCTGGGCCACAGAGTAAGACTCTGTCAAAAAAAAAAAAAAAAAAAAAAGAATTAAATGCTATGAGGGATGGAAATCCCCCAGCAGAGCAGCACCTGGCACATGTGTGTACTTATCATGGGGCCATATTGTTATAATTGGCTCAGTTTCCACATCCATGTATTCAACCAAACTCAGAAAATACTTACAAAAATAAAATGGATGGTTGTGTCTGTACAGACATTTTTCTTATTATTTCCTAAACAGTACATTAGAACCACTATTTACATAACATTTACATTGTATTAGATTTTGTAAGTAGTTTAGAGATTATATAAAGTATGCTCATGCCTGTAATCCCAGGGCTGGGCGAAGTGGCTTACGCCTGTAATCCCAGCACTTTGGGAAGCTGAGGTGGGCAATCACCTGAGGTCAGGAGTTCGAGACCAGCCTGCCAACATGGTAAAACCCCATCTCTACCAAAAATACAAAAACTATCCAGGTGTGGTGCTGCACATCTGTGATCCCAGCTGCTTGGGAGGCTGAAGCAGAATCACTTGAACCTGGGAGGCAGAGGTTGCAGTCAGCTGAGATTGTGCCACCATACTCTAGCCTAGGCCACAGAGTGAGACTCCATCTCAAAAAATAAAAAAAATAAAGTATACAAGAGACAGCCTGGGTAATAATGTTGAAACCCCATCTCTATCAAAAAAAAAAAAAACAACACATAAAAAATGAGCTGGGCATGGTAGCACACATCTGTAACCTCAGTTATTCAGGAGGCTGAAGTGGGAGGATCACCTGTGCTTGGGAAGTCGAGGCTGTAATTAGCCAAGATCGTGCCACTGCACTCCACCCTGGGCAACGGGAGTGAGACTCTGTCTCAAAAAAGTATATGAGATGATATAAATAGATTATATGCAAATATAAGGGGCTTTAGGATCATGGATTTTGGTATCTGAGGGGGCTCTTGGAATCAATCTCCCATGGATACTGAGGGATGACTCTACTCTGAAATATCTACCTGTATAGGCCTTTCTACCCAGGTCCTTTCAACCTAGGACCAGGTTGCATGGTGGCATCTGAGTATCTTTCTGTGTCTTGGTAGTTTATTTCAATGGCGATAATGTCTTGTGTTATTTGGTATAATGAGAATAACTTCCTGTATCATTTCTGGAAGATGCCTGTCTTGATATCTGCTCCTGCATAAATATTAAGTGTTTCTGGGAGCAGCTGTTGTGGGAGGTACAGAATGTTTTGCTCCTGGCTGGCAAATGGTATCTATGCATGGTGATCATTAAGACAATATAGAAAACAGGCCGGGTGTGGTGGCTCACACCTGTGATCCTAGCACTTTGGGAGGCTGAGGTGGGCGGCTCCCTTGAGGCTAAGTGTTCAAGACATGCCTGGCTAACATGGCAAAACCCCATCTCTACTAAAAATATAAAACTTGGCCAGGTATGGGGGGGACATGCCTTTAGTTCCAGCTCTTTGGGTGGTTGAGGCACGAGAATCAGTTGAACCTGGGAGGTAGAGGTTGCAGTAAGCTGCCATGGACAGAGCAAGACTGTCTCAAAAAATATTAAAAAAAAGAAAATAGACTTTATGGTAAACAACAGCCCTGATCACAGCACTAGGAGAGCCTGCTTTGAGACGAGCCTGACCAACATGGAGAAATCCCGTCTCTACTAAAAATACAAAATTAGCCGGGCATGGTGGTACATGCCTCTAATCCCAGCTACTTGGGAGGCTGAGGTAGGAGAATCACTTGAACCCAGGAGGTGGAGGTTGCGGTGAGCTGAGATAGTAGCTGCTATTTATTAAGCACTGATTGTAATCTATGTAATGCTGTAAGTACTTCACATAGGTTGACTCATTCTTCACAACAGTTCTGCAGATTACTTACAGGTTATAGGTGGGTTACTGTGCTTAGCCCCACTTTAAAAGAAAGAGAAAATGCATCACAGATAGAATAACCTTGCCACACACCTGTGCCAGGAGCTTTTCCTACATCAATTATTGCTTAACTTTTATAACAACCATCAAGGTAGATTGTATCATCCCCCATTTTCTAGTGGTAGAAACAAGCTCAGCTATTAAACAAGTTAAATAGCTTGCCAAAAGTCCAAAAGCTGGGAAGTGGTAGAGCTGGGGTTCAGATCCTGGTTGTCTGTTTGTAAATTTCTTTTTGCTCTTTTAAATCAGTCTCAGAATCATCTGCGGTGTGTGATAAAAATGCAAACTCCTGGCCCGGCGTGGTGGCTCACGCCTGTAATCCAAGCACTTTGGAGGCCAAGGTGGGCAGATCACCTGAGGTCTGGAGTTCAGGATCAGCCTGACCAACATGGTGAAACCCCGTCTTTAAAAAAAAAAAAAAAAAAAAAATGCAAACTCCTGACTGGGATTGATGGCTTACACCTGTAATCCCAGCACTTTGGGAGGGCAAAGGGGGCAGATCACTTGAGGCCAGGAGTTTGAGACCAGCCTGGCTAACATGGCAAAACCTTGTCTCTACTAAAAAAATAAAAATAAATAGAAAAATTAGTTGGGCATGGTGGTGCATGCCTGTAATCTCAGCCACTTGGGAGGCTAAGGCATGAGACTCACTTGAACCTGGGAAGCAGAGGTTGCAGTGAGCCAAGATTGAACCACACTGTACTCCAGCCTGGGTGACATCGAGGCTCTGTCTCAAAAGAAAAGCAGACTCCTGGGCCCCACCTCCTAGCTACGGAATCAGATTTTTGATTTTTTTTTTTTTTTTTTTTGAGGCTCACTCCATCACCAGGTGCCAGCCTGGAGTGCAGTGGCACGACCTCTGCTCACTGCAATTTCCACCTCCCAGGTTCAAGCAATTCTCCTGCCTCAGCCTCCCGAGTACCTGGGACTACAGGCGCGTGCCATCATGCCCAGCTAATGTTTTTGTATTTTTAGTAGAGACGGGGTTTCACCATGTTGGCCAGGATGGTCTCTCTCTTGACCTCGTGATCCGCCCGCCTCAGCCTTCCAAAGTGCTGGGATTACAGGCGTGAGCCACTGCACCCGGCCTGAGTCAGATTTTTTAAAGTTCCCCAAGTGCCTCCAATGCCCACTCATTTCATCATTAGTTTCCAACTGGAACATCGGATTGTGAATAAGGCTTATTACCTCATTAGTTTTAAAAATTGAATAAAAGTGAATAAAAATGTCAACTGTTTGCTTGTCTTAATGAGTTTGTTTTATTATCTTCTGTCCAAGTGTGTCCCCCCCCCAGGAATGAACCCCTTGCTTTACCTGTGTGTTTCAGGATGGAAGGGGGTGAGCTGTTCGACAAAGTGGTAGGGAATAAACGCCTAAAAGAAGCTACCTGCAAGCTCTATTTTTACCAGATGCTCTTAGCGGTACAGGTAAGAGAAGCCCCTCAATTTTGACAGCTGAATTTCTTTTAGGTGAATTACTTCCAGAATTAGGTAGGAATCTAGGGACCATGGATTAAAACTCAGAAGAGAATCTGTGTGTTTACTGTTCTCTTAGCAAAAACATCCTACTCCTTTCACTGAGATGAAAAAGCTCTCACTGGCCAGGCGTGGTGGCTCACGTGTGTAATCTCGGCACTTTGGAGTCGAAGTGGGTGGATTACGACATCAAGAGACCAACATGGTGAAACACCGTCTCTACTAAAAATACAGTAATTAGCTGGGCAAGGTGTTGTGTGCTTGTAATCCCAGCTACTCGGGAGACTGAGGCAGGAGAATTGCTTGAACCTGGGATGTGGAGGTTTCAGCGAGCCAAGATCGCGCCACTGCGATCCAGCCTGGGTCATATAGTGGGACCTCCATCTCTACAAAAAATAAAAATAGCCAGGCATGGTGGCATGCACCTGTGGTCTTAGCCACTCTGGAGGCTGAGGTAGGAGAATGGCTTGAGCCTGGGAGGTTGAGGCTACACTGAGCCGCAGTTATGCCACAGCGCTCCAGCCTAGGGGACAGAGTGAGACTTTTTTTTTTTTTTTGAGACGGAGTCTCACTCTGTCCCCCAGACTGGAGTGTGGTGGTGCGATTTCGGCTCACTACAGCCTCCTCCTGGATTCAAGCAATTTTCCTGCCCCAGCCTACCCAGTAGCTGGGATTACAGGTGCTGGCCACCACACCGGGCTAATTTTATTTTTGTATTTTTAATAGAGATGGAGTTTCACCATGTTGCCCAGACTGGTCTCAAACTCCTGACCTCAAATGATCCACCCGCCTTGGGCTCCCAAAGTGCTGGGATTACAGGCGTGAGCCACCATGTCCGCCCACAAGCCTTTTTTATTTTAATTTTTGTGGGTACATAAAGGCGTCTGTGTTTATGGGGTACAACGCAAGCCCTTTTTAATGGTGGCTGTCACCTACTCAGTGTATTGCTCCCTTATTGGTTTATTCTGTTTATTTACATTGAGTAACCAATAATATTAACATGAATTGAGTTTGTGAATATGTGAACATTTTGTTTCCTAAAAAAATATGGCCAGGCATGGTGGCTCATGCCTGTAATCCGAGCACTTTGGGAGGCTGAGGTGGGAAGGTCACTTGAGACCAAGAGTTCCAGACCAGCCTGGGCAACATTGTGAGACCCTGTCTCTACCAAAAAAAAGAAAAAGAAATTAGCTGGTTAAAGTGGCATGCGCTGTGCCTGTGGTCCTAGCCACTCATGAGGCTGAGGTAGGAGGATCACTTGAGCCCGGGAGGTTGAGGCTGTAGTGAGCTAAGATCGTGCCACTGCACTTCAGTCTGGGGAACTGAGTGAGACCTTGTTTCAGGGAAAAAAAAGAAATATGGCATAGCATGTTGGTGTTTGTTCATTTTTATATGCTATTTCAGACAACAGAGTTTTCAAAGACAAAGTCTTTGCATTGAGGAATAGGTTAACTCATATATATAAACAGACAATTTACAAATACATATTTGTCCAGATTCCCTTTAAAAATATTCTTGGCCGGGCGCGGTGGCTCACACCTGTAATCCCAGCACTTTGGGAGGCTAAGGCGGGCAGATCACAAGGTCAAGAGATTGAGACCATCTTGGCCAACATAGTGAAACCCCGTCTGTACTAAGAAATACAAAAATTAGCTGGGCATGGTGGCATGTGCCTGTAGTCCCAGCTACTCGGGAAGCTGAGGTAGGAAAATTGCTTGAACCTGGGAGGCGGAGGTTGCAGTGAGCTGAGATCATGCCACTACACTCCAGCCCGGCGCCTGGTGACAGAGTGAGACTCTGTCTCAAAAAAAAAAATTTCTCAGGACTGCAATAACCAAATACATTATTTTGGTGGAATTTTTATGTTTATTTGGTATGTTCTCAAAACATTTTCTGTTGCCCATTTGAATTTTTATTGAAATTGACACCTGACACTTCCACCATGTGAAGGGTTATTTATTTATTTATTTATTTTTGAGATGGAGTCTCACACTACTACCCAAGCTGTAGTGTAGTGGTTTGATGTCGGCTCACTGCAATCTCCGCCTCCTGGGTTCAAGCAATTCTTCTGCCTCAGCGTCCTGATTAGTTGGGACTACAGGCATGCACTACCATGCCCAGCTGATTTTTTTGTAATTTTAGTAGAGACAGGATTTCACCATGTTGGCCAGGATGGTCCCGATCTCCCGATCTGCCTGCCTTGGCCTCTCAAAGTGTTGGGATTACAGGCGTGAGCCACTGTACCTGGCTGGGTTATTTATATCTTAAAGTGAAATGAAAGATTGATTGTCCTAAGTTCCTTTTTTCATTTCCCTGTTTTTTAAAGTTCTTCTCAAACAAATTTGTAAACTTTACCCCAACAGTTTTCCTATGATTTTGGAGAATGTGGTTGTGTGTATCACGGCTTAGGGTTTCAGCCAGCTGTGAGATGTGTGTGTTGGTAACTTTGATTCTACTTAAGTATCTACTGCATGAATCTGAGGGTCATGACTGCCTTTCTGTAGTACCTTCATGAAAACGGTATTATACATCGTGACTTAAAGCCAGAGAATGTTTTACTATCATCTCAAGAAGAGGACTGTCTTATAAAGGTAAGAAATTGGCATTCTGTATGTGGCTATTCCTGTAGATTCTTGTTTAGAAATTTTTAATTCTTCACATAAAAAGTGGGAGCATAAAAAGGTTGAGAATCTGACCTTTTCACTCTTATCAATTATTTTAGAGATCAGGTGATATTGCTTTTATCCAGATTTGAATTAGCATTTATTAAGCTCTGTTGTGTACAAGTGACCTTTGTGCTCAGAGAGAGAGGAAGGTTCTAAATGGACAAGTGGGCCGAGCGCAGTGGCTCACGCCTGTAATCCCAGCACTTTGGGAGGCTGAGGCAGGCGGATCTCTTGAGGTCAGGAGTTTAAGACCAGCCTGGCCAACATGGCAAAACCTCATTTCTACTAACATACAAAAATTTAGCTGAGCATGGTGGTGGGTGCCTGTAATTCCAGCTACTTGGGAGGCTGAGACATAAGAATCACTTGAACCTGGGAAGCAGAGGTTGCAGTGAGCCGAGATTGCACCACTGCACTCTAGCCTGCACAAAAGAGCAAGGCGTCGTCTCAAAATAAGTGAATGAATGAATGAATAATCACATGCCCTGCCTTTCCCCTGTTTCTCAAGCCTGGCATCACTTTAGAATCTCTTGTTAGGATTAATGACACCAAGCTTCACCTCAGAAGCTGAGAGTGACATTCAGGTATAAGCATGTGTGTCCAAGCTCCCCAGGTATTCCATAGTGGAGCCAAGTTTGAGACAATGGGGTCTGAGAACCACGTAGAACTAATTAGAATCCTGAAGTGTCTGTGATAATGGTTATAAGCTTTTTGTAAGATTACAGAGGACATAGGTTAGGTTAAGTTGGAAAGCCTCAGTGTTGAGATTCCTAGGCTCAGGAATTTTAATTTAAACAAAATTAAATGTCTTAACTTGAAAAGACATGAATCTGTAGATTCCAGATTAATGGCAGGTGTGAGTTTTACAATAGAAACTAATCTAGCCTACGTGTCTTCTTGGACTGGCGAACCTTTTTATTTTATGACATAGTTCAACATTATTCCCTTTTTGTACCGAATTTTAGATTACTGATTTTGGGCACTCCAAGATTTTGGGGGAGACCTCTCTCATGAGAACTTTATGTGGAACCCCCACGTACCTGGCTCCTGAAGTTCTTGTTTCTGTCGGGACTGCTGGGTATAACCGTGCTGTGGACTGCTGGAGTTTAGGAGTTATTCTTTTCATCTGGTAAGAAACATTTTCAGTGCTTCGCAGACTGGTAGGAGGTGATTAGATGAAGTCACAAATGTGTCTTGCTCCATTGCCCAGGCTGGCTTGCAGTGGCTTGATCTTGGCTAACTGTAGCCTCTACCTACTGGGTCAAGTGATCCTCCCACCTTAGCCTCCCGAGTAGCTGGGACTACAGGTGCACACTACCATGCCCGGCTAATTTTTCTATTTTTTGTAGTGATGGGGTTTTTGCCATGTTGCCCAGGCTGATCTTGAACTCCTGGGCTCAGATGATCCTCCTGCCTCAGCCTCCCAAAGTGCTGGGATTACAAGCATGAGCCATTGTGCCCAGCCTAGCTCACTTTTTGATCATTGATTTAAAGAAAAATCTGACTTTTCATTATGCTGAAAAAGAAACCTATATATCTGAACGCCACTGAGAATGCCACTTGATTTCTTTTCCTTTCTCTCTCTACCAATATTAAGCCTTAGCGGGTATCCACCTTTCTCTGAGCATAGGACTCAAGTGTCACTGAAGGATCAAATCACCAGTGGAAAATACAACTTCATTCCCGAAGTCTGGACAGAGGTCTCAGAGGAGGGTATGAATACGAAAGGGTTAAGAATTTGTGGTAAGCTAAAATGTGTATGTGCTGTGGTGGGAGTTTCTTTTCCAAATTCCTTAGTGTTTTTTCCTGTCAATTCTGTTCTTATTTTATATTGTTAGTTTCACACCATTTGAGAGGCACTGGAAATTATTAAGAGCATGCGCTCAGGTCCTGGATCTGCTACTACTTAGCCGTGTGGCCTTAGGCAAGTTATTTAACTCCAGTCTCCATTTTCTTTCCATGTAAAGGGACCATCAATAACCCCTACCTTAAAAGGTTTTTGTGAGGGTTAACTATAATGTGCACAAGTACCTGGTACCTATTTTAATGAGCAAAATAAGTGCACTTGAAACTTTTTAGTTACAAGGTTTCCTTTGAGTAAGTAAGCATGTAAAAACTAGATGTCATTAGTTACCTTCTATTTTATAATTTATCCTGGCAACTTTAGTTCCCTGAAGAGAAAGTAGAAAATTAAATGTCAAATAATATAGATGTTTGTGTTAAATGTGAGAATATTTAAGGAACAATAGGGTTGCAATATACAAGCCAGCGTGCATTTGTTGCTTGCTGGAGTGTCAAGTTTTATTTCTGACAAGTCTGCAGTTCCAAGGAACCTCCCCCCTGGCTGAGTAACTCTCACCCATCAATCTGTGAATGTCAGGGAGAGTTTGCTGTGCATCCCAAGTATCTTAGAATTGCGTGGAAGTTCAGCTTTAATTCATTTGACCTTGAGTGTAGCAGCAAGAGAGGGAACGGGCAGCTAAGAGCTCCTCACTGACATCCCAGCAGCGGGAAACGGGGAGTGTCGTTATCATTCCTGGTTTTCTCACAATACTCTGAATACAGAGAGTCAGGAAGATTAGGGGGCCCTGTCTGCTCACTCCCTGATGATCTCAGACCCTCTCTGCTCTTTCTGGATGGTGACCTGTTAATTTTGGCATACTATGATATCGCTGATTTAATATATTTATCCTTTTCACTGTGACTTGCCCAATTGTTGTTTTAGCTCTGGACCTTGTCAAGAAGTTGTTGGTGGTGGATCCAAAGGCACGTTTTACGACAGAAGACGCCTTAAGTCACCCATGGCTTCAGGTGGGTGTGGGACAGTGCCTGCTAGCATGAAATAAATGGGAAGCCCTGCTGCCTGAAAGACATGAGGCAGAGGAAAGAAACATGTTTGCTTTGTTGGGTCTGTTTAATTCGATTATTTTAGATGTATGGGGGGGGGTATCTTACATGATAGGTTACAACCTGTTTGTTTTTTTTTTTTTGAGACAGGGTCTTGTTTTGTCACTCAGGCTGGAATGCAGTGGGGTGATCTCAGCTCTCTGCAACCTCTGCCTCCCCCGGTTCAAGTGATTCTCATGCCTCAGTCTCTCCAATAGTTGGGATTACAGGTGTGCGCCACCACACCCAGCTAATTTTTGTATTTTTTTTTTTAGAGGTGAGGTTTTGCCATGTTGGCCAGGCTGCAACCTTTTTGATGTTACTCATGGCTGTTGGATGTACAGCTCACTTTATGTTCTGTTCTGGTTCCACTTGGCTGCCCCGAGTTCCCAGTTTGGCCTCTGTTCCTTTGAGGGCTTGTTCTGGCTCCACCCCCAGCCATGTCCACCACTCCCCATGGGTGGGATGCATTCCAGCCATCTTCAACCTTAAATCAGGGAAGCTGGGGGAGGTGAGGGCAGCCTCCCTGGGGAGAATCCAGCTATTTCTCAAGCCCAAGTGACTGGTTATAAAGGGTCCCACTGCTTGTTCATTGACGTGAGTAAATATGCCCTTAGTGAAGGCTGTCACTTGCACCTTTTGTCTGTATTATCGCTGTGTTCCTGCTAGGGGTTGGGGCTGCCATTATTATATGCTGACCTCATTTGGAACTGCCAGAGTTGGAAGTACTTTGTGGCTTTGCTGGGTTAATCTTTAGTTTTGGAATTAGCTACAGCATTGGGCAGGTTTTTCTGATAGATGTCTGGTCTTCTGTTATAAGCAGTTCCATTCAACACAGCCATGCCTCTTTCTATTAATTTTCTTTTAGTCTGTGTATTGGTCTGTTCTCTCATTGCTGTAAAGAACTGCCCGAGACTGGGTAATTTATAAAGAAAAGAGGTTTAACTGACTCACAGTTTCACATGGCTGGGGAGGGCTCAGGAAACTTACAATCATGGTGGAAGAGGAAGAAGGCGTGTCTTAATGGCAGCAGGTGAGAGAGCATGTGAAGGAAGCAAAGAGGGAAAAGAGCCTCTTATAAAACAGTCAGATCTCATGAGAACTCACAATCAGGAGAATAGCCTGGGGGAAACCGCCCCCATGAACCAGTCACTTCCCCACCAGGTCCCTTTCTCAACACCTGGGGATTACAATTTGAGATGAGATTTGGGTGGGGACACAAAGCCAAACCATATCAGTCTGTTTTCTGTGCAGTTGGGGGACCGAACCAGGTAGCTTGAACTAGAGGCTGTTACTTGAGCTAGCTACATGCTATTTCTCTGGGGATTACTGGTTCAGGAACTCCTTGGGCAATCCAGCCTCAGCCCCGTACTTCTGGGACTCTGGGAAGACTCCCCATTCTCCATTCCAGTCCTCTACACCTGACAGTTTTGCTCAGGCCAGCTCAGGTTGAGAACAACAAATCCTTAAAAAAAAAAAAAAAAAGACAGATATATGTGTTTGGGATGTCGCCCTGGAAACTGCAGTCTCCCCAGAAGAAATCTGTCAGATGATTTACCATTTAATAGACCACACAGATTTGAAGCAGCAGGACCCTGGAGGAAAGGAGTTTGGAAACAAAGGGTGCCTTTGCATGTGGGGATTTAATTTTGATGAAAAAGAGAAATATGCCTTTTGGCTCTTTTCATGTGTCCTAATAGGGAAACTCTTGGGTCTAAATGTAGAGAGAGGTACAGGAGCTGTGTTCGTCTCTAACAAAAAAAAAAAAAAAAATAGAATTGGCCAGTTGAGCCTGGGAACAAGGTTTGCATCGGCCTGAAATTTATGAGCAAGCATAGACTATTTTTTTTTGTACTTCTTTGTCTCAAAGAAAACTTTTTTTTAATTTTTTTTTTTTTTAAAGACGGGGTTTCACCATGTTGGTCCGGCTGGTCTTGAACTCCCGACCTCAGGTGATCCGCCCACCTTGGCCTCCAAAGTGCTTGGATTACAGGCGTGACCCACCACACCCAGCCTCAAAGAAAACTTATTAACAACCAAGGAGAAGGTGAAATTCAACTCTGTTGCACGGTCTCCCTGGAATACTCTTTTCTCCACCTTTTGTTTTTGTAGCAAAAGGAGGAAGGAACATGGAATGAAGACAAGGATGAAGACTGACCATCTAAAACATCTGTTAGTGATAGTTGAGATTTTATTTTGGGAAAATTCAGTGTTTTTGAAGAAACCAAATGGTTTTGTGGGTCTGGTGCTGGACAGAATGTTGGAAATGTGGATTCTGGTCTCTGTTTTGTCATTAACAGAGTGCCCAGTTTTGGGAGCATCCCTTATATCTACTGTCTACCTCATGTTTACTGCCTGAAATGGAGGATGTCTTCTGTTTGCTTTCAAGGGATATTATACTTTACTTTTTATTTTATTTACTGTTGGAGACAAGGTCTTCCTCTGTTGCCTAAACTGGAGTGCAGTGGTGCAATTACAGCTCACTGCAGCCTTGACCTCTTGGCCTTAAGAGATCTCCTGCCTTAGCCTCACAAAGTGCTTGCATAATAGGCATGAGCCACTGTTTTGCTAATTGAATATTTTGGAATAATTGTAGACATCACCACGAAGGACATCAATGTTTGTTTGTTTTTATTTATTTATTTCGTTTTTTGAGATGAAGTCTTGCTTTTGTCTCCCAGGCTGGAGTGCAATGGTGCGATCTCCGCTCACTGCATCCTCTGCCTCCAGGTTCAAGTGATTCTCCTGCATCAGCCTCCCAAGTGGCTGGGATTACAGGCACCTGCCACCATGCCTAGCCAATTTTTGTATTTTTAGTAGAGACGAGGTTTCACCATGTTGGCCAGACTGGTCTCAAACTCCTGACTGACCTCAGGTGATCCACCTACCTTGGCCTCCTGAAGTGCTGGGATTACAGGCATGAGCCACTGCACCTGGCCTGATTACTTGTTTTAAATATAGGCTTGATTAGGCTTGTGGCCACTCTGGCCTCACTGAAGGGCTGCCAGGTGAAGGGCATTCCATTGTGGTTTTGTACGTTCATTCATTCATTTCTTCAGAGCAGTTAATGAACTTGCGTGTTAAGCACTGTTAGGCACTGTGCATACAAAATAAACTATGTCCTTGCCTTGGAGCTGAAAAGTTTGGGTTGGGGCCAGCCTGACCATGGTCATTACAGAGGGGTGCGATACATGTGGTAATAGGGGTAGTTGAAGAGTATGCTTCTAAACCTAGAAGAGGCAGGGCCACTGCCCATAGGACTTGGGGTACTCATACCTTCACACAGTGTGAAGAGTGTCTTAGGGCTAAATGGCCTGGCAATAATAGGGGTATAAGCAGGTCAGCATTTTCAAACACTTACTGAATCTCTCTGATATGGAGGCCCTGTGCCTGTTAGAGTGCCTGGCACCAAGGGTGCTTAGGAAATATTTGTTAACTAAATGAGGAAGGTGGGGTCAGGTGAATGGGCGGGAAAACAAGGCGGGCATTTCTGGTTGAGGCTGTGGCACGAGCAAGTATAGGGGAAAATAAGAGATGGTTTTTTTTTGAGTCAGAGTCTCACGCTGTTGCCCAGGCTGGAGTACAGTGGTACAGTGGCACAATCTCAGCTCACTGCAACCTCTGCCTCCTGGGTTCCAGCGATTCTCCTGCCTCAGCCTCCCAAGTAGCTAGGATTACAGGCCTGTGCCACCACTCCTGGCTAATTTTTGTATTTTTAGTAGAAATGGGGTTTCACCATGTTGGTCAGGCTGGTCTCGAATGCTTAACCTCAAGTGATCTGCACTGCCTCGGCCTCCCAAAATGCTGGGATAACAGGCGTGAGCCATTATGCCTGGTCCTTCTTTTCTTCCTTCCTTCCCCTCTCCCCCCCCGCCCCTCCCCTCCCCTTTCCTTCCCCCGTCCCCTTCAATTAATTGTGAGTCACTTCAGTTTAATTGTGAGTCAATTAAATCTCTTTTCTTTATAAATTACCCCTCCCCTCCCTCCCTTCCCCTTCCCTCCCGTCTCTCCCTCTTTTCCTTCCTTCTTTCTTTTCTTCCTTCCTCAGGGTCTTGCTCTCTCACCGAGGCTGAAGTGCAGTGGCATGATCACTCCACCATGACTGTCAGGCTCAAGCTATCCTGCCTTAGCCTCCCAAGTAGCTGAGACTACAGGTGCATGCCACTATGTCTGACTAAATTTTTTTTTTTTTTTTTTTTTGAAACAGAGTCTCTATCGCCCAGGCTGGAGTGTAGTGGCACTATCTCGGCTCACTGCAACCTTCACCCCCCAGGTTCAAGCTATTTTTCTGCCTCAGCCTCCCAAGTAGTTGGGATTATAGGCACATGCCACCAGCCTAGCTAATTTTGTATTTTTAGTAGAGATGGGGTTTCACCATGGTGCTCAGGCTGGTCTCGAACTCCCGACCTCAGGTGATCCATCTGCCTCAGCCTCCCAAAGGGCTGGGATTACAGGTGTGAGCCACCACCCCCGGCCTAATTTTTAAATTCTTTGTAGTGACAAAGTCCCACTATGTTGCCCAGGCTGGTCTCAAACTACTGGCCTCAAGCAATTCTCCCACTATGGCCTCCCAAAGTTCTGGGATTGTAGGCATGAGCCACCATGCCCAACCTAGTGTTGTAAAATTTCTATATCCATCAAATTGTCAAATGGTGGAGGACTTCACTGTGTCCTCTCCATTGCTCACTGTGGTACGCTTGGCTCAGCGGGAGGAGGGGGCTGGAGTTAGGTGGGAAAGTACATGAGGTGTTGGAATCAGATAACTCTGGGTCTGTATTCTGCATAAGCCACCTGTGAGTGGCTGAGCTGGGCTTCTGGCCAGCACTGAAAGCCCACATTCCTAGTTATAGATGTTCCTTTCACCTTGCTGAAGATGGGGGAGAACTGCACCAAGCCACCTCTCAGGGTTTCCTAATGCAAATTCTTGAACCCTGCAGAAGTGAGCATCCAGAGAGGTGGGAGCTACTCGTGTACACACTCTCTGTGCCCTACTCATCTCCCCCTCCTGCAGCAGGAAACAACTGTAATGCTTTGTTCTGTTTATTGTCTCCCTTTCTCACTAGACCTGAGCTCTGGGATACTGTAGACTTGAAGTATTTCTGACAATTTGTGTGGCATCTGCTGGGTGAATTTTCCTAGCGTGCTGGGAGGGTTGTTAGGACAGCCTGGGTGACTGGCCTCATTCATGGCAGGGGCAGCGGGTAGAGAGTGGTCCCGAAGGATCTGAGGAGCTGCACAGAGTCGGGCCCAGTCTCTGGCCTCCTGATTGCCATCTTTCTCAGGATCTTGGATACTGATTCAGAAACCCTTGACTGCTGGAGGCTGTGACTGACCCACTGAGAGCTTTTAGGCATGTGGATTTGAGTCAGCCAGGATGGATGGAGCATTGACTGCTAGTTAGACTCCTCTGGGAAGGTAGAGGGGGGGCAACACATAATGCCTTCGCTGTGGGAGCTTCCATCAAGGGGATGATTCTTAGACGGAGTGGATATCTTTTCCTCCCTCTTTCTAGGGGCATGCTAGCCTTGTCATTCTAGGAGCTTTCCGTCCTTCAGATACAGCTACTTAAGTTTCTAATTCCCTCACAGGATGAAAACATGAAGAGAAAATTTCAACATCTACTGTCTGAGGAAAATGAATCTGCAGCTCTACCCCAGGTTCTAGCCCAGGTATTCGTATTCCTGTTGATCATGAAATGTAGTCAGGGCTTAAAGAGCTGATAAGCAAAGATGATGAAGTTGAAGATTTTCCTGAGTAGCAATTGCTTAACATTTAGTTATAATGTAGTAGATACTGTTTTAACTGGACCCACTCCAGCACCCTCAGATTTAAAAATGCAGGATATGTTTAATATCTAACACATAATAGATAGATAATCACAGCTATGGATTGTCATCCAACAGGTCACCTGCAAGGCAATTTCAAAAGACTCTGTTAGAGGCTCAAATACAAATTTGTTGGAAAAATTAAAATTTGGGTCAGTGGTTGATTCCTTGATTATAAGTTTATTCTTTAATGTTCTTTGTAAGCATATGTTAATTCCAGTCCTGGTGTTGTGTGTGTGTGTGTGTGTGTGTGTGTGTATGCATGTGTGAATGGTAGCTCTCCTTTTTCCCACTGTTTCCTCCCCCTCCTTTTTTTTTTTTTTTTTTTTGAGACAGAGGCTTGCTCTGTCACCCAGGCCAGAGTGCAATGGCGCGGTCTCGGTTCACTGCAGCCTCTGCCTCCTGGGTTCAAGCAATTCTCCTGCCTCAGTTTCCCAAGTTGCTGGGACTACAGGTGCCCGCCACCATGCCCAGCTAATTTTTGTATTTTTAGGTGAGATGGGGTTTTGCCATGTTGGTCAGGCTGGTTTTGAACTTTTGACCTTGAGTGATCTGCCCACTTTGGCCTCCCAAAGTGCTGGGATTACAGGCATGAGCCACTGCACCCAGCCTTCCTCCCAGTTTTATATATGGGAAAACAACTAAGGCACAAAGATTGTCTTTCCGCAAAACAGCAAGACTTGGGGCTTCAACTGAGAGGTACTATATACCTTTTAAACTTGATATTTACAAGAAGATGATTGAGAGGAAGCTGGTTATGTTGCTTGCTTTCAGTATACATCATTAAGAGGTCAGAAGCCATAAGGGAGAGAAATATCTATTAGATAAGCATATCTGAGTTGGGGGCTGTGGTGGGGACTCAGTTGTCAATGATGACAACCAGTAATTTTTGGAACTAGAGTTTCACATCAAATGCCCCCACTGTATTGGAAGCATATTGGGGAACTTAGATAATCTTAAAGAATCCAGTGATTTTCTATTGAACATTTCTCCATTCTCCTTTATTTTCAGCCTTCAACTAGTCGAAAGCGGCCCCATGAAGGGGAAGCCGAGGGTGCTGAGACCACAAAGCGCCTGGCTGTGTGTGCTGCTGTGTTGTGAACCCCATGGTTTGAACATGAAAGACATGGACCTTCTTTCACTGTCGTCTTTCTTTTCTTTGTCTGTTTTTCATAGTTTGTATTTTAATTATGGGATAATTGCTTTTTCGCTGTCAGTGATTTACAATTAAAAACCTGATGGAACCTGGGCTTTGTGCTTCTGCTTGATAATCAGTTCTTTAGTTGAATGGCTTTATTATTTATTTATTTGAGACAGAGTCTCAATCTGTCACCCAGCCTGAAGTGCAGTGGCACAAACTCAGCTCACTGCAACCTCTGCCTTCCAGGTTCAAGCAATTATTGTGCCTCAGCCTTCTGAATAGCTGGGATTACAGGTATGCACCACCATGCCTGGCTAGTTTTTGTTTTTGTGTGTGTGTTTTTTTTTTCTTTTTGAGACAGAGTCTCACTCTTTCACCCTGGCTAGAGTCTAGTGGCATGATCTCAGCTGACTGCAACCTCCACCGCTTAGGTTCAAGCAATTCCCCTGCCTCAGCCTCTCCCAGTAGCTGGGACTACAGGCATGCATCACCACGCCCAGCTAATTTTTTCTGTTTTTTTTAGTAGAGACCGGGTTTCACCATGTTGACCAGGATGGTGTCGATCTCCTGAGCTCATAATTCACCTGCCTCGGCCTCCCAAAGTGCTAATTTTTGTAGTTTTAGTAGAGACAGAGTTTTGCTATGTTGGCCAGGCTGGTCTTGAACTCCTGACCTTAGGTGATCCACCTGCCTCAGATTCCCAAAGTGCTGGGATTACAGGTGTGAGCCAATGCGCCTGGCCTGAATGACTTTGTTTTTTTTTTTTTTGAGATGGAGTCTCACTCTGTTGCTCAGGCTGGAGTGCAATGGCCCAATCTTGGCTTACTGCAACTGCTGCCTCCCGGGTTCAAGCTATTCTCCTGCCTCAGCCTCCTGAGTAGCTGGGATTACAGGTGACTGCCACTACGCTTGGCTAATTTTTTGTATTTTTAGTAGAGACGGGGTTTCACCATGTTGGCCAGGCTGGTCTCAAACTCCTGACCTTGTGATCTGCCCGCCTTGGCCTCCCAAAGTGCTGGGATTACAGGTGTCAGCCACTGTGCCCAGCCCTGAATGGCTTTTTTATATTTAAAGTTGTGTGTCTTTCATCTGGAGCTATACCTTGGCTATCACTAGGCAGGTTTCCCAGGATGTCATCCTGGTCTCAGCCTGTGAGAGCTGAATACAAATTTTAAGGGCCCTGTGGAAAGTTCCAGGGAAAGGAGCATAGCGAGGTTGGAGGTGGAGTTTTTAAGAGACTGGCTGGCTGTCTGCCAACATCTTCATGAGAACAGCAGGTACCTTTGGTGCATAGTAACAGGCCAGTTCACATTCTCATCCTCACCCTCAAAGATACAGGTCTACAGTCTCTGAAAACTTTGGGCTAGATAAGTTGTGAAATTTAATTATCCAATTTTAGGAAGATGATAAGGCATATCTACTATGATGTATATGTGTAGCACCCCAGTGGAGTCCCGTAACCAAACGTGTTAATATTTCCACAGCAAATATTCACAGTAAGAGGGATAGAGAAAGATTATAGGTAGTTGCATATTGGTTCATATCAGCCTTTTCTTCCAAATGAGCTACAATGACTTGATTTTGAGAGCTGTTTGGGGTTTGGAAGTGGAGATGAGGCGTGTGGTCAGTTATGTCATGTTGACCCAATAATGACCAGGGAGGCCCTGTGCAAAGACTTACCCCCTTGGCTGTTCTTGTCCTCACAGTGATTCTGTCAGTGAGGTCCTCCAGCCACTGTCATGTCACAGGTGAGGGACCCAAAGTCAGAGGAGGAAAGTAACTTTTCTGATGTCGCACAGTTGAAAAATGGCAGAGCTGGGACCCAACCCAGGTCTTTTTGACTCTAAAACTAATGTTCCACTGAATCTGCTTTCATAACTTTGCCTGGTTGATGCTAGGACACTCTGTAGCTTGCTGGCCATGCAATGAATTGAGTGCCATGGTTCAAAAGCCACTGGCGATTCAGTCAGGGCAGGGTCAAGGGCACACAGCCGTTTCCTTAGGAAATGGGGGTGGTGGTTGGCAATTTCCATTAGAATGGTGTATAAGCATTCTGAGACTTGGCTGGCCTAGTGTAAGGAGTTTGATGGGAATTTAGGTGGTTTGTATGTTTAAAGGAATGAGGCTGAGATTGCCAAGTAGATGGGTTTTAGCTCATTTGAATATTTAATGTAGAGGCTGTGGTTTCCTGGGATATTTTTCCCACTTGTGCAGAGTTAGCTGGCCCTTCTGTTTCTAGAGCATTTTGTATTAACTCCCTCTCATGATATCTTCTATGGTAGGCTGAATAATGGCCCCTCCAAAGTGTCCTAATCTTAATCCCCAGAATCTGTGAATATGTTTCTTTCCATGACAAAAGGGACTTTGCAGATGTGATTAAGCATCTTAAGATGGGAGCTTATCCTATGTTACCAATGGGCCCAGTGTCCCATCACAGTATGCTTTTAAGAGAGACTCAGCAGTCAGGGGAGATGGCAATATAATGATGACTTGAGTGTCTTAGCCTTTTTTCATATTGCTATGCAAAATTTGATACTGGGTAATTTATAAAGAATAGATTTATTTCTCACAATTCTGGAGGCTGGGAAGGTCGAGGGGCCTGCTTCTGGTGATGGTCTTCATGCTGTGTCATCCCATGGTAGAAGTCATCACATCAAGAGAGAAAGGGGGGTGAACTCATCCTTTTATTAGGAATCCACCCCCATGATAATTAACCCTTTGCTGAGATAACACCCTTACTCTATTAATGAGGGCAGATCTTTCATGACCTAATCACCTCTCAAAGGTCCCACCTCTGAACACTGTTGCACTGGAGATTAAATTTCCAACACATGAACTTTGGCGGACACATTCAAACCATAGCACTGTGCAGAGATTGGAGTGGTGTGCTTTAAAAATGGAGGAAGGGAGGGCCGGGCACGGTGGCTCACGCCTGTAATCCAAGCACTTTGGAGGCGAAGGTGGGCGGATCACCTGAGGTCGGGAGTTCAAGACCAGCCTGACCAACATGGTGAAACCCCGTCTCTACTAAAAATATAAAAATTAGCTGGGCTTGGCGACATGCGCTTGTAATCCCAGCTACTTAGAAGGCTGAGAAGGAGAATCACTTGAACCCAGGAAGCAGAGGCTGCAGTGAGCTGAGAGCGTGCCATTGCATTCCAGCTAAGGTGACAGAGCAAGAATCAGCCTCCAAAAAAAAAAAGAAAAATATGGGAGAGGATGGTAAAGCTAAATATCTTTTGCACCTCCCTCCCCCACACTGCAGAAGCTGAAGGGGTTCCTAGAGGCTTCTTCTGCTGTGGAGCTGTTCCCCACTGGCCACCCAACTGGAGGTGGGTATAGGACTTTGAAACATGAACAAATGGAGCTGGGATGGCAATGGTGAGAGCAATATGTACTAATCTGAACTCTACTTCCTAACTTTGGCTCTATGTAAGTTACCTCAAATTGCTGAGTCTTTGTTTCCGTATTTATAACATGGGTGCAGTAAGAGTACCAACCTCTTGTATGCTGTTTGGAGGAGGCAGGTCCATAATATACCTGGCATGTGGTAAGGGATTCATCAATGTTGGCTTCTATTATTAAAGGTGGGAGAACCACATAAGTAGCCATAGAGAATCATAGAAAGTTCTTGAGCTAGAGACAAGGATGGCCTCTCTCACCACTCCTATTCAACATTGTATTGGAAGTTCTGGCTAGAGTTATCAGGCAAGAGAAAGAAATAAAGTGTGTTTGAATAGGAAGAGAGGACGTCAAAGTGTCCCTGTTTGCAGATGACATGATTGTATATTTAGAAAACCCCATCATCTCAGCCCAAAATCTCCTTAAGCTGATAAGCAACTTAAAGTCTCAGCATACAAAATCAATGTGCAAAAACTGCAAGGATTCCTATACACCAATAATAGACAAACAGCCAAGTCATGAGTGAACTCTCATTCACAATTGCTACAAAGAGAATAAAATACCAAGGAATACAACTAACGAGGGATGTGAAGGACCTCTTCAAGGAGAACTACAAACAACTGTTCAAGGAAATAAGGCAAAAACAGATGGAAAAACATTCCACGCTCACGGTTAGGAAGAACCAATATCATAAAAAGTGGCCATACTGCCCAAAGTAATTTATAGATTCAATGCTATGCCCATCAAGCTACCAATGACTTTCTTCACAGAATTGGAAAAAAGTACCTTAAACTTCATTTGGAACCAAAAAAGAGCCTGCATAGCCAAGACAATCCTAAGTAAAAAAAGCAAAGCTGGAGGCATCACACTACCTGACTTCAAACTATATTACAAGGCTACTGTAATCAAAACAGCATGGTACCAAAACAGAGATAAAGACCAATGGAACAGAGCAGAGGCCTCAGAAAGAATGTCACACAACTACAACCATCTGATCTTTGACAAACCTGACAAAAGCAATGGAGAAAGGATTCCCTATTTAATAAATGGTGTTGGGAAAACTGGGTAGCCATATACAGAAAGCTGAAACTGGATCCCTTCCTTACACTTTATAAAAAATTAACTCTAGATGGATTAAAGATTTAAACATGAGGCCTAACAACCATAAAAACCCTAGAAGAAAGCCTAGGCAATACCATTCAGGACTTAGGCTTGGGCAAGGACTTCATGACTAAAACACCGAAAGCAATGGCAACAAAAGCCAAAATAGACAAATGGGATCCAATTAAACTTAAGAGCTTCTGCACAGCAAAATAAACTACCAATAGAGTGAACTGGCAACCAACAGAATGGGAATGATCTCACCTCATTGCAATCTTGGCCTCCTGGGTTCAAGCAATTCTCCTGCCTCAGCCTCTTGAGTAGCTGGGATTACAGGCGCACACCACCACACCCGGTTAATTTTTGTATTTTAGTAGAGACAGGGTTTCATCACGTTGGCCAGGCTGGTCTCAAACTCCTGACCTCAGGTGATCTGCCCACCTTGTCCTCCCTTACAGGTGTGAGCCACCACGCTCAGCAAAATTTTGTTTAATAAATAAGTTACAGCAAGCTAAAGTTTATTTATTATTGAAGAAAAGCTTTAAAAAAATTTGGTGTAGCTTAAGCATATGGTGTTTATAAAGCCTACAGTAGTGTACAGTGAGGTCCTATGCCTTCACACTCACTGACTCATTCACAGCATCTTCCAGTCCTGCAAGCTCCTTTCATGGTAAGTGCCCTATACAGGAGTATAGGGCATTTTAAACTCTCTTATGCTCAATTCTTACCGTACCTTCTCTATGTTCAGGTACCCAAGTACTTACCATTGTGTTACAACTGCCTATAGTATTCAGTAAAGTATCAGCCTGTACAAGTGTGTAGCCTAGGAGCAATAGGCTACGCCATACAATCTAGGTGTGTAGTAGGCTATACAAGGTTTGTGTAAGTGCACTTTGCTGTT
This sequence comes from Ateles fusciceps, assembly GCA_036589455.1. Lineage (NCBI taxonomy): Eukaryota > Metazoa > Chordata > Mammalia > Primates > Atelidae > Ateles > Ateles fusciceps. The sequence goes on along the minus strand of JAZHEH010000517.1, from coordinate 6,074,774 downwards.
CGCACAATGAGACAATCACCTAAAGAGGCACTTCTCAGAACCATGTCGTGGTTAAGGGAGGCATGACCGTACAGGCATCCTCTTCCTGAAAGCTCAGTTAACCCTGTGCAGTGCTAACTGCCACACTCTCCTTTTGCTCGTGCAGAAATCAAGGATCTTTGGCTCCGCTGAGTGACTTTTTCAAGGTTTCTGTTTTCAAGAGATGGAGGCGGGACTTGAATGGAGAGTTCCCTTTCTGGAGAACCGTGGTCCTTAAGCATTAAAACCACTTAAAAGGTCTTGTCTCTTGGTCACTGCCTACTAAGTGCTAGGCGCAGTGCTTGAGGCTTTCTCTGGATTACTACACTGAGTCCTTAGATTTACGAGAAACAGGTCCGGAAGTCCTGACCCTAACACGCAAGGGGTAGTGGAGATGTGGGACTTGAAATCGGCTTCTCCGTCGAGTCTGGCTGTCTCCCGGACCCGGGCACAACCCCACGATGGCGATCCCGCCCCCTCCGTAGAGTCCTTTGCTCTGCACTTCTTGCGGGGAAGTCCCTCCTGGCCCGGACCCTCGTCCCAGGCCCCGCGTCGCGGGCGAAGCGAAAGGGGCAGTATGGGGAAAGGGCGGAGGGGCGGGGGCGGGGGCGGGGGCGGGGGTGGTCCGCAGAGAGGCAGGCGGCGGCGCGCAGCTGGGAACTGCACGCTCACCCGCCGAGTAGGACGGGCCCGGCGGGGGTGGGCGCGAGAGTGGGAACAGCGGCCCGCTCCAGAGGGCGCGCGGGGAGCGGGGGCGCGGCGAATGCGCGCGTGCGCGGTGCGTGTGTGGGCCCGCGGGGGTGCGCGCGAGGGGGGGTGGAGGGGGCAATGAGATCGCCGCGGCGGCGCGCAGCACGGCGGGAACATGGCGCGCGGAACCGGCGCGCGCGCCTAGCTGGCGGGACCGTTAGCTCGAGGCGGACGCGGCCCGGGCCCAGTGGGGGATGGAGCAGTCGCCGCCGCCGGCGCCCGAGTCGACCCCAGGGCCGACCCCCGCAAGGAGCCGAAGGCGGCGGGAGCCGGAGTCGCCGCCGGCGTCGGTGCCGGTGAGTGCGTGAGGGGCTCGGGCCGGGAGACTTTCTTTGTGAAACTCCGGCGGTGGGAGCCGGGCCGGGCCTCAGCGGCTTAGGACCGCCTGCAAGGCGGAAGGCGTCTCGCGGTCTGGGTTCGATCCCAGCCGCGAGCCGTCGGGCGGCAGGACCTGGTCCTGCGACTGCTTGCCTCAGTTTCCGCGGGGGTGTGTGAGGGTGTGTGTAGGTGTATGAGGGTGTTGGCCTGCGCGCACCGGGGGTGGGGGGGGGGGGGCGGTATACACTCGGTGCCTAATGCGCACGTCGCCTCCCCCTCACCCCAGACCCCTGGGACAGAACCTGGGGACCGGAGTCCATCGGAGCGGTAGGCGGCACCCGCGGGGAGACAGGTGTCGGCGCAGCCCGGATGACTCTTTCCCGCATGGGGTTTGTGAGGAGTGAGCTCTCCGTCCCCGGAGGCGAGCAAGTCTGTCAGTGGCTCATCACCGTGTTTGGTGTTTAGACCACCAGTTAGGGGGAAGGATGCTGAGCGACAAGGACTTTAGAGGTGGGGGGGTCCCGCTGGATGGGCTGGGATGGCTCTAGGCTCTCGAGCTTCCCCCTCACCCCTGCCTCCCAAACCCGTTAGAGCGTCGGAATCATTGGGAGCACCTGATAAAAATGCAGGCTTCACACCGAACGCCAGGCCCACAGACTGTGGCTCACCAAAGCATGGAAGCAGATTTTGAACTTAAACTCCGAAGTTGTGATCAGGCGAGTTTGGCAAGCACTGTTTTAGAGAGTAGGCTTCCTGCGAGCAGGAGCCGGTTCTGTGTATACCTCACCGTGGCATCCTGGTACCCGGCATGGTGCCTGGCACACGGTAGATGATCAGAAAATATCTGTAGAATAAATTACTAGGGAGAGTGCAAAATAGGAGTTCTTGAGACATTTTCAGGAGCTTCGTGAGATTAATATCTCTGTCAGATTTATGTTACAGTATATGGTTTTTCTCAGCTCCCAACTTAACTTTTGTGACTGTTTTTAATGCCATGTTTTCAGTATGTTCTAAGCAAAAGCAGGGTATATGTTGCTTATATACACGATCCACTAGGCTGGATGCGGTGGCTCACTCCTGTAATCCCAGCACTTTGGAAAGCGGATTGCTTGAGCCCAGGGGCTTGAGGCTGTAGTGAGCCAAGGAGTTAGAGACCAGTGTGGGAAACGTAGCGAGATTACGTCCCCCCCCACAAAATACAAAAATTAACTGGGTGTGGTAGTGTGCACTTGCAGTCCTAGCTACTCTGTAGTCTGAGGTGGAATGATCGCTTGAAGTCCAGGTTGCAGTGAGCCAAGGTTGTGCCACTGCATTCCAGCCTGGACAACAGAGCGAGAACCAGTTTCTTAAATAAATAAATAAATGATTAACTATGCATACTCCCTCTAGGTTAAAATTAATTTCTGAAACAGAATTATAAATTAAAATATGCATGTTTCTTTCTCTTCATCATTTGGTAACACTAGGCTTTTAGGATTTCATTCTGTTGGGACAGGTAAATATCTACATATTTGACAAAGCAAATATGAATTACTGTTTATTCAAGAAACTTGGCAATTTGCTTAAACCTGAGTATTTGTAGTCTTTGTGATATTTTGTTTTTAATTTTTAATTTTAATTTTTTTTTGAGACGGACTCTGTTGTCCAGGCTGGAGTGCAAGTAGCACAATCTCGGCTCACTGCAACCTCCACCTCCCGAATTCAAGAGATTCTGCCTCAGCCTTCAGTGTAGCTGGCATTACAAGTGTGTGCCACCACACCCAGCTAATTTATGTATTTTTAATAGAGAGGAGCTTTTGCTATGTTGCCCAGGCTGGTCCCAAACTCCTTGACCTCAAATGATCTGCCCACCTTGGCCTCCCAAAGTGCTGGGATTACAGGTGTGAATCACCGTACCCAGCCTTATTATTATTATTTTTTTGTTTATTTGAGACAGAGTCTCGCTCTTTGCCCAGGTTGGAGTGCCGTGGTGTGATCTCGGCTCACTGTAACCTCCACTTCCCAGGTTCCAGCGATTCTCAGGCCTCAGCCTCCTGAGTAGCTGGGATTACAGGCGTGCGCTACTACTACACCCAGCTAATTTTTTGTGTTTTTTAAGTAGAGACAGGGTTTTCCTGTGTTGGCCAGGCTGCTCTGAAACTCCTGACCTCAAGTGATCCACCTGCCTTGTCTTTCCAAAGTGCTGTAATTACAGGTGTGAACTACTGTGCCTAGCCAATCTTTGTGATATTTGGAAATTGAGGTTTGTATTTTGTTCAGAGTCAATGCTAAAATAGAATTGTTTGAAACTAATATTTCAGGGACTATTTTTTACATTAAATTGAATTTTGTTGGTTTCATATCAGTAGGTTTTACCTATTTTAAATATATATATATATATATATATATATATATATATATATATTTTTTTTTTTTCTGAGATGGAGTCTTGCTCTATCACCCAGGCCAGAGTGCAATGATGCAGTTTCAGTTCACTGCAACCTCTGCCTCCTGGGCTCAAGCAATTTTCCTGCCTCAGCCTCCCAAGTAGCTGGGATTACAAGTCCCCATCACCATGCCTGGCTAATTTTTGTATTTTTAGTAGAGATGGGGTTTCACCATGTTGGCCAGGCTGGTTTTGAACTCCTGACCTCAAATGAGCTGCCCGCCTCAGCCTCCCAAAGTGCTGGGATTACAGGCGTGAGCCACCACACCTGACCAAAAATATTTTTAAAGGCAGGATCTTGCTGTGTTGCCCTAGCTGGTCTTGAACTCCCAGTCTTGGCCTCAAGTGATCCTTCTGCCTTAGCCTTCTGAGTAGCTGGAAGCACAACTGTGAGCCACCACACCTGGCTTTTATTATTTTTTTTTCTAATAAAAAAATTAATAGAGTTTGTTGTTTCACTGGACAAAATGTGCATATATAGAAAGGCAAGACTTTTGGACTTGAGATTGTGCTGAAGAAGAAAAATGGAAAAATTAGGCAGTTTAGTCTCTCAGTGTGTTATTTTTGTAGCTTATACAGATATGTCTTTTTAAAATGTCTTTAAAAAGCTTTATTGAGATAAAGATAAATGAGATAAATTCACCTACCATGAAATCAACCCCATGAGTGCAGAATTTTGTGGTTTATATGTTCACAGAATTGCACAAACATCACAGGTATCTGCTTTCAGACCATTTTCATCAGTCCAGAAGAAATCTCATACCCATTAGCAGTCACGCGTTAGTCTCTTTTACCCTAGTCCCTGGCAATAACTAGCCTACTTTCTGTTTCTGAGTGGAGCTCTTTTGGAGGTTTCACAGAATGAAATCTTAACTACATATGGTCTTTTATGATTAACTTACTTCACTTGGCACAATGTTTTCAAGGTTTTTCCATGCTGTAGCATATATCAGCGCTTCGTTCTTTTTTAATGCTGAGCAATTTTTTGAATGGATATACTGTATTTTGTTTATCAGTTCCTCTGTTGATAGGCATGTGAGTTTTTTCCCAATTTTTCGCTATTATGAATAATGCTGCTATGAACATTTGTGTACAAATGTTAGTGTGGATGTATGTTTTAATTTCTCTTGATTATATCCCTAAAGAACAGACTGTCTGGATCATACAATAATTGTTTTAAGACTACAGGTACGTGCCACCATACCTGGCTAATATTTAACAATTTTTTGTAGATACGGGGTCTAGCTATGTTGCCCAGGCTGGTCTTGAACGCCTGATCTCAAGAGATCCTCTCAGCTCAGCCTCCCAGAAAATGTTGGGGTTATAGATGTGAGCCACTGCATCTATACAAGAGGTGTGAGCCTCTTTTTACTTTTTTTTTTTTTTTTATTGAGACAGGATTTCACTCTGTCACCCAGGCTGGCGTGCAGTGATGGGATCACAGCTCACTGCAGCCTGGGCCTCTCTGGGCTCAGTTGATCCTCCCACCTCAGCCTCCTGAGCAGATAGGACTACAGGCACAGCTAATTTTTGTATTTTTTGTAGATAAGGGGTTTCACCATGTTGCCCAGGCTGGTCTGGAACTCCTGGGCCCAACTTAATCTACCAGCTTCAGCCTCCCAAAGTGCTAGGATTACAGGTGTGAGCCACCACACCTGATCTACTCTTTTGATAATGTTCTTTGATGCCAAAAAAGTTTTTAATTTTGAGGAAGTCTAGCTTATCTGTTTTTTTCTTTTGTTGCTCATGATTTTGGTTTCATGTCTAAGAAGCCATTGCCAAATCTAAGGTAGTGGAGATTTACCCCTATGTTTTCTTCTAAGAGTTGTATGCTTTTAGCCCTTATATTTAGGTTGTTGATCCATTTTGATTTAATTTTTGTGTATAGTGTGAGGTACTGGTCCAAATTCATTCTTTTTTTTATGGATACAAAAAGTTCTCCCAGCACTATATATTGAAAAGATTGTCCTTTCCCTTACTGATGGTCTTCACATCTTTTTTGAGAATCAGTTGAACATATGTAAGGTTTTATTTCTGGACTCTCAGTTCTGTTCTGTTGATCTGTATTTCTTTCTGTCTTTATGCCAATACTGCACTGTTTCATTACTGTAGCTTGGTAATAGGCCTTAAAATTAAGTGTAAGTCCCTTAACTTTGTTCAAGACTGGCTATTCTGAGTACCTTATATTTCCAAATGGCATGTTTTATCCTTTTTTTTATTTTTATTTTTTAAAGACGGGGTTTCACCATGTTGGTCAGGCTGGTCTTGAACTCCCAACCTCAGGTGATCCGACCGCCTTGGCCTCCAAAGTGCTTGGATTACAGGCATGAGCCACCACGCCCGGCCTATTCTTTTTTTTTTTTTTTTTTGAGACAGAGTCTTGCTCCGTAATCCAGGCTGAAATGCAGTGGCACAATTTTGGCTCACTGCAACCTCTGCCTCCCCCAGTTCAAGTGATTCTTGTACCTCAGCCTCCAGAGTATTTGGGATTACAGATGTGTACCACCATGCCCGGCTAATTTTTGTATTTCACCATGTTGGCCAGGCTGGTCTCGAACTCCTGGCTTCATGTGATCCACCTGCCTTGGCCTACCAAAGTGTTGGGATTATAGGCGAGAGCCACTGTGCCCTGCCTTATCTATTCTTTCAGTGATGTTTTGTAGTTTTCAGTGTACAAGTCTTGCAGTTCTTCTAACATTTGTTTTCTAAGTATTTTATTCTATTATATACTATTGTACATAGGACTATTTTTAAAATTTCATTTCCTGTTCATTGCTATAAATACAAGTGATTTTTTGATGTGTATTTTAACTTTGTCATTGAGTGGTTGTCTATTTCAATTGTGTTTTAAATCTTACCCCCAAAATTAATGAGGAAGAATGGTCTTTCAAAGAATAAATATAGACTTTGATGCAGATCTAGGTTCACATGTCTGTGTTTTGCCTCTGCCTCCTGGGTTCCAGCGATCCTCCTGCCTCACTCTCCCAAGTAGCTGGGATTACAAGCATGTACCACCACACCTGGCTAATTTTGTATTTTTAGTAGAGATAGTATTTTACCATGTTGGCCAGGCTGGTTTCAAATTCCTGACCTCAAGTGATCCACCTGCCTCTGCCTTCCAAAGTGCTGGGATTACAGGCATGAGCCACTGCACCCAGCCAGCAGGTCTTATGCATCTATGGTTCTCATATGTATAATTGGACAGTAATATCCATTCCAAAGAAATGTTAAATAAAAGAGGATGTAGGTATATACTTAGAACAATGCCTTGCTTGTGGTAGGGATTTGATATTTGTTGTTTATCTTCTTCTGCTAGTTAATTCCAGTAAACCACAGAACAAAAAGCAGACAAACCCAATACAAAACCAAGAAAAACAAAAACTCCAAAACCACAGACCAAAAAAAAAAAAAGCCACAAAGCAAAAAACCGCAAACAGAAACCCCAAGCCTCTTCCTGTCCCCATCACCTATCTACAACCCAAGAAATCCTTGTGAGTGCTGAGGAACCATGAAAGAAGGCAAAGTCTCTCATACCACATAATTATATTGTAAATACAATATGAATTCAAGATTGCTATACAGAATATTTGACAATGAATTTTAAGTATTATTAAAAATAATAAAAGTATAATTGAAAGCTCTTTATGATTCTTGTTTTGTGTGCTGTTTTTTCACTGCTTTTTTTCCTGAAAGCAGAAGCAATATTTTTTTCATTAAATTTCATCATTACAATCTTTCTTCCTTTGAATTATTTCTATTTTTAAAAACTGTTAGAGGGAAGCCTCATGTTTGAACTGAAACTTGGTAGAACTTTTATTTTGGTTTCTCTTCAGCAGCTGGGTAGATTGATATTTTCTAAGAAGAGAAACTAGAGACATAGCATGATACAAATATGATGCTTGAAAGTATCATGTTCCTTGTATATTCACACTATATTATCTATAGTCTTTTAAAAACAAACACCAGTTTTCTGTAGGCATGTTTTGGCAAAATATAGGTATCAGTGCTAATTTGGTTTTCATTTTATGATGATTGACATTAGAGGACAATAATCTTAGTAATTTTCATCTTTACCAAAGTGATGCTCTTTATGCAATTCTGTGAGTGCAAAAAATGTTGATATCAAACTTGTCCTAATATTTTCTGAACTAAGTCCATTGTATGTTGAAACAATATCATGGCAATTTTTGACTTCCACTATGGCATGGCAATGCCAAGTACATACCAGGGAAGGGGGAAACCACATACAATAATAATGCCTTCTCTTATTTAACATTCACAGTTAACTTCTTTTTTTAACTCCTGCAAAACAACAACACAAAGTCAGGTTTGTTGTACTTAGACCACTTTTATTTCTTAGCAATTCTACTCTTTATCCACAAAATAAAAGCACATCCTCATTACAATCAGTTATTTATCAAGTGGGATCTCAACAAATCACATTCCAGATTACTATATGTTAGTTTTACACTATTAATCATGTAAAATAAGGTATGTTCTTCACATCCTCGCCTGGGGCAGTATAGCTATGATGAAAAAGGGTTTTTTTCTGTAGTGGTCACAGTGAGGCCAATTACAGCCATAGTATAACACCTACTTGCCTTCTTTTTGTCTCTACTCTCCAGTTACTATTACTACCTCTTCACTTCTCCAAATACTACTTTTGGGGTCTAGCAAAATAACTAATTCCTGGTATTTAGTCTAAAAGTAGAAGGACATTACTGTTGTTTTCTCTTCTCAAGAGCAAGAAAATATTGTTGATTTTTAGTCATAACAGGCATTTTAGTTTTAAAGGATTTATTTCTATTTTAATTTTCTGATAAAAGCCTTATTTTGGCCAGGTGCTGTGGCTCACACCTGTAATCCCAGCACTTTGGGAGGCCAAGGCAGGTGGATCACTTGAGGTTGGGAGTTTGAGACCAGCCAGGGCAACATGGTGAAACCCTGTCTCTACTAAAAATATAAAAATTAGCTGGGCATGGTGGTAGGCACCTGTAATCCCAGTTACTCGGGTGGCTGAGGCAGGAGAATCACTTGAACCCGGGAGGCAGAGGTTACAGTGAGCTGAGATTGGGCCACTGTACTCCGGCATGGGCAACAGAGCAAGACTTTGTCTCAAAAAAAAAGTGAAAACAAAACCCACATAAGGGAGGAAAATATTTGCAAATAAATATTTGTTAAAGAACTTGTTATTCAGAATATATAAAATAACTCACTATGCAATTGTAAAAGGACAACCCAATTTAAAAATAAACAGGCCGGTTGAGGTGGCTCATGCCTGTAATCCTAGCACTTTGGGAGGCCAAGGTGGGAGGATCACTTGATCCCAGGAGTTCCAGATCAGCCTGGGCAACATAGACCCTTTGTCTACAAAAAAATAGAACAAAATATTAGCCGGCCATCACTTGAGCCTGGGAAGTCGAAGCTGCAGTGAGCAGTGATTACGCTACTGCACTCCAGCGTGGGTGACAATGAAACCTTGTCTCAAAAAAAAAAAGAAAAGTAGACATTTCCTAAAGATACACAAATGGCCAATAAGAACATGAAAATGTATTCGTGGCCAGGGTGTGGTGTTTCACGCCTGTAATCCCAGCACTTTGGGAGGCCGAGGCTGGCGCATCGTGAGGTCAGGAGAGCGAGACCATCCTGGCCAACATGGAGAAACCCTGTATCTACTAAAAATACCAAAAAAAAAAAAAAAAAAAAAAAAATGCTGGGCATGGTGGTGCGTGCCTGTAATCCCAGCTACTCGGGAGGCTGAGGCAGGAGAATCGCTTGAATCAGGGAGTTGAAGTTTTAAGTGAGCCGAGATCGCACTCCTGCACTCCAGCCTGGTGACAGAGGAGACTCTGTCTCAAAAAAAAAAAAAAAAAAAAAAAAAAAAGGAAAAGGTATCCAACATCATCAGTCATGCAATCAAAACAGTGAGGTCCACTTTACATAAACTGGAGTGGCTAAAGTAAAAAAAGGTAGACAATAACAAGTACTGGTGAGGATGTGGAGAAATTGGAGCTCTCAAACATTGCCGGAATGTACAGTGGTGCAGCTCTCTTAGAAAATGCTCACTTTGGGAGGCTGAAGCGGGTGGATCATGAGGTCAGAAGTTCAAGACCAGCCTGACCAAGATGATGAAACTCCCATCTCTACTAAAAAATGCAAAAATTAGCCGGGCATGGTGGCACACGCCTGTAATTCCATCTACTCGGGAGGCTGAGATAGAAAATCGCTTGAACCTGGGAGGCAGAGGTTGCAGTGAGCTGAGATCACGCCACTGCACTCCAGCCTGGGTGACAGAGCGAGACTCCGTCTCAAAAAAGAAAAAACTGCTTTGGCAACTCCTCAAAGTGTTAAACATAGACTTGCCATATCACCTAGTAATTCTACTCCCAGGTATATATATACCCTAAAACCATGAAAACATTTGTTCACACAAAAACTTGTACATGAATGTTCATTGCTTAATTATTTATAAAAGCCAAAAAGTGAAAACAACTCACAAGTACAACTAACTGTTGACTGGATAAACAAAATGTATTTTTTCCAATAGAATATTCTGCCATAAAAGGAAGAAATACTGATGTGTGATAGAGCATGGATGAACCTTGAAAACATTCTAAGTGGAAGAAACCAGTTACAAAAGATCACATTTTGTAATGATTATATTTATGTGGAATAATTCAGCATAGACAAATGCATATAGAGAGAAAGTAGATTAGTATTTGTCAGGAATGTTGGGGTGGGGAGGAGTAGGGAATGACTGCTAATGGGTATGGGGTGATGAGACTATGCTAAAATTAGATTTGTGGTAATGGTTGCACACCTCTGAATAAACCACTAAAAACCACTGAACTATATTCTTCAAATGGGTAAGTTTTATGATTTGTGAAATATATTTCAGTAGAGGTGTAGAAAAATATCAGAAAATAAAGTTTAACCCTATAAAACATCATTAAAGATATTCTCTTAAAGTCTTTTTTTGCCTCCCCCCCCCTCTCATTTTTATTTTCACTAATACAGGGTAAAATGAGTAGGATTACTTGATCTGGTCATCTGTGGCTATTTTATGGAGTGACAAACTAAATTCAATACTGATAGAGTTGTATTCTGTGTATACATATAATAGAGTATATACTGTGTGTATAAAAAATTCAAGCATATGAAAAAACTTATTTAATCTAATAAACCTTTATATTTTCTTATCAGTTCAATTTAATAATTATTAACATTTTTGCCAGTAATTGGGTATATTTTGGGAAATAGTAGAATAAAGATTTGTAGACTCTTTTATATCTCTTAAAAGAAGATAAAATTCGGCCGGGCATGGTGGCTCACGCCTGTAATCCAAGCACTTTGGAGGCCAAGGCAGGCGGATCACCTGAGGTTGGGAGTTCAAGACCAGCCTGACCAACATGGTGAAACCCCGCCTTTATAAAAATATATATATATAATAAATAAATAAAAAGAAAAGAAAATTCCCTAAGCATGTATGTAGAAAACACCTTAAATATAGATAAGAAGTTTTTTGTGAATTAAAAAAAAGTCATGTGAACATGTTAAGGCATCTAAACTTACTTTTAAATTGGATTATAAGTAACTATTTTTAATCCAAGCTTATTAACCTTCTTGTGCTTATGAGATTATTTTGCCAAATTGTAGGAGAGGGGAAACTGTCAGCTCTTCAGATCTTCCCCTTGATCAGTTCTCTACTAGGAGCTTAGTTTTCTTGGTTTTTTGTTAGTACAATTTGATATTGAGGAACATATTTTTAATAAGGCTGGGTACTTAGGTAGAATAATTGGGTAAATTGTACCTTTTATTTTGGCCCTAACTGGTCACACTTCTGGGTATATTTTTCCTCTCTCAGGAATTTCCATGTCACCAATATAATATTGAGATTCAGGCACCTTTATTAGACATTTGGCGCCATGTGAGGTTTCTTATCACTAGAAGTACATTGCAGCAGGCTGCAGTTTACTGATGTGCACAGGCACTTCTGTGTGTAATATTTTTGTTTTGAGTCGTCTTGGATCCATGTCAGTTTTAGCTTATGTAGCAAAAGCATTTTTGAGTATTGCTCCACTGTAAAATAATGCTCTTGTTAAATTCATTTCTTCCTAATATTCACGAATATTTATGAAAACCATTTATAATTATTGAAGAAATTGGCCACAAATTCCAAATATATTTTATAAAAATAAAATTTTCATTAGACATATTTGGAAGAATCATATAAATTATAGAGTATTTGTGTGAAAGCACTCTCCTTCCGTAAGTATAGGTGTTTCAGATTATTATAGCTAGATTAGCATTTACGTTGTTCTTACTCAATGTTGGTACTGTTTAAATACTTCACATATATTAACTAACTTAATTCTCACAACTTTATGAAGTAGGTACTATTATCCCCATTTTATATGTGAGAAAAGTGCAGTACAGAAAGGTTAAGTAACTTGATCAAGATTATCCATCTAGGAAGCTGAGTTGCCCTGGATTCTAATTTAGAAGCCTGCCTCTGGAGTCTGTGTTCTTAACCATTTGCATTAGACTGTCTCTGACTTGTATGATTGCTAAGAAAATAGTAATCAATTATAACTACCTCTCCCTACTAAACTCTAGACTTGTTGCTGGAAAATAACATAATTTCCCTGTGGATATTGTTAAAACCTAGATTTTGTTGTCCGGTTTAAGGTTATGTTGGCACACTATTCTGGAATTTGTCTCTATAATATCGATCAAGCAAAGGAATGAGTATTTGACACTAAATTTATTATTGAATTTTATTATCTATTACTTTAATCAAAAGATGTAATTAATTACAATGTAAGCAGTATAATTTCTTTATGTATTGAAAGTTACAAAACTGAGCCAGGCACGGTTGTTTGTTTCTGTATTTCAGCTATTCGAGAGGCTAAAGTGGGAAGATTGCTTGAGGTAAGGAGTTTAAGACCAGCCTGGGTAACATAGTCTGAGACCCAGTCTCTAAAATATATTTTTTAGCCCAGGTGCAGTGGCTCATGCATGTAATCCCAGCACTTTGGGAAGCTGAGGGGGGGTGGATCATTTGAGGTCAGGAGTTCGAGACCAGCTTGGCCAACATGGTGAGACCCCCCATCTCTATTAAAAATAAAAAATTAGCTGGGTGTGTTGATGTGCACCTGTAATCCCAGCTGAGGCTGAGTTAGGAAAACTGCTTGAACCTGGGAGGCAGAGGTTTCATTGAGCCAATATTGTGCCGCTGTAGTCCAGCCTGGGTGACAGTGAGACTCTGTCTCAAAAAAAAAAACAACAGAAAACAGAAAAACCAAAAATCAATCTGTCTGTCTGTCTATATATATATATATATAAAATTAGCCGGGTATGGTGGCATGTACCTGTAGTCCCAGCTACTCATGAGGCTGGGCACGAAGACCCCTTGAACCCAGTAGTTCCAAGCTACAGTGAGCTATGTTGGCATCACTGTTTTGTAGCCTGGGCCACAGAATGAGACCTAGCCTCTAAAAATAAATGAATAAATGTATGTTACAAAACTGTTATTAAACTAATACTTAATGCAGTACTTGATATAAGTGTTTCTTAAATGAATGATGGAAATGAGGTAGTGAAGAAAGGATTAAGTGAAATGAGGCCATACAAAAACAATAGTTTTTAAGATAGCAAACAAATGATTATAATTTCCTATGCAACTCTAAAATAAAGGGAATCATATATTTAAAAATTTTTTTTCCCTTTCTTGGATCGCCAGGTCAAGAGTTCCACACCAGCCTGGCCAATATGGTAGAACCCCATCTCTACTAAAAATACAAAAATTGGCCTGGCACGATATCTCACACCTGTAATCCCAGTAGTTTTGGAGGCTGAGGCGAGTAGATCACCTGAAGTCAAGAGTTTGAGACCAGCCTGGCCAACATGATGAAATTCTGTCTCTACTAAAAATACAAAAATTAGCTGGGCGTGGTGGCACTTGCCTGTAGTACCAGCTACTCAAGAGGCTGAGGGAGAAGAATTGCTTGAACCTGGGAGGGGAAGGTTGCAGTGAACCGGGATCACCCCACTGCACTCCAGCCTGGGCGACAGAGTGAGACTCCGTCTCAAAAAAAAAAAAAAAAAGAAATTAGCTGGGCATGGTGGCATGCACCTGTAGTCCCAGCTACTTGGGAGGCTGAGGCAGAAGAATCGCTTGAACTCGGGAGGTAAAGGTTGTAGTGAGCTAAAATCGTGCCACTGCACTCCAGCCTGGGTCACAGAGTGAGACTCCATCTCAAAAAAAAAAAAGAAAAAAAATTTATCTTTCTTACTGTGCTGATGAAAGAAATGATAAAATTGCTGCTTGTATCTTCCTTGATTATTGATGAGGAAGAATCAGTTGTTACAGTGCAAATAAATGTTTTTAACTAAAGAAAAAGTGTATTAATACTATAAGCTGTTTTGGTTCAAAATTTTAGTTTTCGACCAGGTTTGTGACATAAAGGTATAATTATAGTTTCCTGAAAATATTTTTTTGCTGTTAAAAAAATGCATTTCAGGCTGGGTTCGGTGGCACATACATAATGCTAGCACTTTGGGAGGCCAAGATGAGAGGATCACTTAAGCCCAGGAGTTCAGGGTCAGCCTGGGCAACATGATGAAACCCCGTCTCCAAAATACAAAAATTAGTAGAATGTGGTAGTGCATGCCTGTAGTCCCAGATACTTGGGAGGCTGAGGTGGGAGGATCAGTTGAGCCCAGGAGGTTGAAGTTGCAGTGAGCCATGATCATGCCACTGCACTCCAGCCTGGGTGACTCCAACCTTGTCTCAAAAAAAAATTTTTTTTTTCTTTTTAAATTTAAATTTTTTAAAAAATTTAGAGACAGGGTCTGGCCTTGTCAACCAGGCTGGAGTTCATTGGTGCTATTATAGCTTACTACAGCCTCGGACTCCTAGGCTCAAGGGATTCTCTTGCCTCAGTCTCCTCAGTAGTTGACATTGCAGGCAAGAACCACTACACTAGGCATATTCTTTATTTGAGCAGGAATTTCTGGTGAAGCTAGAAATGTAGTTATTAATAAATATTAATTTTGACCTGTAATCCTGGCACTTTGGGAGGCTGAGGCAGGGGGGATCACCTGAGGTCAGGAGTTTGAGATCAGCCTGGACAACTGGTAAAATCCCATCTCCACAAAAAATACAAAAATAAGCTGGACATGGTGGCATGTGCCTATAGTCCCAGCTACATGGGAGGCACAGGCATGAGAATCACTTGAACCCAGGAGGCAAAGGTTGCATTGAGCCGAGATCCTGCCACTGCACTACAGACTGGGCAACACAGCAAGTCTCTGTCTCAAAAAAAAAAAATTAATTTTGAGCCTATTTCTTACCCTTGAAAGAAAGAGTTGAAATAGTTGAATGTTTAGAGACATTTTTTAAAATTTATTTTATTTTTATTTTATTTTATTTTATTTTTTTAAGACGGGGTTTCACCATGTTGGTCAGGTTGGTCTTGAACTCCCGACCTCAGGTGATCCGCCTGCCTTGGCCTCCAAAGTGCTTGGATTACAGGTGTGAGCCACCGTGCCCGGCCTAGAGACGTTTTTATACTGTGATGGAGTTATTTTTTGTCTGTTCCTATTTTTAGCAACGAACATTTATTTCTCACAGTTCTGGAGGCTAGAAAGTTCAACGTCAAGGTGCCAGTCAGTTTGTGCTGGTGAGGGCCCACTTCCTGCTGCTTTGCAGATGAACACCTTCTTGCTGTTTTCTCACATGACAGAGTCATGTGAGACAGAGTCTCACTCTGTCACCCAGGCTGGAGTGCTGGGGCATGATCTTGGCTCACTTCAACCTCCACTTCCAAGGCTCAAGCGATTCTCCTCCCTCAGCCTCCCAAGAAGCTGGGATTACAGATGTGCACCACCATGTCCAGCTAATTTTTGTATTTTTAATAGAGACGAGGTTTTACCATGTTGGCCTGGCTGATCTTGAACTCCTGACCTCAGGTGATCCACCTGCCTCAGCTTCCTAAAGTGCTGGGATTACAAGCATGAGCCACCATGCCCAGCACTTAATTTTTAAATTATAAAATGTATGTCAAATTACCATCTTAATCATCTTCATGTGTACAGGTAAGTGGAATTAAATACATTCATGATGTTGTGCAGCTATTACCACTATCCATCTCTGTAACTCTTTTCATCTTGTAAAAGTGAGACTCTATCCGCTAAACAATAAATTCCCTACTCCCCTCTCTCCAACCTCTGGCAGCCACCATCCTATTTTCCATCTCTATGATTTTGACTACTCTACCATGTTTCAAATCATGACTATTTGTGAACCCAAAGCAATTTAGAGAAAAATTTTTAATTAAGATTTTTTAATACTTGAAAGATGGGTTGCAAACATGTTAGCAGCTATGATGAAATATGATTACTCTTCTGTTTTAGAGTACATATTTCTAGTTGAAGTTGGAAGAGTTAGAATTATTGCAAATGTACTTGATTTTCCACAATTGTCATAACATTTTGATTAATTTTAGAGGGAGTTGTGAAGGAGAACTCATATCAATTTGGCTCAAAAATTTTTTTGAAAATTTTTTCTTGTGTAAT
Organism: Ateles fusciceps; assembly: GCA_036589455.1. Classification (NCBI taxonomy): domain Eukaryota; kingdom Metazoa; phylum Chordata; class Mammalia; order Primates; family Atelidae; genus Ateles; species Ateles fusciceps. Next base: position 6,058,684 of record JAZHEH010000517.1, on the reverse strand, counting down.
ATTTTATTACTTTTTGTATACAGTAACTTCAGATGCATCAGCATTTTAACATTGGCCTTTTGTAATCCTGAATCCTTAATCATGACACTAGAAATGTGTATCATTATGTTTAACAGCATTTCAAGAGGCTGGCTTGGTGGCTCACGCCTGTAATCCTAATACTTTGGGAGGCTGAGGCGGGTGGATCACCTGAGGTCAGGAGTTCGAAACCAGCTTGGCCGACATGGTGAAACCCTGTCTCTACTGAAAATACAAAAATTAGCTGGGTGCAGTGGTGGGTGCCTGTAATCCCAGCTACTTGGGAGGCTGAGGCAGGAGAATTGCTTAAACCTGGGAGGCGGAGGTTGCAGTGAGCTGAGATCGCACCATTACACCTCAGCCTGGGTGACAGAGCGAGACTCTGTCTAAAAAAAAAAAAGATTGCAAGAAAGTAAAAAAATACTTTTATTAAATTTCCATTTATACAAAGTTTTAATGTAAGACAAGTATCTACTATTGAGGATCATGGACCTTTTTTAATTTTGTATTTTCAACCCTAGCATATTTTTGAACTTCAATCAATAGAGATAATTTTGTTTTTTTAGACAGTCTTGCTCTGTTGCCCGCCCAGGCTGGAGTGCAGTGGCACGATTTCAGCTCACTGCAACCTCTGCCTCCTGGGTTCAAGCGATTCTCATGTCTCAGCCTCCCAAGTAGCTGGGACTACAGGTGTGTGCCACCTTGCCTGGCTTATTTTTGTATTTTTAGTAGAGATAGGGTTTCACCATGTTGGCCAGGTTTGTCTTGAACTCCTGACCTCAAGTGATCCTCCTGCCCTTGGCCTCCCAAAGCGTTGGGATTAGGCATAAGCCACCAAGCTCGGCCCCAGAAATAATAATTTAGAAGATAAATTGTATACATCTAATATGAATTAATTTACTTCTGATTTCTGAGTGGGACAGTAGTGAAGGTAGTAGCTTTATTTTGCAGTGTGGAAGATTATTGCCTTTATTCTGCCCACTTTATTCTGTATTGCTTGGGGCACCAGAAGTGCGTTGTCAGGTTGGTTGTTTTCAGTAGAGAGTTTCAAAAAAAAAAAAAAAATCCCTCCATCTGTGAGAATTTGATTTTCTGTAAAGCTACAAATCCATATATAAACTTTAAAAACCATGTAAACAAGTTGTGTTCAACAAGAGTTACATTTCAAAGGCTACATTAGATTTAGAGAAGGTTGTGTATTGTGGCATTGAGGTGTATGTAGTGGTCAAAATCATGGACTCTGGAGTCTGACTCCTTGGGTTTAATCCAAGCCCCTCCACAACTCTGTGATTTGGGCAATGTATTTAACTTTTCTGCACCTTATTGTCCCATGTATAAAGTGGGAATACTACCTTGTCTACTTCACAGGTTTGTTGTGAGCATTAAATATCTGTATTTTTTCTTTTGTTTGTGTGTGTAGCATAAGTGAGTATCAGGCAATACATGTATACTATTTAAACAGTTCCAGGCATGAAGTGTTAAATAAATGTTAGATATTGTTTTTGTTATTATTACCTTTCAGAGTAGCATGAGATGATTAAGTGTTGGATACAGATTGGAATCACTGATTTTGATCCCTTGCACAAAATTGTAGATTATTAAACAGATAGTTTGTGTGTCCTTGGAACAGAAGGTATTTTGCCAGTTAAATTATTGCTCCAAATCCATCCAAATCCATCTTGTTTATTCTTAGCTGAAAAGATATGTTATGTATTCTGCTTTGTGATCCTGGGGCTGAGATTGTGCAAGCAACACTTCTGCTTTGCCGGCTGCTCCCTGTTGCAAGTAGTGGGTGATAAAGATCTGGAAGAGGCAGAGGGATTTGCTAGCATCTCCTTCATGGCCTTCCTCTCTGCTGTTCCTGTGGGTGCTGCCTTAACGACATTTCTTCATCTCTGTAGCAGCAGTTACCTTCCTGCATCAGTTTCTGCATCCAGTTAGCAGTTTCCCAACATTTGAGGACCAGTTTTATCAAGCTTCCTTTAGAGACCACTAGAGTCCCAGGCTCATTGGGCCTCTCCTGGGAAATTAGAAACACCAGCACAGCTGAGAAGTGCCTTCTCCAAAGTCTGAGTTTATGTTCCCCTGGGCCCCTCCTCTGCGTGTTTGTTAACTCAGCCTTAGGGGTGGTAGCTGCTTCCTGCAGTTGCTATCTCTGTGCTCTCTGCTTCCTCAGCTTTTTACTTAAAAACTTCAAACTCAGTTAACAAATTCTTGTATTACATTTTATTTGTTCAAATAACTGATGTAGTTTCTGTCTTCTAACTGAATCCTGACTGATAGAAGTGATAAGGAGTAGTTATCAACTTGGGTTCACTTAAGAACTTGTCATGAGTGCACTCTCCCCTCCCGTCGTCTTTCCGCCATCTTTCCGTGCCCCCACAACGGTCCGCATGAATGTCCTGGCTGATGCTCTCAAGAGCATCAACAATGCCGAAAGAGAGGCAAACGCCAGGTGCTTATTAGGCCGTGCTCCCAAAGTCATCGTCCGGTTTCTCACTGTGATGATGAAGCATGGTTACATTGGCGAATTTGAAATCATTGACGATCACAGAGCTGGGAAAATTGTTGTGAACCTCACAGGCAGGCTAAACAAGTGTGATATGATCAGCCCCAGATTGGATGTGCAACTCAAAGATCTAGAAAAATGGCAGAATAATCTGCTTCCGTCCCGCCAGTTTGGTTTCATTGTACTGACAACCTCAGCTGGCATCACGGACCATGAAGAAGCAAGACGAAAACACACAGGAGGGAAAATCCTGGGATTCTTTTTCTAGGGATGTAATACATATATTTACAAATAAAATGCCTCATGGACTCTGGTGCTTCTAAAAAAAAAGAACTTGTCATTACCTATTTTGAGGGTTTGGGGGAGTTCTAAGATGAAATAGTATGTTTTGATTTTTTTTGAAATAATTTGATAAAGTATTATCATCTTAGGGATAACGTGAATTTTATAGATTTAATGTTAATAAAGTTATTGAATTAGACTACCATAAAATTCATAGAAACTTGCAGAAGTCTGTACCAAGGCACAGGACTATTTTTAAAAATCTTGTATTATTTAATAGTACAGTTTCCTATATGAAGACATAAAAGTCATGTTTATTGGACTTAGGTTTTCACAAATATGAAATGGATAGATAATACATGGAAAAATTTACGATTCTAAGATATATTGATATACCAGATGATATGATGAAATCACCAAGGTAGTCTTTAATCTATAGGTTAGGGACCATGTTTATTTTCTTTTTTTATGTTCAATTTTTAGTAAATGCCTGGCACAGAGTACGTGTGCTCAATAGTTGAAGACATTGATAAATCAAGGCAACATTCATCAGTTATAAGTAAGGTTCTGCATTTAGGTTCAAATACATGTGAATAAACCTTATCAGTAATTTATAGGAAAAAAGATTGAGTTTATCAGGTAAGCATACTATGAACTAACCATATTTAATCTCTAAAAAGCTAAGGAATATAGTCCTAGTATTCATTAATGAATATAGAGTGTTATGGTCTAAAAAGCTATTGGTTCTGCTCTATTTTGAGTTTCAGTCCAGTTTTTTTTTTTTTTGAGACAGAGTCTCACTCCGTCGCCAGGTGCCAGGCTGGAGTGCAGTGGCGCAATCTTGGCTCACTGCAACCTCCGCCTCCTGGGTTCAAGCAATTCTCCTGCCTCAGCCTCCCGAGTAGCTGGGACTACAGGCGTGTGCCACCATGCCCAGCTAAGTTTTGTATTTTTAGTAGAGATGGGGTTTCACCATGTTGGCCAGGATGGTCTCATTCTCTTGACCTCGTGATCTGCCCACCTCAGCCTCCCAAAGTGTTGGGATTACAGGCGTTGAGCCACCGCATCCAGCTTCAGTCCAGTTTTAAGAATCATATTTTTAGAGGAACATGTTACTTAACTAGAGAGCATCCTAAAAAGTGACTAGGTCATATGATAAACATTTGAGGGAAGTTAGGGCATTTAGCTTAGAAAGGAAACATTTCCCCATTCCTACCTAAGGATTTGCTGGTCCACTGAAGATGTTTGAAGTGACAAATTTGTGGTAACATCCTAAAGGATGTAAGATGACAATTCACAGTTAAGGGAAGGGAAAGAAAGGAATGGGCATTTATTAATTTATTTTAAGCCCTTGTGTCATCCCTGAGCAGTTCCTGACCAGGCATTTAGCAGAATCTCAGTTCTGAGAAGGCTTAAGCTGGATTGGGTATACATAGTCCTTAATTAAGGACTTAATAGATTGCTGCTTTTCTTTCTTTCTTTTTTTTTTTTTATAAAGACAGGGTTTCACCATGTTGGTCAGGCTGGTCTTGAACTCCCAACCTCAGGTGATCCGCCTGCCTTGGCCTCCCAAAGTGCTTGGATTACAGGCGTGAGCCACCACGCCCGGCCTTAGATTGCTGCTTTTTAGCCTTCACAAGTTACTGAGGGCACTTAGGCTTTTAAATGGAGAAATGGTGGGAGAGCTACAGCTTATCAAATACAAATGAACAGGTACTCTGACTAGTTTAGCCAATCCCTTTATAATGTCCTCATTCATGCTTCTCTCCTCTCTCTCTTTTTTCTCCCAAGTGAAAAAGAAAGGTTGCATGAACAGAAGTTCAGCACACAATAGTCCTAAACCACAGATGCTACAGAGGCATACAAGACATGTGAGAGTTGTGCACAGTATCTGAAGGCAGAAGAGTTAAATGTTTTCCTATATCATTTTCGGGCATGTAAGGGAGGAAAAAATTCTTCTGTTATGTTTACGATCTGGGGCCCTGCAAATTAAACTGACACAACATTAACTGGAGAGAAAGGTTTGTGGTCTGTGTATGGGAACAGACAAAAGGAGTAGCTGGCTTATTAGATGGGTAGAGTTAAAGGCTTATATACCTAGTATGGGAAGGGACGTGGGGGAGAAACAGCTTCTATGGGAAGAGCAAATAGGTTTCTTTCTGAAAAACAAATGGGTTTCTAGAACAAACGAGAGATAAGAAAGTTTGTGATAATGTTAGTCTGTGCAGGTATCAGTGGTCTTTTCATCTTCTCTAGGGCCATGTAACTCCTGGAAGAGGGGATTTATGGACTTTTTTTTTTTTTTTTTTGAGACAAGGTCTCACCCCCATCACCCAGACTGGAGTACAGTGGCACCATCTGGGCTCACTGCAGTCTTGACTTCCCAGGCTCAGGTGATTCTCCCACCTCAGCTTCCTGCGTAGCTGGGACTAAGGACTCATGCCACCATGCCTGGCTAATTTTTTGTATTTTTAGTAGAGATGGAGTTTTGCCATGTTACCCAGCCTGGTCTGGAACTCCTAGGCTCAAGCAATCCACCTGCCTTGGCCTCCCAGAGTGCTGGGAGCCACTGTGCCCAACCTGTGGTAAGTTTATTATTCTTCCTCTTGGGAGTAGATCTGCTCCAAAGAGGGAATTTATGGCAGCCTCATTTCCCAGAAGTCACTGCTTTTAGTCAGGAAAGCTCTGAGAAATCTTCCTCTATCTGTTGAATTTCAGATGCCTTCAGCTTAAAATAATTTTCCTACCAACTTGGGGGTTCCTAATGGGTCCACACAGGCACAAAACTCAGATCAATGGGAGTTTTAGGGAGGCAGATTTAGGTTAATGAAAAGAAAACCTATCAGAACAGTAAATAATATAAAGTTGTATTTTCTGGTGAGGGCTTGGAGTGTAGGTATTGTGTGGTGTATACTGAGTGCATATTTATACAGTAGGGATCAAGTGGGCAAATGATAAAGATGCTGTCAGTTTCCTTTTGTAATATTGAGATGCTTAACCTGGTGTCTCATCTGATTGAAGGACCATCCTTCTGGCTAACAGAATAGGTTCAGGGAATACCTGCAGGCAAAACTAGAATTTTTTGAAGAAATATTTGTCTGTTTCAGCCTGGAACAAAAAGCTTTGCAGTACAAACATAGCTAAGAAGATTTTGGTCTGAAAAATTTCTTGACAGGTGTTACCAGACATCTATATTAACTGTGGAATAAAATCTCAAAATGTTTCCATAGACATTTAGTTCTGAGCAATATAACTTCTCTTTGAATTTGTCAGATCAGATTATCATTGAATGTTCCTTTAAATAACTAAATAGAGTAAGATTATTGAGATTTTTTAAGATGTCTGGCAAAAACAATAGAATAGTTACTGCCAAGCCATTATTCTGATAGCAGTTAGAATTAGGTGGCAGAATTGATTAACCAGCATAAGCTTTTATTTTCTGTAGCAAGGAAACTTGAATCAGATCACTGCTTCCTAGGTTTTGTGGACTCCAAACAGAGCCCATGGTTCAGTTCACATGTATACCAAGCATTATCTGTGGACTGGGTGAATAAAATAACTTGTTCCCATATATGCGCCTTTTTTTTTTTTAAAATATGTGTAGGTACAGTTTTGGTACATGGAATATAATGTATTTAAAGGCAATACTAAATTCAGGCTGGGCGCCGTGGCTCACGCCTGTAATCCCAGCACTTTGGGAGGGTGAGGTGAGTGGATCACCTGAGGTCAGGAGTTGAGACCAGCCTGACCAACATGGTGAAACCCTGTCTCTACCAAAAATACAAAAATGAGCTGGGAGTGGTGGTGGGCTCCTGTAATCCCAGCTACTTGGGTGGCTGAGGCAGGAGAATCACCTGAACCCGGGAGGCAGAGGTTACAATAAGCCAAGACCACGCCATTGTACTCCAGCCTGGGCAACAAGAGTGAAACTCCGTCTCAAAAAAAAAAACCCAAAAACCAAAAAACAAACAAACAAAAACTAAATTAGGGTAGCCTTTGCTATTTATTTGTATTTTCTCAGTTAGCTGTCTTAAAATGTATAATTAAGGGATCAGAAGAGGTTTTTGTGTTTGAAAAGTCAGGAGGGTGGTGAGGGCCAAGCACAGTGGCTCACGCCTGTAATCTCAGCACTTTGGGAGGCTGAGGTGGGAGGACTGCTTGAGCCCAGGAGTTTGAGACCAGCCTGGACAACAAAGTGACCATATCTACAAAAAAAAAATCAAATAATTAGCGGGGCATGGTGGTATATACCTGTGGTCCCAGCTATATGGGAGGCTGAGGCAGGAGGATTGCCTGAACCTGGGAGGTTGAGACTGCAGTGAGCTATGTGCACTCTAGCCTAGGCAACAGAGCACCTGTGGTCCTAGCTACTTGCGAGGCTGAGGTGGGAAGATCACTTGATCCTGGGAGGTTGAGGTCACAGTGAGCTGAGATCATGCCACTACACTCCAGCTTGGGCAACGGAGCAAGACCCTGTTTTAACAACAACAAAAAAGAGTGACTAGGTGACTGGGTGCAGTGGCTCATGCCTGTAATCCCAGCACTTTGGGAGGCTGAGGTGGCAGGCTCACTTGAGGACAGGAGTTCAACACCCCACCTGAGCAACATAGTGACACTCTGTTTCTGATTAAAAACAAACAAAAGAGGTCAAGAGACTTGAAAGCACATACTGGCAACTGTTGAGCTAGATCAGAGGTTGGCATACTTTCTATAAAGAGCTAGATGATAAATACTTTAGGCTTTGTGGGCTATCTGGTCTGTACTGCAGCTATTAAGTCCCACTACTGTAGCACAAAACAACCAGGTAACAGGTAACTGAATGAATATGGCTGTGTTCCAATAAAACTATATTTCCAAAAATAGGCAGCAGGCTAGATTTGACTCAAATCTAACATTTGCTGACCCCTGTTTAGATCTTCTAAAAGTCATTTCAAATTCTAAGACTTAAGTTTTTAAAAATGGAATGAGAGGAGGGGTTAGACTACTACCTTGTGTAATACCTCATAGAACACTGGCAGGAGATCATAGATCATTTCTGCCAACATTGACTGTTACATTGGTGTTAAAGTGTAGGTCTTGTAAGAGCACTGATGTCTGTGAAGTTTAGAATCCTATACTTGTATACTTAGACCTAGGTTTCTCTCTCCCTTGGATGATGCTGAAAACAATTATGTTTGTATTAATTATGCATTCCTAGGTTCCTGCTGTGTTTTGTGTTTGTGTTCATTTCTAGCACCACTTCCTTCTAATTATCTCATGTCAGGCTTCTTTTGATCGTATGTATTTCATAAAAGATAGCTTATTTCCCTGATTCTAGTATACTGTACTTTGAGGCTGTCAAAAAAAATTGTGAAAGACTTGTAAAGATTACTGGGTATCTTCAGAGGAAAACTAGGTTGTCTGGAATGCAGTTTACCCTTCTGTTTCATCCAATTCTAAGAGGTTTGCACCTTTCATTGTCTTTGAGCTATTTTCTATCTGTGTACACTGCAGATAACTGATAGCAGTGTAAGTGATTCTAATCCATAGGTACGCAAATTATTCTTTCCAAATGGAAGGGTGATCAATTTTCCTTTCTGTCTCCTCTGGAAAGGCCAGTTGTGCCTTTAGTATTTAGAAATTCGTTTCAGCATTTCTGATTGCCTTTACATGTGTGGTACTTGGAATTCTCTGAATTAGTTGTAATATCTTACTGGGTCACTCATTAATTAATGAGTTAAAGTCTTTGATGTGTGTTCATTTTATGTTTGTGTGATAGTCATGATTTTACCTTTACAAAAATTAATATTTTAATAGAAACAGGGCCCTTTACTGGTTTTTATTTCACTGGTTCCCCTCTCATAAAGCATATCAAAAAAAGGTGTGAAAATACCAGTAAGTTCAGAGATCAGTAATAGCCTCAGGGATTTTTATTATTTATCATAAGAGCTGAAAAACAATGCTTTTAAAATTTAATGGCATATAATATAAATTATTCATGCTTATTTGTTAAGTGTTCAAATTGCATGTATTTGTAACTTGGTTGAATTTGAAATTTTAATAATTAATTTTGACCTTGCATATTTGAATATTTGTCATTATAACTAAACAAGCCAAATGATTTTCTCCATTAGCCTTAAAAGAAGTTGACTACCAAGTAAAATGGTAGTGACTTTTTGTAACCATCTCAGAGAACACTGTAGAGATACAAAGGTTAGAATATCAGAATTATGTTTTGGTAAATCTCCATATTAGACTTTATATTGAGTAGTTTGTAGTTAAGATTCTATTATTCATGGGCATGAAACTACGGGAATTAACAAGTCAATGCAGTTTGCAGGTGATATGACCCAGCCTTTCTTAAAACAAACAAAACCTCAGCAAGTTATAAAAACTATAAACTGGGAACTGGAACATTTTACATTTTTAATTTATTAAAAAATTTTACATATATATTTTCTATTTCAATAGCTTTTGGGGTGCAAGTCATTTTTGGTTACATGGATGAATTGTGTAGTGATGAAGTTTGTGATTTTAGTGCAGTCATCACCAGAGTAGTATACATTGTACTCAATTTCCAATATGCAGTATTTTATCCTTTACCCCCTTCCCAGTTTCTACCTCCTGAGTCTCCAGTGTCTATTATACCACTCTATATGTCTTGCGTACCCATAGCTTAGCTCCCATTTATAAGTGAGAACATATGGGATTAGGTTTTTCCATTCCTGAGTTACTTCACTTAGAGTAATGGCCTGCAGCTCCTCCAAGTTGCTGCAGCAGACATTATTTCATTCTTTTATGGCTGAGTAGTATTCCACGGTGTATTCGTACCACATTTCCTTTTTCTTTCTTGTTTTTTTTTTTTTTTTTTTTTGAGACAAGGTTTTGCTCTGTCACCCAGGCTGGAGTACAGTGGCGTGATCTTGGCTCACTGCAACCTCCTCCTCAAAGGCTCAAGCAATTCTCCTGTCTCAGCCTCCCAAGTAGCCAGGACTATAGGCACAGGCCACCACGCCTGACTAATTTTTGTATTTTTAGTAGAGATGGGGTTTCACCCTGTTGCCCAGGCTGGTCTTGAATTCTGGAGCTCACGTGGCCCACCTGCCTCAGCTTCCCAAAGTGCTGAGTTTACAGGCGTGAGCCACTATGCCTGGCCCACATTTTCTTTTTTCTTTCATCAGTTGATGGGCACTTAGGTTCGTTTTTACGTCTTTGCTTTTGTGAATTGTGTGACAATAAACATAAGCATGCATGTGTCTCTTTGATATAATGAGTTCTTTTCCTTTGGATGGATACCCAGTAGTGCGATTGTTGGATTGAATGGTAGATATGCTTTTAGTTCTTTGAGAAATTGCCATACATTTTACATAGAGGTTGTGCTAATTTACATTCCCACTAGCAATGTATAAGCGTTCCCTTTCACCATATCCATGTCAACATCTATTGTTTTTTGTTTTTTTAATAATGGCCATTCTGGCTGGGTTACAGTGGTATCTTATTGTGGTTTTAATGTGCATTTCCCTGATGATTACTGATGTTGAGCATTTCTTCATATATTTGTTGGCCATTTGTATATTTTCTTTTGAGAAATGTCTGATAGGATTGTTTGTCTTTTTCTTGCTGATTTCTTGGAGTTCCTTGTGGATTCTTGACATTAGTGCTTTGTTGGATGCATAGCTTGTAAAATACCTTCTCCCTGTTTGTGGGCTGTCTGGTCACTCTGATAATTACTGCAGAAGCTCTCTAGTTTAATTAGGTCCCATTTGTTTATTTTTGTCTTTGTTGCTTTGCTTCTGGGTCTTAGTCACAAATTCTTTGCCTAGGCCAATGTCTAGAAGAGTTTTTCCTAGGTTTTCTTCTAGAATTTCTATGATTTCAGGACCTAGATTGAAGTATTTAATCCATCCCAAGTTGATTTCTGTATATGATGAAAGACGGGATCCAGCTTCACTCCTCTACATGTGGCTATTCAGTCCTTCCAGCACCATATACTGAACAGGTTGTCCCCTTCCTCAATTTTTGTTTTTGTATGCTTTATCAAAGATCAGTTGGTTATAAGTATTTGGCTTTATTTCTAGGTTCTCTATTGTGTTCCACTGGTCTGTGTGTCTACTTTTATACCAGTACGATGCCATTCCAGTTAGTACAGTCCTGTAGTATAATTTGAAATCAGATGATGTAATGCCTCCAGATATGCCCTTTTTGCTTAGGATTGCTTTGGCTATTTGTGTTCTCTTTTGATTTTCTTCCCCTCCCTCCCTCTCTCCCTCCCTCCATGCCTTCCTTCCTTCTTTCTCTCTCTTTTTAAATTTTGAGACAGAGTTTCATTCTGTCACCCAGGCTGGACTACAGTGGTATGATCTCAGCTTACTGCAATCTCCACCTTCTGGTTCAAGTGGTTCTCAGGCTTCAGCCTCTGAAGTAGCTGGGATTACAGGCGTGTGCCACCATGCTGGGCTAATTTTTGTATTTTTAGTAGAGATGGTGTTTTGCCATGCTGGTCAGGCTGTTCTTGAACACCTGGCCTCAAGTGATCCCCCCAATCTCAGCCTCCCAGAGTGCTGGGATTACAGGTGTGAGCCACCGCACCTGGCCCTCTTTTGATTTCATATGAATATTAGGATTGCTGTCTCTAATTCTGTGAAAAATGACATTGGTATCCTGATAGGAATTGCATTGAATCTGCAGATTGCCCTGGGCAGTATGGTCATTTTCACAATATTGATTCTTCTAATCTATGAGCATAGGATATATTTCTATTTGTTTGTGTCATCTGTGATTTCTTTCAGCAGTGTTTTGTACTTCTCCTTATACAGATCTTTCACCTCCCAGGTCAAGTATATTCTCATGTATTTTATCTTCTCTGCAGCCACTGTAAAAAGGACTGAGTTCCTGATTTGATTCTCAGCTTTGTTGTTGCCAGTGCATAGCAGTGTCACTGATCTATGTACATTGATTTTGCAAGCTGAGACCCTAACAAATCTATGAGTCCCTTGGAAGAGTTTTCAGGGTCTTCCAGGTATGCTATCATACCATCGGCAGAGACAGCTTGACCTCCACCCCTCCAACTTGGATGCCCTTCACTTCTTTCTCTGGCCTGACTGTTGTGTCTAGGATCCTCAGTACTGTATTGAATAGAAGTGGTAAAAATGGGCATCATTATCTTGTTCCTGTTCCCAGGGGGGAATACCTTCAACTTTTTCCCATTCAGTATGTTGTTGGCTGTAGGTTTATCATACATGGCTTTTATTATTTTGAGGTATGTTTCTTCATGCCTGCAATCCCAGCTACTTGGGAGGCTGAGGCACGAGAATCACTTGAATTAGGAGGCGGAGGTTGCAGTGAGCTGAGATCACATCCCAAGGGATGCTGCATTTTATTGACTGTTCTTTCTGTGTCTATTGAAATGATCATATGGTTTTTGTTTTTAATTTTGTTTGTGTGGTGAGTCACATTTATTGACTTACATATGTTGAACCATCCCAGCATCCCTGGGATGAAACTCACTTGATCATGGTGAATTATCTTTCTGATGTACTGTTGGATTTGGTTTGTTAGTATTTTGTTGAGGATTTTTGCATCTGTGTTCATCAGGGATATTGGTTTGTAGTTTTCTTTTTTGGTTATGCCCTTCAACTGGAGCATTTTAAAAATAATTTAATTTAATTTAATTTTTGAGACAGGGTCTCACTCTGTTGCCCAGGCTGGAAGGCAGTGGTGTGTTCTTGGTTCACTGCAGCCTTGACCTCCTGGGCTTAGGTGATCCTCCCACCTCAGCCTTGTAAGTAGCTGGGACTACAGGCTTGTACCACCAGCCTGGCTAGTTTTTTGTATTTTTAGTAGAGATGGGGTTTCACCATATTGCCCAGTCTGGTCTTGAACTCCTGAGCTCAAGTGATCCACCTGTCTTGGCCTCCTAAAGTGCTGGGGATTATAGGTGTGAGCCACTGCAGCCAGCCTGGAACATTTTTAAATGGGCGAAACTAACGTTGGATATGGTTTTAGCATGGCTCATTCAGATTGCAAGAAAGACAGGCCCACATAATCATTTAGCATTTCCTAAACTGTAGGAACAGAGTTCTATATGATCATAATAGATATTCAAATAATTCTGAGAAGAAGTATAAAATGGTTAAGAGCATGGACTTCAGAGCCAGCCTGCGCAAGGGTTTGAATCACCTCCGCTGCTTACTAGCCTGTCACACTCTCATACCCTCCTCTTTTGATAGTCAAGTTATTTAACCTTTTTGTGCCTTGTTTCTTCCTCTACTAGGAATGATAATAGTATCTATCTTACAGGGTAAATGAGCTAACATATGTAAAGTACTTAGAATTGTGCACACTCAATAATAATAGTTCTTATTCTTATTTGGATGCACTGTATATTCTTGGAGACTCACAATATACATTAGCATATTAAGGTCTTTAAGGAAGACCTACAGTAACAAAATCTGTTTTCTTACTGTTTACTTACAGTTATTTGAAAGTACTGGCAACTATTGACCTAGAATCAGCTAAAGGAAGTTTCAGATCTTAAGAAATAAATTTTTCAAAGATATGGGTGAGGAATTTTTCCCAAATAATTTACATTAATTTTCCCCAAATTGTTTCAACATGGAGTACATTTTCAAAGATGCCTACTAAGATAATTTTAAGGAAAAGTTTGAGAAGTATTCACTTAGTTGCCCTAAGGACTGAGAATTTATTGAAGGATAAATGACAATTCTGCTTTAGGGTTTGGCCCCTCTGAGAGTTGCTAACCTCTTGTTGTGTGTTTAGTTCTCTCTTACACTCTTACATTAGCTTCTCTAAGTATCTTTATGACAGCCTACAAAAGCTCTAAACCAACTCTGTCCAATAGTACTTTCTGTGACAATAGAAATGTTCTGTATCTATGCTGGGTGTGGTGGCATGTGCCTGTAGTCCCAGCTGCTTGAGAGGCTGAGGCAGGAGGGTTGCTTGAACCCAGGAGTTGCAGGCTGCTATGATGGTGTCCACGTTAAGTTCAGCACCAATATGGTGACCTCCTGGGAGCAAGGACCACCAGGTTGCCTAAGGAGGGTGAACCAGCCTGGTTCAAAACCAGAACAGGTCAAAACTCCTCTGCTGATCAATAGTGAGATTGCGCCTGTGAACAGAGAATAGTCACTGAACTCCAGCCTGGGCTAAGACCCTGTCTCTTTGCGGGGGGGAAAAAAAAAGTTCTATATTTGCACTCTCCAATCTGTTAGTCACTAACTACCATGTGGCTGTTGAACACTTGCAGTGTGGCTGATACATCTGAGGAACTGAATCTTTAATTTTATTTAAGTAAAGAATTAAATGACCACATACTGCTGATGGCGCCTGTATTGGGTAGTGTAGATCTAAACACACTGGGCCCCAGTTACCTCTTTGACCTTTTGCTTTGTACTGTCACCACTTTCACACTGACCTCTTTGCTGTTTCTGAAACACGCCTGGTGCTTATTGTCTTAATTTTGTTTTCTCTAGACACCTAATTCCATGTCTATCTGCATGGCCAACTTTTTTACTTTTGTTTGATTAGCCATCTTTCTTTGATCTGGAGGATGGCAGTTGGGATCATTGGTTTGAATAGTTGCAGCCTGGTGAGGAGGATTCACCTTCCAAGCACAGGGCTTTGCAAGATATAAAAAAACTGCCTGGGCCTTTCACAGGTGGAGCCAGTGCTTTTTTTTTAAATGTCAAACAGCTTATACTGTTATTATCTGTGTACTGGTTTTATCTCTAGGAGAGTACCTGGCATACAGATAATCTTATTGTATTCTGGCTAAGAAATCTTTGCCTAAGTTCACAAAACTTCTCCTGTTTTCTTTTGGGAGTTTTTGCTTTTACATTACTCACTTGTTTTACTGTTCCATTTCCTCTCCCTACTTTCTGGTTTTCTTTTGGATTAATCAAATTTAAAAATTATTTTATTTTTCTAAATTAGCTTGTTAGCTATACAGTTTTTTACTCCTGTTATTTCCATAGTGATTACAACATGCATCCTTGACTTAATATGGTCTAATAAAAGTAGTAGTTTTACTACTTAACAGATTCTACTAGAACCTTAGAACCTTTACAGTATGTGATGCATAGATGAGCGCATCTAAGCTATTAGGAGCTTGTTAAAATACAGAATCTCAAGCCCTATCCTAAACCTATTATATCAGAATGGGTAATTTATATGTACATTAAGGTTTTGGAAATGCTTTCTTAGAAAACTTTAGCTCCATTTATTACCTCCTGCATTTTGTGTCATAATTTTTCTTTTCTTTTTTTTGTGATGGAGTTTCATTCTTGTTGCCCAGGCTGAAGTGCAATGGCGTGATCTCAGCTCACTACAACTTCTCCCTCCCGGGTTCAGGCAATTTTCCTACCTCAGCCTCCCAAGTAGCTGGGATTACAGGCATGAACCACTATGCCTGGCTAACTTTGTATTTTTAGTAGAGACAGGGTTTCTCCATGTTGGTCAGGCTGGTCTTGAACTCCTGACCTCAGGTGGTCTGTCCTCCTTGGCCTCCCAAAGTGCCGGGATTACAGGCATGAGCCACCCTGGCTGGCCTGTGTTATAAATTTTTTAAAGTTATAATTATTATTTTGTATAGCTGATGTTCATTTATATTTACTTATATATTTACTCTTTTCAGTATTATTTATTCCATCCTGCATTCCTCTGCTTCTGTCTGGTATAGTTTTCTTTCAATATTTTCTTTAATATTTCTTTTAGTGCAGGCCTGCTATTGATGAATTCCCTCAATTTTCATTTGTTTAATTGAGATATAATTCACACCATAACATTCACCATTTTAAAGTATACAATTCGCTGTTTTTTAGTATATTCACAAGGTTGTTCAACCATACCACTATCTAATTCTAGAACATTTTCCTCACTCTCAAAATAAATCTGGTGCCAGCCAGGCACGGTGGCTCATATCTGTAATCCCAGCACTTTGGGAGGCTGAGGTGGGTGGATCACAAGGTCAGGAGTTCCAGACCAGCCTGGCCAGTTCCAGACCAGCCTGGCCAATATGGTGAAACCCCGTTTCTACTAAAAATACAAAAGTTAGCTGGGCGTGGTGGCGGGCACCTGTAGTCCTAGCTGTTTGGGAGGCTGAGGCAGGAGAATCTCTTGAACCCGGGAGGCGGAGGTTGCAGTGAGCCGAGATCACGCCACTGCGCTCCAGCCTGGGCGACAGAGCCAGACTCCGTCTCAAAAAAAAAAAAAAAGAAAAGAAAAAAAAAAGAAATCTGGTGCATTAAGAGTCACTCCTCATTTTCCCTTCTTCCAACCTCTGACCACCACTGATCTGCTCTCCATCTCAATGGATTTGTCTAGTATGGAGATTCAGTAAATTGAATCATATAGTATATGTCCTTTTGTGTCTGGCTTCTTTCACTTAATAGTATTTTTCGGGTGTATCCATGTTGTAATGTGTGTTTTATTCCTTTTTTTTCCTTTGAAACAGGTCTCGCTCTGTCACCAGGCTAGAGTGCAGTGGCGCGATCTCCACTCACTGCAACCTCCACCTATCGGGTTCAAGCAATTCCCCTGCCTCAGCTTCCAGAGTAGCTGGGACTACAGGAGTATACCAACACGCACGGCTAAATTTTTGCATTTCAGTAGAGACAGGGTTTCAGTATGTTGGTTAGGATGGTCTCCATCTCCTGACCTAGTGATTCGCCCGCCTCGGGCTCCCAAAGTGCTGGGATTACAGGAGTGAGCCACTGCTCCCCGGTCTATTCATTACTTTTTTATGGTTGAGTAATATTTCATTGTATGGTTATCCCACACTTTGTTTATTAATTAATTAATAAATAGATATTTCCGTTGTTTCCACTTTTTGGCTATTACAAATCTGCTATGAAAATTTGTATACTAGTTTTTCCATGGACAGGTTTTCAGTTCATTTGGTTAGGTACCTAAGAGTAGAATTCCTTGGTCATATAGTAATTATATTTTTCTTTTTTCAAGGACATGCCATACTATTTCCACAGTGGTTGTACCATTTTATATTCCCATGAGTAATGTATGAATATTCCTGTTTCACTCTGTTTTGAAGAATGTTTTCTCTGAGTATTTTATGTTAGGTGCTATTTCAGCTTCCATCATTTATGTTGAGTATGCAGCTTGTAGCTCTTTGCAAGGTAATGTGTCTTATTTCCCTCTGTCTGCTTTAACATTTTCTCTGTTTTTTCTTTTTATTTTATTTATTTATTTATTTTATTTAAACAGTTTGACTATGATATGTCTAGGTGTGATTTTCTTTGTGGTATCTTGAAGTTGAATGGGAGTCTGAAAGCTATGGGTTCAGTATTCTATGAGTCGATGTCTCTTATCAGTTTTAGAAAATTCTTGGTCATTGGTATTCAAATATTGTTTCTAACTCCCTTCTCTCTCTTCTCCTTAAATTCTATATTATACGTGTGTCAAATCTCTTGGGTATATTACTTAAGTCTCTTATGTGCCCATCTTTTTCACCCCTTTTTACTTTTTTCTCCTCTATAGTTCATTTTGGGGATTTTTTTTTTCTCTTTTTTTTTTGAGATGGGGTCTCACTCTGTCACCCAGGCTGGAGTACAATGGTGTGCTCATGGTTCACCACGGCCTAAACCGCCTCAAGTCTTAGGTGATCCTCCCACCTCAGTTTTTGTATTTTTAGTAGAGATAGGGTTTTGCTGTGTCTCCCCAGACTGGTCTTGAACTCTTGGGCTCAAGAAATCTGCCCACCTCAGCCTCCAAAACTGCTGGGATTACAGACGTGAGCCACTGTGCCTGGCTATCACTTTGAAGATTTTCTATTACTTATCTTCCAGTTTATTACTCTTGTTAGCTGTATCAAATCTTTCTAAACTCATCCACACAGTTCTTAATTTACGGTATTATATATTTTAGTCTTGTAATATGCATTGAATTCTTTGTTACATGGTCAATTCTCTGGTGAAATTTTCTCTTATCTATTTTGTTTGTTTTGAAAATACATGTATTAGTCCTTTTTCATGCAGCTGATGAAGACATACCCAAAACTGGGCAATTTACAAAAGAAGGAGATTTAATTGACCGCACAGTTCCATGTGGCTGGGGAGGCCTCACAATCATGGTGGAAAGCAAGGAGGAGCAAGACACATCTTAGATGGATGACGGCAGGCAAAGAGAGAGTTTGTGCAGGAAAACTCCCATTTTTAAAACCATCAGAAATCGTGAGACTTACTCACTATCACAAGAACAGCATGGGAAAGACTTGCCCCATGATTTAATTACCTCCCATTGGATCCCTCATAACACATGGAAATTCAAGATGAGACTTGGGTGGGGACACAGCCAAACCATATAAGTACACAACTAACATATGCCCTTGCTCATCCATATGGCATCTTTGTGTGAATTTGAAAAAGATCCTACTCTCTAGGCATAAGAATAGCTTGGTGAATGGAGAGAGGGTAAGGGAAAAAGTTACACTCATACATTGTTGATAGAAGTGTAAACTGATATAATTTCTTCTGCATTTTGATTTTTTTCTTTCTTTCTATATCAGTGTATAAAATATTTCTCATTCTTTTGGCTGGATTTATAATAATTACATGGATCTATTAAAACTTACTTATGCCTTGCAAAACCCTGTGCTTATCAGTTTTCCTGTTGCCTCACATTTAAATTATTTCTAACATCATGGTAATACAAATGATGCTATAATGAATATCCTTATATTAATATATGTGATTTTGTCTACACATGTAAGTGCGTAATTTATAGGATAAATTACGCAAAGTGGAGAACATTTCTAGAATTGAAAGGTTATGCAACTGTGACATTTTTATAGATATTCCTAAATTGTTCATTGTATCAGACCAGGCATGGTGGCTCAAGCCTGTAATCCCAGCTCTTAGGGAGCCAGAGGTGGGAGGATAGCTTGAGCCCCAGGAGATTGAGACCTGCCTGGGCAATATAGTGAGACCCCTCTTCTACCAACAATGTATGAGTATGTGTGTAACTTTTTCCTACCCCCTTAACCAACAAAGTGTACTGCTAATTTTTATTTCTGTTAGGAGGGATTCTGTTAGTAGCAGAGGTTAAAAAAAATAGTGTTTTTAGGTTTAATTTTCTTTTAAAATAACTGAGGTCACACATTTTAAAAAAGTGTATTTAAAAGCCATATGGAGTTCCTTTTTTTGTGATCTGTCTGTGTGTGTCTTTTGTCCACTTTTTCCATTGAATTGTTTGTCCATTTTCTTACTGATTTGTAGGAACTCTATCTATACTAAGAAACTAGCCATTTATCATGTGTTGCATTTTTAAAAACCTATTTGTTATTAATTTTTTTGGTCTAATCCATTTTTTCCATGCAGATGTTAAAATTTTTTATGTTGTCATATTAATCAGTCTTTTATATTATGTTTTGTGGTTTATGTGTTATACTTAGAAAGGACTCAGTTCTACATAATAAAAGATTCTTGGCCGGGTGCGGTGGCTCACGCCTGTAATCTCAGCACTTTGGGAGGTTGAGGTGGGTGGATCATGAGGTCAAGAGATCGAGACCATCCTGGCCAACATGGTGAAACCCCGTCTCTACTAAAATACAAAAAAAATTAGCTGGGCATGGTGGCGCGTGCCTGTAGTCCCAGCTCCTTGGGAGGCTGAGGCAGGAGAATTGCTTGAACCCGGGAGGCGGAGGTTGCAGTGAGCGGAGATCGTGCCACTGTACTCCAGCCTGGCGCCTAGTGACAGAGCAGGACTGTCTCAAAAAAAAAAAGAGATGCTTTTCTTTCGATAGTTTATAATTTTATTTCATATATTTAATTCTTTGAATTACCTGTAATTTTTAATATAGAGGTGATAAATTTTTAAAATATATCATTTGAATAATCAAAATTTATAACAATTTATATTCTGCTGCTGTTGGATAGCATGTTCTGTACATGTCTGTTGGGTCCATTTGGTCTAAAGTATAGTTCAAGTCCGGTATATTCCGTATTGATTTCTGTCTGTTGCATATTGAAGTTTCCACTGTTACTGTATTGCTATTTCTCCCTTCAGATTTGTTAATATTTGCTTTATATATTTAGGTACTGTGATGTTGGACACGTATGTATTTATAATTATACCCTCTTAATGAATTCACCTTTTATAATTATACAGTTATTTTATTTGTCTCTTATTAATAGTTTTTGACTTAAAGTCTATTTTGTCTGATATAAATATAGTTATCCCTGCTCTCTTTTGGTTTCTATTTGCATGGAATGTCTTTTCTGTCCCTTCACTTTCAGTCTGTATGGATTCTTAAAGCTGAAATGAGTCTTTGTAAGCAGCATATAGTTTTTGTAAGCAGCATCTCTTTGGGTCCTTTTTTTTTTTTTAATTTAAAAATTTTATTGGGTCCTGAATTTTTATCCATTCAATCTTTCTATTCTTTGATTGGAGAACTTACTACATTTACACTTAAAGTACTTATTGATAGGTAAGGACTTACTATTGCCATTTTGTCAATTGTTTCCTGGCTGTTTTGTAAATCTTTTATTCCTTTGTTTTTTTCTTGTCTTCCTTGCTGATTTGATGATTTTCTATAGTATGCTTTGGTTCCTTTATCTTTTGTGTATCTACTATAGGTTTTTACTTTGTGGTTACCTTGATGCTTACATAAAACATAGTTATAGCAGTCTATTTTTAAGCTGATACACAATGGGGGAAGATAGTTTCCAACATATATGGTCCTGGGAAAACTGGCTATCACATACCATAAAGTGAAATTGGATCCTTAACTTACACCACACACAAAAATCAACTCAAACTAGATTAAATACTTAAACATAGGACCTGAAACTCTAAAACTCCTAGAAGAAAACATAGAAGAAAAAGTTCCATAATATTGGTTTTGGCAATTATTTTTTTGGATGCGACACCAAAAACCTAGACAAAAAAAGCTGATGGGACTACATCAAACTAAAAATCTCCACAAAAAAGAAACAGTCAACAAAATGAAAAAGTAACCTATGGGGTGGGATAAAATATTTGTAAATCATATGCCTGATGAGGGTTAATATACAAAATAAATAAGGAACTCATACCACTCGTTAGCAAGTAAGTAACCTGATTTTTAAAATTGGCAAAATACCTGAATATAATTTGTGGAAAGAAGACCTACAAACTTCTAACAGGGATATGAAAAGCTGCTCAATGTAGCTACCACAGGAGCCAGTAGTCCCACTTCTGGATGTGTCTCTGAAGGAAATAAAATTACTATCTTGAAGAGATATCTGCACTTTCATGTATGTTGCAGTGTTATTCACAATGACCAAGTTATAGAAACTACCTAAGTGTTCATTGATGGATGAATGAATTTAAAAATGCGCATACACAAAATACCAATATTATTCAACCTTAAGAAGGAAACTCTGACATTTGCAACAATATGGATGAACCTAGAGGATGTTATGCTAAGTGAAATGAGCCAGACACAGAAAGACAAATACTGTATAATCTAACTTATATGTAGGATGTAAAAATGTTGAATTCATAAAAACAGAGTAGTAGAAGAGTGGTTATCAGGGGACAAGGTGGGAGAAATGGGGAGATGTTGGTCAAGGGTTACAAGCCTTCAGCTATAAGGTAAATAAGTTCTGGAGACCTAGTGTGCAGCATGGTGACTGTAGTTAATGTATTATACACTTGAAATTGCTGAGAGAGTAGGTCTTAAGTATTTTCACCATATACATAAAAGATAGCTCTGTGAGGTGATGGATATGTTAATTAGCTTGATTGTGGTAATCATTTCACAATACATACACATATCAAAGTATCACATTACACACCTTCTACATACATGATTTTATTTGTCAATTTATACCTCAATGAAGCTGGAAAAATTTATAACAGGACTGAAATTATAGCATGTATGTAGTAATTATATGTGGCTGCATATACTGAGCCCATTTGGCTCATATGTTACTGACACTCCTTCTACCCTTTTAAGATGAATTTGTCAGAGGATCAGATGAAAATATCAGCGATGTTAATATATGTTGACATCCATATACTATATGTATATGAAATACAGTCACAATATTTTTCTCTGTTTTGGAACTCATGAAGGAAGAAATAATATCATCGTAGTTAATCTAAGTAAATTCGTTAAATTAATTCCTGAATTTAATATGGCTGGTTATTTTGAGTGTAACATATATATAATCTGAGAAATACATGCAAAGGTCTTTCTTCTCTGTCAAGTTTATCAATTGCAGATAAGATAGAAAAGGACTTGGAGGTGGGCATGGTGGCTCACGCCTATAATCCCAACACTTTGGGAGGCAGGGGAATCACTTGAGATCAGGAGTTTGAGACCAGCCTGGCCAACATGGCGAAATCCCATCTCTACTAAAAATACAAAAATTAGCCAGGTGTGATGGTACACACCTGTAATCCCAGCTACTCGGGAGGCTGAGGCAGGAGAATCGATAGAACCTGGAGGTGGAGGTTGCGGTGAGCCCAGATCATGCCACTGCCCTCCAGCCTGGGTGACAGAGCGAGACTCCATCTCAAAAAAAAAAAAAAAAAGAAAGAAAGAAAAGGAGTTGGGAAGTTATGTTTATTCTTCTTAGCCATACACAGAAATTTCTGTTTCTTTTTTTTTTTTTTTTTTTTTTTGAGACAGAGTCTTGCTCTGTTACCAGGCTGGAGTGCAGTGGTACCATCTCAGCTCACTGTAATCTCTGCCTCCTGGGTTCAAGCGATTCTCCTGCCTCAGCCTCCTGAGTAGCTGGGACTACAGGTGCGTGCCACCATGCCCAGCTAATTTTTGTATTTTTAGTCGGCATCCCAAAGTGCTGGGATTACAAGCGTGAGCCACTGCACCTGGCCAGGAGTTTCTGTTTCTTAGCCTTCTAACAACCACACAGTCTCCAGCTGAGTAAACGCAGATATATTTTGACAAGTTAGAAACTTCTGTGAAGCGCTTACTACAGTGTATTTTTCTTTTAAATTTGTGAACATTTGATGGTGGTGGAGTTCTCCTCTAGTATTTAGAATCTTTATACTAGTACTAACTCATTCATAGTATTTTCTTTGCTTTTAGATGCCTTAGTAATGGTTTGCATTAGTGTTTCAAGCAATTTCTGGACTTACTAGATGCTTCACTATAAAGGTCATTTGATCTTATGATGTATGGTATTCCCCCCTCTCAGATCCACAGTGTGCAAAATAAGATCTCTGCTAGATATTTCACTAAAGAAGAGATTTATTTAATGTTGTTCATCCTAGTCTCCTGAGGACCTAGGGTTTCCTTAGAATATATTTTGGGAAATGTTACTTTATATTATTGTACATGGAGGTAATAGAAAGAAGATCACTTTTCTTCTTAATTTGATTCTTATCTGTGTTGGCATTGAACCAAAATTACTACTTTTCCATTCTTTTTTTTTTTGAGACAGGGTCTTGCTTGTTGCTCAGGCTGAAGTGCAAGTAGCTCAGTTCAGCCCTGACCCCCTAGGCTGAGGTGGTCCTCCTACTTCAGCCTCCCTAGTAGCTGGGACTACAGGTGTGTGTCACCACACCCAGCTATTTTTTGTCTTTTTCATAGAGACAGGGTCTTGCTTTGTTGCGCAAGCTGGTCTTGAAGTCCTGGGCTCAAGCAATCCTCCACCTTAGCCTCCCAAAGTATGGGATTACAGGCATGAGTTATTGCACCTGGCCTAACCTGCAATTCTTTTTAAACTTTTTTTTTTTTTTTTTGAGATGGAGTTCCACTCTTGTCACCCAGGCTGGACTGCAGTGGTGTGATCTTGGCTCACTGCAACCTCTGCCTCCTGGATTCAAGCGATTCTCCTGCCTCAGCTTCCCAAGTAGCTGTGATTATAGACACCTGCCACCATGCCCGGCTAATTTTTGTGTTTTTAGTAGAGATGGGGTTTCACCATGTTGACCAGGATGATCTTGAACTACTGACCTCAGGTGATCCACCCGCTTCGGCCTCCAAAGTGCTGGGATTACAGGTGTGAGCCATTATGCCCCACTTGCAAATTTTTTAAATAATTTTTTTTTCTTTTTAAAATAGAGACAGGGTCTCGCTGTGTTGCCAGGCTGGTCTCAAACTCCTGGGCTCAAGCAGTCTTCCCTCCTTAGTCTTCCAGTGTGCTGGGATTACAGGTGTGAACCACTGAGTTCAGCCTACTCTGTAATTCTTTGTGAGAAGTAGGGAATACTGTAATAGTGGCATTATTCTTTCTTTCTTTCTTTTTCTTTTTTTTCTTTTTTTTTTTTTTTTTTATAACTTAGAGGCTACTTATGAACCTAGTAATTAATTTTACTTTAAAAGTCTTTAGTTGCTTTTTTTGTCAGGCCCCTGAATTTTCAGATTCAGAATTTGTTTCTATACCTTATGAATATTGCCCTTAAGCAGAGCCATGATGATCATATTTTCCAAAATGAAATCAGTCTTACATATTGTCAATGTTTTATACATTGATCTGATGATGGAATAAAAAAGAATAAAGACTGAAAATTTTGGTTGTTTGGTAAATGTTACATAGTCCATTTATTTTCAAGCAATATGTTTCATGATCATAATTCTTAAAAAAAACCTTTAAGTACATTATTGGTTGGCCACTTACAGTATGAAAAAGTTGAATATTGGTGCATTCCTGTAATCCCAGCTACTCGGGAGTTTGAGGCAGGAGAATTGCTTGAACCTGGGAGGCGGAGGTTGCAATGAGCTTAGATTGTGCTATTGTACTCCAGCCTGGGCAACAAGAGTGAAACTCCTGAAAAAAAAAAAGAAATAAAGTTGAATATAACTTGGACACTGATATTTGAAACGTACAGAATCCTTGAATGGTTTGAATTGTCCCAAAAGTCAGGATATAATATCCTTGTGAGCAGAGGAAGAATAATGGTTGCTCATGTGTGCAATTACATCTGCCTTTCTTCCCTGCTTTGGGGGAGTTTTTTCTTTTTTCATGCAAATGCTTCTTTGAGGAGTCTATTTCTTTGTATATGTTGGCCCGTTGCATCAAATCAGATGCATCCTCTTCTGAATGGAGGTACTGGACTTGATCTTAAAGGAAGACATAGGGAAAAAATACTTTTTGTTTTAATTTCACTTAGGGCAAGCTTGCTTAAAAGTATAAAATGTCTCTCCTGATAACTACTGTGTTAAATTTCTTCCCTTTGTACTCTAATACAGTTCATAATTTTTATGTTTTAGAAATGAATAACAAGCTGGGTGCTGTGGTTCATACCTGTAGTCCCAGCAGCTTAGGAGGTAAAGGTAGGAGGATTGCTTGAGCCCAGGAATTTGAGATCAGCCTCAGCAACATGAGGAGACCTTGTTTCTACAAAATAATAAAATTAGCCAGGTGGGGTGGTGCATGTCTGAGGTTCCAGCAGTTTGGGAGGCTGAGGTGGGAAGATAGCTTGAGCCTACGAGATTGAGGCTGCAATGAGCCATGATCATACCACTGTACTCCAACCTGGGTGACAGAGCAAGATCCTGTCTCAAGAAAAGCACAAAAAAAAACCAAACCAACCAACCAAACAAAAACACTTGACACGTTTGCCTTCTTTCGTTTTAAGGTCACTGCTGTCATAAAGTTACAGAAAACTTAGTGATTTTGAAAAATCAACATCAAAAACATTTTAAATTGCCAGAACATAGTTTACAGCTGAATTTTTTTTTTTGCTGGTCTTTAAAAACTGTTGTTTGTCTTTGAAATTTCATGGTAGTAGCCAAATTAGTCACCAAATTTGCCAGTCCAAAAAGATTCAATGGTACATGAAAACATTTTTTTTTTTTTTTTGAGAACAAGTCTTGCTCTGTTGCCCAGGCTGGAGTACAGTGGCGCGGAGCTTGGCTCACTGTGACCTCTGCCTCCTGGGTTCAAGCAATTCTTCTGCCTCAGCCTCCCAGGTAGCTGGGACTATAAGTGTGTGCCACCACGCCTGGCTAATTTTTATATTTTTGGTGAAGATGGCGTATCACCATATTGGCCAGGCTGGAAAACATTTTTTAAGCTTATATTTTATTTTAAAACTTGTATAAGTTTAAGAAAATTAAAACACTTCACAACCTTATTTCCAGAGATAATTTAGTATGATTAGTATTTTGATTTATTTTTAGAGATGGGTCTCACTATGTTGTCCAGACTGGAGTGCAAAGGCTATTAACAGGTGCAGTTGTAGCACACTATAGTATTAAATTTCTGGGCTAAAGTGATTCTCCTGCTTCACCATCTTGGGTAGCTGGGATGACAGGTGCATGCCGCTGTGCCTGGCTTTTCATCATTATTTTAAGTGAAGTCATCTTAACATAGTTGAGATTATAGTGTCCATATATGTTTGTATTTTATTTTTTCCATAGTATTTAACTTTAAATTGCCAAAGAAAATGGCATTTATTCATTCATTCAACAAATACAAATATACATATATGTAACTATCATTTTGTATTTATTCATTCAACAAATACAAATATGCATATATGTAACTATCAAACATACACATATACATATGCATGCAAGATACTTTGTTGGCTGCTTTGAGAGAATATTATTGTCTTCCAGGGCACAAAAGTTAACTATAATGTTCAGGAGATCATGAAAAATGTTTGTTTTATTTAGGTTCACATGATGTCTTAGTCTGTTTTGTGTGGCTATAAGGGAATTCTTGGCCAGGCACAGTGACTCATGCCTGTAATCCCAGCATTTTGGGAGGCTGAAGTTGAAGGATCGCTTAAGGCTAGTAGTTCAAAACCAGCCTGGCAATACAGTGAAATCCAGTCTCTACAAAAAAAAAAAAAAAAAAAAAAGTTAGCTGCATGCCATGGCATATGCCTGTACTTCCAGCTACTCAAATAGCTGAGGCAAGAAGATTGCTTGTGTCCAGAGGTTGAGGTTGCAATGAACCAGGCTTGTGCCACCACACTTTAGCCTGGACAACAGAGTGAGACCTCATCTGAAAAAAATAAGGAGTAAAAAATAAAGAAATACCTGAAGCTGAGTCATCTATAAAGAAAAATGGTTATTTGGCTCATGATTTTGATGAATGGAAAGTTCCAGGTTAGGCATTTGTATCTGGTGAGGGCATTAAGCTGCTTCTACTCGTGGCAGAAGGCAAAGGGGAGCTGGCTTGGGCTTGCAGAGATCACATAGTGAGAGGAAGCAAGAGAGAGAGAGGCCAGTGGCAGGCCTCTTAAGAACTGGCTCTCTCGGGAACTAATAGAGTAAGAATTCACTCACCCTCAAAGGAGGACATTAATCTGTTCATGAGTGATTTACTCCTATGACCTAAATACCTCTCATTAGGCTCTACCTCCAGCGTTGGGGATCAGATTTTAATATGCAATTTGGAGGGGACAGACATCCAAATCTTAGTAGATGGGGGAACCCTTCTGGACTATCTGAACTTTGTCTGATAAAGTTTCTTTGTTTGTAGATTCCTCTCTTTGGTGCTAACACTATTGGTCAGAGAAGTCCTGATGGACCGGTACTGAGCAAAGCTGAATTTGTTGAGAAAGTTCGTCAGAGTAATCAGGCCTGTCATGATGGAGATTTCCACACAGCTATTGTTCTGTATAATGAAGCCCTGGCTGTTGACCCTCAGAACTGCATCTTATACAGCAATAGATCTGCAGCCTACATGAAAATCCAGCAGTATGACAAGGCACTGGATGATGCAATCAAAGCTCGACTTCTCAATCCCAAGTGGCCAAAGGTAGAGATTTTATGTATTTTCACAGAATCTTTTGTGATGACTTATTACTTTAATATAACATTTTATTGATTTAGTGTACTTATTAATATTTTAATAATCTGTACTTCAGCAAAATATAAAATGACTTCCTTGAGCTGATAAAGCTTCCTTTTTTTTTGGTAGTGTGCTTTCCATGTGCAAGTTTAGTTCTTTTCCTGCGTGTGTGAGATTTAAACTTTTTTTCTCTGTGCTTCTTGATAAGCAAGATACACTTTAGTTCTTTATATAGGTTTTGGAACATCTCTTTTTGAATGAATATTTTAGATGAAGTATGATGATGTTTCTTTCCTTCAATTTAAAATAATTAATTTTATTCTCTGCCAATGACTGTTTATTTTCAGAATGGTATTTAATCAGGGAAATTTCTGTTTTTTGTAATAAAGCATTGTAATTATCTGTAGTCCCTTGAATGGTGCAAGGCTTAAATTATTATCTTTGTTTTTTATTATATATTCTTTATTTTCAGTGTGCCTGTTCCTAGCCTAACCCCTAGTTTCTTTTAGAAACAATTTCTTTTCTTTTTGTTTTTTTTTTTTAGACAGTGTCTTACTCTGTCACCCAGGCTGGAGTACAGTGGTACAATCTTGACTCACTGCAACCTCTGTCTCCTGAGTAGCTGGGACTACAGGTATATGCCACCATGTCCAGCTAATTTTTGTAATTTTTTATAGAAGTGGGATTTCACCATATTGCCCAGGCTGTTCTCGAACTCCTCTGCTCAAGCAGCCCTACTGCCTTGGCCTCCCAAAGTGGTGGGATTACAGATGTGTCACCTTGCCCCGCAGAAACAATTTCTTAAGAGGCACCTGAAGCATAGAGGGTGGGGAATAGGAGAGGAATGAAATGGGGGAGTGCAGATTCAAGGATATAAAGTTGCAGATATACAGGATGAATAATTCTAGAGAGATCTAATGTACCACATGAGGACTATAGTTAATGATATTGTATTGTATTAGGGATAATTGCTAAGAGAGTAGATTTTAGGTTCTCTTATAACACAAACACACAAAAAAGGGCTACTATGTGAGATGATCAATATATTAATTTAATTGACTGCAATAATTATTTCACTGTGTATAAGTAAACAAAAACATCACGTTGTATACCTTAAATATATACAATAAAAAAAGATGTAACTGAAGTATTTGTGATATTTTCCATAGAACTGCAAAACCATTTGATCCCATTCTTGGCTTTCTGTTGGGTTAACAAAGGTTAATGGATATTTCCTAGAGATTTAAAATAGTTTCCTAATGTCTTATTAATAATATACTGTAGGGCTGGGCATGGTGGCTCACGCCTATAATCCCAGCACTTTTTGGGAGACTGAGGTGTGAGGATCCCTTGAGCCCACAAATTTGAAGCCAGACTAGACAACACAGTCAGACCTTGTCTCTACAGAAAATACAAAAATTAGCCAGGTATGGTGGCATGCACCTGTATCTCCAGCTACTTGAGAGGCTAATGTGAGAAGATCACTTGAGCCTGGGAGGTAGAGGCTGTAGTGAACTATGATTGCATCACCACACTCTGGTCTGGGCAACAGAATGAGACCTTGCCTCAGTAATAATAAAAGTCATAGTACTTTATCCTTTGACTCTGGTAGGTCTTTTTGGCCTCATTTAATGGAATTTCTAGTATTGCTGTTGCCTTGTGAATGGTTTACTATTCTGTACTTCCCTAAAGGATTACTTTAAAAAAAAAAAAAAAGACATGCAGCCAGATAAAGGATTACTTTTGTAACCATAATCATTCTAAATGAAACAAAAATTGTTGAGAAAAACTGTATATAGGCCAGGCGAGGTGGCTCATGCCTGTAATCCCAGCACTTTGGGAAGCTGAGGCGGGCAGATCATCTGAGGTCAGGAGTTTGAGACCAGCCTGGCCAACATGGTGAAATCCCATTTCTACTAAAAATACAAAAATTTGCTGGGTGTGGTGGCGGTCGCCTGTAATCCCAGCTACTTGGGAGGCTGAGGCTAGAGAACTGCTTGAACCTGGGAGGTGGAGGTTGCAGTTAGCTGAGATCGTGCCACTGCACTCCAGCCTGGGCAACAAGAGTGAAGAGTCTCAAAAAAAAAAAAAAAGAAATAGAAAAATTTTATATGATACCATTTGTGAACTAGAATGCTATTTTCAAAGGATAAACCTAGGTTCACATTCCTGTTCCTCCACTAATGACAATATGGTTTTGAGCAATCTCTTAACCTCTCTGAAGTTAAGATAAATGGGAATAGTAATACCTATCTTGGAAGATTGTTGCTTAAGGATTAGAGATAATTTACTTGTACATAGAAGATGTTTGGTAAGTAATAGTTAATGATTGTGACATTTTTACTGAAGATTTGAATTAGTAGGTCATTCTACAAGGTTTTGCATATATATCTGCCTCTGTCTCTCTGTCTCTTTAAACCTATGATTGATACAGTGATCCTTATAAATATAGAGAGCTTAATTTTCAAATTGTCAATTCTTATCCTTTTTTGATTCACTTGTGTTTTTCCTATATTTGTGAACACCTTTAAACTTTTATCTTTTTCGTTTTTCTGTATCATTTCTACTTTCTCCTGGCACTGCTTGTGACCCAAAAAATGGCTTTTTAAAAGTGTACTTTTATGATTATAGACAAAAAAATCAGCCTTTTAGGATAATTTATATTATTGGTTTCTAATTTTTTTCTCACAATAAGTGAAGTTATTGTATATTTCAATTTACATTAATATTTTAGTTCTATATTTGGCTTTAAGCAAACCTAATATAGGAATATTCAGAATTATATGAAATATAGAATTCATAACTGAAATCACAAAATGTTCTTTTGATGTATGATAATGAAATTAATTTATAAAGAAATGTTTACTACTGTACAAGAATGTTTCCTTTTATAAGAACTAGATTTTATATTTATTTTTCTAGGAATATATACTTTTTAGGTAAAAGAAGATTCACTTACACTTTCCTTTTTTTTTTCTTTTTTAAAATCTTCTTTTTTGTTTCTTTTTTTTTTTTGAGATGGAGTCTCACTCTGTTGCCCAGGCGGAGTGTAGTGGCATGATTCCTGCCTCAACCTCCTGAGTAGCTGGGATTACAGGCACGTGTCACCACACCTGGATAATTTTTGTATTTTTGGTAGAGACGGGGTTT
The DNA here is from genome assembly GCA_036589455.1 of Ateles fusciceps. Classification (NCBI taxonomy): domain Eukaryota; kingdom Metazoa; phylum Chordata; class Mammalia; order Primates; family Atelidae; genus Ateles; species Ateles fusciceps. Next base: position 6,028,015 of record JAZHEH010000517.1, on the reverse strand, counting down.
CACCATGTTGGTCAGGCTGGTCTCGAACTCCTGACCTTGTGATCCGCCTGCCTCAGCCTCCCAAAGTACTGGAGTGAGCCACTGTGTCTGGCCTTCGCTTACACTTTCTTGTCACAAATATATCTCTGGTGAAATTTTGTTAATTCCTTTTTCTTTTAATTTTTGCTTTTCTACTCTGACTTTTTAAAAATTATAATACTTTGCTTTTCTAAAGGCTTTCTCTGAAATACTATTTTTGTCTAGTCTGATGTGTGAAAAGTGACCTTCCAATTTCTATCTCTTTCCATAAGTATTAATTTTTTTATGTAAAGATCTAAAGGCTCTAGAGACTAGAGAATCTTTTATACATTTCTGTTTTATCTGAATGAAAAAATGATTTTGATGTGATATGGGCTGTAAAAGAGGTATGAACAGAGTACTATGGGAACCCATACAAGCAGTGAGTTCAGTCTGTGATACCTTATCTCCAGCTGTGTGCTAGATGTTTTCTGTTTGATATATCTTTATGTTTCTTCTTTTTATGTCCTATTTAAGAAATCTTTGTCTTACCCAGGATTATAAAGATTTTCTTCTAGAATTTTTATGTTTTTGCCTTTAGGTCTATGATTTATTTTGGGTTAATTTTTGGTATTGTGTGAGACAAGAGTCAAAGTTAATTTTTTCCCATATAATGATAACCATAATTCACCAATATCTGTTTTAAAGATTATCATTTCTCCATTGAATTATCTTGGCACCTCTGTCACAAACCATTTGATCATTAAATATAGAGTTATTGCTAGATTCTCTATTTTATTTTTATTTTTTTTACAGCAAAACTATCATCAGGTAGATTCTCTATTTTATTGCCCTGATCTGTGTATATATCTCAATGCCTTAACCATAATGCCTTAATTACTATAGATGTATAGAAAGGCTGACATTTCTTTGCTAAGTTGTTTTGGCTATTCTATTCTTTTGCATTTCTCTATAAGTTGTAGAATCAGCTTATCAGTTTCTTCAAAAAAACATTTCCGGAAATTAATGGGTTTGCACTGAATTAGAACAATTTGGAGAGAATTGCCTTCTCAGTGTTATTGAGTCTTTCAAACCATGAACATGGTATATTCCTCCATTAACTTAGGCCTTCTTTTATTCCCTTTGCAATCTTTTGTAGTTTTCAGTGTTCATATCTTGCATGTTTTTTGCCAAATTTATTCCTAAGTATTTTCGTTTTTGATGCTATTATAAATGGATTAACTTTATTTTCTAACTTTCCATTGAGAATCTATAAAATATAATTTTTTGTACTTTGTGTCATGTGACTCTGTTAAATTTGCTTTTAATTTCTAGTAGGATTTTTGCAGATTCCTTGGGATTTTCTATGCACATGATGATGTCTGCAGGTAATCACAATTCTGCTTTTTCCTTTCTTTTGTGTATACCTTTTCTTTCTTTTTTCTTCATTTTTTGCTCTATTGCACTGGTTAGCATATCCAGTACAATGTTGAGTAGAAGTCATGGGAGTGAACTTCCTTTACTCATTCCTGATCTTTGTGGGAAAGCATTGAGCTTCACATTGTTGAGCATGATGCCCTTAATCAGGTGGAGGATATTCCCTTTAATTTCTGTTATGAGTAGGTGTCAAATTTTGTGTGTTTTTTCTTCATCTATTGAAATTATGATTTTTTTTTCTCAGCTAGTCTGTTAATAAGGTAAAGTAAATTGATTTATTTGGGGATATTAAATCAACTAAATCAACTTTGGGATTAATGGGGGTAAATACCAGGTCGTCATTATGTATTATTATTTTTATGTATTGTTAGAAATGCTTTGCTAGAATTTTGTTAAGAATTTTTACATCTAAGTTTATGAGAGACAGTGATCTGTAGCCTTTTGTTTTTCTCATGATGTCTTTGTTTGGTTTTGGTATCAGAGTGATTCTGTTCTTAAGTAATGAGTTGTAAAGTGATCTCTCTGTATTTTCTGAAAAAATTTGTGTAGGATTGGCATTATTTCTTCCTTAAGTATTGGATAGAATTCACCAGTCCAGCCATCTTTATCTGTACTTTTCTTTGTTTGAATGTTTTAATTATGAATTCAATTTCTTTGATTGATATAGGGCTATTCAAATTTTCTAATTCTTTTTAGATCAGTTTTGGTAATTGATTCTTTCAGAGAATTTTTAATTTAATCTAGGTTGTCAATTTTATTGGCATAAAGTTGTTAATATTCCCTTATTATCCTTTTTAATATCTGAAGAATCCATAGTGATGTTCTTTTTTTCAATTCTTGATATTGTTAATCTGCTATTTTCTGGTCATTCTACCTAGAGCTTTATCAATTCCATTCATCCTTCTAAATAATGAGTTATTAGTCTCATTGATTTTCTATATTGTAGTACATTTTATCTTTCACTGATTTCTGCTGTTTATTATTTCCTTTCTACTTATTTTGCATTTACTTTGCTCTGTTTCTTTTCATTTTGTAAGAAGAGAACATAGGCCATTGACTTTAGATCTTTCTTCTTTTTAAGATATAAGCATTTAAAGCCGAATATTTCTCTTCAAGTACTGTTTTTGCTGCATCTTACAAATTTTGACATGTGTTTCCATTATTATTCAGTTCCATATTTTCCAGTTTTCCTTGTCAGTACATAGTTGATCCATGGATTATTTAGAAGTTTGTTGTTTAATTTCCAAATATTTGTGTTTTCTTAGTTACCTAATTATTGTTGATTTCTAATTTAATTTGATTGTAGTCAAAAACATACTCTTTATGATATTAATGCTTTTAAATTTTCTGAGGTTTATTTTATGGCCTAGCATGTGGTTTATCCTGGGGAATATACAATGAACACTTGGAAAGAACATGTATTCTGTAGTTTTGAGATGTAGTTCTGTAGATATCAGTGAAGTTCAGATGCTTAATCTTGTTGCTCATATCTTCTCTGTCTTTGCTGACTTTTTTGTCTTGTTATTCTGTGAGTTGCTGGAATGAAGAAGTAAAAATCTTGAATTAAGATTTTAGAATTGGCTATTTATCCCTTTAATATTGTCAAGTTTTGCTTCATATATATTGAAACTCTGTTTTTTTTGTTTTTTTTTTTTTGACATGGAGTTTTGCTCTTGTCCAGGCTGGAGTGCAATGGTACAATCTCGGCTCACCACAACCTCCTCCTCCCAGGTTCAAGCAATTCTCCTGCCTCAGCCTCCCAAGTAGCTGGTGTCACAGGTGTGTGCCACCACGCCTGGCTAATTTTTGTATTTTTAGTAGAGATGAGGTTTCACCACGTTGGCCAGGCTGGTCTCGAACTCCTGACCTCAGGTGATCTGCCCACCTCAGCCTCCCAAAGTGCTGGGATTACAGATGTGAGCCACTGCGTCTGGCCAAAACTCTATTATTATATACACATAACATATTATATCTTTTTTATAAACTGATCCTTTTACATTATGCAACGTATCTCTTTATCTGTGGTAGTAAATTTTGTGTTATAAACTATTTTGTCTGAGCTGGGTGAGGTGGTACATGCCTGTAGTCGCAGCTCCTTGGAAGGCTGAGGCAGGAGGATTCTTTGAGCTGAGGAGTGTGGCCTGGGCAACATAGTGAGATTATGTCTTTTAAAAAAATATCTATTTTGGGCTGGGCGTGGTGGCTCACGCCTGTAATCCCAGCACTTTGGGAGATCGAGGCTGGTGGATCATGAAGTTACGTGTTCGAAGCGAGCCTGGCCAACATGGTGAAACCTTTTCTCTACTAAAAATAAAAAAATTAGCTGGGCGTGGTGGAGGGCGCCTGTAATCCCAGCTTCTCGGGAGGCTGAGGCAGGAGAATTGCTTGGACTCAGGGTGGGGGGGTTGCGGTGAGCCAAGATCGCGCCATTGCACTCCAGCCTGGGCAGCAAGAGCGAAACTTCATCTAAAAAAAAAATGTATTTTGTCTAATATTAATATAGGTATTCCAGCCTTTTCTACTTACTCTTTGCATTATATATCTTCTGTTTATATATTTTCACCCTCTCTGTGCCTTTACATTTAAAATTCATCTTTTTTGGATGACATATAGTTGTGTCTTGCTTTTTAAATTGTTTGTCAATTTCTGCCAAATTTGGATTTTCTGTTCATTTATTTTTAATGCAGTTATTAATGATGTTAACTTTGCATCTACCATTTTATTATTTCTTTTTAAATTGTCCTTTCTGTTTTTGTCCCTCTGTTACTCTTTTCATACTATTTATTGGTTTATTTGAATACTTTCTGAAGTTGATTTTTTTTTCTCTTGAGAAAGTTTTTGATTCTTGATGTTAGGTAATTATCTTGGTTAGACTAGAACTGCAAACTCCATTTTTTAAGTGGCAGTTCTAGTCTCAGTTCAGATATTTTGTCTTTTGTTGAATTACTTTGAAATTTGTTCCATACGTGTAACTCCGGGGTTAGCCAAAGATGTGGGTAGACAGAATATGAGTATTTTTTTTTCTGATTCTTTTCTTTCTGGAATCTTCTTCCCGCCTTGTCCAGAGGCTGTGGTTTTCTGGCCTTCAGTGTTCTAGTTCCCCAGGCCAGGAAGACTATTTTTCTACCAGTATTTCTGTACCATTGCTTAGCATTCTTACAGTACCTGACCCTTGCACCTTGAAAATGGGAACTCACTTTACAGCTCTCTCCCTCCAAAATCTGCCTCCTTCTCTTCACTCTGTAGTACTTTCAGGTAGCTTTTAAAGATATTATATCTAGCTTTTAAAGATACTATGTTACATTTGTTTTCTGGGTTGGGGTGAGTCCAGCAGAATCTTGCCCAGTCACTACTGGAAGTAAAAGTGATATGTTTTCAGTGATTTAATGATTCTCCTGATGTTTTGAGTTCTCTCACTAGGGTCATTGCTTCCAGTTAGCTAGTCTCATACATTTCAGATATTTATCTTATTTCATTTTCATTCTTTGCATCAAATTGGTAAATAATTCCTTCATACCCTTTCTTTTTCTTTTCTTTCTGTTTTTTAAGAGAAAGTCTTGCTCTGTTACCCAGGCTGGAGTGCAGTGGTGCCATCATAGCTCACTGCAGCCTTGAACTCCTGGGTTCAGGTAATCCTCCCACCTTAGCCTCCTGAGTAGCTGGGACTACAGGTGTGTGCCACCATACCTAGCTATTTTTTTAAAAAACTTTTTTTTTTTTTTTTTTTGTAGAGATAGGGTCTTGCTATGTTTGCCCAGGCTGATCTCAAACTCCTGGGGTCAAATGATCCTCCTGCCTTGGCCTCCCAAAGGGGCCCAGCCTTTTTCTTAAATGTATTTCATATGTATGTTATACAGTTTATTTCTGTTAGCACCAACCTAATAGAGCCAATATGATAGTTCAGGTTCTTATAGTTTCATTCTTACTTTTTTGTGATAACCTTTTATTGTTACATTGTTCTTGTTCAAAATCTTTTGTTGCTCAGTATTGTCAGTTGGATTGGTAGTCAAGATTCTGCTCAAGTGGTCACATTTCTTCTTTTATGGGGGACTTCAATAAGTTTGTGGAAAATGGGAATTAAAAAATAAACACAAAAAATGCAAACTTTATTTCTCACCATAAGCTCAATAATGTTGAAGACACTTTTGTGAGCAGTGATACCAGACATTTAGTCTATCCTTAAAGAACTGAGCATCCTGGAATGTAATCATGTCAAATCAGTCTTTTCTACATTGTCAACTAAAGAAAAATGGGTTCCCTTTAAATATTTTTTTTAAGATTAAGGAACAAAAAGAAGTCAGAAGGAGTCAAATGAAGACTTTAAGGTAAATGCCTAATGATTTCCAACTGGAACTCTTGAGAAATTTCTCTGTTTTGATGAGAGGAATGAGCAGGAACATTGTCATGGTGGAGGACTCTGTGAAGCTTTTTCAGGCATTTTTCTGCTAAAGCTTTGGCTAACTTTCTCAAAACACTGTCATAATAAGCAGATGTTATTGATCTTTGGCCCTGTAGAAAGTCAGCAGGCACAATGCCCTGAGCATCCTTAAGAACTGTTGTCATGACCTTTGCTCTTCACTGGTCTGCTTTTGCTTTGACTGGACCACTTCTACTTTTTGGTAGCCATTGCTTTGATTGTGCTGTCTTCAGGATCACACTGGTAAAGCCATGTTTCATCTCTGGTTATAATTCTTCAAAGAACTGCTTTAGGATCTCTATCCTACTTGTTTAAAATTTCCATTGAAATTTCTGCTTTTGCCTGTAGCTGATCTGGTGCAACAGTTTTGGGACCCGCTGAGTGCAAAGTTTGCTCAACTTTAATTTTTCAGTCGTAATTATGTAGGCTGAACCAATTGAGCTGTCTGAGATGTTGGCTGTTGTTTCTCCTGCTAGTTGTTGATCCTCTTCAATTAGAGCAGGAATAAGATGGTTTTTTTCATTGTAAATTGATGCAGATGATCTGCTGCTGTGGACCTTATCTTCAAGGTGGTCTTGGTCCTTCTTAAAATAAGTTATCTGTTTTGAACTGTTGATTTCTTTGGGCATGGTCTCCATAAATTTTTTGTAAAGCATCTGTTATTTTACCATTTTTCCACCCTGGCTTTACCATAAATTTGATGTTTATTTTGCTTTGATTTGCTTTGCTTTGATTTTAGCAGAATTTATATTGCTCGGATAGGGACTGTTTCCAGACTAATGTTTTATTCTTCATAGTGCCTCAAACTAGATCCTGTTCAGACATGTTATAACAAGTTAGTTTGAGTTTATTTTGATGCAGAAAATTTTTGAAATCCATGCATAGTTTTTTCATAATACACATTTTCCATGAGCTTTTCGAAGACCCTTTGTGTTTCTTACTATTCTGCTGACAAACATGCTCTTCTTTTCCTTTTTTTTCTTCCTCCTTGTTTATGTCAGTTGATGTACAGTGGTAACTGAAATTTGAATTGTGTTGTTAGGGCACTGGTGTTATTTAACTGTGATAACTGAAATTCATGTATATTGGCATAGTGCACATGTGAAGTGAGGTCTGCTAGTACTTTGGAGTTCAATCTAGGTTTGTTCCTCCTTATTAGATGAAGTCTTTAACAGGTTGTTATACCTCGCTAGGCTGCAGTTTTTCCTTTTGTATCTGGGTTAACATAACATACCTTGAAGTGTAGTAGTGAGGATTAAATAAAATGTTAGGCACTTAGCGCAGAGTTTTTTATATGTAAGTTATTTAACACATCATGGTCATTAATGAGATGGTCATCATGATGATGTTAATAATCACCCTATATTTATATATACATGTTTTTTAGTGAAACTACTCAGTTCTCTTTTGAGCATTTTTCTTTCCCTTATAATCTCAGTAATCTGAATCCTCAAAATTCCTATTGCTTAGCTTTTCCAGTTTTTAAATGTGTTGATTCCAAAATGGATACAATGTTCTGTTGAGATATTTCTGTTGCAGAAGGAAAAGGAAGAATTATTTTTCACCACATATCTGGACTATGTGCTTGTGAATGGCTTATCAGATTCTATTAATATAGGATCCTATAAATATAGCTCGCTTTTTAATATGTGTGATATATTTTCTTTATTTCACTTCAAAAAACATAGATTAGGCACTTACTATAAGCAAGAACAATTTTGTTACTGTCTTCTCTGTTAATCATATTTAGCTGATTTTTTTTTCTTCTTGTTAGTTTGGCATTTTGACCTTTTTTCATTGTTTCGATATCCTACCTCTTTGCTATGGTATACATATATATTTTTGAGACAGTCTCACTCTGTCACCCAGGCTAGAATGCAGTGGCATGATCTTGGCTCACTGCAACCTCTGCTTCCAGGTTCAAACGATTCTCCTGCCTCAGCCTCCCGAGTAGCTGGGATTATAGGCATGCGCTACCACACCTGGCTAATTTTTGTGTTTTTATTAAAGACAGAGTTTCACCATGTTGGCCAGGCTGATCTCAAACTTCTGACCTCAGGTGATACACCTGCCTCAGCTTCCCAAAGTGTTGGTTATAGGCGTGAGCCATCGTGCTGGCCTAATTTTTTTTTAGATGTATTTTTGGTTTGCACTTGTGTCCACTAACTTTTGCTCTATAACAAATCTCTCCAAAACTTAGTGGCTTAAAACAACAACCATTTATTAAGCTCAGGTTTTTGTAGGTCAGCTGAAGTGGCTCTTCTGGACTTGGCTGACTCAACTGATCTCTGTTGGTCTTTCTCACATGTTTGAGGTAAACTAGAAGTTTGGCTGGTGATTGGAATATCTAGGACAGTCTCACATTTCTGGCAGTTGGTGTGCTTTTGGCCAGGAGAACAGTGGCCATTGGGCCATGTGTCTCTCATCATTCAGCAGATTTTGCTGGGCTTCTTTGCATGGCAGTTGTTGAATTCCAAGAACTGTAAGAGAATGCAAACACAATTGCATAGCACTATTAAAGTCTGTTTGAACTACTTTTGTTATTCTCCCATTGGGCAAAGTAATTCATATGGCCAAGCCCAAAGCAGAAGAGGAAGAATTTATGACTATTGTTATAATTCACCTCATTATTCTTTGTCATATTATATGCATATTATGGTACATATTCATGTACCTTCATTTGTAGAACATATCATATCCCCCCCCTCCTTTATTTCTTTTCTTGAGATAGGGTCTCACTTTGTCAGCCAGACTGGAGTGCAGTGGTGTAATCATGGTTCACTGCAGCCTCAAACTCCCAGGCCGAAAGGATTTTCCTACTTTAGTCTCCAGAGTAGCTGGGACTACAGTGTGTGCTCATTGATAGCACATAGGACCACACTTGGCCAATTGTTTTTTTTTTTTTTTTAAAGAAAAAGCGTCTCCCTGTGTTACTTACCTAGGCTGGTCTTGAACTCTGGGGCCCAAGTAATCCTCCTGCCTTGCCCCCCTCAAAGTGCTGGGATTACAGTTTGTGAGCCACCAAGCCCTGTCTGATATCCCTTTTTATTTATATCTACTTTAATTTACTTTGGAATTTCCTTGAATCACATCTTTTCAGATAAGTCAGTTGTGAAGTAATTATTATTATTTTAGTGTGAATAATGAGTTACAGAAATGGTTATGTTCTTCAAGGATATCTTCAAGAGTATCATTGGAAAAGACTCCAAAGGAATGATGGGTTTTCATATGGTATAACACTACATAAAGGAAGATTTCAAAGTGGGACTCTCCTGTTAATTTTAAAGCACATGATAAAATACCTCCTCTTTCTGCATGGATTTAAAGCTCTTCCCGTATTCTTGTTCATTGATTACACCTGATGACAGAATTCTTATTTTTTTTTTTTGTTTTCTTGAGACAGGGTCTTTCTCTGTCACCCATGCTGGAGTGCAGTGGCATGATCACAGCTCACTGCACCCTCAACATCCCAGGCTTAAGCAATCCTTCTGCCTCAGTCTCTCAAGTAGCTGGGACTACAGGCGTGTGTCACCGTGGCTAATTTTTGTATTTTTTGTAGAGATGGGGTTTCACTGTGTTACCCAAGCTGATCTCATGCTCTTGAACTTAAGCAATCCACTCACCTTGGCCTCCCGAAGTGCTAGGATTACAGGCGTGAACCACTGTGTCTGTCTGTGATGACAGAATTCTATCATCAGGTATAATACCTGAATACAGAGTATTATACCTTATCTGTCACGTATTATACCTGATGACAGACTCACACTAAGAAAAAAACATTTAAACATATCTTGACCTCATGTTTTCCTTTGGCTTACCTAGTATTATAATAGCAATAAAATATAATAGCTCTTATTGAATGCTTATTATGTCAGGCTTGTTCAAATCCTTTTATTTGTGATGTCAATTTTATACTTGCAATAATCTTATGAGGTAGATATTATTTTTATCACTACTTTATAAAATAGAACATTTGTACTTAGTGGGAGATCACATACTTGTCTAGGACATCTAGTTAGTAACTGAAGATTTGGACTTAAACCCAGGTTGGTGTGATTCTAAAGACTTTGTCCTTAACTACTGTATCACACTACTTCCCTGGACAAAGGAGTCCGGGATTTAAGGACTCAAGAATCCAGAATTCTCTTTCAAATTCTAACACCAATAAGTCCAAATGATGTTACAGAGACCATTCAATTTTAGTTTCCTATAATATAAGCCAGAGTCTGAGATTACAATTTACTGATGTTTTTCTCTGTCTATTCAAGTCTGGTTTTGAGCCCTTCTAGTGATTTTTTTATTATGTATTTTTAAATTCTGGAATTACTTTTTTTTTTTTTAAATTGATATTCTCCATTTGGTAAAACATTGCTCATGTTTTCCCTTAATTCCGTAGTTTCCATTGAACACTTTTTTTTTTTTTTTTTTTGAGATGGAGTTTTGCTCTTGTTGCCTAGGCTCCAGTGCAATGGCATGATCTCGGCTTACTGCAACCCCTGCCTCCCCGGTTCAAGTGATTCTCATGTCTTAGCCTTCTGAGTAGCTGGGGTTATAGGCGCATGCCACCACGCCTGACTAATTTTTGTATTTTTAGTAGACAGGGTTTGATCATATTGGTCAGGCTGGTCTCCAACTCCTGACCTCAGGTGATCTGCCCGCCTTGGCCTCCCAAAGTGTTGGGATTATAGGCGTGAACCACCGTGCCTGGCCTGAACATGTTTTTAATGACTGATTTAGTATCTTTGTCTAGTAAGTCCAATATCTTGATTTCCTCATGGTCAGTTTCTATTACTGCTTTTTCCCCCCAGTGTATGGACAGTACTTTCCTGTTTTTATTTGTGTCTCATCATTTTTTGTTGAAAACTGGACATTTTAGGTAATATAATGTGGCAACTTTAGAAATCAGATCTCCCTCTCTCCTAGAGTTTGTTGTTGTTACTGCCTTTTTTGTGTTAGTGACTTTCCTAAACTCTTTAAAATCTCTATTCTTTGTCATGTGTAGCTACGGAAGTCTGCCCAGTTAGCATCGTCCTCAGCTAACGATTCGATAGGGATTCCTTAAATGCCTTGAACTACTACATTTCCCAGCCTTTGCCGAAGAGTTCCCTGTGTATGTTTGGGCACACCTTCAGCACTCTGGTAGTTTACAACTCTTAGCCATCACTTCCCGTTTGTGTAGAACCTCAAGGACAGCCAGATGAGAGATTAGGAGCTTCTTGGGTCCTTCTTGGGTATGCACACAGTACTGCACATTTTTAGATTCCCAGGGATATTTTGGAGTTTTAAAAGCCCCCTATAGACATCTCATTCTCCAGAATTTTCTTTTAAGGTTTTTCATTAAACTCTTATTTACCCAGTATGTATTGCTGCATCAGGCAGTTTGATGTTAAGCAGTTGCCACTGATTTTATTTGAGAGATACCCTGTGAAGAGGGTTGCTCACACTGAGCTACCTCTGAGTTACATCAAATATAGTCTTGTGAATGGAACTTCTCTAGGGAGCTGCCAGACAGGTCAAGTAGTGGTAATTTTCTGGGGGTAGGGTATTTTTGAAGAGGTCCAAACAATTTCTGACCCCTCTCTTTGCTTCTAAGCTTCTGATTTTCATATCTATTGTGGTGAGAAGGCTGCTGGTTTTTAAGTCGATCACATAGGTGGGGAAAAAGGGATAGAAATAGTACAAGTTAAAAACCCCACAAAGCTTGCTACTTTAACTGAGACCCAGCTGTTGGTACAATTTGTTGGTTAATTTCCAAAATCCTGAAAAAGTTGATTTTGACAAGTTCGGCTAGTGTTCTCATTGCTTTTGTGGAAGAACAGATTTTTGGAAGACTTTACTCTGCCATTTTGGAAGTGCTTTTCCACAGTTTAATTTATGGGAAAGTACAAACAACCACTGTGAGGGAAATGGAAAGTAGGAGAGTGAAAGCAAAAGCAGGGAGGCTAATGATGAAGCTAACTTGGACTAGAGTAGTGGTGGTGGAAATGAAGAGAAGCTGAGGGATTTGGGATATGCTTGGTAAAGGGCTCAGTGAACTTCATGAGTGAAAGGCAGATCCTCATAACAATCATCTGTTATAGGTGGTGCCATCTGTATTTTAAAGGTAAAGTAAGATTCAGGGAAATTTAAGTAGTTTGCCCACAGTTACAGAGTAAGAAAAAAATTAGAATTAGAACCTCTATTTAATCTAACTCCAAATTGTCTTAACATCTTTACATTCTGTCTCATGACATTAAAATCAGTTATGAGTCAAACACTGTATTCAGAATAAATATTTACAATTAAATTATCTTTTTTATGTAATTATTTTGCATAATTTTAGTCTTGTTTTTAAGGAGATAACAATTTAGTTTTTCAGCTTTGTGTAGACAGTTGGAATGATAATCAGGAAAGGGGATTTTTTTTCATATGTAAGAAAGTGATGTTTTCTTTAAATTTAAGCCAAAGTTTATATTCTAACAATGGGAGATAAAAAAATATATTTACTTCTACACTTTTAAGTTTTCAGGTGAGACCCCTGTAACAAATGAGATTAGCAAGATAAAAGCATTTAAGTGAATTTAATGTAAGTTTTACATGACATGAGAGACTTTATAAGGAAAGGAAGACCCAAATAAATAGTTAAGCCTGAGCATTTTTATGCTAGGTTTGATAAGGAATAGAAAATTGTGAAAAAATGTGACAGGACAATGTGGGTATGAGCTAGAGGTAATAAACTGGGGAGAAACTTATTAAGGCCCGTTTGGATTCTTCTCAGTATCCCTCTGTTTTCAGAGAGATGGATATTCCTTTCCTTCAGGTTTAAGGACAGTGTTAGTACCTGCTTCAGAGGAAGGTCAGAGGGTTCTTCCAGCACTTACCATTTCTCAAATTCAGCTTAAAATATTTGATATACCTAGGCACCACATTTTGGAGTAGCTACCTGTCACTACCATATGCTAAATCTATCAAAGGCAATTGGCATTTCTTTTCATGTTACGTTCATTACCAGAACAATTATTACCTATTATCTTTGGCAATAAATGGTTCATTGTTATTACATAGTTTATTATTTTATATGTCTTAAAGACATGATTTTATGGCAGGCTTATAATTTGCATTTGAATCTATGTTCAGGTCTTTTTGGTCAGTCTGTACATTGCATGTATATATATATATACACATAAATTTTTTAAATTACAAAAGTAACTCAAAGTTACTTTTGGAAAAATTTCAAACAATAAAAATTATATTCCCCTCTTGTCTTATTGCTCACTCTATTCCCCATTCCAGTCCCTAGAGTTAACTATTTTTATTCAGTTTAAAGATTTTTTGAGACATTTTACAATATATCTGTAACTTTATACACATAAACACATGTACTCACAGACATACCCCTACATACTTCTTAAAGAAAAGGGATACTTAGAACAATTAAAAAATTGACAATTATCTATATTTATGGAGTACAATGTGATGTTTTGATCTGAAGGATTCAGTCAAGCTAATTAACACATACATTGCCTTACCAAATTTATTTGTTTATTTTTGTGGTGAGAACATTAAAAATCTATTTTAGCAATTTTGAGTTATGCATTTTTATTAACTGTGACCACCATGCAGTTTAATAGACCACTAACATTTATTCCTCCAATCTAACTGAAACTTTATATCCTTATCAACATCTTCCTAAAATGAGATACTTTTTAAATGTTAGATTTGCAATGTGCTTGTTTTTCTCTGGCAGTTTACACGTAATTTACTTTAACAGCTTCATAATATTTCATATTATGAATATACCAATTTAATGTTTTTTAGTTTTTACTTAAAAAGATAATAAAAATCGATAACACGAGATTAGTCCTCATTTGGCGGTTCTAGTGGGGGAGTGCAGCTACTCCTATACCTTTCATCAAAGGACTGCCTTCCTCTGTGGGGGAAAATCATCCTCTTTTGCTGAGTGTGCTGTAATAAGAGATGAGGTAAAAAAGTGATTGAAAAGTTTCTGTCTCTTCTTGGGTACATGTTAGAAGACACAAAAAGTGTTTGTTTCTTTGTTCTTCAAGAAAAAACTACAAACAAAAGTATGTTTTCTAGCTACCACCATTTGATTGGTAACTTTTCTATTTGGTATTGAAATGACTCTCTTAAGGCCACTGGTCATTGTTTATTTATTTATTTATGCATTTAGTTTTTATGTTACTATTGTTGATCTAAGAGGAGAATTACAGTTTTTACCAAAAGGGATTTTTCTCATAAATGTTAGCCTAAAGTGATGTTAGAACCCACAGCGTCTCCTTGGAAACCAGGCTTTCGTGGTATAGAAACAACTACTTTAAAATGGATGCTGTGTCCTTAGGAAGTGATTCAGGAAGTCTGGCAAGAAGAGAAGTCATGCTGTGAAGGAAATTCAGAAAGGAGCTCAATTATTTATGTTCTCAGGTTTGTCATAATTTGTTTTAAGAATGTTTCATTCCAATTACGAAGTTATAAACATATGTTAAGCAATAAATTTTATTTCTAACTCTCAGATAGTATGTGTATCACTAAGGAGTGTAGATGAATTTTTTTAAAGTGAAGTGAGAGTTTGTTGTCATGTATACTTGACAGTGACATTCATTAAATGTAGATAAATGCTTTGTGTGTGATACATAAAATGTGTTAGGACATAACTTTTAAAGGAGTCTATTAGTCTTGTCTCCTGTAATAAAAATCTGGTAGCGTTTTTTTGTTGTTGTTGTTGTTTTTGAGCCGGAGTCTTACTCTGTCACCCAGGCTGGCACGATCTCAGCTCATTGCAACCTCGGCCTCCCGGGTTCAAGTGATTCTCCTGCCTCAGCCTCCCAAGTAGCTGGAATTACAGGTACCTGCCACCACACCTGGCTAATTTTTGTATTTTTAGTAGAGAAAGGGTTTTATAATGTTGGCCAGGCTGGTGTCAAACTCCTGACCTCAGGTGATTCGCCTGCCTTGCTCGACCCCCCAAACTGCTGGGATTACAGACATGAGCCACCTCACCCGGCCAACATTTTCTATCTTAATGAAAGAGAAACTATCCCAGGAGTTTCCAAAGTCTTTTTATAGAAACATTTTTAAATATTCTCAAAAAAGTATTTCAGATAAAAAGTTACGAAAGCTACTCCAGAAATACTGGTAAAGAAACAGGTTTTTTTTGGGGTGGGGGGGGGAAGGAAAAAAAAAAGGAGTTTTTTTTTTTTTTTACTTTTTCTTTTGAGATGGAGTCTTGCTCTGTCACCCAGGCTGGAGTGCAGTGGCCCGATCTTGGCTCACCACAACCACCGCCTCCTGGGTTCAAGCGATTCTCCTGCCTCAGCCTCCTGAGTAGCTGGGATTTTAGGTGCACACCACCACACCCACCTAATTTTTGTATTTTTGGTAGAGTTGGGGTTTCGCCATGTTGGCCAGGCTGGCCTCAAACTCCTTACCTCAAGTGATCTGCCTGCCTTGGCCTCCCAAAGTGCTGGGATTACAGGTGTGAGCCACCGCATCCGGCCAATAAATTATTTTTTTCCAAAACATTTTTAAAGTGATAAGATAGATGACCAATATACTTAAGTAAAATTAGTCTCTTTTGGAAATTGAACTATTACTAATACTAAAATGGAAACATTCTTCTTATATTTTGTTATAGGAACACTTGAAGTCATTGAATAAATGTGGTCATTGGTTAAATTTAGCGATTTTTTTCTTACAGGGATTTGCTAATGTTTCAGAAGCATTATACTATTTTCAGTTTTCAAGAGGACTATTATAAGGATTGTTTTTACATTATCATATTTAAAAAGCTACCTGTGGGCTGGGCATGGTGCTCACACTTGTCATCTCAGTGTTTTGGGAAGCTGAGGTCGGAGAATTGCTTGAGGCCGGGAGTTCAAGACAAGTCTAGGCAACAAAGCCAGACTCCCATCTCTGCAATAAATGATTAAAAAAAGAAATGAGCTGATGTGGTGGTGTATACCTGTAGTCCCAGCTACTCGGGAGGCTGAGGCAGGAGGCTCAAATGCAGTGCATGATTGTGTCACTGTACTCTGGCATGGGCTACAGAGTGAGACCCTGTCTCAAAAAAAAAAAAATTACCTGTATATAACTTTCTAGAATGTTTACGTTATTACCTTCATTTGAATTATCTGGAAGGAGTGCCTGTTAATTTAATTTAGTGGAAATACCATTTTTTTCTCCCATTTCTTTCCAATGATGAAATATTATTTGTTGCTTTTAGAAGTCCAGTGAGGCTTTTAAGAACTAAAGTTAGAATTGCTCTATGTATTTATTTGTTTAGTTAAGTTTTGAGATGTATTTTATTGCTAAAGCACGTCATTTTTTTCTTCTTATTTTGAAATTTCTTGTGTTGATCAGTTTAGTTATTTCTTTTAAAATATACTATATTGTCAAAGCATTTAACATCTTATTTGTATATTTTAAAATTTTTACTTTTGAAATGTAAAATTTAGAGAAAAGTTGCAAGATTAGTACAAAGTACTTCTGTGAATCTTTTATCTAGATTCCCCAGTTAACATTTTTTCATGTTTGGCCTATAATTTTTTTCTCTATTATTATTACTGTTATTTTCTGAATTATTTGAGAGTAAGTTGCAGACATGATGTTCAATCGCTCCTAAATCCTTCAGTATGTATTGGGAACACTGATAGAAAAACCACAGTGCCACCATTAAAGTTAGGACATTATCATTGATACAGTACTGCTTTCCAAACCACAGACCCCTTTGAAATTTGAATGATTGCTCCAGTAATGTCCTTTATAGACACCCTTTCCTTTCTGGTCCAGGATCAATTATCTGGCAAGAAGTGTATTAGGAGTCTTTAGTTTAGATAGTTAAGCTGTAATATCAGACCTGTACCAGGTGGCCACATTACAGGCAACTTATTTGGGTGACTGGATTTTGACCACTCTTGGGTTCCTGATTGTTATTTTCTTGGTTGGTGCCTTGACCTTTGATCACTGTAATGATATATTCCATGTCTTTTCATTTGGATTGTCAGCCTTTTCCCATAGTACCTAACCTGTAGTTCGTTGCTGCTAGTCTGGACTGCTTGCCTGACTCTCTTGATCCTAGCATCCAGTCCATCTCTTGCTTTTGTTTCCTTAGGTTGATAATATGTAGGGGATAACTAATATTTTTGTGCTTGTGTCTACCAGAGATCCTCATGCCAGATATCTCTTTGTACAGGAAAAAGGCAGAATATATCAGAATAGGAGTTGGCATTCAGAATAATTTCACATGTAACAGTCAGCATTAGTGCTATATAAAATTAAAGAGAGCTGCATACCTGAAACTTACTTTCATACACACTCTCTCTCTCTCTCTCTCTCTCTCTCTCTGTGTGTGTGTGTGTGTGTGTGTGTGTGTGTGTGTGTATGTGTGTGTGTGTCTGTGTCTAGGGTATATTCTGCTGTGAATCTTGGGTTAGGCAGAATGTGCTTCTAAATTATTTTGGATTATGCCTGTGGCTATAGGCTCTATAATCTTAGTTTAGTCATCCTTCAGTATCTTGGGAGATTGGTTCCGGGACCTCCTGTGGATACCAAAATCTGTGGATGCTCAAGTTCCCTATGTAAAATGAGGTTGTATTTGCATATAAGCTACATCTGTCCTCCTACAAACTTTAAATCATCTCTAGATTACTTATAATATTTAATACAATGTAAATGCTGTATAAATAGTTGTTATACTGTATCATGTAGGGAATAATGACAAGAAAAGAGGTCTATATGTTCAGTACAACCACAATTAAGAAAAAAATGTTTTTAGTCCACAGCTGGTTAAATCCACAGATGCAGAACCCATGGATATGGAGGGCTACTGTTGATAATCTTCTCAGGTGATTGCTTTTTATTTCATGAGGGAATGAACGAATGAAATCATGGCCTACCATTTGTAATCAGTTGGCACCTCTTGGAATAGAACATTATTGATAGAATATTCACTGCTTAAGAATTAAACAGCTGCTATAGTATGATATAGATTTGCATAGATTTCTAAACATTGTAGATCTATTTCCTCTAAGTTTATTATGATCATTAGGATTATAATAAACAAGTTTATTATAATTATTCAATGGGTAAGCTATAGTGATTTTTGAAAATAAATATTTTAAGAGTTGGTCTTCTTTCCAAATAGAAGATCTTCCAAGGAGAAGTTAACCTAAAAGTGGTATAAACTGAGTAAGAATCATAAGTTTTCATTTTCTTTTTTTTTTTTTGAGACAAAATCTCGCTCTGTCGCCAGGCTGGAGTGCAGTGTCGCAGTGGCTTGATCTCGGCTCACTGCAACCTCTGCCTCCCGGGTTCAAGCTGCTCTCCTGCTTCAGCCTCCTGAGTAGCTGGGACTACAGGCATGTGTTACCACACCCAGCTAATTTTTGTATTTTTAGTAGAGACAGGGTTTCACTGTGTTGACCAGGATAGTCTTGATCTCTTGGCCTCGTGACCCACCCGCCTCGGCCTCCCAAAGTGCTAGGATTACAGACCTGAGCCAATGATCCTGGCCTATAATTTTTCTTAATGATAAAATACTAATTTAGGTTTCAAGTCCCTTTAGACATGGAATTTAGGTATTAGAGAAGCAGTGATTTGATTTCTAGAAAGCATATTGAGAAAGGGAAATATTTTTAGTATAGTGGCCTTAAGTACATGCAGGAAGAATCTTTTATAAATCCTTGTGACCATGCTTTAAGAGTTGCAAATTGTATGGTAAAATGCAATTTGCCTTTGGTTTTTATGAAGAATTTTCCAGACTTGTGCGCCCTCTTGTGTTTAATTTATAGTTAAGACTTTTCTCAATTATGTGGCTTTTGGTAGTCTTGTGTAGGTTGATGGGTTGGTTGTTATATGTGTAGTCAGTCTCTGAAGATATTATAATTTTTTCAGTATAATGATAAATATTCAATACATATTATCCAATCTCATTATGTTAACAATCTTACAGCTTCTTTGTAGAACTGTACAATTGGAAAGAAAAGTGTTCAGCTGGTTCTGTTTTTACATTTACATTTGCATGCTCTATATAAATTTTTATTGTATTTAATGCATGCATTCATTGAGATATATGTCCTTGAACATAAATTATTACGATTTTTAGTTGTATTTTTTGAAGCAAGGTCTTGCTTTGTTGCACAGGCTGGAGTGCAGTGGCGTGCTTACGGCTCACTGCAGCCTCAACCTCCTGGGCTCAAGCAGCCCCCTGACCTTAGCCTCCCAGGTAGCTGGGACTACAAGCATGTGTCACCATGCCCAGCTGGTTTTTTGTTTTTAAATTTTTTGTAGATACAGGGTTTCACTCTGTTGCCCAGGCTGGTCTTGAACTCCTGGGTTCAAGCAACCCTCCTGCTTCAGCCTCCCAAAATGGCTGGGATTACAGATGTGAACCACCACGCTTCTCCCATAAATTATTTTTTAAAAGACTAAGCAACATGGTTTAATTATGCAATTATTTTGTTTGAAGGTTCTGTGGCAGTTGTAAGCTATGTTGGCTGATCAAACTGGTAAGTGCCTAGCACATTGTAAATCTTCAATAAATATTTGTTGAAAAGAAGAATGGAAGGACTATGGCTGATGACTCCTATTTTTTTGTTGACTGAAAGAAATGAATTAGTTGGATGGTTGCCAAATTGCTGGATTCTGAGGGAGAAATTTGTTACCCAGTAACAGTCAGAGTTAGTTATTCTGGTTGCAAAGAATCTGGGGGAACAAATGACTTTTAACCTTTGGGTCAGTATATTATTGAAATAAGACCTTTGTACCTCATCGTACTTATAACTACTTTAAAGTTTCAATCCGCAGCCTTCTTCTAATTGACATGGTACTAGGGCTACCCTGACTTTTCATGGGCTAAGTTACTTTTTTTGGAAAAATTATTTTTATTAGAGATGCGGGTCTTGCTATTTTGCCCAGTCTGGTCGTGAGCTCCCGGCCTCAAGAGATCTTCCTGCCTCGGCCTTCCAAAGTGCTGGGATTACAGGCATGAGGCGCCATGCCCAGCTTGCTTATGGACTAAATTATTTTGATTTTGTGGATTCCATCATAATCAGATCAGCTTTGCTGAAGGTTCATGAGCCATTGTGCCAAGCTAATCATAGACATTCAGCAAATGGTGTCGTGGCAGAGCATTTCTTTCAGATGGGGGAGGGATTAAAAAGGTGATTATAAAAAATAAGTTACCAAAGGTTCAGAATTTGTTAATGCCTTACCTGCTTACTAGATAATAACAAAACCCTCCTTCCTGCATTTGATTTGTGTAGGCAAAATACAGGCTAAATTATACAATTTAGAAGTAGGGGTAAAGAACTTGCCATTTATGGCTATTCTTTTTCTTTAATCCTTACTAGTTGAAAGGATTTCATATGGCCTTATTGATTATATTCTCAGATTTAATAAAGCCTACCTTGAAGGAGTGAGATGTAGTATTCTTCATGTAAATCCACATAATTTTATAGCTATATAGTGCTCAGAGAAGTAGTTTTGTTCTTGATTGTGGTGTGTGTTTGTCTTGTAAGAATCTTGCCTGTGCTTGTGCCCTTGTAAATTTCATTGAACAGGCATTTCACTCACAGTTTTGTAATCTACCACATCGCTGATTCTCTAAAGATTTGCTGCTCTATATCATGAATAACTATACTTGTAGTCTTGACTCCTTAATGTAATGGGAATAAAATGTACTCTCCTTTCATTCTTGTTATATGTAGTATGTAGATTTATATTTTAACTTCTTTTAACTTTGACTTCACCATTAGCAGATTTAAGAGAGTTTGTTTTCTATACCCCAAATGCATAGAGGACATTTTACTGCCTCTTTATATCCAGGATAATCTATAAATCATTTGGCATAAATTGTTGCCATGTATGTAGTCGCTATTTACTAAATGTGTAACTATTCCTTGGTTAGAAGTAATGCATTTTAAAAATGTATCTTCAGGTAATTTACATCCATATAGTAGTGTTTATCCCCCCTTTTTTTTTTTCTTATGGAGTTTTGCTCTGTTGCCCAGGCTGGAGTGCAGTGGTGAGATCTTAGTCACTGCAACCTCCGCCTCCTGGATTCAAGCGATTCTCCTGCCTCAGCGTACTGAGTAGTTGGGCTTACAGGTGCGCGCCACCATGCCTGGCTAATTTTTGTATTTTTAGTAGAGATGGGATTTCACCATGTTGGTCAGGCTGATCTCGAACACCGGACCTCGTGATCTACCAGCCTTGGCCTCCCAGAGTGCTGGGATTACAAGTGTGAGCCACTGCGCCTGGCCATGTTTATCACTTTTAAATTGCATTATATTTATTATTTCAGTTTTTCCATGGTTTAATCCTATGAGGTCAGCATGGCAAATAATTTTATCCCTGTTTTATAGAAAACCATTTAAGAAAATTGAGACCTGGAGGGATTGTGACTTGACTAAATGAATTGGTGTATATGGAAGTTACTTGTAAAACATAAAGGCTAAAAATGGGCCAGCCACAGTGGCTCATGTCTGTAATTCCAGCACTTTGGGAGGCTGAGGCAGGGGGATTGCTTGAGCTCAGGAGGTGTGGTGGCATGTGCCTATCATCTCAGCTATTGGGGAGGCTGAGATATGAGGATTGCTTGAGCTTGGGAGTCAACACTGCAGTGAACCGTGATTGCACCATTGCACTCCAGCCTGGGTGACACAGCAAAACCCTGTCCTCCTCCTTCCAGAAAAGGCTAAAGATGAAAGAGATTTTTACTATTTTCTATTAGGCTATTCTCAAATTTAGGTTTTTAAAAACTTCCAATATTCATTCTCCCTATGTACTTTTTTTCCATATAAATAGATCATATCATATTGGCTAGTTGCTGTACTGCTAGTTGCCAGTAACCCTGCTTCTCGATAATGGTTATATTCATGGTGAACTGGAAATAGTGCGGTGCATATTACAGTGTATTTCTTTTTTTTTGTTTTGTTTTGAGATGGAGTTTTGCTCTTGTTGTCCAGGCTGGAGTGCAGTGGCGCAATCTTGGCTCACTGCAACCTCCGCCTCCTGGGTTCAAGCTATTCTCCTGCCTCAGCCTCCCGAGTAGCTGGGATTACAGGCATGAGCCACCATGCCCAGCTAATTTTGTATTTTTAGTAGAGACGGGGTTCTCCATGTTGGTCAGGCTGGTCTTGAGCTCCCGACCTCAGGTGATCTGCCCACCTTGGCCTCCCAAAGTGCTGACAGGCGTGAGCCACTGCGCCTGGCCCTGCAGTGTATTTCTAAGTCACTTCTGTATTCCTGTCTATATTAGAGGCAATTCTTAGCCCTTTCCAATATACGCATTTTGGTTTGGGAGACTGTGTTTAAACAAAAAAAAGTAAAACACCAACTCAGATGCTTATGTGCATAGTTTCTTTTGTAGGGGCCTGGGTATTGCTACGATGTAATATTATGATTTAAAAAACATAGAGTTATACAGAAAGCAGAATGGTGGTTGCCAAAGGCTGGAAGAGGGGGAAATGGATAGTTGTTCACGGAGTGTAGAGTTTCAGTTTCGCAGGATGAAATGTTCTGGAAATCTGTTGCAAAACAATGTGAATATACTTGACACCACTGAACCTTTAAAAATGACTAAGATAGTAAATTTTGTATTATATGTTTTTTTATGACAACTAAAAAACACATTAAAAAGGTAAAAAATACACAAACTTTAGTACAACAAATGTTTAAGAACCTGCCACCTAGAATGAGCAAATGATAATATTTTCTCTGCAGCAATTATTTGTGAGATTAAACTTAACTGAATCTTGATGTTATGGCTTGGTATTACCCTCAAGGCTTCATTAGTACCTATATCATCCCAGGTGAAATATGAACCTGACCTTACTTTCTAGGCTATTGCTGTATTTTGTTCAGTTAATATGGTGAGAAGTGTTCTCGCTTCTAAATATATGTTACTTTTTTATTCCGATTTCTTTGGTAAGAGGAAGAGATTTATTATGTTTAATGACACTTCCATACTTTCACTTAGGGGCCTCCTCTCCAGATGTCTGTCTGGCACTCATCATGAGCTATTTGGAGATATCTTAGGCTTTACAAAATTAATAAATGATTAGCATAAGATCCTGGTACAGTCATCTATAATGTACAGTAGTTTATGCAGGAGCTCTTCAATTTCTTCCAGTAATGACTGTCAAAATCTCATTATTCTAACTTCTATTAAAATGTTAGTAGACACTGCTGCTTTATCTTTTAGTATGAACATTTAATTATAAAATAACTTTTCACTAAAAAGTAATTTATTAAACAGAAAAGCTCCCTAAGCAATAGCATAGTAATTTTCCTAAGTATTAATTTTCCTTTTAGTGCCACCTGCTAGGCAAATGCAGCAATTCAAACCAGCAATAAGTATTATAGAGCCTTAAATAATTTCCCATCTCACTTAGAATAAAATTCTTATCATGGCCCAAGAAAACCCTGATCTGGTCTCTGCCCACCTCTCTGATACTGTCTTTTACCACTCACTCCTTTTCCCCCCCCCGCTGTTCCTTTATTTCTTCCCCACTTTTGTTCTTTTGTCCTTGCCACACGGAATTGTCTTTTCTCCATCTGATTATGACTGGTTGTTTCTTACATTCAGATATCAGCTTGAATATAACTGCCTAATTGAATATAACCACTTAGTGTGTTAGTCATATCATTATATTTGAATTTCTTCTTAAGCTCCTTTTTTTTTTGAGACGGAGTGTCACTCTACAGCTAGGCTGCAGTGTAGTGTTACCGTCTTGGCTCACTGCAACCTCTACCTCCTGGGTTCAGGTGATTCTCTTGCCTCAACCCCCTGAGTAGTTAGGACTACAAGCGCACCCCACCACACCCAGCTAATTTTTATATTTTCAGTAGAGACAGGGTTTCACCATGTTGGCCAGGATGGTCTTGATCTCTTGATCTTGTGATCTGTCCACCTCAGCCTCCCAAAGTGCTGGGATTAAAGGCGTGAGCCACTGTGCCTGCAAGCTCTTTTTACTATCTGATAGTTTTTGTTTTTTGGTCATCTGCCTTTCCTTTGTAGGCTCCGTGAGAGTAGGGAGCTTGGTTTTCTTATTCATCACCATATCCCCCATGTGTAGAAAGTGACTGACATGTTATTTTTATTATTATTTTTTTAATAGAGAGTCTCACTCTGTCGCCCAGGCTAGAGTGCAGTGTCGCAATCTTGGGTCACTGCAGCCTCTGGCTCCTGGGTTCAAGCAATTCTCCTGCCCCAGCCTCCCAAGTAGCTGGGACTATAGGTGCGCACCACCTTGTCTGGCTAATTTTTATTTTATTTTTATTTATTTATTTATTGTTTATTTTTGAGACAGAGTCTCGCACTGTCACCCATGCTATAGTGGAGTGGCGCAATCTCGGCTCACCGCAATCTCCGCCTCCCAGGTTCAAGCAATTCTCCTGCCTCAGCCTCCTGAGTAGCTGGGACTACAGGCGTGCGCCACCATGCCCAGCTAATTTTTTTGAATTCTTAGTAGAGACAGGGTTTCACCATATTGGCCAGGATGGTCTTGATTTCCTGACCTCATGATCCGCCCGCCTTG
This sequence comes from Ateles fusciceps, assembly GCA_036589455.1. NCBI lineage: Eukaryota > Metazoa > Chordata > Mammalia > Primates > Atelidae > Ateles > Ateles fusciceps. Next base: position 6,003,628 of record JAZHEH010000517.1, on the reverse strand, counting down.
GCCTCCCAAAGTGTTAGGATTACAGGTGTGAGCCACGGTGCCCGGCCACATGTTACTACTTATTATAGATGTGTAATCGTTTGTTGAACAAATGATTGATTGATTGTTGTGTCTTGCTGTGTGCTGGACACTGTGCAAAATCTTGTGGAGGCACTGTTGAGTCAGGGAGACTGACAATCCAATAACTATAATACAAAAATGTTAGGCTTTATAATAAAGGAATATAGAAAATGCTATGGGGTCACAAATAAGAAAGAATTAATTTCTCCTAGAAGTAGGTCAAGGAGTATTAGAGATGAGTTAATGTATTAGTGCTTCATATTTTACATTAAACCATTCTCCTGAGGCACTTTGCTGATTAGTTACTGACCAATTCTTGACTTTCTAATACTTTACTTAACCTTGCTATTTACTTTTCTACAAAAAGATGGTGGTAATATTGCCCTCAAGAATGTTGTAAAGATTAATCATTTAATGTTGGCTAAGTGCTTTGAAAATGCAAAATGCTGTATAAGCCCTGATGTCCTCAATCATATTAACAACCACTTTCTATAATTAAGTTTTATTGTGTACTTAGTTTCCAATTATTCAGATAGAAATAAATATGATGCTGTTTTTTAAAAGAGATTATTTAGGAAAGGCCTACTTGTTATTAAAAGGCCTACATGGACCTTTTGCATTGTATTGTTAGTAGAAAAGAATGTCTATACTGTCCATTTACTCTGATGTTATGTTCTCAGAGGAGTAGTAATGTACTATAACCCCCAGGAGGCAGTAGTATACCAAGAAGATTGTGTGCTTAGGCATGCTTAACAGCACTGCAAGTCTGTTAGTGATTAGTGACAATTTAACATGCAGAGACTTTCCTTATTGATCACATGGTGACGATTTCAAGAAATATTTTGACTTTCCTTTTCTTATAGAATTGTATTATCTTGTGTTTAAGAGTTTTCCTTCCTCAAAGATAGGATCCTATCTGTTTAAGTACTTGGAGTGCAGTGATATCTTGGGATTGTTATACACATAGGAACACTTCACTCTATATTATATTATACTGTGCTCTACTACAGATTTTTCCTAAAAACTATGGAGAGGTTAAAGTTTTTATAAATTGAATATTACCTTAAAACGTATTATGGCAATGAGTCTCAACTTTTTTTCTGCCCTAAGGTACCAAAGGATGAAGTAAACTTAAAATCCTAACAGGGGCTTGCTGCTTCAGTGATTCTCAATTTATGTCAGTTTTCCCCCAGACCTCAGAAGGCTTCGTGTTACATTATCTAATTAAAGAGTACTACTTTGGATAATTAGGGTTAGGCATCTTTACAGAATTAGGGTTAGTGGCCATAAAAATAATATTATTTATTATTAATAAATATAAATAGTATAATTCTTATATTAATACATAATATAATTACATTAATAAACAATTATTAATTATTTATCATAGTTCTCTTAGGGAATGAGAGACAAGATTAGTTTATTATTAGTTTAAAAATAATGCTGGAGGCTAAATCTCTAAAATTCACTTTGTGTCCAAAGTTCTAAGTCCAACATCAGTGTCTCCTGAATCTTCTAGTACTTTATCTGTACCTTAATTATAGTGCTGGGATTTTTATATTTTTGTCTTTGTATCTTTCCTGAGTAATTGTTTAATATACCAGTGAATTGATAATGTCTTCTTCCAAACTCAAGAAGTTTGACAATAGCTCTATAAATGATCTTTTTCATAAGAGTGCAAAATACCTCATTTTAAAAAGTCATTCTTTGCCTTCTTACTCCACCACTACCTATAGCACAGAGATTAAGATGTAAAACTAGTAAATGACCATGGATAGAAAAACTCTGGGTCTGTGTGGCGCTTAAAGGAATAAAACAAAAATTATATGGGTATATACTTTTAAATAATTACTTCCTTTTTGAGTAGTTGATACATACTTACACAATGAAATTCAAGAAGGTACAAAAAGAGTGTACAGTAAAAACTATTCCTTCTATTCTTGTCTGCTAGCCATTCAGTTTTCTTCTCCAAAGGCAATTGTCATTACTAGATTGTTTTATATCCTTTCTGGGGTATTTAATGAATATATAAACCAATCAATCAATCTAAACTATCTGTCTGTCTATCTAGTTTTTGATGAACATCTTATTAATTTATATCTATCTATCTGGTTGCTAAGAGTCTGAGACTGACAACAAAAAGGCATTTAAAATATTTTGGGAACAAGAGTTTTAGTCTGGGAATTAGGGCTTACATGAATATTGGAAGAGTAGGGGAGTGAATGTCATAGAAATCATTTTGGAAAATTAGAGAAGTTACAACTGAAAGGTACATTGGAGACCACTGAACATGAACACTGAAGACTTTCAGTGTTCTCAAAAGCTTACTGGAAAACTGCTGCTATTAGGAAGCATCTCTGGGAAAGCTTCTGCCGTATGTTTAGGCCTATAGCAATAAGCAGGTGATTCTCAAGCACTTACCCAAAAGCTACTGTGAATCTAACATCTGCTTCTCTCCGTCCAGCCACCTTCAGAGAATAATGGCTTCTGCTCTTTCCAAATCTTATATGAGTTTCTTTCATTAGCAAAATCTAACCCAAACCTATACAATGAGAGGGATTCAAGGGATTCTGGGAAATATAGAGGAGACCTTAGATGAGTGGATGGTTGTGCTAAGTTGCCCAAATGATGGTCAACGAGATTTTTGACCTGGAAAAACTTGCTGTGTCCTAAATGTGACTATGATTCTTACTTATGCTCTAAGAAAAGGGTAGGTTTTTTTTTTGAAGAATAATTTATTTTATTTTATATATATTTTATTGCACTTTAGGTTCTGGGGTACATGTGCAGAACATGCAGGATTGTTGCATAGGTCCACACATGGCAATGTGGTTTGCTGCCTCCATCCCCCCATCACCTATATCTGGCATTTCTCCCCATGTTATCCTTCCCCAACCTCCCTACCCACTGCTACCTCTCCCTTATTTCCCCCACCAACAAACCGCAGTGTGTGATGCTCCCCTCCCTGTGTCCATGGTTCTCATTATTCAACACCTGCCTATGAGGGAGAACATGCAGTGTTTGATTTTCTGTTCTTGTGTCAGTTTGCTGAGAATGATTGTTTCCAGATTCATCCTTGTCCCTACAAAGGACACGAACTCATCGTTTTTTATGGCTGCTTAGTATTCCATGGTGTATATGTGCCACATTTTCCTTGTCCAGTCTATCATTGATGAGCATTTGGGTTGGTTCCAGATCTTTGCTATTGTAAATAGTGCTGCAGTGAACATACATGTGCGTCTGTCCTTATAACACAATGATTTATAATCCTTTGGGTATATACCCAGTAATGGGATTGCTGGGTCAAATGGAATTTCTGTGTCTAGGTCCTTGAGGAATCACCACACTGTCTTCCATAATGGTTGAACTAATTTACACTCCCACCAACAGTGTAAAAGTGTTCCTATTTCTCCACATCCTCTCCAGCATCTGTCTCCAGATTTTTAATGATCGCCATTCTAACTGGCATGAGATGGTATCTCAGTGTGGTTTTGGTTTGCATTTCTCTAATGACCTGTGATGATGAGCATTTTTTCATATGTTTATTGGCCTCATATATGTCTTCTTTTGAAAAGTGTCTGTTCATGTCCTTCACCCACTTTTGAATGGGTTTGTTTTTTTCTTGTAAATCTGTTTTAATTCTTTGTAGATTCTGGATATTAGCCCTTTGTCAGATGGGTAGATTGCAAAATTTCTTCCCATTCTGTTGGTTGCCGGTTCACTCTAATGATTGTTTCTTTTGCTGTACAGAAGCTCTGGAGTTTAATTAGATCCCATTTGCCTATTTTGGCTTTAGTTGCCAATGCTTTTGGTGTTTTAGTCATGAAGTCCTTGCCTATGTCTATGTCCTGAATGGTTTTCCTAGGCTTTCTTCTATGGTTTTTATGGTGTTAGGTCTCATATTTAAGTCTTTAATCCATCTGGAGTTAATTTTAGTATAAGGTGTCAGGAGGAGTCCAGTTTCTGCTTTCTGCACATGGCTAGACAGTTTTCCCAACACCATTTATTAAACAGGGGGATCCTGTCCCCATTGTTTGTTTTTGTGAGGTTTGTCAAAGATCAGATAGTTGTAGATGTGTGGCGTTGCCTCTGAGGCCTCTGTTCTGTTCCATTGGTTTATATCTCTGTTTTGGTACCAGTACCATGCTGTTTTGATTACTGTAGCCTTGTAGTATAGTTTGAAGTCAGGTAGTGTGGTGCCTCCAGCTTTGTTCTTTTTGCTTAGGGTTGTCTTGGCTATGTGGGCTCCCTTTTGGTTCCATATGAAGTTTAAGGTGGTTTTTTCCAGTTCTGTGAAGAGGGTCATAGGTAGCTTGATGGGGGATAGCATTGACTCTATAAATTACTTTGGGCAGTGTGGCCATTTTCACAATACTGATTCTTCCTAACCATTAGCATGGAATATTTTCCCATCTGTTTGTGTCCTCTCTTATTTCCTTGATCAGTGGTTTGTAGTTCTCCTTGAAGAGGTCCTTTATATCCTTTGTTAGTTGTATTCCTAGGTGTTTTATTCTCTTTTTAGCAATTGTGAATGGCAATTCTCTCTTGATTTGGCTCTCTTTAAGTTTGTTATTGGTGTATCAGAATGCTTGTGATTTCTACACGTTGATTTTGTATCCTGAGACTTTGCCGAAGTTGCTTATCAGTTTAAGGAGATTTTGGGCTGAGACAATGGGATCTTCTAAATATGCAATCATGTTGTCTGCAAACAGAGACAATGTGACTTCCTACTTTCCTAATTGAATACCCTTTATTTCTTTTTCTTGCCTGATTGCTCTGGCTAGAACTTCCAATACTATTTTGAATAGGAGTGATGAGAGAGGGCATCCTTGTCTAGTACCAGATTTCAAAGGGAATGCTTCCAGTTTTTGCCTATTCAGTATGATACTGGCTGTGGGTTTGTGGTAAATAGCTTTTATTATTTTGAGATACGTTCCATCGATACCTAGTTAATTGAGAGTTTTTAGCATAAAGAGCTGTTGAATTTTGTCGAAGGCCTTCTCTGCATCTATTGAGATAATCATTGGTTTTTGTCTTTGGTTTTGTTTATGTGGTGGATTACGTTTATAGACTTGCATATGTAGAACCAGCTTTGCATCCCCGGAATGAAGCCTACTTGATTGTGATGGAAGCTTTTTGATGTGCTGTTGCAGTCGATTTGCCAGTATTTTATTGAAGATTTTTGCATCTATATTCATCATGGAGATTGGCCTGAAGTTTTCTTTTTTGTTGACTCTGCTGGGTTTTGGTTATCAGGATAATGTTGGTCTCATAAAATGATTTGGGAAGGATTCCCTCTTTTGGATTGTTTGGAATAGTTTTAGAAGGAGTGGTACCAGCTCCTCTTTGTATGTCTGGTAGAATTCGGCTGTGAACCCATCTAGAAATGGACTTTTTTTGGTTGGTAGGCTATTAATTGCTGCCTCAACTTCAGCCCTTGTTACTGATCTGCAACTTCTTCCTGGTTTAGGCTGGGGAGGGTGCAAGTGTCCAGGAATTTATCAGTTTCTTCCAGGTTTACTGGTTTATGCACATAGAGTTGTTCATAGTAATCTTCTATGGTAGTTTGTATTTCTGTGGAATTGGTGGTGATATATCCTTTATAGTTTTTTATTGCATCTATTTGATTCCTTTCCCTTTTCTTATTAATCTGGCTAGTGGTCTATTTTGTTGATCTTTTCAAAAAACCAGCTCCTGGATTTATTGATTTTTTTGAAGGGTTTTTTGTGTCTCTATCTCCTTCAGTTCTGCTCTGATCTTAGTTATTTCTTGTCTTCCACTAGCTTTTGAGTTATTTTTATCTTGCTCCTCTAGCTCTTTCAATTTTGATGATAGAGTATCGATTTTAGATCTTTCCTCACTTCTCATGTGTGCATTTATTGCTATAAATTTCCCTCTAGACACTGCTTTAAATGTGTCCCAGAGATTCTGGTACATTGTGTATTGTGTACATCTTTTTCTGCCTTCATTTCATTGTTTATCCAGTCAACATTCAAGAGCCAGTTGTTCAGTTTCCATGAAGTTGTGCGGTTCTGAGTTAGTTTCTTAATCCTGAGTTCTAATTTGATTGCCCTGTGGTCTGAGAGTCTGTTTGTTATGATTTCCATTCTTTTGCATTTGCTGAGGAGTGATTTACTTCCAATTAGGTGGTCAATTTAGAGTAGGTACGATGTGGTGCTGAGAAGAATGTATATTCTATGGATTTAGGGTGGAGAGTTCTGTAGATGTCTATTAGGTTTGCTTGGTCCAGATCTGAGTTCAGGTCCTGGATATCCTTGTTAATTTTCTGTCTCGTTGATCTGTCTAATATTGACAGTGGAGTGTTAAAGCCTTCCACTATTATTGTGTGGGAGTCTAAGTCTCTTTATAGGTAGTTAAGAACTTGCTTTATTTATCTGGGTGCTCCTGTATTGGGTGTGCATTCATTTAGGATCGTTAGCTCTTCTTGTTGCATTGATCCTTTATCACTATGTAATATCCTTCTTTGTCTCTTTTGATCTTTGTTGGTTTAAAGTCTGTTTTATCAGAGACGAGAATTGTAACTCCTGCTTTTTTTTGCTCTCCATTTGCTTGGTAAATCTTCCTCCATCCCTTTATTTTGAGCCTATATGTGTCCTTGTACGTGAGATGGGTTTCCTGAATACAGTACACCGATGGTTCTTGACTTTTTATCCAGTTTGCCAGTCTGTGTCTTTTGATTGGAGCATTTAGCCCATTTACATTTAAGGTTAATATTGTTATGTATGAATTTGATCCTGCCATTTTGATGCTAGCTGGTTGTTTTGCCCATTAGTTGACACAGTTTTTTCATTGTGTCGATGTTCTTTACCATTTGGTACGTTTTTGGAGTGGCTGGTACTGGTTGTTCCTTTCTATGTTTAGTGCTTCTTTCAGGAGCTCTTGTAAGGCAGGACTGGTGGTGACGAAATCTCTCAGCAGTTGCTTGTTCGTAAAGGATTTTATTTCTCCCTTGCTTATGAAGCTTAGTTTGGCTGGATATGAAATTCTAGGTTGAAAGTTCTTTTCTTTAAGGATGTTGAATATTGGCCCCCACTCTCTTCTGGCTTGTAGGGTTTCTGTGGAGAGATCCGCTGTGAGTCTGATGGGCTTCCCTTTGTGGGTAACCCGACCTTTCTCTCTGGCTGCCCTTAGCATTTTTTCCTTCATTTCTACCCTGGTGAATCTGATGATTATGTGCCTTGGGGTTGCTCTTCCTGAGGAATATCTTTGTGGTATTCTCTGTATTTCCTGGACCTGAAGGTTGGCCTGCCTTGCTACTTTGGGGAAGTTCTCTTGGATAATATCCTGAAGAGGGTTTCCAGCTTGGATTCATTCTCTTTGTCACATTCAGGTACACCTTTCAAATGTAGATTAGGTCTTTTCACATAATCCCATATTTCTTGGATGCTTTGTTCATTTCTCTTCACTCTTTTTTCTCTAATCTTGCCTTCTCATTTTATTTCATTGAGTTGATCGTCAATCTCTGATGTCCTTTCTTCTGCTTGATTGATTTGGCTATTGAAACTGGTGTGTGCTTTGTGAAGTTCTCGTGTTGTGTTTTTCAGCTCCATCAAGTGATTTATATTCTTCTCTAAGCTGCTTATTCTCGTTAACATTTCGTCAAACCTTTTTTCAGGGTTTTTAGTTTCTTTGTATTGGGTTAGAACATGTTATTTTAGCTTAGAGAAGTTTGTTATTACTCACCTTCTGAAGCCTGCTTCTGTCAGTTCATCAGACTTGTTCTCCATCCAGCTTTGTTCCCTAGCTGGTGAGGAGTTGTGACCCCTTGGAGGAGGGGAGGTGTTCTGGTTTTTGGTGTTTTCATCCTTTTTGTGCTGGTTTCTTCCCATCTTTGTGGATTTATCTACCTGTGGTCTTTGTAGTTAGTGACTTTCGGATGGGGTCTCTTAGTGGATGTCCTTTTTGTTAATGTTGAAGTTATTTCTTTCTGTTTTTAGTTTTCCTTCTAACACTTAAGCCCCTCTGCTGTAGGACTGCTGGAGGTCCACTCCAGGCCCTGCTTGCCTGGGGGATCACCTGTGGCGGCTGCAGAACAATAAGGGTAGCTGCCAGTCTCTTCTTCTGTTATCTTCGTCCCAGAAGGAAACCCACCAGATGTCAGCCTGAGCTCTCCTTTATGAGGTGTCTCTTTGGATATATGGGGGTCAGAGAGCTGCTTGAGGAAATAGTCTGTCCCTTATAGGAGCTCAAGTGCTGTGCTGGGAACTACATTGTTCCATTCAGATCTGCTGGGCAGGGACGTTTAAGTCTGCTGCAGGGGAACTGTTAACCACCTTTTTCCCATGTGCTCTGTCCCGGGAATGTGGGGCTTTATTTATAAGTTCCTGAAATGCTGCTGCCTTTTTCAGAGCTGCTCTGCCTAGCAAGGAGGTAGCCTAGTCACAGTCTACCAGCAGAGGTGTTACTGGGCTGCCGTGGGTTCTGCCCAGCTGCTGTGTGAACTTCTTTGCGGTTTTGTTTTCAGAGGTATGGTAATGGTGGTCTGCCTCAGTAATGGTGGACTGCCTCGGTAATTGCAGATGCCCTTCCCCTTACAGAGCTGGACGGTCCCGGGTCCAGCTGTGCTTGCTGCGAAATTCTCAATCCGGAGCGTTTCAGATTGTTGGTCTTTGTGGGCATGGGACCCGCTGAGCCAGATCACCTGGCTCCCCTGTTTCAGCCCCCTTTTTTCAGTTAAATGGGCGGCTCTGCCTCCCAGGTGTTCCAGGCGCCAGTTGAAATGGCCACCCAGATTTGTGTGAGTTTTTGTGTGCAGCCTGCTGCACCGTCTGAAACAGTTGTGCTGGAGACTTGTGGTTCTTTTCAGCCTGGGAATCTCCTGGTCTGTGGGCAGTAAAAATTCGTTGGAAATGCGGTGATCACTCACCCTCTGTGTTGTTCTCGCTGGGAATGGCACTCCAGAGCTGTTCCTATTTGGCCATCTTGGATCTGCCTTGAAAAGGGTAGGTTTTTGATAAAAGGTAATAGATAATAAAAACAAAAAAGACAGAATAAAGGAGAATCAAGAAAGTCAGTGTTCTGAAAGCCAATAAAGGAAAAAGTTTCCACAAGAATGAAGTGGTCAATTGTAACAATACTGTCATTAATCCAGAAGGGAGGAGGAAAAAAAAATCTGGGTTTGAAACTGAAGGATCATCATTCATGAGATTTAAGAGTAGTTTTTATGAACTAGCCAGAGCAGAGATACCTTGTGACATAAATGAAGAGAAGTTTATCAAATCAACTTTGGCCCACTTTACCTTTTTTTCCTTCTTCTTTTTGGTACGGTAATTTTGTTTTTTTAAATTACAGATTTAATTTAAGCCTATGTTGACCAGGCTGTCTCAAACTATTGGCCTCAAGTGATTCTCCCATCTTGGCCTCCCAATGTGCTAGGATTACAGGCATGAGCCACTGTGCCTGGCCTAATTTTCAGTGTTTTAGAAACAAAGTCTTATTCTGTCACCCAGGCTGGAGTGCTGTGGTGAAATCGCAGTTCACTGTAGCCTCACACTTCTGGGCTCAAGCAATCCTCCCTCCTCAGCCTCCCAAGTAGATGGGACCACAGATATGTACCACCACACCTAGCAAATCCCACTCATTAGATGGCAGGCCCCGTAAACCCTGCCTCTCCAGGTTCCCCACTCATAGCTTCCCTTCATTACCTAGTTCATGTTCTACCACATCCAACTTCATGCAAGCCTTGCCCTTCCAGGCCCAACTTGGTCTTGCCTCTTTTCCATCAGGTAGTCTACCCACCCTGCCCTTCTACTTGGTTTCCCCTTGGATGGCCACATGACAATCTCTTTCATTCAGGCCCACCTTCCCCCCAGCCCCACCGTCTACCATCTTTTACTCATATTTCCAAGTACTTTTCAGCAATGTTGTTTACATTATTAAATATAAATATCCAAGTGGAATGTAATACTCCCCATAATTCTTAGAGCAAATATTGTATCCCTAGAAATTACTTCCTAGCTTGTATATGTAAATTATCTTCACCTGAATTAAAAAAAAAATCTTTGAGTCATATTGTTTGTAGTCAGTTTTCATTCCCAGACTCTATAAGAAAAGGTGCATAGACCAATGTGAATTCATGGTTTTGAGGTTTTGCTGCACCTATGTAAGATGAAACCATTGGAGGGGAACTGGGTGAAAAGTACATGGGTCCTTTGTACTATTTTTGTAACTTCTTGTGAATCTATTATTATTTCAAAAAATTTTTGAAAAGCACGTGGACCTGGAATTGAGTCTAGGAATCTCTCTTTACCAGTTGAGTCATTTAGGAAAGTTATTTAACTTCTGTTAGCTTCAGTTACCATATTTACAAAATGAGGTCAGTAACACATCTCTCACAGGCTGGGTATAAGAATCAAACAAAGTTTTTTGTAAAAATAGTCTGTAGACAGCAGAACTCTACGTAAATTTTATTTAAAATTGTATACTTCTTATAATTAAGAACACTTTACAGCCTGGGAAATATAGCGATACACTGTCTCTACAAATATTAAAAAAAAAATAGCCAGGTATGATGGTGTGTACCTGCAGTTTATCTACTTGGGAGGCTGAGGTAGGAGGATCACTTGAACCCAGGAGGTCAAGGCTGCAGTGAGCTTTGATGTTGTGATTGTGCCATTGTACTCCAGCCTGAGTGACAGAGCGAGACCCTCAAGGAATAAAAGGAATACTTTTACCTAGTAAGGGTCATTTTTTAAACAGATCATTTCACAGAGTCATTAAAATCACTTTGAACTTCGGTTCTGCTTTCTAAGGTTACAATTCTTCCAAACGTTGTTTTACATGCAGACAGGTAAAGTGTACTCTCAATACTTTGTGTAGACCAAAAACTTGCAATGGGGTACGGTTCCTTTTGGATTATATTTATGTTTTTATAGTTTTAGGAACAATAGCTTGAATCCATCATTTGCAAGGCTTTTCATTATTTGCAAGGTTAGTAGTAGGTTTTATAATTTATTTATTAGGCTAGATTGAACAAAAAGGAATAGGGCCTCATGGCTGTTAGCAATGTTGTGGTCCTTAGTCACTTGACAGGTCGCTGACATATGAGATTTGGTTCTTTCATTTAACAAATGTTAACTGAGTGTCTGTTGAATGCTGAATACTGTTATAGTCACTTGGGATACATCTGTGACCCAAAAGAAAAGGTTGCCGTTAACTGAGATGGAGCTTTCTAATGATATAAAACAGAAAGAGATATATGATACATTAAAAAGTGTTAAGTGCTTGGGGGGAAAAAAGCAAAGTAAAGGTAGTGCTGGTGGGAGAAGTGGAGTAGGGTAGGTTTTATGCAGAAGGTAGCATTTTAGCAAAGTGTTAAAGGATATGAAGAGGTTAACTGTGAAGGTTATCTGGGGGAAGAGCAAGGGCATTAACACACCTGGCTAATTTTTTTTTTTTTTTTAAATATTTGTAGAGACAGGATATAACTGTGTTCCCCAGGCTGGAAAGTGTTCTAATTGTGCCCTTGGCCTTGCTCGGGCCATCAGGCAGGAGAGAACCTAATGTAGTTGAGGAAGTAGTTTCATATGGCTGGAATGAAGTGAGCAAAGGGAAAGTAATAGGACATTAGTTGAGAGAGTTAATAGGGACTAGATCATGTAGGTCATTGTAAGCCATTGTTAGGACTCTGGCTTTTACTCAGTAAATATGGAACCATTAAAGGGTTTTGAGCAGAAAAGTGGCATGATCTGACTTATCTTTTGAGAGGATCACTCTGGCTGTTGTATTGAGACTGAACTTTGGGAGTCAAGGATGAAGAGCAGAGAGGTGTTAGGTGGCCATTGAACTAATCCATATGAGAGATGATTGTGGTAATAAGTAGTAGTCAAAATCTGAGTATCTTTTGAAATAATAGCAACAGTATTTTCTGATAGTCTGGAGGAAGTCAGGGATGCTTCCTAGGTGTTTTGCCTGAGCATAACCTAGATTTGCTATCAACTGAGATGAAGAAAGTTGCAGTTGGAGCTGGATTGGGAGTAAGATCAGAAATTCAGTTTTGGACATACTGGGTTTGAGATACCTAAAGGACATCTAAGTGAGATTTTGAGTAGGCAGTTAAATAGTTGAGTCTGGAGTTTGGGAGAGAGGACTGAGCTCTAATAGGAAATAAATTTACGTTTTAAACCATGGTACTGGACGGAATTACTGAGGGGATGTAGACAGAAAGAGAAGACGTCTAAGAACTGAGTCTGGAGGTACTCTACCATTCAGAGGGCAGGGAGAGATGAACAATAAGCAAAGGAGATGGAGGAGGGGTGATAAATGATACAGAAATAAACAAAGTGTGACATCTTAGAAGCAATAATATCTCTGGATTGATTAGGCATGAGCCTGATCAAGATATTGAAAATGTATATATTAAAAGATGCTTTGTAACTATCATTTCTAAAAGTACTAGGTATAATTTAAGTTGGCATGGAAGTTGCTGATCACTTTCTATAAATGTTCTTTATTTTTATTGTTGAGATAGCGTCTTGGTCTGTTGCCCAGGCTGGACTGCAGTGGTGCGAACATGGCTCACTGCAACCTTGACCTCTTAGGGTCTAAGCAGTCCTCCCGCCTCAGCCTCCCATGTACCTGGGACCACATAGGCACATGCCACGTGGCGCTGTCTCTCTCTTTCCTTCCCCCTCTCTCTCTTCTTTCTTTCTCTCGCTCTGTCACTCAGGCTGGAGTGCAGTGGCATAATCTTGGCTCACTGCAACCTCTGCCTCCCAGGTTCAAGTAATTCTCCTGCTTCAGCCTTCTGAGTAGCTGGGATTACAGGCATGCATCACCACGCCTACCTAATTTTTTTGTATTTTTAGTAGAGACAGAGTTTTGCCATGTTAGCCAAGCTGGTCTTGAACTCCTGGCCTCAAGTGATCCATCCACCTTGGCCTCCTAAAGTGCTGGGATTACAGGTGTGAGCCAGAATGCCCGGCCTAATTTTTAAACTTTTTGTAAAGGTAGGGTCTCCCCATGTTGCCCACTCTGGTCTTGAACTCCTGGACTCAAGTGATCCTCCCACCTCAGCCTCTCAAAATGTCAGGATTACAGATGTGAGCCACTGTGCTTGGCCTATAAAAGATTTTACAATCACAACTTCTAGATCAAGTATGGTGGCTCATACCTGTAATCCCAGCACTTTGGGAGGCTAAGGCAAGAGGATCGCTTGAGCTCAGGATCGCTTGTTACTCAGCCTGAGTAACATGGTGAAACCCCATCTCAACTAAAAATAAAAATAAAATTAGCTGAGCGTGTTGGCACATGTCTGTGGTCCCAGCTACTTGGGAGGCTGAGATGGCAGGATCACTTGAGCCTGGTAGGTTAAGGTTGCAGTGAACCATGATCACTCCACTGTACTCTAGCCTAGGTGACAGAGTAAGACCCTGTCTCCAAATAAAAAACAATTCCCCCCCCCAGAAAAGTCACAATTCTGTCATTGTTTTATTTATTTTTTGAGACAATTTTGCTCTTTTCGCCCAGGCTGCAGTGTTGTGATTTCTGCTCACTGAAACCTCTGCCTCCTGGGTTCAAGCAATTCTGCTCCCTCAGCCTCCTGAGTAGCTGGAACTACAGGCGCCCACCACCATGCCCGGTTAATTTTTATATTTTTGGTAGAGACAGGATTTCACAACGTTGGCCAGGCTGGTTTCGAACTCCTGTCCTCAAGTGATCTGCCTGCCTCAGCCTCCCAAAGTGCTAGGATTACAGGCTTGAGCCACCGTCTGTAATTGTTTTACGACAGTTCATCAATCATGCTAATTTGTGATATAAGTGAGTATCTTGGATCACTGCTGTAAAGATTAGGACTTCTTGAAGGTTTGTTCTAAATTTTTCATGGAGAATATTACTTTTTTTTTTTTTTTTTGTAGAGACAGGTGTCTTGCTATGTTGTCCAGGCTGGTCTCGTACTCCTGGCCTCAAGCAGTCCTCCTGTCTTGGTTTCCCAAAGTGATGGCATTACAAGCATGAGCTACTGCACCCGGCTGGAGAACACTACTGAAGCCTCCTGTAAGATTCAGAAATTGGAAGAAGTCCATGAGATGAAATAGGAAGTTATAGTTTCAGGTTTTCTGTTATTTTTATAATTCAACTAGAAGTAACTGCAGGGTTACCAAAAACCTCATTAGACTCCATAACCATGGATCTACGTATAACAATCTTGGGTTATAAAAGAAAAACTTCAGACAAAATAAATTCAACAGAGTTTGTGCAAAGAATGATTCACAAACCAGGCAACCCTCAAAACCAGAACAGGTTGAGAGAGCTCCCATCTGCAATGTGGGCAGTGAATATAGACAGGAAAAGGCTGAAGACAGCAGAAATAAGGATCAAAAAGCAGATTGGTCCTTTTACAGTTACTTTCCTTGTAAAGGTTGAAGCAGAGGGGGACTTCCTTATCATGTTGGCTAATGCTGGCTTGTTTGGGAATTTGGCCATTATTTCTGACCTGATTTTGTGAAAAGCCAGATAAAAAGCTTAATGTAGTTCACTTTGGTGATGTGGAACTTAAACATGAGTGACTCCATTCCTGTTTTGTCCATTAGGGTCTAGTATAGGAGCTCAGCTGAAATCAAGGGCCTCCTCTAACTTTTATTTAACATGGAGAATAGTCACTAAGATTGTACAACAAGATTATTTGGATAAACTAGAGGTTGGAAGATAAGGGACTGTTCCATCTTTAGAATTTAGGAATGCTTGAGGTAAGAATTGGAAGATCTCATTTCAGAGTATTTCAATGCTACTTTCTTTTCCTTGTGTGAGATCAGAAAGAGAAATGAGGGCTAAGAAGGCTTAAGCATAGAATATACAGAAATGAAATATGATACTCAATTAAAAATGATAATTTTTCCTCTAGGATCTGATCTTGGTGGCCTGGAGTTCCATATGTTAAAAACTAGGGCAGGCACAGTGGCTCATGCCTGTAATCCCAGCACTTTGGGAGTCCAAGGCGGGTGGATCATGAGGTCAGGAGTTCAATACCAGCCTGGCCAAGATGGTGAAACCCTGTCTCTACTAAAAATACAAAAAATTAGCCGGGTGTGGTGGCAGGTGCCTATAATCCCAGCTACTTGGAAGGCTGAGGCAGAGAATTGCTTCAACCTGGGAGGCAGAGGTTGCAGTGAGCTGAGATTGCGCCACTGCCTGAGTGACAGAGCGAGACTGCGTCTCAAAAAAACCAAAAAACAAAAAAACCTAACAACAAAAACAGTATTAGATGAGATGATATGATATGGCAGAATGGGTGTTTCCTGTTGAGGCTTAGACTGAAATGTTATAACAAAATTGGCTATCAGGGTCAGGTGTCCTGTGGATAACCAGCAAAGTAGTACTCGAGGTTCTGATGGTTTGGTTTGACTGAATTTGACTGTCTGTGGACATGGAGGCTAGACAGACTCATTTCCAGAGCAAAGGAAAATCCCTTCCAAAACCAGAAGTTGGCTATGAATTGGTATTGTATGTCACTGAACCAGAAATCCTTTTAAAGAAAGAAGTTGCTGTTTTCATACTAGCCTACACTTGGCTGTAGTGATTTGATATACATTTTAGCTAAATTTTTTCTGTGAGATGCATAGAAAGTGGTGTCTGCTTCCAGTAATCAAGTGCTTGCCTCTCATTTCTCCTTGAAGACACCTGCCTTTCTTTAAATTTCAGGGTAGTTGATTATCCTGCAACCTCAGCTCTCTGATGGTTTCTAGAAGATTACATTTGTTTAGATTATTTACATTTTTCTTGTTGTAAGGGTGGGAGTAACCCTACTTCCAGTATTCCATATCCAAAGTGTTGTGGTGTTTTAAAATACTAAACTTTGTTCCTATCAAAGCCAAGCTTAAATGACATTTAAAGGTAAATTATAGTTACTGATGACAGAAAGTATTTTTCACTATTGAAGTTTACAGCTTTATATATGTATATAATATTACATTTACTCTTAATAACAGCATGTTTTTATAAGTGCATTTTTTTTTAACTTTCAGGAAAATTACCAACACTTTAGAGGTTAGAAAACTATTTGACTTTGAATATTTTAATTAGGAGGATTCAGGCCAGGTGTGGTAGTTGATGTCTGTAATCCCAGCACTTTGGGAGGCTGAGGTGGGGGGATCACTTGAGGCCAGGAGTTTGAGACCAGCATGGCCAACATGGCAAAACCTCATCTTTACTAAAAATAGAAAAATTAGCCAGGCGTGGTGGTGTAGACTATAGTACCCAGCTTGCAGTGAGCTGAGATTGTGCACTCCAGCCTGAGTGACAGAACAAGACTCTGTCTCAAAAAATAAATAAACAAAAATTAGAAGGATTCTTTAGAGTTCAGAATTCAAGATAACTGATCTGAAAGGCCTGTATAAAAAATTTAAATTGTGGTACAAATGCATGGTCTTAGCATTATTAATTATAAAATGATGATGATGATGATTTTTTGAGACAGACTCTCACTGTCTCACCCAGGCTGGAGTGCAATGGCATGATTTCAGCTCACTGCAACCCCCATCTCCTGGGTTTAAGTGATGTTCAAACAGGTTTCTCTTTCCTCAGCCTCCTGAGTGGAGTGAGTGAGATTAAAGATCCGTGTCACTACGCCCGGCTATTTCTTTAATTTTTAGTAGAGATGGGGTTTCACCATGTTGCCCAGGCTGGTCTCGAACTCCTGGATTCAGATGATCCACCCGCCTTGGCCTCCCAAAATGCTGGGCCTATAGGTACCTGCTACCACACCCAGCTAATTTTTGTATTTTTAGTAGGGACGGGGTTTCACCATGTTGGCCAGGCTGGTCTCGAATTCCTGGCCTCAAGTGATCTCCTCACCTTGACCTCCCAAAGTGTTGAGATTACAGTGTGAACTACTGCCCTGCCACTTATAAAATTATTAAATAAATCAAATGAAAGGTGACACTTCATACCTTTGTATTATTTATACAAAATAACTGAAAATTGTATATATATCAAAAGATTTTGATCTCATATAAAAAACATTGGTTTAAGCACTTTCTATATATGCTTTAAATGTTTCAGGTACCCATCATTATTAGCTAAACATCAAGACCCAAGGTCTAGTGATAAACAGGCAATAATTTTTCAGGTATGACGTTCATTCCTCTCTTGTTTCCCATAGTGACTGTCAAAACATCCATCTTTACACTTTCCTTTTCCTTTTCATCTCCTTACACAGGGTATTGCTTTCTGCTTTACCGGGAAAATAAAGATCATCAGGTTTTAATTTCATCTATTTCCTGTAATCCCCTTATATTATAAATATGTGTATATTTGTATTCACTTGATGTCTACCTTTCCATATATAGAAATCTGTGGAATCTTGCTCCATTAATTGTTCTCTCACTCTCTTACATCTTTAATCTTTCTACACATTCTTTTTAAAATTTATATATTATTGATTTCTATTACTTCTTTTTGTAAAATTGTGTCCAATAGAGATGTAACTAAAACACAGTTAAAATTGATCTTATTACTTTATTTTTAAAAATTATAATAGTTGAAATTCTGGGATACACATGCAGAATGTGCAGGTTTGTTATGTAAGTATACATGTGCCATGGTGGTTTGCTGCACCCATCAACCCATCATCTACATTAGATATTTGTCCTAATGCTATCCCTCTGCTTACCTATCTTTCTAGAGATTCTTTACTGTTTCAATACTGTATTTCTCTCTTCAGTTCTTTATTGACCTTTAAGACAATGAATTTTGGCATGAAAAAGACCCAGTTTTATAATCCCAGCTCCACCAGGGTGTCCTTGGACAAATCAGTTGGTCCCTCTGAGGCTTAATTTCTATAAAATGGAGATAAGGCTTACTAAAGGTTTGTTTTGAGGATCATGTAAACCAGGGGTCCCCAACCCCTGGGCCACGGATTGGTACTGGTTAATGGCCTGTTAGGAACTAGGCCACACAGCAGGAGGTGAGCGGTGAGCGAAGCTTTCATCTGTATTTAGAGTCACCTTCCATCACTTGCATTACTGCCTGAGCTCCACCTCCTGTTAGATCAGCATCGGCATTAGATTGGCACAGGAGCCTGAACCCTATCATGAACTGCGCATGCACAGGATCTAGTTTGTGCGAATTTAATGCCTGATGATCTGTCATTGTCTCCCATCACCCCCAGATTGGACTGTCTAGTTGCAGGAAAACAAGTTCAGGGCTCCCACTGATTATACATTATGGTGAATTATAAGATTATTTTATTATGTATTACAGTGTAATGATAACAGAAGTAAAGTACACAATAAATGTTAATATGCTTGAATCATCCTGAAACCATCTCCCCAACCCACCGGTTCATTGAAAAATTGTCTTTCACAAAACTAGTCTTTGGGGCTGAAAAGGTTGGGACTACTAATAAAAACTTAAATAGAGTAATTAATGTAAAGGTCCTGGTCCTTATTTCAAATTCTTACGTGATAGTTTCTTCATGATCTTCCTTCCTTCCTTCCTTCCTTCCTTCCTTCCTTCCTTCCTTCCTTCCGTCCTCCGTCCTTCCTTCCCTCCTTCCCCTCCTTCCCTCCCTCCCTCCCCCCCCCCCCCCCCCCCTCCCTCCCTCCCTCCCTCCTTCCTTCCTTCCTTCCTTCCTTCCCTTCCTCCTTCCCTCCTCCCTCCCTCCCCTCTCTCCTTCCCTCCCTCCCTCCTTCTTCCCTTCCTTCTCTCTCTTTCTCTCTTCAGAGCCAGACTTCTTAATAGTCTATATTTGTAGTCACTACTTGAAGTCTAGGTTTCCACATCCACTATTCTATAACTTCTTAGTCCAGGTTTACTATTGATCTCCTAATTGCCAGATCTGATGAGCACTTTTCAGAACTTCATCATTTATTTTTCTTTCCAACCTTTAAAATAATTCTCTTGCAAAGCAGACAGAGAAAGCTTTCTAAATGTAAGCAGCTTTCTAAAATATAAATCCAATTTATTAAGTCTCCATCACCTGCAAAATAAAATAAATCATTTCTGGTAGGAATAAAAGGACTGTTAATCTAAATCTGTGTTGTCTGGTATGGTAGATGTTAGGTATATGTGGCTATTTAAATTTAAACTAGTTAATTATAACTGAATACAATATTAAAAAACAGTCTCTTAGTTAAACTAGCTACATTTCAAACATTCAATAGCCACATGTGACTAATGGCTACTATATTAGTCAGCTTAGACATAGAATCTTCCCATTATCACATAAAGTTCTATTGGATATTGCTGATCTGGATCCAAGATATTAAAAAATGAGAGACATGGGTTAGAATCACACCAGATTCAGCTAGGTTGGACAAAGGAAGTAAAGGTGGTGATGCTACAGAAATTCTATTGTTAACCTGTAGAGTCCAGGGTTCCTGGGGAGAAGCCTGCCTTGAAATGAGGATTATTTTGAATGAGCAGTAGGAGCAATGGTAGTATCAGGAGAGGTGAGAGCTACTTTTGTCTTTATGTTGGAATAATGATGAGGAAGAAAAGGAATCATGTTGGAATTAAAAAATGGAATACTGCTGGAATTTTACTTCTTGCATCCTGCTATTTCAGAAGAAAAAAAGATTTGAAAAAAGAATGTGCCTATAGTTCTAGCTACTTGGGAGGCTGAGGTAGGAGGATTGCTTGAGCTCAGGAGTTTGAGACTGCAGTCAGCTATCTATGATCGTGCCACTGCACTCCAGACTGGGTAACAGAACAAACCTGTCTCAAAACAAAACACACACACACACACACACACACACACACACACACACACACACACAGAATAATATATTTATAAGAATAACTAGTTTTTGGGATTATAACCTTGTGGTAAATAATACCTTACACCTGGTATTGACCCATCTGCTTTTTTGGGTTTAAAAGAATTTTGCACGTATAAATGCTTTTGCCAAGTTGGAAGAGATATTTTTATTCTTATATTCTGTAAATAGTCATCTCCAGTGTTTAGATTTGTTTTCAGCTCAGCTTGTAGTCAAGAATGTTGTAACTGTTATACTCCTATCTGTGTAAGTTGTTAATGCTGTGATTTTTTTAAAGCTCCTGGATATTAATGTTTTAAGTTTCTGAACTTCTGCAAGATGGTCCAAATTGAAAGAGGCAGCTGTAAAATGCAGATGCTGACAAGCAAGAAAACAAAGAGAGTTTCACAAGGAATTATGGGTATTGAATGTAACTCTTTAGTTCAGAGTTCCATAAAACTGTGTTGTTTCCATAGTACTATATTCTGTCTTAACCTGCGTTGTATTGCACAACTCATTTTAAGGAAGAATGAATTGTTAGTCATCTGCTTTTTATCCTGCATTTTAACTTTCAATCCTTGGAAAGCAGGAATTCCACTGTCCCAGTGCAATTTGCTCTATTCAAAGCAATATTGTACACATTTGTAACTTTTACTTAATTGTTGAAGAAAAAATTTCAGTTTCTATTTATCCTGCTTATGACAATGAAAATGAATCACAAATTATAAGTGAAACTGATCTTTTTTTATGATGTCCTTTTAAAAAAATGATTTTATAAAATGAGAAAAATACTGAAATGCCTTAGAGGAAGAATGGGAGAAGAGGTGGTTGCATTGCAGGAGTGAGTAGAGGGGCACGCATTCAGATCCCTAGGAACAGGCTGTGAGAAATGTAGCATTTCTCATTTGTGTCGTCATGTAACTGTGGAAGAACCACCATCTAGCCTAACCTGGTATTTCTTTTTAATCAAGTCCAGCTGTTGGTCATGTGAACACACTCTTTCCTCTGGGTATTAAGGGTATGTTTCTTCCTTTCCTACGGTATCTTAAATGGCTACTTACATGTCACCTGGAATGTACTCATGTGCTCTAGGAACCCCCGTTATACTGATCATTACTCTTTATGAATCACAAGTAAAATGTTTACCCCAAGTTGCATATAAAAAAAACTTTAAAACAAAGAATGTGACTTGACCACATAAGTATTTTTTTTTTTTTTTTATGAATAGGGTTCTTGTTTTTAATTTGATGAGCAGGGAACTTTCCAACTCTAACCCTTCTTTACAATCTGTCTTTAATTTGCAAAAAAGATGCATTCCAATTTTTCAGACATAAAACTGTTTAATGGATTTTTTGGGATTCGTTAGTTTTCTAGTCATGTTAGGTTGCCCTGAAATTTAACATATATCATTTCATGGATTTCGATCTCCTTTCTCATTTACATGTTTGTATTTACTATTTTGATATTAAAAAATAATTAGATGGTGTTTTTAGTCCTCCTTAAGTAATACACAGTGCAGCTGTTAGACTGTTTTTATACAGGGTTGTTACCAACCATGTCTTCCTTGAAAGAAATATGAAAGAATTTTCAACATCTTGGATTATTTAGTTCATTTTGCTTATCCTCTGTGAGACATAATCTATGTATAATTTTAAAGCTGTTCTGTTTAAGCAATACTTTTAAGCTCACTGTGTCTTCTTGGGGGGGACTAACAAATAACTACTTTTTTCTGTTTTTTTTGGGATCTTCTTCTAATACCCCTTAATGCTGTAGCAATATTTGAGGCATTCTAAGTTCCAACACTAGACAGAGCTTGGTTGGTTAATCATCCCAATATATTCAGATAAGATAAAACATGTATAGTATTCATCTGTTATTATCTGAGAAGAATGGTTGATAATTATAGGTATGAATTTTTGCTCTATAGGCCACAAAATTATTACAGCAATGTTGTTTTTCTCAAAAAAGGAAACCACTTAATAATATTTTGAGAGAAAACATTGCGCTTGCCAACGTGTTTCAGATAATACACTCTTTCAAAAGTCTATAACGTCCTTAACTCTGTTTAGGACCTTGTATTAGGTATTTGAGATACCACATATATCCATGTATTGTTTACGAGCTTACAGATATATAATTTATTTGTAAGAGTATGCCAAGTAACATATGAAAAGCCATATTACTAAAGGAAGAAATGTTCTTTTGTTTGTTTGTAGAGATGGGGTGTCACCAGCCTAGGCTGGTCTCGAACTCCTGGGCTCAAGCAATCCTCCCACCTTGGCTGCCCAAAGAGGGAAGAAATATTCTTGCAATGATATCTATAGATAAAAATCATTGAATTCTATTTGTTAGTGGTATCATGCTCCTAATATGATGAAATTTCAAGCTGTATGTATGTGTTTGGTATTTACTCATGATAATTAGTTTCCTTTAATACTTCCATTACTTTAGAGTTTTCTTCCCTGTGTTACAAGGATTATTTATCCTTTGGAATTTCCCAATATTAGTGCACTACCACCTCCCTATTTTGTGACAGTCTAGGGTGTGTTAGTTATCTCAAAGGATGTCATGTTAGTCAATTCTCTCACTGCTATAAAATACCCAAGACTGGGTAATTTATAAAGAAAAGAGGTTTCATTAGCTTGCGGTTCTTCAGGCTTTACAGGTAGCATGACTAGGGAGGCCTCAGGAAACTTACAATCATGGAGCAAGGTGAAGGGGAAGCAGACACATCTTACATGGCGGGAACAGGAGGAAGAGAGAGTGAAGGGAGAAGTGCTACACATTTTTAAACCAGATCTCATGAGAACTCACTATCAAAAGAACAGCAAAAGGGAAATCAGCCCCTGTGATCCAGTTACCTCCCACCAGGACCCTCCTCTAACATTTAGGGATTACAATTCAACTTGAGATTTGGGTGGCGATACAAATCCAAACCATATCAGATGTGTAAAATTATTAAAATAAAATTAATTTAACTTTATTTTTTATAAATATATTTTTCTTTACTATTTAAGGAAGAGAGTCTTTGCAAAGTCAAATAATAATAGAATGAGAGTATTTGATATAAATAAATATTGATTTTCAATTAGTCTCAAAGGATATAGTTTGAAGCCTCTGGGATTTTAACTTTCTGAGACAGCCTTTGTAGTACTTTCAGAATGAGTACTGCTGAAACCTGAAGTCAGTGGTTTTCTCCCAATATGTCAGATTTTATGAATTACTTTACGAATTAATACCAGATTTGTCAAACAAAAGCAAATAGATTCAGATAAAAATAATTATAATTCTACATTCAGTAGGAAGAATGTTTAATTCTAGATTTTGCATAGTGTTCAGTATCTTACTGGTATTTGGTAAATATTTTTATAATTTCTCTAGTAAATGCTTACTTTAAATATAGCTATGTTTGAAATTTGTGTAAAAAAAACTAAAAATTAGTTGGCTGGGTGTGGTGGCTCACGCGTGTAATCCCTGCACTTTGGGAGACTGAGGCAGGTGGATCACTTGAGCCCAGGAGTTCGAGACCAGCATGAGCAACATAGTGAGACCCTGCCTCTATTTTAATTAAAGTTAAAAATAAATCTAAAAATTAGTTCTAAGCAGATAGATATATTCATGGGACTCATGAAAAAGTAAATTGAAAATAGCATAAAGGGCATCTTTGTAAAGAGGTAAAGAGATAGTAAAAGATGGCATGGTACCTTAATAAGATTCAAAGAATCACATTATAAGACGCAACCCTATAATGAGAAAATTCAGAAGGTGCAGTTATCTATTCAGCCTGTATAATCACCTGTTATTTGGCAGAGAAGGAATGATAAGTCAAAAACCACTTCCCTGTTGGGTAGAA